>OZ024887.1:36275317-36935317 GCA_964017195.1 Siderastrea radians | reverse complement strand
TCGTTTGTTTTTTGAAACTTGTCTCAGTATTTGTCTAAAAAAGGTTGAATGCACGGTAAATCCAAACGATCTGTTTTAGCACCAACAGTAGGGTCATCTCTGTGAGTGAAATGCCTTACTATTTCGGGAGCTAATTTTAAGCCCATAGAAGTCCTAATTTTTAGTGGCTGGGCGGGCACCAATTAGGAAAAATGGGTTCCTATTTTGGGCTTAGACGGTTTCTTTCGGGTCGTTTTGCCCAAATAATGACCGAAATGGCTTCACGTGAGGTCCCATCAGTCCTCGAGGCATCAGGGTTAATTTGGCACTTTAAGGCTGGAACATGTCTTCTGAATTTTCGGTGTGGCTCTCTGCAGTTGTTGTAACAGGAAAATTCATTTTAATCTATTTCCTTGTTATGTATTGAAATGTTTGTTTTCAGAATCTGAATTCGATGCAATGAAAAAGAAGAAAAAGAGGAGCCATACTGACTATCTAGAGGATCTCTCTAGACTATCTAGACTCTCTTGGGAGAGAAACTTGGTTTAATGCTTAAAAATCTCGAACCTCTCAACTCAGTGTGATATGGTTTAGTTAATCCAATAATGATAATTTGCAATAAGGAACTACACGCTATTATAAAAATTTGCTTATACAACGCGAGCTCTGATTGGCCGCGTAGCCGTTTTAGATGAGGTCACCTTCATCAGGGGATATGTAAAAGCTAAGTGAAAAACAAACAAACAAACAAACAAACAAAAAAATCGGTTACAATACATAAAACAAAAAACTTTAACCCTATTCTGCCTGGGCTTTTTTGGAGTTTCTGAGCCTGGTGGGGAAGGGGGGGCACAAAGTGCCCCCCCTATAGATCTCGAAAAGAATTAAAGCTCTTGCGATGAAACTTGGCACGTTTGTAGCACGTCATTAGCTTAGCAGATTGGGCTGATGTCGTGTCAATTATGACGTGTGGTGACGTCACAATAACGTCACAAACCCGCCATTTTGAATTTGAGGCCGCCATCTTGGATCCCAAACCTGCAGTCACACAGCTGACAATGACGTCACCAAAAAGTACATGATTTTGTTCTAGGAAACATACTTAGTCAAAATAAGCACATAAAAGTGAAAAATTATCTCTTTCTTACAAAAGAAGGGGAAAACCTGAAAAAAGACTGACGGAAAAAAGACAGAAAATAGTCAAAATACACTTCTGAGTAGACAGGTTGCTATGGAAACGTCAATCATCATAGACACGCCATTGATACAGGAAAATTTTCTCTGATAAATTTTAAAAAAAGTCACGAGGTTTGGTGATTATTTGTCTAGCCGTTTAAAAGATATAATTCGTTAAAGTCAGCGTGGGCACAATTTGCCCACGCACCCACAGGCAGAATAGGGTCAAACAACCCAAAAAAATTACAAAACAACCCAAAAAAATTGCAACTATGATGTTAAAAAGCTGCGATTGTACTTAAGTGTGAACGCAATAAATATCTGAAAGGCTAAGTTCCCTCAGGTCTGTTCATGCCGTTACGTTCAAGTGTATATCCTCTTGAAATTAAATGTCCTTCTCTGGTTTTTCGAATGCAGTCTCAGTGTTTGAATGTATGAGCATGAGCACCAGTTGAATGATTTACCAATATTTCAAAAGGCACAGCCTTTATTCTTCAGGGTCTTACAGAGAATGTAAGACCCTGAAGAAGAAAGACCGTGTCTTTTGAAATATTGGTAAATATACAGTTTCCCTACCGTTGAATCAGCATTGCTTTTTTTGTCGTACTTGGTTCTTAATTTTTTGCTGGTTAGATCCTATACTACAGGATCCGGTGCCTATATTTTGTTACGGTGGTCCATGCAAAGTTTACTGTTTCCTGTCTTTTATCAGCTGCCCTAAGTTGAAATCATTAACTGCAGTGTTGGTCATCATTATGTTAAGCAAATTGTGTTGAACAGATTCTGAGCGGTCGAATTGCCATGCTGTGTGGTATAGAGTGTTTGGTGTGTGAGGCGAGCTAGGATAGTTTTTAGGATCGAGGTACTGATGCTTGTCAGTAGGTTTGATATGAAGTCAGTTTCCAATTCTCTGCTGATGAGGAAAACGCGCACATTTAATAAGGGTATTTCAGTAGACGAAAAGGAGCTGGTAAATCAGTTTGATAGGCCACAAGCTATTCAAGTGCTTTTTAAAGTCGTGCAGTTTATTTTCGTCATGGGTCCAGAAAAGAAATATGTCATACTAAGAGGCGAATAGAGTACCATTTGTAGTAACATACAACGCAGCCCTGAAGAGTTTGGATTAAAAAATCCTTGGCATGCGTCCTGAATAGAAAGGCTAAAATTTCATGTGAAGATCTGTTAAGGCTGATTTGCCCTCACTACCGATCATTCCTTTATTGTGGCTTCTCGGCAATGAACCTATAGCTAAAAAGGGAGCTATCTTCAGTAACTCTCTCCTGTTCTTCATCTCTGCTCCGCGTCCTCCCTGGGCTCAGCCATGCGAGGGTGGAAAACAAGTAGCAGCAGAATCAATAAATTAGCAGTCTGTGAATTAGTAAAAGAACGGTTTTAGAAAATTGCGAAATGAATTTTTTTTAGGGTAAGTGGTGCGTCCACAGTCTACGCGTAGGAACTACTCGAAAAGTGTATAATTTGAAGCTTGCAGAATTAGTAAAACTCGTTTTTCAACCGTTTATACTCGGTTAGCAAAATATTAAAAAAAACTAACCCCATTTCACTTTGTTACGTACGTTAAGTTTGCTGTAGAGAAAGAATAAGCCAAATCGATGTTTCTGAGTTTTCCTTGATTTTCATTGACATTCACTCTAAAAGGGAAATTAAGTTCTTGCGAAAATTTTTAACAATAAGGTGACTGGAATGTGTTGAATTTTCCAGGAAATTCCACATTAGTTGAAGGTAGAGTTTCTGATTTTCAATTGTCTGGCGAAGAATTCCTGACTGCTGTCTATTGGCTAACTGGGTCCTCCGGTTTTTCCTTCCTCCTCAAAACACCGCAGCATTTCCAAATTCTAATTCGATCTAGAATCCTAGGGCTTTGAGGTTACCAGTTTATTTACTGTCAAATATCACCCTCGTTAAAAAGTCGATTTATTTATTTATTTATTTATTTTTACTAGTAGTTTTCAGTTCCCATCCATCTATATAATCGCTATTAAAAAAAAAAACAAAAACAAAAAAGCCCCGTAGGATGCGCTTGGAGCATTAGCGACTGTGACCTACCCAAATTTCCTGCACATTTGTTCCTAGAGGGTTTTTCAGTGCTTATAAGTTGCTTTTTCTGGCCTCCTTTCTAACCACATTTGTTTTGTTTGCGAAAACCATTCCATGGGGAGAAAAAAGGAAACATGAAAAGGTAAAATAAGATGGCTCCTTCAAAAGTCAATATCGTGTTAATAGTACCAGCAAAAAAAAAAAAAAAAAACAAACAAAAAAAAAACAAAACTACCAAATAAGGAGTGGTCACCAATGGGACAGCCCAAATGCAGTTCATGCTTTCCGAGGGTAGAATTTTTTTTCGGTACAATTATCCAAACACAAGGCTTTTTCATAATGTTAAGCAACAAAGACAAGGAGACGTCAGTTGTTAATAAAAGTGGTTTTTTTCTATTGCTACCTATAAATATTTCCCTGTAATGTTAGCCAAGGTTTTTGGCCAGGATTTACCGATGAAGCGTCACAAGGAAGCCCGGAAGACTTCTTTGTTACATTTTGTTGTTTTTGTTTGAAGCCTTGGCCGTGCTTCAACTGTGTTGGAGCAACCAACTAATAGAGATGATTCCAACACATTATTCGGCGATATCGTGTAAATAAAACAAAAGATTGTGCGCCAAGGTTGTGACGCTTCTAACATGATAAATTGCGGCACATCTTTTTTTCGCATTTAAAGTTTGTAGCAGTTTTTACCGCTCTCTACTATGTAAAATGCTAAGATTATAACGTCGTAATGTTTTTGAGTGACATTAAAAGATCTAACAACTACTCCACGCAAAATTTTACGTCAAAAAGCTTTTAGATCTTATACCTTTGCCAAGATTATTGACAACAACTTCATTGGGTACAAGCGATGATCATGAATCTTGAATCCTTTCGACGTAAAAAGTGTTAAGGTGTTTAATTGTAGATACTCAAGTCTCTCAGACCCGGTTCAAACGTCGCACTTTCGTCGTGTCGAACTCATTTGAAAAAAAAAAAAAAGATAATTAGGCGGCTTCTTTTAATCCAATTGAGTTCGACACGACGAAAGCGCGACGTTTGAACCGGGTCTTACCAGAGAAATCTACAGTGAACTCGCCGATGATTGCTTCTTTTTGTATGTCTGGTGGTTTTGGGCGCTCGTAAGTTTTATCTAAGAAACCTTTCTCGAGGAACCTCTCGTTACAAGATATCTCGTTACAAGTATTACTATTAATACTATTTTATTTATTTGTTTATTTTTTCTTCGTCTTTTCTTTCTCGGAGAAATTATCTATATATCTACCCTTGTAAATCCGAGGTGATTAGGTGATGTTTTATCTCAACTATGTTCAGTCCAGTGACTTTTCGCGAGAGCTTTATAATTCATTTATTTTCTACTGTTGTCACATATTTGAAGAATTTACAAGTTAAACAGGGGGGAGGGGAGAGAGGGAAGTGGCAATACGCTATGCGACCACGATGACAAATATTTTTATTACTTTGTACTGAATATTTTCAATGTAGTTCCTCGAGAGTACACTTTAAATCGTCAACTTTTCAGACCGCATCTCTTTAGTTCCTCTCTTGGATTCTGAAGCAGACTGTCAGCGCATAGCCACTGCTTTTCCCCTCCCCTCCCTCCCCTTCCTGTTCAATGTATGAATTCTTCAAATTTGCATTCGATTGCATCAACCAAGACTTAGACAAGGCCATCGCCTTAAGAAAGATGGAAAGATTCGAGTTGCCCAATTTCAAGACTTTATCTGCCAAGAACCTCTACTGGTAGAGAAGTGCAAATGCCTACCAGACAATCTCACATTGGCAGATTGGGCGGCCTTTAATAATATTCATGCGTTAAACAAGTCTGTTCGTATTCCTGTTTCTTAAAAAAATGGCCGTTGTAAGCCTCGATCCAAGGAATCGAAATGCTAATCGAATTTTCTAAAGGCATGAATACGTGAGGAACGCTTAAAATGGAGGTGGAATTTAAAGGTAACGGAAGAAATGACCTTCGATATTAAACACCCTTTAAAAAGTATTTAAACGTGCGGGAGGGGAAGGAATTAAAACAGTTCCTCAGATATTCAAATGCTCCAATACATTACTTCCTTTTCTTAAGAAAACTGCATCAAACGAGGCCCCAAACTTCATTATTAACTTTAATTCATTGGACACGAATTATTCTGCAACGAACTGTTTATCAACATAAAGGATTACACACATCAAAGAAGCGGAAAAAGAAAAGCAACTCGATTGCTTGTCTTGGGAAATGTGCTTTGATAACATTAGAGACATTTGAAAAACCGACCTTGCGAAGTAGCTAAACAAAAGTTTTTCGAGTTGATTGATTATTTCTTCTGAGCGTTTAGGAAATGCTTATCGAATTTTCTAAAGGCAATCGAATTTTCCTTGGATAAAGTCTTGATTCTATACGTTTTAAGGACTAAAAATATGGACTGATTAGCCATGAACTCTGATATGTTTTTTAAGGTTCGTCTACGCTTTTAGTACGCCTGGTGAACGTTTCCTTAATGTAAGCATTAAGATTTGCTATAAGCTAAATATTTTGTTATCTCTAAGACATTTTTGAATAACACCTTTGTAATAAGTGGTCCATATTTTTACACATGGCTTTTCGGGGATGAAAAGTTTTCGGGGCCTTAATTTAGTTTTGACGTTGCCCGTTCCTAAGTTCGGTTTTCCTGAGTCCTCCCAACAGGAATCGAACCCACGACCTTCCAGGTGCTGGTCGGATGCTCTAACCACTGAGCTATGGGGAACTCATGGTGACCGAGGCCATACAACTAGGTTCAAGTGCGACACATGTCCTGCCATTCTGCAGGCTCAAATATGTCCACAAGTTTTAGGACGTTGAATTTTATGCTCAGGACGTTTGAAGAAAATTTGCACATGCTAGCAGTGATCCGTTTGACAGGAACATTAAACGCAGTATATTAGCAAAAAGGTTCCCCAGAATTTAAAGTTCGTCCTTTATTTTTCGAAAGCAGAGTGGTCGCAGAAACTTTCAGGATGGATCCAAGGTCGCATTTTGACTTTCAAAGTTTTTCAGAAATTCTGTTCCGCCGAATTTGTCGACTAAACTTTGTCAGGGGTACGGTCGGGTATATTTCTGATTTTCAAAAAAGTCACAACTCAAATTTTTGTATTATGACCAACTTTGTTAAAAAAGTGGCTTGTAGTTAGATAAAAATAGCCCCCATTCACACACCAGATGTTTAATCAGATACCTTTCCCATATGTTTGAACAAATGCTGCATTGCTTGCGAAAATGTCATTCCAATTGAGTCGAATCCTACAAAGTGGTAGGCATGTAAACACGTAATTATAACCAAAAGTGGGGACTTAATGTGTCAATAACTTCGCTCATTCTTCAATTGGCAGAAAGAGGAAAAATTTTTAATCCAAGCATTTCACATTGGCACAGCGGAAGCACTTAGATCTAGTGGCCTCCTATAATTTTCACGCGTTCTGGCTTCAAAGTTTATTCGTCTTCCTGTTTCTTGAAATACAGCGGTAATAAGCTATGATGGAAGGGCATAAAAGTTAACTCTAAGGAATTGAAAAGACGCGTATTTTTAGAGGCAAAATATATATGCGAAGGAAGCTTAAAATAGAAGTGGAATTAAGTTAAATTAACGGAAGAAATACCTTTCGATTTAAAACACGCTGTTGGAAGCATTTAAAAGCGTGGGAAGGAAAGAAATTAAAAATGTTCTTCAGATATTCAAATGTTCCAACACGCTACATCCTTTCTAAACGAGGCTACATCAAACAAGGACTCCGAACGTTATCATTATCATTTGGCAAAAAATATTATGAAGTCCTCTGTTATACAACATGAAAGATTTCATATATCACACAAAAGGAGAAATAAAATCAGCTCAATCGCTTGTCTTAGGGAATGTGCTTTGATGGCATTTAAGAGCCATTTTAATAAACCCACATTGAAAGTTGAACAAACGTTACCCATGGTGATTGATACTGAATTAAAAAGGCGAATAGTTGTAGTCAGGAGTCAACATTATGAGCTAAAGATTTGAAGTCAGTAAGTCATGCTTGATTATTTCTTTTAGAAATCTCGGAGAAAGAAAAGAAACTATATTGTTTTGGATTAAATGTCTGATGCTATGTGTTTGAAGGACTAAAAATCAGCAGCTCAATTGACCATAATATCTACCACTGATATTTTCGTGTACGCTCTTAATAAAAAGGTACAAACTCGGTTACACATCTCAGTTTTACTGAGACCCTTCCTGCTGAACACCCTCACAGGAAAAACATGTAAAGACGCTTGCAATATCTGCGTGTGTATCTACACAACCCTCCAAGTGCCGTTAACTTAATATTGGGTGACTGTTCCTTACGTTCTTGGTTTTGAATGAAAGCACGCATATTTAAGAACAGTTGTAAAACTTACCCTTTCTTTTCTTAAACAGCGTTTTCAAAAACCTAAAACCTCCTTTTGATTGCCTAATGAAGCTCTCATGCTATCTAACTCGCAATGGGGGATAGAAAACCAAGACTACTAATTGAATTATAAAATCGTGTAGACTTCCTGTTTGTGAACTAAACCTTAACTAGGGATGTCCACATTATGCTCAATGTTTTACACTATCATGCTAATTCTTTATGCTCAACAAATGTCACTATTATGCTTAAATAGCATCACTATTATGCTCCATTGTAACTAACATAAAATAAATAAAAGACCACAGAAGACAGGTTTATGTTGATTACAAGTGTAAATGGAAACAGTCCGAGGAGGCAGCTGACAATGTTGTAGAACTGGAACTACTGGAAGCCATGTTTTTACTAATTTGTAACCAGCCCTGGTCTTAAAATGTGGTACCTGGACCGGTGTCTTGTGTGGGAATCCCATGGTTTTGGCAAAGTTTTTATAAAGCACAAAAAGTCCAACAAACCTTGCACTATATTATTCCAGCATAATGCTCGATTCTTTTGCCTCACTATTATGCTCAAAATTATGCCGGCATAATGTGGACAACCCTAAGGTCCTTAACCTCCCTAAGAGATTTTAGTCGTCACATTTTTTAAAAGCTTAAAGAGGGTTGCATTCAATAGCTCTAAATTTGCTCAAGATTTTAGATCGAGTTCCAAGTGTTTGTTTTATGTTTAAGGCCCTATTTGATTATGTGTAACTTATAGTAACTGACATGACGCCAAGTTCTTTAAAACACAGGACAAAGATTATTTCTGAGGCTTTGTCCCACGACTTAGTGGGCCGAAGTTATATTTTTAAACATGACAGATATTTTCCCAGTTATCGGATTATTTCTAAAACAGAGCGAACATAGTTTGCTAGCTTTTCATCTTTGATACACTGAGTGTGCCATTTTTTTTTCTTTTTTATAGATGACAAGAACTTCCCAATTGTTGACCATGATGGGATTATTGTTAAGCGGAAATATAAAAGACGCCATTTTAACAAATCCCGTTTCTAGCATGATTTAGAACAAGAGAACATATTTTCCTGTTGCATTTTGGGTATAGCAGTTCAAGAAATATTTCATCAAGTAATGTGTAAAACCAGTTTGTTCCCAATAATCCCGTATATTCTCGAAAAATTCGACTTTCGCCACAAATACAGGGGCTGGATTCACGAAGCTATACTGTTGGAAAACAAAAGCCTATTGTTACAAAACAATACTTAGGATTCATCCGGACTTAAGACAAGTTTGTGAATGTTGCCCCAGGTTCACAACCTGTTAGGCACGCAGCATATTAATCACGCAACGTATTTTTAAGTCAATTGTTCTAGGTTTTCTAGTAAAGACAGAAAACCACACGCATAGTACACATCCACTCGTGTTGAGGGATGAAAGTCACCGGCTCAACCGTATAATATTTATTAGTTCTAAATAATGGTAAACTAGTTGAGTTAGCAAAAGGAGGTCAGCCTGCAGAGTATGCATTCTCATTCTTTTCCATTCTTTGTTAAAATTTGTAAGAAACGCAATCTTGTTTTGCCAGATATTTGTGCATTTTGCACTTACGTGCGTCACTAAAACGGTAAAATTGTTTGTTTTATTTCAATACTTTACGGCAATGTCAGTTATTGAGTGCTAGAAAAGGCTTTTATTGTATTGCGTAAATTTTACTTGCTCAATTTGTTTCGATTTTTGATATTTTTGCGACTGTTTAAGTGTCGCATAAATAATGATTTGATTATCAAAAAGCGGTATCATGTTAGCAAGTTCGAAGTTCAAAATAAACCAACAGCTCCCGTAAGAAGAAAAACTGCAAGTAGTAAAGGGCGCTCAGATGGGCACCATACTGGCTTCTGATTGGTCGAGAGCGATCACGTGCCGGAGGAACTTCCGGTGACGTCACTTCCGGTAGAAGCCCGCTGACCAGGTGGAAAAAGGGATCGTGGGCTCAGGGAAGTCACGTGGTTTGGGATGGGAAACCGCTGACCAGTGGAAAAAAGGGATCGCGGGCTCAGACAAGTCACGTGATGTGGGAAACCGCTGGCGAGTGTGAAAAAGGGATCGCGGGCTCAAGGGGAAGGAAAACCGCGGAGAAAACGCGGGCGCAAAGTCCAAAGTCCAATTTTAGGAACGGGGGTAGGTATAAAAGGGTAAACCCTAAGGTGAGGGGAGTAGTCACGATGAGTTTTTACATCACTCTGCTCAGTGATCAAGCACAAGGCACGGGTCAAAAATTTACGGCGCGACTGCCTCGTTCGTATTATTTGGTGGAAGATGATTGGGAAGTGGCGTTGGTACATATCTCCCACCCGGGGTTTAATCAATCCTTGGAAGATCAAACCAAGCAGAATTGGACGCAAGAGGATAGTCAAAAACATTGGATGAAAACAGATGTGAGATACATGCCAAAACGGGCGGATAACACGGCCCCTCTTCAAGTCACCAAACAAATTTATTTACCGCCCGGGTATTACCACAATTTGAAAGAAGCCTGGATTGCCATTGGGTACGAAATGGAAAAACAACACATGGAAGTCATGATGGATATAGCTAAAATGGATGTGGACGATCAAGCCAAACGCAAACAACTCGCCGCTTTGAACCTGGCTCAACCCTATGTGAAAATCACCAATACGGGCGTCGCCCCCGAATTAGATTCGTTGTATGTCCTCATACCAGCCAATATGGAATTTGAAATGGAATGGAAATTGGCTGGCTTGATGGGATTGGTGAAAGATGGAACGTCCACGGAACGCGTGGTCCAAGAAAAGAATTATCTGGTGAAACATATTGTGGATTACAACGATCGCCATAAATGGTCACCCACCACCGGTACTATCGCCAAATATCCCCCGTGGGGGCACGTCTCCGTCAGCTTTACCCACCCCGATTTCGATTATTACTTCTTCTTGGGACCGAATCTGAGTCGACAACCCTTTCCTACCACCCCTACGGTGAAGCCGCAACAAGGACAACAACAATTGATGATTTACACGGACTTGGTGGCCCCGAGCATTGTGGGAAATCAAGAAAAAGGGTTTTTACGTACCTTGTATGCGGGCAATACCGACCATCAATTTGATACCAGGCAACGGATGTATTTTCCTCTGGGCAAGACCATCTTTGACAGCCTTGAGATAGACATTCAAACAGCCGACGGACAGCCGGCTCCGTTTAAACAAGGCCGAGCCATTGTCACCCTTCAACTCTCCCGAAAAAGTCAACGAACATAAATAAAGTATCATGGAACATCCTTTTATTAGTCCTTCATTTTTTGTTGACAATAAGTGAGAAAAACAAATGAGTCCTTTTTTACGAGAAACTCATGATGGTTTTCATCCGTGAAATGGCTTGGGTTTTGGTGTGACCCAAAAAGTAGAGGGTTTTGCGGTGGGGGTCATAGGGATCGCACAGTTCTCCCCAAAATCCTTCCAGGATGTGAGCGTCTTGATTGCAATGGCCATACCACAAAGGGTTGTCTTTCCAATCGGTCTTGACATGCTGGACAAACTCCGGGTCTTCTTTCCATTCTTCATCGAGGACTTCAAGGACGGTAAGAGGAACCTGGCAGCGAGGGCATAGGGGGTTCGGACCGAACCGTCGACATCTGTAGGCACAGGCGACATGACAAGGTCGCCCACAGCACCTCAACGTGGTATAATTGGCGAGAGGTGCCAAACAGATCACACAGGGGTCGGGTTGCGCCATCAAGCCAAAGGATCAAAGAGCGGATTGGTCAAGAGCTGAAATTCGATGGGGGTGATGATGCCTTCTTGACGGAGTCGGTACACTTCTTGATAAGGGAGTTGGTACCGTAAAGGTTGGACCAGGTCTAGGATTTGTTTTCGGATTTGTCCTAGACGTTGTAGGATTTTCACGGCTTCCGGGCTGACCTTATCGGCCATTCACCACTGGTAGAAGTGTTTCAACGTTAATAAACACAATTCGTTCCGACTGAGATGTTTGGTACTGTGAAGACGAAGCAGTTCAAAATAAGAAGCTTTGAAGCGGATCTCCTCCAAATCTTTTTCCAGTCGAGTCAACAAGGCGCGTAGACGGTCAATCACTTGTTGGGCTTCTGGACTGAGGACTGGATCATCCATTTGAGTGTGAAAGATGGAAGGGACCGGTGGGTTTTTTATAGAGAAACAAAAGGGTCACGTGGGAGGGAAGGGGCCAATGAGAAGGAGGCCCCAGGATGCTTTGGGAGGGGACGAGGTGGGGGGACCCCCCTCCCCCCTCCTTAGATAGACCATGAGGCATTGCGCGGATCGGGGTATATAAGTCAAGGGAGGCCCCAGGACGCCATTCCTAGCTTTGAGTTCGGTCTATGTTGACTTATGTTTGTCGTGTGCGTGGAAAATGTCTGAAACGAGAAGACCGTTGGGTTCCCTGGGCAGTGAAATGAATGTGGGAGGTCCAGACGCGTTGAGGAGGAGAGCAGGGCCAGAGTTGAACCCCTTGGACCGCCACACGAGACGGGTGAGGGAAAGGCGGGAAGAAGCGTGGCGCCCCCTCAATAAACATCGCGTGGGGGCGTTCATCCGCATGTTGGTCCTTTACGTGGTGGAAACCGAGAATGGTCACCCCCGTGGGCCACACCCAGAGATTGCCAAGATCTTACAAAAGGCCCTTATTACAAGAATCATCCCGTGGATTCATTTTCGGTTAGTGTACACCCTGGAGGAGAGGCGGTGGCCGATCACCCTGGCCCAGTTCCGCGAACTGAATGGCTACTTGGTGGACCACCTGCCGCGGATCCAGAAAGAGGACCAATGGGATGCCATTCGATATTTTTATGAGGAAGTGGTCCGCCAAAGGGACGAACTGAAACGCCTCGATGAAATGGAAAGGGAGGCCATGGAGTCCGTAAGGCGTTGCTTAGGACAATGAACATTTTTTATTCCTGTTGAGTTTATTGTGAGTCAAGGCAACTGTGAGTCAAGAGACATTATTTATGATGAACGTGCAAAACCAGTGATGTCAGTTTTTTTAAAATTTTTAATTAAAAAGAAGAGTTGATGTTTTTTACAAAAGGTTGTCTGTCTTGTTGCCACGCAGGGGCGCGCCTATTTACAATTGGAAAAACTACAATTGGAAAAGTAAAAACTAAAAAAGGGCTATGTACAAATTCAAAAAGTAAAAACTAAAACCATTACAAATGAAAGTCTTCGAGTTCCAGACGTAATTGATCAATGTTCTCGGGGAGACAGAACGTGCGGTTGAATAAGGCTTGAATTTCGGCTCGGGTTTTCTCGTCCACCTCCCGGGATCCTACCACGGCACTGCTTTGATGAAGGGTGGGCTTTTTAGGTCCCCAAGGGACAAATTGACTGCCAGTGACCAGGGTGGCGGCATTCTCGTTGACTTGGTAGTAATGGTCCGAGCGGTACCACGTTTGACTGGGAATGTCAAAGAGATAGACGGGTTTGCCTTGATCCATAGCCAATTGCACAGTCCAACCGGTACCCCCTTTCACGCGTTTCTGATCCGGTTCCAAGATGCCAAAGGCATAGATGGTATGGGCTTTCTTGGCCAATTGATAATTGCGTTGCAGCAATTGCAGGGTGTAAAAATGACTGGGCATTTTTTTCCCTAGTTTCTCTGCTGCCTGGTGAAGAGGAGGGTTGGCTAGCATCAGGACTTCCACCGTAGAAGGGGTGATGAACGTGGCTCGAGGATGATTCGGGGGGACGAGCACTTCGACTTGCATCCCAAACTGTTTACCCAGTTCTTCCACGAGTTCATCCGTACCTTTGGCTCCCCCGGTGTAGACCACATGACCATGACCAATCTGGAGTTCCAACGCATCCACATCTCCGATCATGTCGATGTTGGGAGGCATCCTTGGAATGATAACTCAGGGACCAAGGAACCCTCTTAAATAGGGCAAGCTGACCAATGGGAAGACAAGAGGTCCTTATAAGGTCATAACAAGTTGACCAATGGGAAGAGGAGAAGTCCTTATAAGGCCATAACAAGCTGACCAATGGGAAGAGGAGACGTCCTTATAGGGGCATGAAAAGCTGACCAATGAGAGCCAAGGGTCCTGGGTATAAAAAGGCAGGGGTGGGTGAAAAATCGTGAGCACGATGTCTGTGGATCGGAAGAGAAAGTCAAGCGACCTTCCTTCGGGGAAGAAGAAAAAGAAGACTATTCAAACGATGACGCCCGTGGACTGTGATCCGGGGGTACGCGAAGTGGTGGAAGATACCCGAGCGGCGGTGGAAGATATGATGAAAGAATTGAATGACATGGTGGAGCAATCGACATTGACGCCCGTGTATGATCCTCCCAGTTCGGTAGACTATATGGTATGCCCTTGTCATGACGTGCGTTTGGAGGCCCGAGAATCTCAAAAGGGATGGAAGTATGTGAAATGTCCCATCCAACCCTGTTTGCTGTTTTGTGGACAAGATCAAGCTCTGGAGTATATGAAAGCCGTGTATAGCCAGCCTCATGTAGAAGTGCTGGACATGTGGACTTGTTTGCAGTGCTTTTGCCGGGAACCCGCCACGCTACAACAGAGCCATTCGACCCAGAACCCCGATCGTTTGTTTCTGAATTGTTCCAAGAAACAGTGTGGCTTCTTCCGGTGGGCCGATCAACCCTTGGGCCCCAAGTACTGGAGTTGGTTTCATGACAACCCGCCCAAGAAAGCCGACCAACAAGCTGAAATACCTACCCGTGATGCGCAAGGATATCCCAAGCGGGGCGTGGACATCCCTGGCCCACCCCTTCGAGCCCCCAGGAAAGAGGATCGGCCCCTGACAGACTATGAGAAACAATTGCTACGAGAAATTCAAGAGCTCAAGAACCGTCAAGAAATGATGGTGGCCCCAGCGCCACCACCCCCCAAGTACAGTGACAGTGTGGACAACTGGCAGAAAGATCTCGAGACCGTCACTTGTGGTCGTCTAGGTCTCTTTTAATGGTTTAAAAAGGAGTAGGAATAAATTTTTTTTATTTAGTCCATGGAGTCTGTTGTGTGTGATGCGTGGGAGTCTGTCTTGTCCTTGGGGCAATGGCAATGCCATCAATCCCTGTGCCAAGTGTTATATGATCACCAACCCGGGCCCAAGATCCCGATTCCCCCCTGTCCCGAGGACACGCATCCTCTCCGCGTCTTTGAAGAAACCCACGTGGATCGTAACCTGTATCGATGGGTGGTGTTTGTCGTATGGTTAAAAGCGCATCCCGACGCGTGGCGATGGTATCGAATCATTCAAAAGGCGCATCCCCACACCATCCCTTCCATACCGACCTTATGGGATGAATGCCAGAACGTATGGCCCCTCGAAAGAAAACTCAACGCTGGTCAACAACAACAAAGTTGAAGAGAACCAAACGCCCTGTCTCGTCGTCGTCAACGAAGAAAAGCAATGTCTCACAACAATGGTTAAGCCGTTACCACGATCCTAGCGCCCCGGGGAGTTTAGGTGGGGTGCAACGGTTTGCCAAAGCCCAGGGTCTCCCTTTGAAAAAAGCCCAACGACTCTTGGAACAGGATGTGGGCTACACCTTGCATAAACCATGACGTCGTCGTTTTGCTACCTTACCCGTGATCGTAGGGGGTTTAGATGATCAATGGGCCGCGGATTTAGTGGAAGTGCAACGGTTGGCTAAACATAATTGGGGTATACGCTACTTATTGACCGTCGTGGATGTGTTGTCCAAGTACGCGTGGGTCCAACCGTTGAAAACCAAAACCGGCGTGGCCCTCGTGAAAGCCTTTGAGAAGATTGTGAGACAAGGACGTCACCCCAACCGATTGCAAACGGATCGAGGGAAAGAATTTTACAATCGGACCTTTCAACGATGGGTCGACGAGCAAGACATCCACCATTTTTCCACCGAAGGGGATGCCAAAGCCAGTGTGGTGGAACGATTTAATCGGACCTTGAAAGAACGGTTGTACCGTTATTTGACCACGGCCAACACCTTACGCTTTGACAATGTCTTACCCCAGTTGGTGCAAGGGTATAATGCCACCCGTCATCGAAGTATTGGTATGCCCCCCGAAGACGTGACGTGGGACAACGAAGAAGCCGTGTGGAAACGATTGTACAGCAAACGATTGAAAGGTCGGAAAAAACCCCAATTCAAAGTCGGAGATCGGGTCCGTCTCAACACGATTCATCGGACCTTTGAAAAAGGCTATCTCCCCGGTTGGACCGAAGAAGTGTTTGTGGTGCATCGTGTGATCCCGGGCCCCGTGCCCACGTATAAGATTCACGAATGGGATGAGACCCCCATCCAAGGCACGTTTTAGGAGGAGGATTTACAAAAAGTCCAGGTGTCCGATGTATTTCGCATCGAAAAGGTACTTAAGCGTCAAAAAGATCGTTGGTTGGTCAAGTGGAAAGGGTGGCCCGACAAGTACAACAGTTGGATTGCTCGTGGTGACGTGACATCCCTTCGACCGCGCAAACGACGCCGACGACGCTAAAACAATGACGTGGGTGCCCAATTCGTCGTTTTACGTGACGTTGATGAGTCATGCGAGTACCAAAGAGTTTCCTGGGAACAAGAGTCATCATTTCAGAAACCGGTTGCCGAAACCCATTCGATTTATGGGACGAGGATGGATGGTGGGTATGGGGAGTTTATCCTTACCCACCATTCCAGTGCTAGCGGAAGAAGGAGGCGTGGGCGATTCCCATCCTCTGTTGTATGTACGATGGCACGAACACGACTTTAAAATAGACGATTGGGGACAGGATGCCTGGTGGTATGAAGAGCAGGAATGGACCATCAAGGCTCAAGACATGAGAAAGGAGATGACCTCGTTGACAGGATCCCAGTTTTTTCATCAATTGATCTACCGTTACCAGCAAGAACGTGCTAAACGAATCAAACCCAAAGATAAATGGGTGGGACCCGATGGGGTCAAAATGTACCCGACCTTTGAATGGAGCTCGGAAGGGGATTTGTTGCTGAATACCAAGCCAGTAGATTACAAAACCCATGTGGCGCGCGTGTCATGGGGCAGAACCTTGGCTCTGAGAATGGGATGGATTGAACAACCGTCCCCCGGCCAGTATCGACTGGGTCCGAATCTCTTGCCAGAATTGGATGGCATGTCTACCATTCCGAACCCGACGGATGTCCGCGATACCAGCAACAACCCCACCTTTTGGAAAGTGGAGGGGGATTATCTGAAATTGAGTCTATCGTGCCCTTGGCGGTTTGTCAATTTGAACGCGACCTTTCGTGTCCCGTCGGAATTTCCCTCGGTGCGTCCTTTACACGTGTATTGTGATGTAGGGACTAGTAGTATGGTAGGGGGCCGCATCACGGATCTCTTACGAGAAATCAAGTACCACCCCAAAGAAACCACGCACTTTGAACCTCGACATATTCAATATGTCCCGGTACGCAATGAAGTGGTGGAAATCGTGGAAACCCAGATGGCCGAAACCAATGGGGATCTGGTCCAATTTGGCGAAGGACGTACCCTCCTGACCCTGCACTTTAAAAGGGAGGTGGGGGTGTGAAGCAGACAAAGATGTCGTTCTACGTGACGTTACCCAGTCATTCCAACCGACGTGAATTTCCCAACAACCAAGCCAATAACTTCAAGATTCGTCTACCTCAACCGTTACAACTCACAGGGGGTGGATGGCAAGTGGGGTTGAGTGCCATTTCCTTACCGGATGCGCGCGTCAATTTGTACGAGTTGGTGAAGAAAAATGGGTACGTCATGGGGACGTCCTGGGACCAAACCTATCCCAAACCGGATGGAAAAGACGGGGAAATGACCTCGCGAGTAGACATCGCGCGAACCATCATCGATGACGTGAAAGATTTGGATTGGGTGGTGGATGGTGTGAGTTTCATGAAAGCCATCATTGCTCACTTGGAACAACAACGTATGGAATTGGCCATTCAAGGTGGCCGGTTTACCAATGATCAAGGCAAACACACCTACATCAAGTTTCGTTGGGAAGGCGAGGATCTGCTCATCGACAACACGAATGTCTGTCATTGTGGTAACAAAACACCTTCCCTGACTATCTATACCAAGTTAGCACTCAAGATGGGATGGTTACGTCAAATTGACACTGTATTGACTTTGGGGCCAAACTTACAACAAGAATTCATCGGGGATCAAATCCCCAACATGACAAAACCAGCCGTTGACAACGATTGGAACGATGTGAACGACGATCAGAGCAAGCCGGTCTTTTGGACGGTGCGTTCGTTTTTACCGGATTATTTACAATTGAGTATGAGTTGTAATTGGCGTTTCACCAACTTGAATGTAGCGTTTCGGGCGGTGGTGGGGGAACCCACACGATCGTTGCACGTGTACTCCGACGTGGCAGGCAGCACGGTGGTGGGCAATCGCGTGACCGATTTGTTGCGTGAAATCCAGTACAAGCGACAAGCACGAGGCACCCTGTACTTTGAACCGTTGCACATTCAATACATGGCTCTTCGTAACGAGGTGGTGGAAATGATTCATGTTCAAGTCGCCGAAACGATTGGTAGAGGAGGAGACTTGGTCAAGTTTGGTGAAGGTCATACCATTGTCACGTTACACTTCAAAAAGACATAAAAAGGGGGCGGCCAAGGGAGTGTCCCAATCACAAGATGCCCAAGACAAGAGTGCGTCGAACGAGACGAAGAAGAAGAAGGCAACGAGGGGGTTTATTCCCCCTGGCGGCCCTCATTCCTGCCTTGATTGCGGGAGGCAAAGCTGTGGCGTTGGGTGCCGCGGGTGGTGCGGCGAGTTACGGGGCTAAAAAAGGGTTGGAAGCCGCGTTTCGGAAAAAACGACGATGAGGACGGTATAAAAAGGGGGTCCCATGAAGCCCAAACAAAACGTTTATCCCTGGTGAAGAAGAAGACACCATGCGTGGGGGAAGTTTGACACGATTTCGAACCGACGAATGGTATGATCAACAAGGCAAAGGATTGATGACGGATCTGATGCGTGGGGGGTTGCAAGGTCTTATAAGGACGCGAAATCCTTTAAAACTGCCTAGTAATATCAAGAGAGGATTGGAAACGGGTTTGACACGCGGGATCAAACGCAAAGCCGAAGACGTCCTTAAAAAGGAAATCACCAAACAAGCCAAGAAAGCGTTGAGTAATAAGAGCGTGAAAGACGCCGTGCGGGTAGCCACGGCCTTATTTCCCAAACAAACCAAACGGGCGCGTGATATTTTGGGCGTGTGAACATGGATCCCGTGCATTCACGACCTCGACGGATTCGCAGTAATCGAGGGTTGACTCAATGGGGTGGCCTGTATCCGTTTTGGAAACTCAGGAGAGGACAACGTGGTGGCTGGTTAAGTCCCGAGGTGATGAGAGTCCCCGGGTTTGATTTGAGACAACGTTTAGCACGACGACGACGGTATAAAAACCCCTCACGACGACGACGTACCACCACTCGACGACGTTAAACATGCCTGACGTGAGTACACAAACCGCCCCGGCTCACGAGCGTTCCGAAGGGACCGTTAACCCGGCGTTACGGATTTTCAAGGTGCCCCCGACCGACATTAGCATCAATGCCTATCGCATGGTCACCATTCAACCCACCACCACGGGTATCAATCCCATGGAATTCATCATTCCGGGATTAGACGATTTTGTGGATTTGGGACGCAGTTACTTTACCATGGAATTGAGATTGCAGAAAAGTACGAACGATGACTTGGTGGCCGCTCAAAAATTGTGGCCCGTCAACAATTTGGCCCATTCCATCATCAAACAAATTGACTTGCAATTGAATGGCACGTTGATCAGTCCTCAAACCGACACCTACCATTACAAAGCCTACCTGGAAACCTTGCTGAATTATGACCGAGAAGATGGCAAGACCGTGTTGGGACCCCAAGGCTGGTACAATCAAGTGGATTTCCCACCCGCATGGACGGCCAACAATACCAACAGTACTACACCGCATCAAAATTGGCGTGATCTCAGCGCCAATTACAAAGCAGCGTTGGCTGCCATGGTAGCCGAAACCGCCAAGTATGCAGGAGGTGTCACCCACAGTCTGGTGTTTACCCCCCACCTGGAAGTCTTTCATACCGGCAAACTGTTAGTGCCTGGCATCGAAATCAAGATGAAATTTCATTTTAATAGCCCGGCCCTGTTTTTCAATGGAGTGGGTCTCGCTGGTCGATTGATGGAAGGGGATGTGAAACTACGGTTTCATCTCTGCCAACTGCGTTTGAATGACGCCATCTACCAGAGTATATCTGAAAAAAGACACAGTGAAGGCCAAGTGGCTGCTTACCCGACCGTCCGCAGTGAAATCCGGACCTTCACCATGCAAGACAACCTGGTCCGCTTTGATATCCCCAACCTGTTTCAAAACAGAATACCGGACCGATTGATTGTGGGGTTGTTGGACAGCCGAGCCTTCAATGGAGATGTGACCCGAGATCCGTTCTGTTTCCAGAAATTTGGACTGACGTCCATTAAACAGATTGTCAAAGGCGAAGAATACCCTTATGAAACCCTGCAGTTAGTGCACAACAATGGCAGCCGAGATAATCTAGGCTACTTCCGTTTTCTGCAAGCCAGTGGCGCTTGGTGTAAAAAGAAAGGCAATATGGTGGAACTAGGAGATTGGGGCGAAGCAAAAAATTGTACCTTGTACATGTTTGACAATGTGGCCAATGGCTGTGCTGACAGTCAAAACCTCAACCCCAAGCAAACGGGCGATTTACAATTGGTCTTGGAATTTGGAGCCGCCCCCGGTGTCAATATAACCGTGCTCGTCTATGGAGAATTTGAGAACTTGCTGGAGATTGACAGGAACGGAGCCGTGTTGTACAACATTTACCAGCACTAAAGATGGAACACGTGGCCTTGAATAATGTGCAATTGGATTATTTAGCCCGAGACGACCCCCACTTGAAACCTGTCTTTTACGGAACGGTGGCCTGTGATCGTTTACCCAAGAGGCCTGTCAAGACCCAACGCCAAGGGTACATTGTGAACACCGACCTGCACGATCAACCCGGCCAACATTGGTTAGGGGTGTGGACCGAGGGAAACGTGTGTGAAGTCCTCGACAGTTATGCTTTGCCCGTGGACACGTACGTGCAAGCCGCCCCGTTCCAAGCTTGGATTGGCCAACATTGGAAGTATGTGGTAACCAATGGCAAGTCCCTCCAAGCCATTTCAAGCAAGAGTTGTGGGGATTACGCCTTGTTGTACTTGAAAGCCAAAGCCCGTGGACGGACCTTGCAAGACTTTTTAAATGAGTTTTCCGATCATGATTATGTAAGCAATGACCATCAAGCCGGTCAACGCGTTCAACAATTGATTGTAGGCCAAGAAGCCAGATGGTATCAACTTTGTTGTCATCCGTATCATCAACGGAATGATTAAATAAAAAATTTGTTGGAAAAAACAAGTGTGTCGGAGTCGTAGCTCAGTCGGTAGAGCCTTTGGATCCCCCGAAAAACAGGTGATCGCGCATGGGTTCGAGTCCCACCGATTCCAATAAAAAGGTGCCTTTTTTTTCCCCCTGGTTAGTATCATCATCATGCAAACGGGGAAACCGTTTCGTTTTCATACTCCCTCCTCTATCTTGGTGGTGGGACCCTCGGGATGTGGCAAAACCGTGTTTACGGAAAAACTCTTGGTAGACAACCCCGAGTTGTTTGACACCCCACCGACCCAAATGCATTATTGTTATGGCGCGTGGCAAGATCGATTTCGAGGCATGCAAGATCATGGGGTGGTGTTTCACGAAGGGATTCCCGATCATGACGCGTTGGTCCAATGGTTTCCTCAAGGACAGGGGGTCCTGGTCTTGGATGATTTAATGGATGAAGGGAGTCACGATAAACGCGTGTTGGATTTATTCACCAAACATTCACATCATCAAGGAGTGACGGTGCTCTACTTGTGCCAAGACATGTTTCCCGTGGGGCGCTATGCCAAAAGTATTTCCCGCAATGCGCATTACATTGTGGCGTTCAAGAATCCCCGGGATCAATTGGGGGTACGCAATGTCATGCTGCAATCGTTTCCGACTACCTGGAAAGACACGTTGGAGACGTTTCATCAGGCCACCACGCGCCCGTATGGCTATTTGATGTTAGATTTACACCCGGCCTCCTCGGATCAACAACGGTTATGGAGTCACCTGTTAAAAGACGAAGGATGGACGCGCACCTATCAAAAGCGCCTATAAAGGGACAACACCGCTTTTGGAACCAGAAAAGAGAGGGACCATGGCCGATGACCGTCAACCTCCGCAATCGTACGATACCACGACCCCTGCGGGGGTAGGGGCGACCACTAGCAATCAAGTGTCTCCAGGGACCATCCAAGAAATTTTGGATACGGGGGACTCAGACTTGATTGCCCAAGCCTTTGATCAAGCGGAGGAGGCGGGGGATTATGATGCCCTCACCCGATATTTGGAATCGTTGCCTGACCTTCCACCCCCTGTACAGGCCTCTGCCCCTGCTGGGGTAGGAAGCCCAGGAAGTCAATCGTTCCGTAGCATACACACTACCCCACCGTCTTCCCTGGACACTCCACTTAGTAGGGGGAGCGCCGGCTTGTCGTCCGGAGCGCGAACCCCCCTTAGTCAGGGGAGCGCTCGTTTGTCGTCCGGGGCTCGAACGCCTGCGACGCCTCCTAGCGTACCCCGGGCGGCGGGTGCTCGAACAGCCGCGGGTGCTGGGGGTAATGGGGGTGGACGTGGTGGAGGTGATGGTAGGGGACGCCGTGGACCCAGGACTAGAGGCGGTGGACGTGGTGCTGGTGGTGGTGGTGGACGTGGTGCTGGTGGTGGTGGACGTGGTGCTGGTGGTGGTGGTGCTGGTACTGGCGGAGGAGGTGGAGGAGGTGGAGGTGGAGGAGGTGGAGGTGGTGGTGGCGGCGGTGGCGGTGGTGGTGGTGGACGACGGGGGCGTCGACGCCGACGCCTTTTCCCCACTTCACCTGCCTCCACCACTCCCGGATCGTCTGGGGGGTCTGGCAGACAACCTCGTACCTTGCGTCAAGCCGCTTTACAACGACGTTTACGGATGCTATTACAAGATCAAGAACAATTGGCCCAAGGACGGGAAATTGCTAATGTGACCATGACCAATAGCATTGTGACCAGTTATAAACAAGGAGGAGCCCCGAGCGTACAAACCTCATCGTCCCGGGTCTCGCCGTGAGGATGAAAACCGTCGTGTCGTTATTGAATGGATCTCGACGTCCTGGCATCCCCTTCCCACCGGAATTGTTACAACGGATGGATTCCTTGTATGCCTTTTACCATCAACAATGGTGGTGTTATCGAAAAATGTTGAATCATTACAAGTGTATCAATGCCTTGTTCAATGGCCTAGCGTTACTCCTGATGGCAGCCGGCATGATTGCCGGCCCCCTGTTGGACAACAGTACGTTGGTAGCGTGTTTGGCGGCGGTGGGCACCGTGGTCAAAGGATGGAATGATTTTAAACAATATCGATTTAAAGTGACCATGAGCCGGTTTGCGTTTACCACCTATGCCAAAGCCTTGACCGAATTGAAAACCTATGTGAGGGGTGTCCCCTTGGAGGACCTGGAAGGATTTTTAATCAAGATGCAAACGTTGGATGACACCATTGTGGATTTCACCCCTCCGTTACCCAAACGATGTGTGCAAGATTACCATCGTCATTTTGTGTACCAGCCCGTGGAAGCCCAATGCTATGTAGACGGATGTCCTCGTCCCTTGAAACCCAAAGACTACTGGATCCATAAAAAGCCGCTCCCTCCCAGTCCAACACTCTTAGAACCATGGCCGTCCGACGACGACGACGACGCAGTTAAGGAAACAACGAGGAGGAGCTTTAATGCGTCGCAAACCCCGTTTGGTGGATAAAATTGCCCATGGCATGAGTATGTTTCTCTCAGGCCCCGCGCCTGGATTTGGACTTGCTTTAGGCAAATTAGGCGGGCAAGCCTTAAAAGGCATTACCGATAATGTACAACATTACCGGCGACAACGAGGTGGGGGTTGGTGGTCCGATTTCAAACGCAATACCCGTCAAGGCTATAAAGAGACGCAAGACCTCATCAAACAAGACAAAGTCCTTCAACGTCTGTTGATGAACCGTTCATGGTGAGGAGAAGAAGACGACGACGACGATGTCGTCAACGAGGTGGTTTTTTAAATCTATTGGTCCCCGCTATGGTAGGATTGGGGAAAGCCGTGGCCTTGGAAACGGATAAACGTATAAAACGCACGATCCAAAAAGCCAATCAACGCTATCGTCGCCGTCATCGATAAACGATGCAACGTCTTCGACGTCAATTCCCGTTTTTACGCACCATGTTACAAGAAGCCAATGGTTCCAAACGTCAAGAGTTGTTACAACATGCCAATGCCGATCAAATCAATGCTGTGAGTGAACTGGTCTTGAACTTATTGAAAAACAAGATTCCCGTCACCCCACCCATCCTAGCCAAACTTCAACCCTATAAAAAGGTGCTACGCGATTTGGGACGTCGTCGACATTCCGTGAAAAAACGTCGGGCGTGGTTGGTTCAACAAAAAGGACGCGGGTTATTTCAAGGACTTCACGAGGTGTTATGTCAATGTGCTCGACCGACCCGTTAACCCTGGCCACATGGATCACCCTGTTACAAGAGGCCAATCGGGCCACCGACCAGTGGAAAGACGAGTGTCATTATTGGAAGCATAAATATCACCTGTTGTATCGAGAGTACAGGCACATCTTAAAGGCCCGTCTTTGTGAGAGCTGTCGTCAGATAGAAGACGGGGAACTTTGCTCCGAGTGTAGTCAACCCCCATGGATGAGGTCTACATGATTCCCCAGAAGGATTTGGAGCAACTCATTCAATATTACAAAGGAGAACTCACCGAAAATGCCTTGTTGAACAAAGCCGCCACGCTCGCCGCTAAAAAACATGTGTTGTTGGCCAATCCCGAATTACCCCCAGCCCTGGTCAATGCTCAAACCAAACCGTTGAGTCAAGAATTAATCAAGTTAACCAAACGCATTCGTCAATTTCCCGGAGGCGTGGGAGTTGGGGCCCCGGGTGGTCCACCAGGCGAAGAAGAAGAGGAAGAGGCCGGGGATTTGGTAACGGGGCCCGTGGAACAATGCATGGTTGAAGCGCATGATAAAAGGAGGTCCGTCGGCTCCCAAACCCACCATTACCCCTGCTACCAGGGAAGACACGAGAGAAGAGAGACCTTCTACCAGTCGAGGGGATACCCGGTCGCGTTTACAAGCCGTACGAGAACGACGCAAGGCCTGGGAAAAGCATTTAACCGAAAGTGGTGCCGCCAAAGGCAAAGGCAAAGGCAAAGGCAAAGGCAAAGGCAAAGGCATCTCCCGTGAAGTGCAAGCATTAAAACCCTTACCCGGTTGGGAAGATTGGGCCAAAGGCAAACCACCCCGGCGACGACGTTTGCAGTACGACAGTGAGTAAAAAAAAAGATGGCTCCCCGTACCAAGAGGAGGAGAAGGGGTGTGAAACGCCGTCAACGCGGAGGGGCCTTGGATGTCCAAAAATGGATTGCTAAAACCGGCAAAGAATTTCATTGGCCTGGCTATCAATACATGGGCCCTGGGACGCATTTGGCCAAACGTCTAAAACGAGGGGATCCCGGTAAAAATCGCTTGGACCGGATTGCGAAACAACACGACATTGATTACAGCCGTGCCAAGAATTTGCAAGATAAATGGAAAGCCGATACCAAGATGATCCAAGCCATTGATAAATTACCTGGCAAGAAAACCAAGACGGAACGGGTGGTCAAGAAAATCATGCAAGCCAAGAAACGTTTAAAATTGTAAAACACTTTAATGACAACCCCATACCATTGTTGTGTCAATAAAAAATGAAAATGTCTGATTGGTTCCTTAGTACTGTCTCAAACAAAGATGTAGTGTCAAAAACAGGATTCTCAAACAGGATTCTGGAGAACCCATTGTGGTGTAGACCCCCTATACCATGTTGAAAACAAAATGACAATATCTGATTGGTATTGTTATTCTGCAGTTCGGTAGTCTTCTGTAGTTCGTGTTGAGTCTCAAATAGGATGTAGTGAATACAATTGAGCACATCCTTCATGAAGGCATCCCCCTGGATTACGACAAGATCGAATAGAATAAACCTTTTCGATCTTGTCGTAATCCAGGGGGAAGCCTAAAGGGTTGCGCACCTAGCTAACATGTTCTCCAAAATACTCAGACGATAACAATGTTCTGCCAAATTACGGAAACGAATGTTCTGCCAAATACGGAAACGAATGTTCTGCCAAATACGGAAACGAATGTTCTGCCAAATACGGAAACGAGGGTTAAGATACTAAATCATATATCAAATCGACACCCTCGTCGGATGACGTCATGTCCTCCAACCAATCATCCACATTAAAATCCTGCACATCGTCCATCACCTGCTCCCACTCGTCGGGTGACAATAAATCCGACAAAAATGAAAGGTCATCCAAGTCAGAGGGTTCGCTGACTTGCAGGACCCCCGAATCCAAATCCAGTACAGTATGAGAGTCCTCCTCAAGGAGTTGAACAAAGGATTCCGGGAGCGGGGTATCCACAGAGTCCTGCGATTCCGGGAGCGGGGTATCCACAGAGTCCAGCGAGTCACAAAAGGTTTGGATATAGTCCGTCACAGGCATCCGACAATCCGTCAGGGGGATGGTTAACGTCATCAACTTCTCCATTCTCTTTTTCGCCCGAAAACGGGTTTGACGAATCCTGTTTTGCTCCCTCAACAGCTCGGGATGGGCCGCCCGATAACGGGCATAACGCGACCTCTCTTGCTCCCTCAACTCCTCTCGATGGCCCTCTCGATATCGTCGCTGTTTCTCCCTCACCTCCTCTCGACGGCTCTCTCGATATCGTCGCTGGTTCTCCCTCACCGCCTCCCGATGGCTCTCCCGATATTGTTGCTGACGCGCCAGGATCCATTCTTTATTGGCTTGAAAGTACCGCCTGTTTTTCTCCCTTATGCGCTCTCGATGTCGTTGTCTGTAACGCCTGTCGTTCTCCAATATGCGCTCTCGGTGCTTTGCCCGGTAACGCTTTTGGTACTCCGGCCGCGGGGGTCGACGCGTTGCCTGGCGACGCCTGTCGGCCGCCGCCTGCCGGGCTCTTGGCCCCGGTCGGGGAGGTGGTCGTTCGTCATCCTCGCTTTCGTGGTACGTGACGGGGGCTCTGCGGGGGCGCAACTCTCTTTGGGTCGAACTGAGGCGCACGGGGCGATGCGATGGTTGGAAGCACCTGTCAGTTTCCTCCCGATGCCGGGCTCTTTGGAGAGGAGCTGTCTGTTTGGGTTCGGCAGCACTTTCTTGGCACTTGTAGGGGGCTCTGCGGGGGCGCACTTCTCTTGCGGCACACATCGGGAGAGGGTGGCGGTACTGGTGGAGGGGTATCTGGCCTTTTGAACTGGTAACGCCAATACGAGCAGCAATAGTCCAGCCCCTCCACAAACCAGTCGCAGGTGTGCTGAGGGTAACACAGCTGGTGGAAGTAGGTGGCTCGTGCTGCCCGGACTGCCTGAGCGGCCCCTTTGAGCTGCTCCCTCTCTTTCAGCTTCTCCCCAAACTCTGTGACACTTGAGTCCAGCGCCAACTCCTCCTTAACTTTCTTCAAAATCTCCTCCACTTCCAAATCCGCTTCAAACGTTTCAAAAGTCTCCAATAGCTCGTCTTGATCAACCTCCATTTTGAGATGACTCCGCCGGCGATTCGATTTCTTTTATAGGGACTTATTCGTTCCCGTGATGCCCCATGGGCCCCAACTAGAGAGGGGGGAGGGGGGTCCCCCCACCTCGTCCCACCCCTCCCTAGGGCGCCCCCTCTCTAGGGGGCACCCTGTTTAGTGATTGGCTCCTTCCCCTCCCACGGGACATTTTGGTTCTCTATAAAAACAGAGCCCCGATCGCCAGCGGAGTTCATCTGATCATGGCCTCGCCGCCGCCAGAAGATGATGATGCTCGTGCTGGGCCTAGTGACCTATTACTCGACCTACAACTGTCTAGTGATGATGAAGCAGACTATCAGGACATGTTGGACCATTTGGAACGACAACATGCCTTTCAAACACGGCTCCTTCAACAAAGCGGAGCCGGAGATACCTCGATACAAAGGGGTGCAGGAGGGTTGGATACCTCAATCGGAACGTTTGATTTTGAGCTTCAACCCTTTGTCGATCGGACGAGTCGTCGAATGGGGGTGCGTGAACGTCATTTCAATACCCGGTTACGTCAAAGGGGGAACTTGATTCCAGATCAAAACATCACGGAAGCTCTCCAAGAGGGGTTACGTCGAGCGGTGAATCAAGTGTTAACCACCACGCCGGACCTCGACGATCAAGATCGCCTTTACTTTACCGTTGGATCCAACAGACTCCATAACAATTTTCAGGGGTGGGGATTACGCGCGGGGGAATGGCGTCAAGGCGGAGACCGATCGCTTGGCGCAAGCCTTGAACAGCAACGAACAATTTGAAATGGACGATTCGTTTCAAGTCTCCATTACGCAAGTTCATCATGCGCCTCAAGGTACCGGCCGCCCCCGTCGTGGCAAACCCGGCCATCCTACCATGGACATGTTAACCAGGAACTCCAAATCGATCATCAGAATTAACAATAGAGATGAACTCTGTTGTGCTCGAGCCCTCGTCGTCGCCAAAGCTCGCGTGGACCAGCACCCACAACTCAGCAGCATTCGCCATGGAAAAGCTCTGCAAAGAACCCTGGCTTGGGATCTGCAACGGGAAGCCCAGGTACCCCTCGGCCCATGCAGCTACGACGCCTTGACGTCTTTTAGTCAAGCCCCGTCCCTCAGAGGTTACCAGATCCTGTTGGTGGATGCCCATCGATCTTTTCACATCACGACCTTTGGAGCCCCTCAAGACAAACAACTGATCCTGTTGCACCACCAAGGCCATTACGATGTCATCACCAAGTTGCCCGGATTTTTCGGGTCCAGCTACGTCTGTGCCCATTGTTGGAAACCCTATGACCATGAAGATCACCATCGATGCACCAAGACCAAGTTGTGCGGAGCCTGTCGACAAAAAGAATGCCAGGACTTCCTTCATGCATACCCTCGAGGCCAGAAAGCCACCCGACGGTGTCAACATTGTCATCGGGACTTTTTTGGAGACACGTGTTTCCAAATGCATCTCGTCAAGGATCCGACCGGCAAACGTGCCAGCAACTCCCAGTCCACCATCTGTTCTCAACGTCGTCGTTGTCCTGCCTGTCGTAAACAGAACGTCGGTTTAGACCAGATTACAAGGCATCGATGTTACCATATCGATTGTCCCTCCTGCCACGAGTACGTGGACGGCGAAACGCATCGTTGTTTTATTCAAATAGCCCCCAAACCTCAAACCAACAAGAAGAAAAGAAAGAGGACCACAAACACCGTCCCGGAGGACCAGCCTCCTTTGCATGTATTTTTTGATATTGAAGCCATGCAACCCCAGGAACGACACATCGCCAATCTCGTCGTGGCCGAAACCGAAGACGACGATCCACCCAAGTGTTTCCCCGGCGAGCATTGCGTCCGCGATTTCCTAGAATGGTTGGATACCTTGACCCTCCACGATACCCGTCAAGTCAATGTCCTGGCCCATAATTTCCAGGGCTATGATGGCTACTTTGTCATTCATCAATACTATGGCGACAACCGAATCGTCCAACAGCTCCGGAACGGGTGTAAACTCTTGCAAGTCCAACATGACCGTATCCGCTTCATCGATTCGATGAGTTTTTTCCAGATGCCTTTGTCCGCCTTTCCCAAAACCTTTGGCTTGACAGAAGGCTGCAAAGGGTACTTCCCGCACAAGTTCAATCACCCCGACCACCAAACGTACGTGGGACCCGTCCCGGCCCTCGATTACTACATGCCTGAAACCCTGTCTCCCGAAGGCAGGCAAGCGTTGGAAACGTGGCATCAACAGCAACGCGACAAAGTCTTTGACTTTCAGAAAGAATTGGTGGCTTACTGCCAATCGGATGTACGCCTCTTGAAACAAGGTTGTCTGACATTCAAACGCTTGTTTGAAACCCTGACGGGCTTCAACCCGTTTGAGCATATCACCATTGCTTCGGCCTGCAACCGGGATTTACGCATGAACCGGATGATCCCTAACAGCATCGCCAGTGAACCCGTCCGTGGTTGGCGCAACTCCATCAACCAATCCCGAGTCGCCATCGAATGGCTCACCTGGTGTGCCCAAGAAAATAACATTCAGCATGTCGGCAATGCCGGCGAACTTCGCATCCCCCCTGTTGGCTTCGTGGATGGCTACTGCCACGACACCCGGACCGTGTACGAATTTCAAGGGTGTTTCACCCATGGATGTCCGACGTGTTATCCAAACCGCCACGAACCCCATGTACGCCACTTTGATCGGACCCTGCAAGATGTCTACGAGACCTCCCAACAAAAGATCCAACGGCTCAAAGAGCTCGGGTACACGGTCGTTCAAATGTGGGAATGTGAATGGGCTCGGCTCAAAGACACCTCCTCGGATATCCGTACATTTGTGGACCAGCTTCAATTCACAGACCCCTTGAATCCCCGCGACGCCTTCTGTGGAGGGCGTACCAATGCCGTCAAGCTGTATCACCGTGTCACCCCCACTCAAAAGATCCATTACATCGATGTCACCTCCTTGTACCCCTGGGTCAACAAAACCTGTGTCTACCCGAAAGGGCATCCAACCTTCATCTCCACCCCGGGTCACACCGACATCCATCAGTACTTTGGTCTCATCCAATGTCAAATCCTACCTCCACGTGAATTGTACCATCCCGTGCTGCCTTACCGCCATGACAGCAAACTCCTGTTTCCCCTCTGTGCCCGTTGTGTGCAAGACGAAATGCCCAAACGTCCCTGGGACAGATCCGCCGAATGCCATCACACTGACGCCCAACGGGTCCTGACGGGGACATGGTGTAGTCCGGAATTGGCCAAAGCCGTCGAGCTCGGGTACCAAGTCCAGTACATTTACGAGGTCTGGCATTTTGACGAGACCTGTGAGGGGCTCTTCGAAGATTACGTCAACACCTGGTTGAAAATCAAACAAGAGGCGAGTGGGTGGCCTGCCGGAGTGGACACCGAAGACCAAAAACAGGCCTACATCAAAAACTACTTCGAACACGAAGGCATCCAGTTGGAGTACGACAAGATTAAGAAGAATCCGGGGCTCCGCACGCTGGCCAAAATGATGCTCAATTCCATGTGGGGCAAGTTTGGTCAACGCCTCAACAAAACCCAAGTCCAAACGTTTCATGACCCTCATGCCTTCCATCGTTTCTTGGATACCGATAGCTTGGACGTACGACACGTCTCCGTCATCAATGACGACCTGGTGGAGGTCCATTATCAGTACCAGGACGAAGACATCCCCGTGTCACCCAACCTCAACATCTTCGTGGCCTGTTTCACCACCTGTTGGGCTCGCCTACGCTTGTATACAGCGCTGGAGAAGCTGGGGGAAAGAGTGTTATACTACGACACGGACTCCATCATCTTCCTGCAAGACGAAGGCCAAGTCAACCCCACCTTGGGCGATTACCTCGGCGACTTCACGAGTGAATTAGATCCCGACGACTACATTACGGAATTCGTGTCGGCGGGTCCCAAGAACTATGGCTACCAAACCAAACTTGGTCACGTTGAATGCAAGGTGCGGGGGTTCCGTCTCAACAGCGAAGGCAAGAGCCAGTTGAACTATAACATCATGCGACTGAACGTCCTCGAGGAAATCCAGAAGCCCCTCCTGAAACCAAGACAAACCCAAGTGGTGAAAACACACCAGATCGTCCGGGATCCCAAAACCTATGAACTGTACACCTTTCCAGATTACAAACGGTACCAGTTGGTGTACGACAAGAGAGTCGTGGATCCTCACACCTTTTTAACCTACCCTTATGGATACCTGTGAGAATCACAACACTCATCAAAAAAGCAGGAACACTCAAAGAGGAACTTAAAGGAATACTTATCATTGGAACCCTCATACTAATTTTTCTCTCACTTATTGTGAAAAAGTATGACAATAAAAGGTATTTATTTTTTTTCTGTGTTTTCACTCCAAGGATCACCCCCGTTCCTAAAATTGGACTTTGGACTTTGCGCCCGCGTTTTCTCCGCGGTTTTCCTTCCCCTTGAGCCCGCGATCCCTTTTTCACACTCGCCAGCGGTTTCCCACATCACGTGACTTGTCTGAGCCCGCGATCCCTTTTTTCCACTGGTCAGCGGTTTCCCATCCCAAACCACGTGACTTCCCTGAGCCCACGATCCCTTTTTCCACCTGGTCAGCGGGCTTCTACCGGAAGTGACGTCACCGGAAGTTCCTCCGGCACGTGATCGCTCTCGACCAATCAGAAGCCAGTATGGTGCCCATCTGAGCGCCCTTTACTACTACTGCATCAGTAAACTGGTCTTAACTGAAGGACATAAATAATAATTTGTGAACATAATATGTACATGCACTGAAAGCTGCTAGCGCGCAATTTAAAACTTACCAATCTTTTGTCAGATAATTGGTTTTTAATTGCCCTTTGCAAGAAATCTACTCAGTTCTTTTACAAAACTTATTTTGCCCAAATGTTTCTCATCGACGTGAATGAAACTCATCTAAGGCGGACCGAATGCGACTTTAAACCGTTTTGCGCAAATTTTTTCATCGAAGTGAATGAAACGCATCTAAGACGGACCGATGTGCGACTTCAAACCGTGTGTTTAAACTAAACAGGCGGCTGGTAGGTGACTGTTGTAATCAGCTAAGAAAATAATCAAAGGAAAATTAAAGTAAAGAAGACATACCGAGTGTAAAATTATCACTCTCTTACGACCAGATCTTCGCATAAAGGCAGAAAACCAATTCCGAAATTCAGTCAAAACTTCAATAAATTATGCTTGACAACATTTGATTGTTCTTGAAAACATTTGACGGTGGCTAAATGGCCCTGTTAACGAATGGTCAAAACGACTGTTCAGCAAAATGTCTACATTCATGAGATTAAAATGGTGGCTTTAACTTATAACATACCAGTACTTATGCTAACACTAGCTTTTACTCCAAAAGTCACCAACTAAGTCCACAACCTTTAACTTCCTCAATAATGTTAACAACTTCCTAAACTTCCTCCAGTTCCTTCCACTTCCTTAATTGATTAGCTCCTCTTTACTAATGATATACCTACGCAAAGAGGTCAAAGAAACACTTAACACGACAAGAAATAATCAACAGAACAGCGAGTCTTTCGAGCAATTTTGTTTGAATTGGTTCCAGGGGTATCATTTTTTTCAGTTTCGTTAGGCAAACATCCTCGTTGCTCTAATGTGTGCGGGGAAGAGTACGGAAAGGGTTCCGTGCAGGCTTTCACTGTAGAGCTGTGCCGTGTGTTTATTAAAACTCCCAAAATATCCTATAATAACCTGATCTCTGGAACCTATGTCCTTTTTCAGACATTTCCGTCGTCTTCTTTGAATACATCATAAACATTGAATCGAATCTCTGCTTTACGTTAAAGCTTAACAAATTGCAGAAGAGGATATCACCTTGTAGGGCCACCACGATTTTTCCCAGTTTCACAGATATCACAATTTCATTCTTTTAATAATTCTACTTTAGTTTCGACCGAACAAGTGGAATCATAAGCCAAAATTTCTTTAAAATCATACCCTTGCTGGACATTTAATACATTAATAAGTAGCTGACACAGGAAATTATAACCCCCTCCCCCATACATAGCTGACCTCCAGAAATAAATAAGGATCAACCCTCAATTTTTTCTTATTTATGCTGCGGCTGAATGATCCTTCATCATATTATGTCAAATTATCTTAAATCAAACATACTTTCAAACATGGGAACGTTGTCGTGGTAGTTAACACTACAAATACAATGTCTAGAAGCTTAAAACACTAAGCCCAGTTAACTGAGGAGGAAAAAAGTCGACACTACGCTGTCAAGCCGTTTTGGAGCCAAGAAGACTGAAGCGAAAATGAACACAAGAGTTGTCCAGGTACACTTTCAACGTATTTTTTCTCGGGATTCTAGTTCTTATCTCTAACATCTTACTGAGATGTGTTCTTCACGATCAGGGAAATCGTTCTGACAAATTTCGCAAAAGTAGATTAAATCTGCATACTGATACGCTATAAGTTCGTTCAAAGTCGATGCATTCTTCCGCAAAAACTTGTACAAATTTTTATCTTGTGAACTTTGTAGACTCCTTTCGGCTCCATATGCCATTATGTGAATTCGTGTTATTACAGCTAGTCAAAAGAACATGATTTCACCGTCAGCAACCATGGCATAGAAGTTCTTGGGAAATGAAAGCACATTCCAGTACCATTCTCTAATTTACTGCAGGTTGCAGCCGGTGTGGAGTTAAATAAGCGAGCGAAGTCAAAGGTTTTTTGAAATGTTAGCAGCGAGGAAAATTAAAACGGCGCTCTGAAAAGTAGTAGGCAATTTCAAAGACGTCGTAGTTACTATAGCCTGATAAAACAGACGACATTGTGCAAAATTAAGATATGTAACAAGGTGAACTGTGATTTGTTTCTTAAAAGATTGTGTTCAATGGGAAAAAAGTTAAATTAAAAAGTTAAATTTCACTTTGCGCGAACTCGGAATTATGCACTTTTCGGGTTCTTTCATCGCCTACAGGGAACACACATTACTCAATAAAAATACTCTATTTTCTTGCAATTTTCTTAAATCGCTCTTTTTAAATTCTGTTTATTTTTTTCCCACAGCCCGGTGCTTTCTTTTTATTGATTCTGGTAGTAGTTGCTATTCCATTCGCTCGTGGTAGACCTTCCGGTGAACTCAACATTAATGGCACTGAAGACGACTCCCTCCTAAGGTTTATTGACGAACAGCCACCAAGAAACAATGGTACTGAAGACAAGTCGACCTTAACAGATGTGGCCGTGAGGATTAAGCGAAGTTGCACCTATACTGAGAAGGACGCATGCCAAGGTTCCTTGGCCCAAGCTCTTCAGTACATCACGGATCCAGGCAATAAGGAAAAGACTTGCAAGATAATACCTAAATGTAGCTGCGCTCCTTTAGGGTGTGCCAAATGTAAATATCGCCAGAATTAAAAACTTAACGGCCGTTGTCAGTGTAACGCAAGCTTCATGGATTGAGGTAAATTAACAATGGCACATTAAAGCTGCCAGCTAGGAATCAAAACCTGTGGGGAAATTTGCTATTACGTCTCCTTCTGCAAGCAGGTCTTTCACAGCCGTCTCTTACTGTCTGTTTAATATATATATATATATATATATATATATATATATATATATATATATATATATATATATTTCTATTTTTTCCGTTCACGTTTAGACGATCTTACGCTTTATACTTGCTTTTTGTTCTGTCAGAATCAGAGCAAAGTTTTCCCTTGGCAGAAATGCGGGAGATAACATTTGACAGTACGTGTTCACAGCTCTCGAGCAATATGAATTTCTCGTGCACTGGTGCACGGACTGTTCAAAAACCTGTAGTTTTCTTTCAGACAGGATTTGAAATCCTCTTCTCCTGATTCTCCTCTCGGCTTTGCCGCAATTTGTAGCGGCTCTGCCCCGCAAACTTCGCGTTCGCGCAAACACCCGCCCCAAGGTACAGAGCCTTGCTAAGTTTCATCGAACTGGTGCCTTTTCTTACATAAATTAATTTTGTGCCAAGTACAAAAATTGTATCGCTTTCATACCTCAAAAGTAAAGGTTCGGGAGATTTTAATCGCTCGAAGGATCCAAACTTTCGTCTATTTTTATGTTGTGATTTCTGCAAAATTTTGCATCTTTGGGACTTAGGTTTATTTGCAATTTCTTTCACTTTAAGGTGTATGTCGAGAGGGCTTTAACATAGTTTACTAAAACAGTAAATTTTCCTACCTTAAGTGTACTGCAAGCACAGAAAAGCCGTCCCTTTTCAGGCGGAGGGTTCCCGTATAGCTCACTATAGGGACTATCCCTCGGGGCGTAAACAATCCCACCAGCTACGCAGGCCATTCACCGAAATGTTCCCAATTGTTTGGGGCTAAAAAGATCTTTCAAATTTACAGTACATGCAACTTTTTTCCATGAAGATCAATGACTGAGATAAGTTGCGATACCATGACAAGGCAACCTGAACAAAGATTATACTACCGTGTATCAGCATATTTTGAGAAATACCAGGGTACACAAAGGCACAGCAATAATTTTACTCATTACTTGCATTTTTTTTCGTCCCCGGAAAACTACTACGCTTTCGAAAATCGTGTATTGACATAGGGCGCGCGTTTCAATTTCTGTGAGGTGTATTTATTACTTAGCTAGTAATTTAACTGTTGATTAGCTTTTACATCCGGCTTTAGACATGTTGACGTAAATGTACATAAGAACATGAGTGATGCATTTTGTGGGCAGCTGTTTGCAGGTGAACGGTCACTTCATTCATAATCGGCACGAAGCTGGCTGCACTTGGCCCGTTATTCCTTGAAAACGAGCCAAATGCTATCTCGTTCAGTTGCAAGTATTTTAATGCTCTTTAAAAATTAAAAATGGCTTGGGAAAAAAGAGATAAAACTTTGACTCCAAACCTGCACGCATTTATGTGTAATTTTTCTAACGCAAAACGTTTGAGGGAATGATTTCATGACACCAACCTGTTATAGGAAGTGTAGGTTTGTCTGAGCGGCGGAAGTTCCAAAACACTACAGCAGCCACAGCAATTATTGCAAAGAAAGCTGAGACAATGAAGGGCGTGATAGCAATTTTACTGACTGGAGTCCTCTTCCCATCAATCATGAAGAGATTTCAAGTCACTTAGTGTCGCGAAAATAGAGGATGGTCTAGTGAGCTTTCATATAAACAAAGTGCATGGACCTTTTTTTTTCAAGAGGGGGGTGGGGTGGGGGCACGCGAACTTGTGAAGCACTGAATCAGCCAGTTGTGGCAGAGCATCTTGACATTCATCTGAGTACCCAAGCAATCAAACTGAGGTCTTAAGGGTGCTAAATAGTCTCCGCAGAGCTAGAAAGACCCTTTGATACCTCCTTGTGTGGTTCAACCCAGTTCGTGTAAATTGGAACAGAGTGATCATACCAGAGGAAGCGGTTGACGCGCGAGTCCCACTTGAGGCCGATCCAAACCTGCTTTAGTGATGGAGCGCGCTGATTCACCATGTTCAGGACAAACTCGTTTTCTTCTGCGTTGTTAATTTTTACCAGTTCTCCTCTCAGTGCACGGCAGTAAATGTAAGCCTGGTGCCATGTCTTGACGGAGCTAAATAAATACTCACCATGTAACAGTAGCTTTTGAACAGCGTCCAGCCATTGGGACAAGGGGGGCCTGGAAATGAGGGGGGGTGCATTTAGGCAATTAGTGCCGTAACCATGAAGGTAAAACAAGCGAGTGAATGAGTTAGCGAAAGTAGCGAGTGAGTGAGCTAGCAAAAGAATGAGCGCACGAATGCCTTGAGTTTACTTACCAAACGTTTGCTTGACGATTCTCATTAGTTGGGCATCATCGGCTGAGGCTGAAAAAAAAAAAGGACAAAATTTGATGGAGTAAATCACGCTCGTATATTATAAATAATTTTACTGACAGGCATTTGAGTTCGTTGAGAGGCGAAATCAAGATTTTGCGTCAGACAACATTAACCCAACTTTTTAAGATAATTGGATGAAAAAGACTGAAAGTTTGAAAGTTTGAAAGTTTGATGCTCTTGGTTTGAGTTGAGCAGTTTGATTAAATCGGGCAAAATTTTCAATGCAAAATCTTTACTCTACCATACATACATTTAGGTATGGAAAGGCTGATCCAATTTAATTTACTCTACCACGAAATTGGATCAGCCTTTCCATACCTGATGCACATAAAATTACGAAGTAAAGTGCCAGAACTGAAAACAGTTTCCTCTCAGTTTACGTCTTGCTGTAGCTGATCTCAGGAGGATTTGTATTTGCTTCCCTCTCGGTCCACGATCGAATGAGTCAGAGAACAGTGATGACACGACTATGAAAGCTCCAGTGAACGAGTTGAAAACTAATTAACCAGAAGGGAAGTAACTATCACGCCGGTAGAACGATGATCGTCTGTGAGTTAGTTTGTGATTTTAACTAGCAGTTTTAGTGGACGATGAGCAGTTACTTTTTGAAGTTCTAATACGCGTTTTGATTAACTAACTTCATTTTGAGGTAGTTAAATCTCATCAAAGCTACCTTTCTATTCAATAATTTGCCTTGCGCTACTTAATGTAGAACTGCAAGTGAATCCTTTTTGCATAATTAAGTCCCCACTTAAAGAAAGAAACCCTCTATCTTTAAGTCCCCACTTAAAGATAGAGGGTTGAAAGGTCTAACGTCTTCCATCACAAGCTGCAAATATCACTTCTCTTCACTGAGCGTCACCAATGTCCTTAAGTGTAGTTTCAGAGATTTTTGAGGTACACCAAAATGTTATTCGCAAGTCTCTTTTTTGACACCTGTCTCGTTTGCGGTATTAGTATTAACGGTGGAATGAGGAATAATGTTTTCATCACTGGAATAAACTATGTGTGTTTGTGTTTCTCTCTAATCCGTGTTTACAGTGGAACTCATCGTAGGCGGCTACAGAAAATGCTGGGATACATTAATGTCGTCTTACGATCGCAACGCCTCACACGAGGTGCATGATGTGACTACGAGAAGTAAATTCGGTATTATGACCATGCTGACATTTCGTTTGATTTAAACGAATCGCTCATTAGTTGTGTCCTACGTTATTGGACATACTGACACTAGTTTGATGATCAAAAGTGTTGTTAATTTTGCTCTGCGTGTTTTTCCTTTCTTATGACTATACTGGCAGTGTTTTTTTCTTCGATTTTCCTTCGCACTGAACGTAGTGAGGTAGTAAAAAATTAGACCCTGGACATCCTAGAAACTCACAATCTTCTTTCAAAAACTGTTCACTTGTCAGGACACAGTTAATATAATTTCCGGGGACAAATATATGTACATTTTTTTGCCCCAAATAAAGGGAATTTTTGTTTAAACGCTGCATGGGTTTGAGTCCTAAGACTGTTTACTTAGGTTTGCTCATATCCCTCTCTTGGATTTGTTTTGAGCTCATGAAAAGCACCTTCCTTGTTTTGAATGTGTTCAGGTAAACACAACTTCGCAGTTTGAGAATTAAGAGAAAGTGCTCTAAGCCTCGAACTAATATTAGTAACATTTCCTGTTTGCACTACGATACGTCTTTAGTAAGTGCTGCCGTACATAGATATCAATTTATTAACGTTATTGAAGATTAGTCTTACCACATGAAGGCTTTATCTAGATATGAATCAATGACTCGATAGTATCCTCTGTTCTCTTTCTTTCATTGGGAGAAAAAGGGCAATTTGTATCCCATAATTCTCCATTCGCATAATTGCGGAACCCCAACACCCCTTCAAAAATATTTACGAGTTGATCAGTTTTTCCATTTTTGGCAAAAAAAAAAAACAACACTGTCGGTCAGTGTCTTTTTCTGATTAAAACACTACTATCAATTGCGACGGAACGCTAGCAGATTTCATTAAAAACGCTTAAGAACTGCGATGGAGCGCCGGTTGATAAAACTCTATAGAATTCAACAAAATAACAATCGATTGTTCTCATTGTACACACATGCGATAATAGAACAGAATAGAATAGAATAGAATAGAATAGAATAGAATAGAATAGAATAGAATAGAATATAATGAACGGAGTAAACAACGTTTGTGATCAATACTTTAAAAGATCCCTTTCAGCATATTTTAAGGTATTCAATGCTGCTTTTCGGCAATTTATTTACCGAAGCCAGATCAAACGTAGACTCCTATGTTCTTTGCCGTACTTTAAGGTTTGTGTACCCTTAACTTAAAACAATAACAAAAACAGGGGCGAGGGTTCGTGCAATTCCTCCCTTATACCACGGTGTTGTTTCACTCGTTTGCTTGTACGTCCGAGGTTTTAAAGAAATCCTGAATGCTACAGCCTGAGAAAATGGACGTGGTCAGTTTTCTAAGGCTAAACTACTTCATCGGACAATGTATGATTTTATATTGAGAAACGCTCTAAGGATGAATATCAGTAAAGAACAAAGAAACTTTTTAAAATCACGGACACAGTAAAATATTTGATTTGACTTATTCTTTGTCTACAGAAACAAATATGTAACAGGTGAAATGGGGTAACTGTCATCAAATATTCTGTTTAACGGGGATAAACGGTTAAAAACTGACTCGACCTTTAAAATTCAAAATTTCACTTTGCGCAAACTCCAAATCATGCACATTTCGGGTAGTTCTTCGGTCAGACGTAACTTACCAAAAACAATATACTTTTCCTTCTCGTAATTTTCTAATTATTTATCTTTAAAAAAAGGAATTAAATTAAATTAATTTATACCCTGAAGCTTTAAATCTATTGATTCTGCAATTACTTGCTATTCCTTCAACACCTGGCGGACCCCCAAGGAGGACGCGGAAAAACCGTAAGGAAGGGGAAGACAGAGGTACTGAAGACAACTCCTTTCTTAAGTTCATTGCCAAGCATACATAGCAACAGGGATAGCAATTAGGACTTACATACATACATATACATCCATATTTATTGAACACATCCCCGTTTGAGACATCAGCCTTTACAGATCTGAGCGTGCGGAATAAGCCAAGTTTTAAGTATACTATCTGAAAGGCATGCCAAGGAACATTGGACTAAGCTCTTCAGGGCTGGGATGAAGAAGTAACAACAAATGGTGCTCGATTCGCCTCTTTAGAAGACGTATTTCTTCCCCGGCTTGACCAAGTGCAAAAATAAACTGGACGATTTTATAAAGAAAAACAAGTAAAAATCAACGCTGGTAAAATCGAACGACGTTTCGGTGTCGTCATGACGACACCGAAACGGACGTTCACGTTCTTCCCATGAACGAAAAATTAGAAACTGACCATTATGTCAAACCTACTCACAAGCATCGGTACCTCCTTAAATCACCCTACCAACCCTCCCACACACAAAACTCTATCCCATGTCGACTAGGGAGAACTGATCTGTTCAACGCAATAAGCTCTCTTCAACAAACAAACGAAGTTGCTATCAAGACATTTGGTCAAGAGAGGCCTCAACTATCACTTCGATCAAAGAACAAATTGCAAGAATACATAACAGTTATCGAAATAAAGCTTTGGATTCAGCAATTAAACTAAAAAGACGTACACCATCAGTGTAGTAGCATTGAACCCCGCCCGTCCTAACATAAAACGGTTCATCCCTCCTTCAGCTTCGAAAAGATGCCAAAAAGCATTTGCGTCTGCACCTATGATCTCTTATCGAAATTCCAAAAACTTACGTGACATCCTTGTCAGAGGATGTTGCAGGACAGACCACTCTCAAAAACGCAGAGTTGTCCATTGTAACACTGAAAAGTCGATGTAAGACTTTGCCCTTTATTGAAGAAGAAACCAAGTCCTTTACCTCCTTTTCTACAAGCAAACAACAAAAGATGTGGCTTCACATCTCTAGCACCTCCTCCAATGCAATCTACATGATCTAACGTAACAGGTGCAACGTACAGTAGTGCATTGGTGAAACGAAACAACAAAGCAGTGACCAATATGGAGAAAACAAACGCACCGTTGAAAAAGTCTTAAGTAAACAAAAACTTGTTCAGCCCACTGCCGTATCAGACGACTACCCTATCCCCGGACACGCAATCGACAACCTTGACATCATCCCATTGAGACAGAGACAGTTTTCGAACGGTCAGAGGAGGAAATTTAATTACAAGAGGCAATACACTTGAACCTAATGGCATGAACAGACGCGATGAAACTTAGTCTCACATATTTATTGTGTTCAGAATTAAATACAATCTCTACTTTTTACCGTTAAAGTTTTATTCTTGTTAATTTGTTTGTTTACAGTTATTCCTTTTAACCTATCATGTGTCATCAATGTATCTTACCATTAATTTAAATATTGTAAAGGCCTTTTTTTATCACAAAGCTTTTCTAGCCCTTGATGAAGGAGCTAGAAAAACGGGCTAGAAACAAATTTTATCATGTGCACTTCCTTACTACGGACTTATCGACAAGCTGAATTCAATTACTGGATTGGATTAACTAAACCACGTCACACTGAGATGCGAGGTTCGAGATCTTAAAGCAATTAAACATGTTTCTCTCCCAAGGTTGCTTTTCCTTTGAGTTTGGATAGTCAATAAAACTTCTCTTTTTCCTCTTCTTCAATGCATCGGATTCAAATTCTGAAAACAATTTCAATATATATAAAAAATGAAATTAAAAAATAAATTTCTCTTTTACAACAAGCTGCAGTAAGCCACACTGCAAATGCAAAAGCTCTGTTTCAGCCCCAAACTGTCGAATTAACCCTGATGCCTCGAGGACTGATGCGACCCCTTGTGAAGCTTTTTCATTCATTGCTTGTGCAAAAAACTCCGATAAGAAATCCTAACAGCTCAGCCCAAGAAATAAGAGAATAATGGCCTCAATTAAGAACGCACATGGGAAAACAGAAAACAGTCTTTTTCTATTTCAAACGTTATGTGACGTCAGATCAGTGTTTACATAAGCTCATCTAAAGCGGCCTTCACACGTCAAACTAATGTTGGCCAACTCATGGTGGCAAACTCAAATTGGTGTGTGTGAAGGACACAAAAACAGGTTGGCAAACTGTTGGCGAGAATAGAGACAAGTTCTATTTTTTCGCCAACAGCTTGCCAAAATGTTGTTGTGTCGTTCACACACACCAATTTTGAGTTTGCCAACACGACTGAGTTGGCCAACATTAGTTTGATGTGTGAAGGCTGCTTAAAATGGCTCATGCAACAATGAGACAGCACATTAAGAAAAAATGACCCCTTTTTGGTGCTAAAACAGATCTTTTGAATTTAAAGTGCATACCACGTTTTTGTGACAAATTGCAAAAACCTTTTCGAGGCAATTGATACAAAGATAACACCTTGTAAGAGCATCAGTTTTCAGAAATACAATGTTACACAATAGTGCGGTGATTATTTTACTCATCACTTGCACTTGTCGTTGTCCGACGAAAATAATACACTGTGACAATTAGTATATAAAAGGTGCGCGTCGCAGTTTCTGTAAGTGTTATAATTACTGGTTAGCTGGTAATTTCACTGTGCTGTTGACTTTACACCCGCCTTCAAACAAGTCGATGAATATGTGCATGAAAAAATAAGACGAAATCATGCCGTTTGCGGGTCACAGAATGGCCTCTTAACCAATTAAAACTTCATTCTTGATCGACACGGGCCTGGCCGCGCTTGCCCCTTATACCCTAAAATTAAGCTACTCTCGTCACGCTCTCACAGTCAATTTATTACATGTATATAAAATGAAAAGTACTTTAAAGTCTTTAAGAGTAAAAATTAGTTGAACAGGTTACAAATTTGTCCCCACAACTGCACGCTCTCATATGTATTTTGTTCTGAGAAAAACCTTTGCGAAATGACTTTTATGATACTAACTAACCTGAATTAAGAGGTGTAGGTTTGTTTGAGCGGCGAAAGTACCAAAAGACTAAAGCAGCCACACCAAGTAATGCACACACAGTTGAGACAATGAAAGGAGCAGCGATATCACTGACTGAAGTCTTTTTATCTGTTGAAAAATAAAATACGAAGAAATTTCAAGTGTTGAGAAAACCTGACAAAGAAACGTCAGTGACTTTCCACGTAAACATAGTGTTCCTTTTAATTTTTTAAAAAAGGGGACTTATTCAGATATCCAAACTTAGCCGATTGTGGCAGAACACTTTGAAATTCATCTGAGTACCCAAGAAATCAAACTAAGGTCTCACGGGTGCAAAATAGTCTCTGCAGAGATAGCGAGGGCAATTTAGACCCCATTTTACCTCCCTGGGCTTCATAGCCCTTGGGCAACCACTCTTAAAGACCAGTTTATGACCATCATTTGGGAATCACTTGCTTGCCATAAAAAGTAAAGTGTTTGTCATCAACCTTCTTCCCTTCATACGTTTTTTCCTGAACACACAACTCTTTCTTTGTCTTGTGTGAAGGAAGAGGGCTATGGGGGTGAAAGTAATAGAATGTTCCTTACGGTTTTGTGCTTGGAAAAAGAAAATTAAGCCCACATCTTATTGCGGACCAATTTTGGAAGATTTTTGGAAACTGTAAATCAGCGAAAATAAAAGACATTAGGGAGCAGAGTATTTGTCTATAATGCACATTTTACATTGCAATAATCAACTGAGGACGAGGTGATTATATTTAAAGGCCTGACAGTACTCATTGATTGACTTCATCTATACAATGACATTATTGTGGTTTTGGGCTGTTCCCTCCTATGCAAGTCAGCTAACATAAGAAAGGTAAATGAACTCCTTACATCAGGAAGTTTTCACGCCAATGCATAACGCTACAAACCAGAGGAATGGTGCTGTTCTATATTTTCCAATTGAGGGAGAAACATCAGCAAATCCTCTTCTACGAGTTATCCACCAAAGAAATAATTAAGGCGCTTCCTTAAATTTTCCACTACGATGTTGAACATATTAACCACGTTAAAAGAGAAAAGAGTACGCGCCTCGCACAGGTAGTTTTTCTTGTTTTACTTTTTTTTGGGGGGGGGGGGTGGATGGTATCGATGCAGGTACGCAATAAAAATGCGACAAGTGTAAGTGTATGCTGCAAACAAATCCACTCTTCCTTATAACAGTCATTAACAATGCAAAATAAATGAATGTTTCATAAATATCTATGAAATCCGATACAGTTTTCGTCCTGATTTACATAAAGTCGATAATCACAAAAATTTAAAAGCACTCGTGTCATAAGAGGCATCCGTGTGTTGTATCCGATTGTATTCGATTTACAAACTTCAGTCGAAGAAGCTCGAGTTTGTAAATCGAATACAGCAAGGCTATGAATTCTGCAGATACTATTCTAATGCAAATAAGCTCACTGTAAATAATATTTCTTATAAAGGTTTACCTGTGTTTTTCGTCAAAGTTATAGAGGAATCTAGAAAAAAAAAGATGGAAAGAAAAAGTGAATAGCTGGAAACAAATAACAGAACTGAGAAATTGAGGGTAGAATTTTTTCCCTTTCAAATAGAAAGTGCGCAGACAGTTGAAACAACATGCCGGGAATGGTAGGTAAAGGTAGGTAGGTAAAACTTTATTTATACACGGAATCAATTCATGTTACATGCTCTTCCATCGAGCCGTGTCTAAATTGATCAATTAACTAATTAAAATATCCAACTAAATTACCTATCTGTACAAGATTATTATAAAAAAAAAAACTATCTTTATTAACTATTATTTAATGACATAGAGACAATTTAAAAGAGCCGAGAGTGGGCTGTGTCTTAGCGCTCAAAGGCAAGCTGTTCCAGAGAACAGAACCACGATATTGGAAGCTTCGTTTTCCTGCTTCAGTGCTCGGTCTAGGGACAAAGAGGTTATATTTTGAATTTCGTAGGCTATGTAAGTGAACACTGGATGTAGTTTTAAAGATGCTTGTTAAACGAATCGGAGAAAGATTGTGGAGAGCCTTAAACAGATTAATCGCTAGTTGCTTTGAACGCCTTTGCTCCAGACTGTCCCAACCGAGGTCACCGAGTAAAATTGAAGATCCAACATTTAGGTCTGAGAAGGTGATTAAACGTGCAGCCCTATTTTGGAGTTTTTGGAGCCTCTCAGACTGGCACACACCTATGCTGCCCCATACGGAGCTACAATAATCAAAGTATGGTTGGACGAGAGCCTTATAGATAGTTATTAGGATTTCACGGGGAACTAAGTTCCTGACGCGTTTGATAGCCCCGAGGCCGGCAGACGCTTTTTTGACAACACTGTCAATATGGGAGTCCCACGATAAGCTCTCATCCAAATCAATGTCAAGATATTTGTAGGTTTTAGCTCTTTCTAGATAAGGTTCATTGATTTTTACATCAAACTGATGGTTTAAATTAGCCAACTTGTTATGGCTACCAATAATAGAAAATTTGGTTTTTTTGACATTAAAACTAAGTTTATTAGCTTGTAGCCAGGTCTGAATCTGAGCTAAGTCATGATTTAATTTGGATTGTAAATCGACTGGATCACTCGAGCTTAGAGTAAGACTTGTGTCGTCGGCGTACATTCTTGGCACAGAGTGTAGGTTGCACGCGGGGAGGTCATTTATATAGATTAAGAACAACAGAGGTCCCAGGATCGATCCCTGTGGGACACCACAAATAATGGGGCAAAAGTCTGACATCTGGCCGTTTACAAATGTTTTCTGTCTACGGTCAGTTAAGTATGACTCAAACCACATTAAAGTGTGGGAATCCACCCCATAAAGTTGAAGTTTCTGTAGTAAGATCCGGTGATCTACAGTGTGGAAAGCTTTTTTGAGATCGAGAAATAGAACCCCATTTATGAGACCATTGTCTATGTTTAGGTACCACTCATTAGTAGCTTCTAGAAGGGCAGTTTGAGTTGAGTGCCAAGGTCTAAAACCAGACTGAGTGTCGGCTAAGAGATCGTGAACTTTAAGATACTCATAGAACTGGTCGAAAACTACTCTTTCTATTAGTTTGCTGATCACAGGTAAAACAGAAATTGGCCTGTAGTTATTCGGGTCACTTTTCGCCCCTTCTTTGTAAATGGGCGATACTCTCGCCAGTTTCCACTCATCCGGGAAGATACCAGTAATGATAGACAAATTTATTATGTGGGTTAAGGACGGAGCGACAATAGGTGCTGCCTCTTTTAGTAAACGACAGGATATTCCATCAAGACCACAAGCCTTATTTAACGGGAGTGAGTTAATTAGTTTTAGAACAGTATCGATGCTCGTCTCTGTCAAAGTAAAGGCATGTGATACAGGATTGATATAGTCGCTAAAGTCAATACTGACTGGAGGAATTTCGCTCGCAAGTAATGGTCCTACATTTGAGAAATGATTGTTTAAAACATCACTAATTTCTCGAGGGGACGAATAAGAAACGTCACCAATTTTGAGAGCGTTAATTTTAGTTAACTGTGGTGTTTTAGCCATAATAAGATTTATCCCTTTCCAAGAATTCTTAATATTTCCACAGTTGGCGGCAAAATATGCATTATAATAGGAGGATTTAGCCAGTTTTATCGCTTCATTCACTTGATTTTTTGCAGATTTATACCTTGACCAGCTTTCATCTGTTTTTAATCTGCAGGCAATTTTCTTGAGCTTGTCTCTTTCGAACATCGATTTCTTTAATCCAGGGTTTAGCCACGGTGCTGGAACACTTTTCACTTTCTTTTGTCGATAAGGTGCATGAGTATTTGAGACATGGAGGAACAGGTCCCTCCATACTTTCCAAGCAGAATTTGGATCATTGAGGCAAGTTACAGTATGCCATGGGGCCAGGCTTAAATCCTGTCTAAAGCAAGTGGGTTCAAAATTTTTAAATTTTCTGCTAAAAACAATATTAGAGGGGCGAGTTGGAATGCATAATTTGCTAATGGCGTAAATAAGTGAATGATCACTAACGCCGATTTGCGAGACGCCAGATTGTGTAAATTTACCAGGATTATTGGTTATGAACAGATCAATTGTAGTAGCAGTACTTGCAGTTATTCGCGTAGGACTTTGAATTAGCTGATGAAATTGAAATAGATTGCATACGTCAAGAAACTTTTTAGTTTGATGATCCAAGGCTAGACTGAACAGGAGCTGTAGATAGGCGTGAGGATCAAGCTGACCTGTGAGCGCCAAGACAATTAACAAAATTATTAAACATGATATTATTACCTCTCTCGTTAAGATGTAGCCCACTCTTATTTAATCCATTAATGGAAATGTTACTGTGCTGAACAAGTTGCCAGCCGTACTGAGTACAAAACTTGCGAAGTTTTTTGTTGACAACTTTAACGGATTCGCTTGGGACATCATCCGATCTGGACACCACTTCAGATAGAATTACTTGAGCATTGGATTCATTCTCGATTTTTTTCGCCAGGTCAACGATGTAATCAGCGACTGTGTTAGGGTCTCGAGCTTTCAGATCGTTTGTTCCAATATGAAGAATGACTTTTGCGGGATCTTTGTCGATAGTAGGTTTCAGATAATGCTCCATATCGCCGCATGTGGCCCCGGAGAAAGATTTAACGACCACTCGATGACCCACTTTTTTGCCAAGTTTCCAGCCATGAATATTTTTGACCATTGAGTCGCCAATCAGTACAGTAGTTGATTTGGTTCTCGCGTTGTTAGAGGATGCAGTAGCAGCGTTGTTTTGAGGTGGCATATTCTGATCTCGAAGAAGTTGAAAGCGATTTTGCGTTGGGATACCTGGAATCTTTTGTCTCGTTTGGCGAGAATTTAGTGTTGGACGCTCAACTCAGCTTCGGCAAAATTTATTTCTCGGGATTCGGCATGTGCATGGTTGGAGCTCATGGTTGGACAGTGGGTTGGAGCAACGGGTTCATCAACATGTAGTTCCTTTGTCAATACTTGGAGGGCAGTTCTGTACGAGTCGCGTTCGTCAGAAATTTTCTTTAGTTTCGTTGTTTCTTCATGAAGTCGCTCTTTCAAAATGCTAATTTCATTGTAGAGAGTTTGATTCCTTTGTTGGAGGGTGTTGATGAGCTGGACATTATTCAAATCAGCTTGCTGTGGTTTCTCAAAGGAGCCAATTTTCTCATGGATCAATGTAATCTGCGACCAGATTTTGCCAATTTCTCTTTTAAAATCGGACGGCATGACGGCTTCGTCGCCGAACAATAGTCCCGGGACAGAATCTTCGTTTCCTTCAGAGTGCGGGCTGGGATTTAGAAGTTGCTTGTCATTTGCACTTGATTCGCGTTCGCCATCATCGTCGTCAGCCACGCTGTTAGCTTTAGTAGCATTCAGGATCGACTGAAGTTGAGCCTTTACATTTTGACAATCAGATCCTTGGACTTGAACTGTTCTAGTTTTATAGAAGTTCAGGATCAAAGAGTTCGTCTTAATCGTCTTTGCTCTCTCGTTCGCGGTAATCGAGCAATCAGCCTGTTCGATATTCAAATACTTGAAACAGAACGACTGAAGTTCTTCAAATGATCCTGACCACGTAAACATAGACTTCTTCACGTTAAAATCAAGTTTCTCTAATAAAGGAAGCTCAAAGTCCGAAATTACCGCCGGATCTGTAGCATTGTCGGCGGGGAGAGAATTGTCGTGACCGGACGCCATGATGCATGTCACAGAATGTGCGACTATGAAGCAATACTCCAGTTTTGTTAGCCATTTATACATGGATATAGCCTCAATCTGAGGTAAAATAATCTTAGATTCACAGCTCTGTGTATCGTTTTGTTTAAAGACGTGAAAGCACTTTCCTAATGGTATCTCACTTTGAGACTGCTTTTGTTTAGTTTTACCTTTTTGTATGCGTTTCTGTTTTATTGTTGTTGTTGTTGTTTTGTTTATTTGTTTGTTCTTTTAGCAGTTGCCACTCACTGGCGACCCTTACAACAAAAACGTCTAGACGATAAATTGAGTTTTGGAGGATGAAAATAATCTCCATCTCCTGTTCTACTAGCAACTTGTTTTGACTCGGTGGTATCCCGAAATAACTTACCTGTTTTTGGTGCAACACCGTAATCTAAAAAAAGAAAGGATAGCAAGAGTAAGCTAGCGCAATATTGGAGTTATCTCGCCATACCATTGTTGACGATATACTCCCAACAGGATATTGTAGTTTTATGTAATATTATTGGTTCCACTGTGTCTTTTTTTTTACCTTTTTGAGGTAAATAAAGCACAAATTGTTCACAAAAAGCGGTGAAGTGTTCAATTTTAGCCATACTGCCGCTATCATGGATGACGTCACAGGCCCCAGGCAGCGCCACAAACCCAGAACAAATACCTCATCTTGTAGACTTAATATGACGAAGGCGAAATCTTTGTGAAATATTGAAGCACATCAAAAGCCCAGAGGAGGGGTTCTATTACCCCTTTTCCCTCCCTTGTACCACCTTGGGGTGTGACTTTGCCTTAAGACCGAGGGTAAGACGATAAAGAAAGGCAAGAGCTTATACGAGTAAATGAAGGGGTATTATTTTCCCCACTTACATTCAAAATCCTGATTTTCACCATATACATTTGGAATAGAAGTAATCTGTGGGAAAAAAAATAGTGTTTTCGTTGCAATACCGCTTTTCAAAGAAGGAAATTATATCTCACATTCAAATTATCTTCTTCGGTTTTTTTTCAGGGTAAATCAGCGGTTCATACTTCATGTTCCTCTGTACGCGATATCATGCCCCTTTACACTTGTCCACTTCAGTCCTGAGCTGCGTACCCTGGGGCCCAAAAGTTTATGTTTTTCTGGGAGACGGCCGTAGCAAAGGCTCGGTATTGAGGTGCGAAGCCGTTGTCGTTGATTAACTCGGATGTCTGGAGCCAGCGTATGAGGCATAAACCGATATTTTGACTAAATGAAGCAACTTACTGGCAATAAACCAGTCAATGACTGAAAACTGAATTAACTTTTAAAACTTTACGCAGTTGGTGACAATAAGCTTCGAATCCAAGCTTCAGGATTTGAAAAAAAAAGCGCTCAGAACTTACATCTGAAACACAGTTCTATTATGAATGACAAAAGTACGGAACTTTTCTGTTCAGTATTTCAAATATATGATATTCATATATTCATCATTTCATCTTCATCCTTCACGGGTTTACAACGAACCGACTTAATGACCAGCTCCCAGTTCGGCGGTTAAAGCGCTGCACCGGTATCGCAGAGGTCAAGGGTTCGAATCCCGTACAAGCCTGAATTTTTTCAGGTTTTCTTTTGGCAACTGCAAAAGTTGCGTCTATAACTGCGATGGACTTTACATTAAAGTATTTACCCTACTGCATTTCGAACGGAGGGCTTAAATGAATTTAAATATTTCACCGTCACATCAATTACTTATTTCGAAACTAGTGGCTACCTGGAAGACGCTAGTAGCTAGTAACCCCTTAGGCCCGCTAATTCGTTAGTAAATTGAGCAAACTAGAGGAAGGTCAGCCCAGCTATAACAAAATGAAGCAATTGCCCTTTAAAAACATATATCTAAAACAATTTGAAAAAAGTAAACTTAAATGATATCTATAGAAATAACACTTACCCGAAAGAATAGATCCGAGTTTCTCTCCAAACCGAATGAAAAATTATTGATGATTGTGTATGTGTCCTCCTAAAATGGATATAAGGAAAATGATCTTATTTCAGAATTCCCGTTCCTAAGTCTCTCCACCACCCCTACTCCCCTCCCCCAAGCTATGAGAACATGGAATATTTCTGACTTGTTGTGTGCATTTTATCTATTTCAAAAATGCTTTTTGTTTTGAGACCCTTCCCCTTTAAATATTTTGCTTTCTTAATTACATATCAAAGCCCTAAGTAATTTCTAATCCAGCCGAGACAAGTTTGACCAATTTGACACTTAGGATAATGACCATCTTAGATTCGGACACCCTTGTACGAGGCACAGATGAGCGTTCACAAGAGCTGACTGGTAGTAGGTTTGAAATGCAATGTTATGTCAGAAAAGCTGGGAACCAGTTTGGTGTCCGCTTACAAAAGTATACCCAAGTAAAAGATGCCCAGCTGTTTTCATGTTTTCAAGCCTATATTTTTTATCATTAAATGATTTCCTAGCCACCAGCCATCGGTCTTTCATCGAGCTGCCCAATTTATGCGTGGAATCAAGTTTGTGGTAAAAATGAAAGCAATCAACATCCCCAATAGCAGCCCAGGGAAAATGGTTCTTGTTCTGAGGAAACACACGGAAAATGATCACAGGCTCACCAGACACATTTAACAAACACGCACACTGAGTCACTCTCGAATTATCTCATAGATAACGGTTTCGTTCCGACAGTGCCAATGGTCGGCTAACCCTCCGGGAGGAAACTCCCACCTCCATCTCCGTTAACCTATTCGGGGATATTTGGGTTTTATCTTTTTCTCAGTGTGCGAGCAGGCGGTATCCGCTGAATCCTGCATTCTGATTGGTTCCGGGAGCGGGCAGAATTTTCCTATCTCTGACCACGGTCATGGTAACCGCGTGAAAACCATTGAATGAAAGTTGAGAAACAACATACCTCGGTTGAACTCGAGAATTTTTTTTATTTACGGCTCAAAGATGCGACTTTTTTGGCAAGTCACAATTCTTGTGTGTTGTAAATGGAAAGTTCAACAAGGAGGGGAATTAAAGGCCTTGTAATACCTTCAAAAGGCAAGTACTCGTGTTAATTTTGTGTAGCTTAGCATGGCGGTTGGTGAGTTTGTTGTTGAATTCACTTAACACAGCAGTTTTAGTTTTTAAATTGCGATCGCCACAATGCCTTGTGACTCCGATATTTACTTTAATGACTTCGTTTTTCAGTTTTTTCTCTTTGTTTATCGAGGTTTGGTATATTTTCATTCAAGAAATTGTGCGGGCTTAAACTGGAATTTTGCTTTTTCATCCGTCGTAAATGAAGATAAGCTTAAAAGTCAGTGCACCGTTCGCTTTGGTTAAAACTGAGATCACACCGAACGATTTCGCTAAATAATTAAATTGTTTATATCCAAAGAACCAGCACATACGTTTACAGGTACGATGCAAAACATAAAAAGAAAGTAATTAGGCTAAACAGAAATGTTTTTCGAAGTATTATTCTCTTTCATTTTTTACGCAAGGGCAGTTAAACCTGTGTCCTAACGATTGAGTCCTTTGGTTTTGTTTTTAGTATAGGCTTAAGCTTAATTATTATCAATACACGCGGCCAAATTGAAAACCGCCCTATCGTAAACACGCGCTTTGCGGGCCGCAAATGACTCCTAGCGGGCCGTTAATGCATTAACGGCCCTGCAGCTGATTGGTTCTTGGTTCATCATCCGATTAATTTTAACCAATCAGCGTCGCCGACGCGGGAAAACCATTCGGCAAGTTCAGTTTGAAGCACAAAGTTTCCCAATCAACGGAAAGTTAAAGAAAGATTTAAGCTTTCGAAAATGGAAGAAGTTAAAGATTCTAGTCAAAACTCGGATCTGGGAAAGGAAGAATTGGATAAAATCGAAGCACAAGCTCAAGCCGAAAATACCAAAAGAGCCACTTCTTGGGGTATTAAGAAATTCGAGAAATGGTGCGAGAAACGACAGCTCAACGTCGATCTGAATTCTGTTACTTCGGCGGAGCTCAACGAAGTTCTAAGGAAGTTTTATGCGGAGGTTAAATCGGAAAAGGGCCAACCGTTAACCCCTAGTACCCTCACTGGCATACGAGCAGCGATTCATCGAAAACTAACTTCAGCCCCATTCAGCAGGACTATAAACATTTTACAAGACAAAGAATTTCTTCCTGCGAACAAGATGTTCGAGGCAAAATGCAAACTGTACACTAAAGAAATGAATCCTAAACCTATGCATAAATCTGCAATTGCAGCTGGAGATATGACGAAGCTACGAGAATATTTTTCTGGAGGTTTAGGTTCAACTGCATGGACAGAACCAGAGCGACTTCTTGAGTTTGTGTGGTTTTCAATCTGCTTCTATTTTGGGCGCCGTGGTAGAGAAGGTTGGCGAGAACTCACCAAGCAGTCGTTCGGCATAAAAAAAGATGACTCAGGAGCACGGTATGTTACTGAAATGCAAACTGAACAAACAAAGAACTATCAAGGAGGGTCAAAGCAAAAAGACCAAAGTTATTCCGATGTGCGAATGTACGAAAACTCGTCGCCGCTTGATCCCGTTAGTTCTTTCGAGTTTTACATCCTCCGCCTTAATCCAAACTGTCAGGCTCTGTTTCAAACACCTAACAAGCACTTCAAGAAAGAGGGATCACAATGGTTTCGAAATGAGCCGCTTGGCAAAAACAAGATCGCCAAACTCATGGAAAACATTTCCTTGAAAGCCGAATTGTCAGAAAAATACACGAATCACTGCATTCGTGCCTCCACAGTCACATCTCTGTTTCAGCGCGGAGTTGACGCCAAACAGATTTGCGAGATCACTAAACACAAAGATGAAAGAAGCTTGACTCACTACATTTCTCAAACTTCAAGTGCACAAAAAAGGCATTTCTCCAGGCTTTTGCAAGAAGCGTTTGATGGCCATTCGTCCTCAGTAACATCTCAAGAGTCACACCGCTCATCAACAAATTCCGAAAGCAGCAACATCGCCGGTGCTAGTGCAATCACTTCAGTTTCTCAGTCACTGCAGAGTCAGTTTTTCTCGTTAGCCCAGCCATATCCGAACTGCACTCAGCACATTCAAATCGGAACTTTGAACATCTATCAGAGTGCAGGTCCTTCTCATTCAACAGAAAGCGAAACCGTAAAACGACGCCGAGTAGTAATCGAAAGTGACAGTGAGTAGAAACGTGTACTGACTAAGTGATTATCCTTGTATTTTCCATCTTTGTATCTTTTATTGTCTATTGCTGGATTTTTCGGGAGACTTTTAGCTGTTTTCAGCCTATTTTCTTTCAAACACAGCTAATTTATTGGATTGAATTCGCAGGTAACTTGTGCCGGCAATTAGATAGTTAGATAATTTTGAGTTTATTTGAAGTATTGGGTCAACTCATTCAGAGCAACTTGTATATTTATGGAAAAGCCTCATTAAATTTGTCAGATTTCTTAATATCATTTGGCCTTGTTTATTGATAATAATGATAATAAAATGACTTTTTTTCGGGAATATTGTTTATTTGCGCCCTTGTAGTGTCATTTGTGGCCCTCGCGCTTCGCGCTCGGGCCACAAATGACACTACGCGGGCGCAAATAAACAATATTCCCTCAAAAAGTCATTTTATTCCCTTATTATAAGTTTTTAATTGGGTTGTTTATCCCTATGCCGGGCACGATTTTCCATGGGCGTGTCTGTTCTTGAAAAACAACCTTTTCCGTGTTGATAGGGTAGTTTCTAGTCGAAAATATTACAGTAAGTCTTAAAAAAGTTTGAAGTGTTTATGATTATATTCGCTTTGCGGTTTCCTGCCATCTGACCCAGTGAAACTTACGCGCGTTCTGACAACCTTTCAAGATTGATCTGCAAACTCGCAAATGTTGGGAAAAAAATAAATATGTTATTTACCTGCCTAGGTCGGTCCGTATACGGAAAAACTGTACCCTTGGTCTTGAGTACAGCCCTCGGCCTGCGGCCTCGGGCCGTACTCAAGACCGCGGGCACAGTTTTTCCCTATACGGACCTCCTGGCCGGTAAATAACATATATATATCCCGCCCAAAAGGGTATAGATTTTCGATCTAAATTCATTGATAGGGTACTAATTGCCTCAGTCTTCCTAACTTCGATATTCCTAACCATCAGGTATATTTTGCACTAATGCTGAGCAGTCCCTTGACTGCAAAAGACCCCTCACCTTTTCTAGGTCTCGGCAATAGGAAGTGGAATCGGATTCTCCAATTATGTAAACCAACTTGTACCCAGTCCAGTTAGCCGTCTTATCTGGTACAAATAAACAGCGAGTAAGTAAAAAAAACAAACAAACTAAAAGATATAGTCCCCTGTATCCTTTAAGGGCCGATTTAGGCGATACGATTTTTACTTACGGCTGTCGTATGCGACTTTGTTAGCGTTCGCTGCTCGCGTCAGGCAAACATCGTATACAACTCGTCAATGTAACATTTTGATTGTGGCTACAACTGTCATAGGTTTTAAAAACATGTTCCAAAATCCATGTTTCCTAAATCCTGATTTAGACTACACGATTCGTGTAGCAGGCATGGCGTGAGCAAGTCGCATACGGGCCGATTTAGATGGTACCATTTTTCCGTACGACTGTAGTATGCGACTTACTCACGTCATGTCCACAACACGAATCGTGTCATCTAAATCAACGTACAAAATCTTCACGACAGTCGCACACAACACAAAAAATGTCGTACGAATTTGAAACATGTTTTGAAACCCTACGACAGTTGTAGCCACAATCAAAATGCTAGAATGACGAGTTGTCTACGATTTTTGCTTGAGGCGAGCAGTGCGTGTTACAAAAGTCGCATACGACAGTCGTAAGCAAAAATCGTACCGTGTAAGTCGGCCCCTAAGGTGGCTCCCTATAGTTTTATGACCGCCGGCGGGCGCTGATGTTTCGAGCTGTAGTAATCTGCGCGCGCTCACATAAAATCGTAGAATATCTTTTTGCCATACCGTCAGAGAAGATAAAGAATTCAGGTAGCTAAATCTAAAATTGCAATAAAAAGGGTAGGTCACCTACTTAGTTTTCCAGATAATTGTCGAAAACTGAAATTTGGGGATTCTTTTCGTGGACTTTTAGGGTTGTCATGGTGAAGGCTATGACGTCACAACCAGCCTTTAAGCATTGATCAATAAAAGAGTTGTCAAGATATGCATAGATTGCCCACATAATACTTCTTCGTAATCTTTCCTCGTTTCAAAGGGTTTATAACGTTTAAAAACCCTTTCGAGCCACCTTAAGAGAGAGCAATTAGGCAATTCTTTCAATTCACATTCAGCTTACAGCGGAGATTCAAACACGTGACGAAGATAGCGTAAGACGTACAAGAAAAAATACTTTGACCAAGGCTCCTATGTCTGCTCCCCCTTCCCTCCACTCAGCCACTCTTTTTAGCATTCAGCTCGACTAACACATATCTAGCATGTTATTATCATTATTTCATAACCTTAAGAAATATATTTTTAATTTATTACTTACTTGGTAGAGGGTTCCACGATACGTTTGCATAAAACCTGCGCGTGTTGGCCAGTTCATGGAAGCTTACATGTAACCCATCAGATCTAGAAAGGCCTCTTCCTTTTGATGCATCCTGAGATACTTCGCCTGCTTGCAAAATAATTTTATTGTCATGGTAAAAAAAAAAAATAACTGATACTTAGCCATTATAAGTATTTCTTTAAATAACCTTGTGACGTCAACGAATGGTCAAAACATTTGTCAATTTAGGGGCCATTTACATGAGAGAAGGTGACCCTAGGTAATGGATTACCCTAGGTAGTAGAGTTTCCTTTCTCCTTTCTATTACGCAGTTTGTTTTACATGCGAAGAAGGGTGCCGCTAAGGCTTAGGGTTTCCCCACCTTGAAGGTAGCGAAACCCTACATGGTAGGGGGCAAGTTTTGTTTACATAAGCCATGTAAAACCAAAAAGTAGGGCTAGCCCTATTGGGTTGGGTCAGATTTATACCGCCTGCCACGCGTAAAAGGCACCAAATTCGCGCGTGGCTTCGAACTCTTCAAGTTCAAGGTACCAAACGGGAGAATATTTGCGGAGATGTTAGTTCCAAGTAATGACTGAAAGTCAACCTGAAGGTTCAGAACGATTAGGGATGCAATGGAGGAAGATCTGATCGAGGAAAGCGCTTTCGAGGTCCAAGAAACCGACCAATACACCCAGAGAGCGAGCGTGAAATCATTTACAAACGTCAACAAAGGAAGAGCAACGGCAAGCCAAAGTAAAGAAACAAGATGGCGAAGACGTTTCTTGGTTAACGGAGAAAGTGAAAGTTTTAATTTGTTGATTTTTTAAAAAATTAAAAAAAAAAAATTTTAAATGAACAAGTTTTACAACTCAAGTTCGCACAGTGCTGGCCTGAAATTTAGCTTTTTTAATTTTTTAGTTTTTTTTTTTAGTTTTTTTTTTTAATAAGTCAGTAGATTGCATTAAATTTTCTTTAGGATTTGAGTCGTCTGTGTGAAGCATAAAAAAGTAGAAATTATCGTAATATAATTGATTTAAATATAAGTATAGGTCAAATAGAGTAGCTGTTACAGCGATTAATGGGCTCCTAGAGACAGTCATGTAGTGACAGTAATGTCAAGTACGTCTTGCCTGCCCAATAGTAAACTGAGCGGAAAAGGGGACATATGCATGTATGGGTGGATAGCCGGCCGACCGACCGACCGACCGACCGACCGACTGACTGACTGACTGACTGACTGACTGACGGCCTGACTGATTGACTGACTGACTGACTGACTGACTGACACACTGACTGACTCACTAACTTACTGACTCACTGACTGACCGACCGACTGACTGACTGACTGACTGCCTTACTGACTGCCTTACTGACTGACTGACTGACTGCCTGCCTGCCTTATTGGCTGACTGACTGACAGGTTAATTAGGCCCCAATTATTACTGACTGGCTGACTGTAGACGTCGTGGTAAGGCTATGTTTAGCGATTTTTGTTAACATTAGTTGTTTTAAAAGTGTGGCTGGGAAATAGCTAGGGTTCGCGTCAGGTTTTAGAGGTAATAAGATACAGATTTTGCGTCCAAGAATAATTAAAAAGTAGCTATCATCAGTTAGTTTCTACTTACTAGCTTTCCCGAGGCATTCCTCGTAACAAATCGGACGACTTGGTACCTGCTAAAGAATAATCGAATAAACATTGTCACCAGTTAGAAACGAATCATTTCTTCTCGCACAACTTTGGAGTCAAATGCGGCCATGAACTAAGGAACACGGGAGATTAGATTCAATTCCGTTAAATTTCCTAGACTTACAACAAAACTATAGCGAGGATGAGACCGTATTTGAACCTATCTTTAATCTTTATGCTCCGTTAAATGCGTGCAATTACAGAAAAAATGTGGTATGAAAAAAAGTTTAAAAAGATTACAAAGTTACTCGTAAATATACTTATAACCGTATTTGACAACTGAATTTTTCCTGAATTTAATTCCTTGAGCCGGAGTTTTCAAAGTAAAACACAAGGGTCATGCTTGCATTTCTCGTCAGCAAAGAAACTGCGTACCTTGACGTTCGATGGCGTCGTCGTACTTGCACGAGTACAATCCTCCAAACAATCAGTTATTACTTTCTGAGACAATCGAAAGTCTTGTTCCTGACTGACATTACCGGCGCAGCATTGTAAAAACGCTAAATACTGCCAAAGGCACACAACAAAGAGAAAATGGTGAAGCGTGAATTTAAACATGGCGTGCTGTCGACTCTAATCACTTAACTCGTCAGTGAAGGTTCATCTAACAAACAGACAATCCAGAGCTTTTATAACGTGCTTAGCACGTTATTCTTCAATTTCCTTTCAAAAGTAATAAATCACTGTTCCGACGTTTTTGAAATTGTTATTAAAGCTTTACAAGGCAAAATTCCTTCACTTTGGGCCTTCCACTTCCTCTACTTCCTCTACTTCCTCTACTTCCTCTAGTTCCTTTCTTTTAAAGCTGTTTAACAAAGGAAGCGGAAAATTTTTAAAATTCAATATGGATGGTTTCATGGAAAAGCACAAAACTAAGCAACGATCAGCCAGCAAGAAATTAACGACCTTGAAAGATTATGTAGCTGCAGACGCAGATATTGGTAGCATCTAATACATGTATGCACAATCGTTTTATTCCTTTGAGGGTGTCGAACCCGAGGGAGCTCAGTAAAAAAATAGTGTGAGGTGAATAGCTTTTACATCCTCAGCGTAATAATAATAATAATAATAATAATAATAATAATAATAATAATAATAATTTATTATCTCTAGAGCCTTATTTACAACAATAGATCAATAGGGCTTTACAAATTAAAATTGTACAAACTAATATTGATTAAAAAAAATGAACTCTTAATATGTACAACAACCAATTCAAATATAGTGATATATTACAAATCAAATCTAAATAGCTATATAAAATTCATGCACATAACTACTACTCAAAAAACTGCCTAAAAAGAAATGTCTTAATTGACTTCTTGAAAATTTCAACAGTTTCAATAGTGCGCAATTGTAATGGGAGCTCGTTTCACAAATGCAGTGCTGCCGTAAATAATAATAATAATAATAATAATAATAACAATAATAATAATAATAATAATAATAATTATTATTATTATTATTATTATTATCATTATTATTGTTTCGAGACGATTTTAGTCTGATAGATAGCCTGTGATTTGCTCCACAATATGAAGTAAATGTTATGGCTTGTGGTTGCTAATCTTCTGTAATATTTAAAGCTCCAGTTTAAAAGTGCGAAAAATCTGACTTAAAGGTATATTCAAAGACAACGACCTGGTTACATAAGGACCAGTATTTTGGCCTTAAACATAATGAGAGTTTTGATTAATACACGACATAGCTCTACTACAGTAAAATTTCAAGGAATTTTCTCCCTTCTCCACCCACATATTATAGCAAACAAGGGTGCTTTCCTAACGAAATTGACAAAAATGATACCACTACACCCAATGAAAATAAAACTGTTGGAAAGCCTCCTCGCTAACGTGTTGCTTAATTCCTTGCTTTAGCTTTCTTTTTGACATCTTGGCGAAGGTATGTCATCAGCAAAAGAGGAGCTAATGATCGTTGAGGAAGTCAAAGGCAGTTTAAGGAAGCTTAGGAAGTTGTTAACATCATTGAGGAACTTAGAGACTGCGCACGACAGAACGACCTGTGAATGGAAGGAAGTGAACTAAGGGACTGCACAAGGCAGTGTGAGCGGACCCTATCAAACCGGATTTATAATTTAATAAGGAAGTAATATGACTTTTGGAGGGATCCTTGTTTTTTATATACGCCCGCGCAAATGAATAATAGTCCCGACAAAAGTCATTTTATTATCGTTGTTATCAACTCACATGTCCAATTATCTAGATATATAACATGAGAAAATCACTTACAAAAACATAACATGGATTTCTTAATTTCTTCAAATGTAACTAAAGTCATCAAACTGCTGTTTGAACAAATTGCAAATCCACTAATCTACTCTAAAAATAGCTTGAAAATAGCGAAGAGCCTCCTGAAAATAGTTAACAATAAGCTCAAGAAAAATTGCGGAACGCAATTCGCTGTCCCGCAAAATGATAATACTCCTGCTGACTGGAACTGAAGTCAGTTTGTAGCCGTAATTCATGACACAGCTGGAAACAGTGGAATAAAGGGTATGGATCCAGTTGCAACAATGGACCGAAATTTATCTCTGCAAAGATTAATTTGAATAAAAAGGCTCTTTAGAAATCTATCAACAGGAGCGTGTAAAGAGAGTTTTTCTCCTCACACATTTCACCTTCATGCCGAAAATTAACCGTATATTTTCACCAATGTGCCGATCTTTAACATACCTACTTTGACCCAGTCTGTGTTATTAATTTTGGTAGGACCTTCTCTGGTTGTTTCTCAGTAACCTTTTTCGCAGCAATTTTGTACTGATTTAAGCAATGGAAAAGTTTCTCCGTGTTTGCATCTGCCTTAATCGAGATTTCAGCCGCTCTCGGATACGTTTCTAGATGCCTATTACTTTGTGAGATTTTACTAGATTGACATGAAATTTTCGCAAATAACACACAATTTGTCTAAGAATATGACTGGGGTAATTAATTGAACAGTTGTTGGAGTTGACACAAGCGTGATTTTATCTATCTAAAAAGCACTTTTTCTAATAAAATTGGTGGTTATTTAACATTGTGAGCTTAGATTTTTGTTAAATATCTGGAATCAGCTTACATATGCCCAGCTGTAATAGGCAAATCGGCGAAACAGAATTCCCAGAAAAAAATTGAGTCAAAACACAGGCACCCCAAGCTAGTAAGATGAGCGTCAGTATTACGCAACGGTCGAATTATAAGGATTTGTATGGGGACAGAACGGGTATAATTCTAGGAGCTAAAAACCTGGGTGGCTTTTCAAGAAAATTCTTCCATTGTCTCCGTTGTGTGTTTCTTTGTTTCCTGTGTGGTTTTTAGGCCGATCTAGAGCATTTCCGGTGATTTATAGTTCTGATGTTTACTCTTTATATAGAGATATAGTATTTTAAACAAATACGGCATTATTTGCGAAAATTCCCTTGCAATCTACTAGAATCCTACAAAGTTATAGGCACTTATGAAACGCTACGAAACGTGGAGTAATTTCGATCGAGAAACCTTAAGACGTTCTATGCCAACAACCTCGCTCATTCTTCCCATTGTAGAAGAAGGAAAATTTTTAACCAAGAACAAGAATTTCACATTTTCACGTACGGGAGAAGCACTTAGATCGAGTGGCCTTCAATAATTTTAACGCGTTAAACAGTTCTTCCAAGTTTCTTCGCATTTCTCTTTCTTAAAATACAGCCTTTAAATTAAGCTGCCGTAGAAAGGGTCTAAAACTCCAAGAAACTGAAAAGACACGCATTTTTTAAAGGCATAAATGCGTAACGGAAGCTTAAAATGGAAGTTAGAATTTAAAAGTGACGGGAAGAAGAACTTCGTTATTAAACAGGCTTTTAAAAACATTTAAAAATGTAGGAGTGAAATAAATTTAAAAATGTTCTTCAGATATTTAAATGTTTCAGCGCAATACTTCCTGTCTATCACGAGGCTACATCAAACAAGGAGCCAAACGCTATAATTAATTTTAATTCGTTGAACGTACAACTTGAGCGAATTCATATAACACGCCAAACAAACGGGAGAAAGAAAATTAACTGGATCGCTTGTTTTAGGGGATGTGTTTTGATGGTATTAGAGACATTTCAATAAGCCGACAACGAAAGTTAAACAAAAGTTACCCAAGTTGATATATTCTAAAAAATTCGAGTAGCAGTAGTCGGTAGTCGACATCAATTTTTTTTGAGCTACAGATTTTAATAACTAAGTCAGTCAGGTTAAACCGTTTATTAGAATGATTAATTGTAATGATTTTAAAATTATTGCAGAATTGATTTGGATTAAATGTCTGATGCTATGCCTTTAAATGAATCAAAATATAGCTTAATTGAATATGATCAGCTGCTCTGATATTTTCGAAATTTTCGTGTACGCTCTTAATAAAAAAAGCTATAAACTCGGTCACACGTCTTCGTTGAATAAGAAATTATTACTGCTGTCCTCACAGGGAAAAATTTTGCAACGACGCTTGCGATATCTGCATCTGTATCTACATAATTCTCCAAGTCTCGTTAATTTAATATTGGGTGATGACCGTGTTTATAATTAAAGGAAAACATGCATAATTCAAAACATTTGTAAAACTTACTCTTCCTTAACCTCCATTTGATTACCTAAATGATGAAATTATGAATTTTTATATTTGTTCACTTTAATGGCGCTCTATTGCTATCTAATTAGCGCTCGGGGTAGACAACAGGAGTATAATTGAATTATTATACTACTGTGTAGCTAGACTTCCTGTTTGTGAACTAGAAGATACAGAACACTCCAGGCTAAATATCCTAAGAGATCTAAGACGTCGCATTTGTTAAAAGTGAACGCTAATGTATTAAATAAGGTTGCATTTAATAGCTCTAAATTTGTTTAAGATGCTAGATCGGTTACTGTTGAGTTCCAAGTGCTGTTTTATGATGGATACTCTATTTGATGATATGCCATAGTAACTGACATGACGCCAACGTCCCTTTTGCTTAGTGTTTTTTAAACACAGTGTGCAAAGTTTGATTTTGGAGGCTTCGTTTTGACCCACAAGCCAGTCCATACCCCTTAACTTCCTTAATGATGGTAACAACTTCCTAAACTTCCTCCAGTTTCCTTCACTTCCTCAAAGATGATTAGCTCCTACTGATGATATACCTACGCAAAAAGGACAAAGAGACACTTAAGAAATAATCAACACAATGGCGAGGTATCTTTTGATCAATTTTGTTGGAATTGGATCTAGTGGTATCATTTTTGTCGGTTTCGTTAGGAAAACACCATTGTTTGCTTTGGTGTGCAGAGAAGAGTAGGGAGAGGTTTCCTTGGACTTTTTCTGTAGAGCTGTGCCGTGTGTTTATTAAAACTCTCATTATGATTAACACCCAAATATTGGACTCTCTAACATACCTGATCCCTGGAACCTATGTCCTTTTTTAGACATTTCTGCGAGTCATGTTCGTCGTTTTCTTTGAATACATCCTAAACGGTGGATTTTTTGTCTGCTTTAAATTAAAGCTTAAAAAATTGCTGAAGAGGATATTACCTTGTGGAACCACTACGATTTCTCCCAGTTTCACAGACTCCACAGTTTCTCCCTTTTAATAACTCATCTTTATTTTGCGACCAGAGAAGTGGAATCATAAACTAAAATTTCTTTAAAATCATGCCCTTGCTGGGTATTTAATATTTGAGTAGCTGACACAGGAAATAATTTCCCCCTCCCCCACCCATAGAACACCTCCAGAAATAACTGATTATCAACCCTAACACACAACTCTACTGTGTTCGTGTTTCTATATTTTTTCCTTAATTACTGTGTTCCTCTCATTTGAATGATCCTTCATTATATAAAGTCAAATTATCCCAATTAAATCAAACATACTTTCAAACATGGGAATATTGCCCTGGTAGTTAACGCTATAAATACAATGCCTAATAGCAAGAAAACAGCCCAATTAACTGAGAAAGTAAAAAATTCTACATATGCTGTCGAGCTCTTTGTGAGCCAAGAAGAAGCGAAAATGAACACAAGAGTTGTCAAGGTAATATTTCAACGCCCTTTTTTTGGGGGATGCTAATTCTTATCTCTACATCTTACTGAGATTTGTTCTTCGTGATCAGGGAAATCGTTCGGACAAAACTAAGTTAAATCTGCATACGCTATGCTGTCAGTTCGTTAAAATTCGATGAATTCTCGCGAAAATCTTGTACAAATGCTTAGCTTCTGAACTTTGTAAGACTCCTTCCGGCTCCGTGTGTAATTATGTGAGTTCGTGTGCTGGAACTTCCAGCACATACCGTTCTCCAATTCACTGCAGGTCGTAGCCGGTGTAGAAGGAAATAAACGAGCATTCTCAATTAAGTGAAAGGTTTTTTGAAAAGCAAAAGGCCAAGAAAATTAAACGCGCACTCTGAAAAGCAGAAGCCAATTTTAAAGACATCCTAACTACTTTAGCCTGGGAAAAACGACGTGTGCGAAACGTCGACCGTTTTCAAGGCTAAACTACTACATCGGTAGTCTTAATTTTAAGCTAGGAAAAGCTTTACGAGTAAAAGTTAGGAAAAGTCAAAAAAGCATTTCAAAAATTGAGGACAGTCAAAACATCGATTTGGCTCCTTTTTTGTCTACACTGCAACCTTAAGATATCTAACAAGGTTAAATAGGGTAGTTTCTTGAAAGATTGTGTTCTACAGGAAGAAAATTTCACTTTGCACGAACTCGAAATTATGCACTTTTCGGATAGCTCCCACGCTTAGACAACACGCATCACTTACTAAAAAATACTCTGACTCCTTTCTCGCAATTTTTTTTGAATCGCTCTTTTTAAATTACTTTTCTTCTTTTTTTATTTAACAGCCCGGTGCTTTCAACTTACTGATTCTGCTACTGCTTGCTATTCCATTCTCGCGTGGTGGACGTACTGAAGACGACTCACATCTTAGGTTCATTGCCGAACAACCACGAAACAGCAATGCTACTGAAGACAAGTCGACCTTAACAGATGTGGCCGAACGGACTAAGCAAAGTTGTACCTATACTGAGAAGGACACATGCCAAGGATCCTTGACCCAAGCTCTTCAGTATATCCCGGATCCAGGCAATAAGAAAAGGACTTGCAAGATAATACCTAAATGTAGGTGCACTCCTTTAGGGTGTGCCAAATGTAAATATCGCCAGAATTAAAACTTACGGCCGTTGTCAATGTAACGCAAGATTCATGGATGGAAGTAAATTAACAATGGAACATTAAAGCTGTGAGCTAGGAATCATGCTGGGTATTTATAAATAATCAATCAGCAACTTGCATGTGGGTGAATGCAATGACCTTTTGTTGAACAATGAATAGTTACCCTTATTCGCCAATTTTTAACTAGAAGGGTGCCAGGACTGACTCGAAATTACCATGATAAATTTACTTTATGAAGACTATGTGACGAAGATAAAATAAAGGCTTTATTATTATTTATTTATTTATTATTATTATTGTTATTGTTATTGTTATTAAGGAACCGCAAACTAGGCAGAAGTTGATATTCTGACGGCACGACAGAGAGGCTCTGGTATTTTCACTGCAGGTTTTATGGCTATATATAAGATTTGTTGTTCTTCGTCGTTCACTCTTCTTGTGGTCATGCTTATACCGTACCTCTTCTCCGAGGACCGGTGCACTGCGTTCGATGGTGAATACACACTGCTTTTGTTTTGGCCACATCCTAAAGGGGCTTTGTCTTGAGGTCAAAATTCTGGTTAAATTAAAAACTAAGAGGTATACATAAACTGATCTTAGAACTCCAAGAGGAAGGATGTACATGTGAAGTGAATTTGAAAAATAACCAGTTTATAACTGGTCAAGTTGCTTGGCGCGCATAGGTAAAAACGTGAAGAAAAGATGCCTTATTTTTTTCCAAGTTACAATTCGTTTCTATCCTGACCTTCCATGGCCAAAGGCACTTATGTAAAGCTTTAGTGTGCTAGTAGAGTAGTTATATAGCATGATAACTTTCTCGGCATTAACTGAAAAACTCGGAAAAAGAATTCCGAGTTCCAGATGGGATTTGAACCCACGACCCTCCGTGATCTAGTCGGATGCTCTACCACTGAGCTACTGGAGACTCTATGGTGAGCAAGGGTGAATTGTGGGTCTTGACTAGAACCACATCACGCAGTCACTTAGTCAAATCAGGACAAACACGCATAGGACTCATAACTGCATCGCGCAGTCACATTAAAGCATACCTGAGATGCAACCATCCAGCCGCCAAGTGAGTCTTTCTGTAGAAATATAGCATGATAAATTATGCATTAACTGAAAAACTCGGAAAAAGAATCCCATCTGGAACTCGGAATTCTTTTTCCGAGTTTTTCAGTTAATGCAAAATTTATTATGCAAAATTTCTACAGAGAGACTCACTTGGCAGTAGAGTAGTTATAACCAAAACTGGACCATTATCTGGGCTTTCCATCAACACAAACACGTCTTTTGGCTGAAAGGTAATACTTAAAACTGGTGACATAGCCACTTTAATAGTGGTGTTTCGTATCTGGCGAGGTACAGCATTAGATTTTAATGCTTATTTTGTTCACATCCGCATTGCGAGTAATTATCCTTGTACAGTATCTAGTATCAGTTAAGCTCATTTGAAGTAAGGCCTTTCAAAATAAAAAAGAATGGTCTTTCCTTTTTTTGCGAAAAAAAGAGATATTCAAGAGTATTCAAGATATTCTAGAGATATTCAAGTTAAAAGGAAATAAGTGGTGAAGTAATAAGTCACAGTGTGGAGACAAATCATAAAATCAAGAATATCTCTGGACATATTGCCGGAGGCATTGTAACCTAAACCTGGCACCAGTGATATACCTTAAAAAGACACACAGTCACGCATATTTTGATGTTGTAATGGCAACAGTTTGGATTCCAGGTACTTTTCTTGCCAGAATGACATTCTCCCTCTCTGGACTGAATCAAGATATCACAAAATAGTAAACACCATCTTTCTTCCTTCCAATTAAGCTTAACTTAGTTTTTACTTAATAGGCTATTTAACGTCTTATCAGGACTTATTGTTATCAGATGACTGGCTGAATCGCCCTAAACAAACTGTTTCACATTGATTGCCCGGTGGTGGAGTTAGAATTCAATAATTACGAAGAGAGTAACAGCCGATATCAGAATTATTAGCCTAGGAAAGTTTGAGAAAGTGCGGATAAAAGTCATTTAGCTGTAAGTTACGTTTTAAATATGAACAAAAAATCCCATGGAAACTTACCTACTTTGTAAAACTTTGCCCTTCTAACCATACAAACCCTCTAAATTGTCCGATTTGTCTAAAAAGTATATATCCAGTTTCTTCTGAACCGGTTGGTTCTAACTTTGGCAGGATTTATTTACCATTTTGAGGTGCTAATTATCGAATCACAGAGGTGATTTTGACTATCATTCCGACCGATTTCAACAACCAATTCTCAGGCCTCTACTAACCTTTTCAAAGTGGCTAAGTTGCTTCCTCACGACCTCTTAAAATAAATTTTCCAAATACTTCATGAGGTTTAAAAACCTGACCTTAGATCGAGGGCAAAGAAAAGATACCCTAGCGTTCGCTGAAGCCGGTTCCAAGAAAAGCCACTTTATAAGACAGCCCGTGAGAGCGGAACTAGATTGTATTTCTTTTATATGGGGAAAACAACCAATTGACTAAAGCAATTGGATTAGCCTCCAACGCGGACCTCGTTACGTAACCCATGGTAAAGAAGTGCGTGACGAACCTAAAGATCGTCTGCGTTGGAGGCTCTCGGTTTGGGTTTTTGGGGAAAAACCAAACAGTTCGAATAGATCAGATCAAAAATTATGATCATCATAAATCCTGATTTTTAAGATTTATGATCTACGCGTTCTGTTGGAAAAGAATTCAAAACAACTATATCTGTCAGGCAGTTTTCCGTGTAATTTGAACAATTATTGGTATCTTGAATCAAAATCTGATCAGCTGAAATTTCATGTGTAAAATCATTACTAGTCACAATAATTTCCTTTGTATAACAATTCTGGGTTTGGTGATAATTTGACCGAAAGCAGCGAATTTGTAGCTCAAAGTCTAATCAGATGATCATGATAATGTAAATAAAGAAAGATGGTGAATTTTAAGCTCGGAGAAGAAATAAGAAAAGATGGAATATTCAGCATGTCGCGAGCGTGGGGCAAAGAAAAAATCTGAGTGCCCAATGGGAATCGAACCCATGACCTTCCGTACACCGGTTGGATGCTCTAACCACTGAGCTACTGGGAGTCTCGTTGCGAGCATAGGTCATATTTACTGAGTTCGTGGTGACTCGCGTCCTGCATACTGCTAGGATCAGCAATGTCGAAGTGCCCTATAGGTGATAGGGCGACATGCTGAATATTCCATCTTTTCTTATTTCTTCTCCGAGCTTAAAATTCACCATCTTTCTTTATTTATCACCTATAGGGCACTTCGACATTGCTGATCCTAGCAGTATGCAGGACGCGTGTCACCGCGAACTCAGTAAATATGACCTATGCTCGCCACGAGTCTCCCAGTAGCTCAGTGGTTAGAGCGTCCGACCGGTGTACGGAAGGTCATGGGTTGGATTCCCGTTTGGGCACTCAGATTTTTTCTTTGTCCCACGCTCGCGACATGCTGAATATTCCATCTTTTCTTATTTCTTCTCTGAGCTTAAAATTCACCATTTTTCTTTATTTATCACCTATAGGGCACTTCGACATTGCTGATCCTAGCAGTATGCAGGACGCGTGTCACCACGAACTCAGTAAATATGACCTATGCTCGCCACGAGTCTCCCAGTAGCTCAGTGGTTAGAGCATCCGACCGGTGTACGGAAGGTCATGGGTTCGATTCCCGTTGGGGACTCAGATTTTTTCTTTGTCCCACGCTCGCGACATGCTGAATATTCCGTCTTTTCAATATAATGTACTTGTTGACACTTGGAAATCATTTCAGAACAATACTGGAGAAACCTTCCTTGTGTAAATAATAAATAATAATAATAAGCATTTCTATTGGGCAAATTCCAAGCCAGGGCTTGTTGAAATGGACATTAGCGTTCCTTTTTCCTAATTTTGTTGAACCAAGAGCCATGCTTGGCCATCCTTCAGTTGTTGCTGTTGTTGTTCTTTTTTAATTTTGCATGTTGCATTTCATTTTTTATTTACTTCCATCAAAACAAAAAAACAAACAAACAAACAAACAAAGAAAAAATACAAACAAAGATACAGATATATATACAATATATCAAAAGAGTTATACAAAATTTACTTTCTATGAGTATAATACTTAGGCCTGCATGTCAAGCCTAGCTAAAGTTCTCTTGAAGTCAGCAAAATTACTACTCCTTACCGGTGTCTAGCAGTATGTTCCATTGTTTAGCAGCACGGTAAGAAAAAGAATGAAGACCGTAAGTAGTAGTTCTAGGTACAGGGAGTGTCAGAATATAGTTACCACGTAAATCAAGCAAGTGTCACAGAGAGTGAACAAATTCGTCATATAGATGGAATACTTGGTAAAAAACCATATTTTTATACAATAATATTAACATATTGTGTATACGTCAACTTTGTGTAATAAAGTGTGTAAAATATTGTGTAAACACAGAGCAACCATTTTCTATTTAAAATGTGTACTTGTGTTACGAAAAGCCATCTAAAACGGCTACGCAACCAATAAGATTGCGCGTTATATAATGTGTATTTCCTTACTATGGAATTTATCAACAAGGTTATTTGAGTTACTGACTGAATGGACTACACCACATCACCCTGAGATGCAAGGTTTGCAACTTTTAAGCATTTAACCAGGTTTTTCTCCCACGTTTGCTTTTCCTTTGAGTTTGGATAGTCGATGTAGCTTCTCTTTTTCAGTGCCTTGGGAAGTTTGTTTCTATTTACATCATCAAGCTTAATGACAACCAGGCTGTTATATCTTTTTTCTAGAAGCCGATGGAGGGCGAAATCTAATTCATTGCCGCAATATTAACTATTGAAGAAGCTTCGTGATACGACAGCAACTGTTTTCCTGCTCTTGTAAACACTGTCTACCATGTTGTCTCTAAAAGGCACTCCAGCGATAAAATCTCTGTCGTGAACACAGCACTTAAAACCATGCTTATCTTCCAGAGTTGGCTGGTGCTGCATATGATGAATGCATCGAACTGAAACTCTGAAAACAAATAATGATAGACAAAATCATAAAAATAAATGTATATATAATGATGAATATTTGTGTTACAACGTGTTGTAGTGTGCAACACTGTTAAAGAGTAGCGTTTGAGCCCCAAAGTACCAAATTAAAGCTGAAGAGCGGATTCGATCTCCTGTAAAGCTATTTTAGTTATTGTTTGGGGCAAAATGACCCTATCAGAGACCCTGACAGGCCAAAGTAGAACCCAGTTTGACTTTTTTGGTGCCTGCCCAGCCTGTGAAAATAGGATAGTACTGTATTTCAATCATTGAAACAGCTTGCGTAGCTGGAAGGTTTTTCTTCGTGCCAAGTAAAGCTTTGGCGGCCACGAGCGGCGTAAGTCACGAAAAATAGCAGCTGTAAGAGAGCTAGGTTATTCAAATGCCGCCCAACTTCATCATCATGCTGATCTCACTGAATTGAATCAGAGAGAAAGTTGATATTCAAAACATCGGTTCTTTGCACGTGTATTTCAAAGAAAAATTTATTTAAGGCCTGGCTCAAACGTCGAACTTTAATTTACATGTGCCGAACCTAATGAAAATGAGCAAAAGCTATTGTTTTTGCTAATTTGCATTAGGTTCGGCACATGTTAAGTTTGACTTTTGAACAGCGCCTAAACCTTCAAGCAGCGCGAAGTACGTTAGTAAAACATTGGAAGAATTTTGGTCGCAAACTGAAGTCGAGTACTCCTTCAAATGGAGTTTGTCAATCCTGTGGAAGGAAAATACGGATCGAACGCTGTTAAGCTTTTCAATTTCATTTACTGCGGTCTTGAAAGAAACACGGGAGTATCGGTCCTTTCGCAACGCAAGGGTCCACAAGAAGTGATTCAACACTTGCTGCCGACTTCAATGGCGAATAACAAACGCAGAAGTATTCTATGATCGCTTTTGTTTTTGCAATGGCAAGACTGTAAATGATCTGTAAATAATTATAATTATCACTTTTCCCGAAGGGAAGAATGGCTGTCACTTCTCCTTCAGCAAGCAGTTCCTTAACAGCCTTCTCTTGCTCTTTTTTGAAAATATTTTGTTTGTCATTTTGTCTCTTCACATTAAGATGATTTAACGAATTATCCTTGCTCTCTTCTACGTAGGCCGCAATTCTTGTTTTATCACAACAGAGCAACGTTAACCTAACATTTGACAATACGTGTTCACAGCTCTTGACCAATATGAATTTCTCGTGCACTGGTGCACGCGGACTGTTCAAAAACCCATAGTTCTCTTTCAGGCAGGATTTTAATCCTCTTCTCCCTATTCTCTCCTCGGTTTTGCGGCTCGTTGTCTCGGCTCCACCCTGCAACCTTCGCGTCCGCGCAAACACCTTCCCCCCAAGCCTTGTTAAGCTTCAGCAAACTTGGGCCCCTTTTATATAAATTTGTACCAAGTACAAAAATTGCACCGCTTTCATACCTACAAAATAAGGCCAAAACAACTTCTTTCGGGAGATTTTAGTCGCTCAAAGGATCCAAAAACGTTGGTCTATTTTATGTTGTGATTTCTACCAAAATTTTGCATTTTTGGCACTTAGATTTATCTGCTATCTCTTTCTCTTTAAGGTGTAAGCCGGGAGGGCTTTAACATACTAAAATAGTAAATTTTCCTACCTTTAGTGTGCTGCGAGCACAAAAAATCCGTCCCTTTTGGGCGGAGCTTCCTCGTATAGCAGACTATAGGGAGTACTTCTGAGGGCGTAAACAATCCCGCCAGCTACGCAGGCCATCACCGGAATATTCCCAATTATTTGGTGCTAAGAAGATCTCTAAAATTTACAGTTTGTGCATTTTTTCCAAGAAGATCAATGCCTGCGACAAGTTGCAAAACCATGACAAGGCAACCTGAACAAAGATTACACGATGTAACAACATATTTTCAGAAATACAGGGTACACAAAGGTACAGTAATAATTTTACTCATTACTTGCATTTTTTTTCGTCCTCGGAAAAAAAAAACGCTTTCGCAAATCGTGTATTGATATACGGCGCGTGTTTCAATTTTTGTAAGGTGCATTTATTGCTTAGCTAGTAATTTCATTGTTGTTTAGCTTTTACACCTGGCCTAGGCCTTAGACATGTTGACGAAAATGTACGTAAAAACATGGGTGACGCAATTTGTAAGCAGCTGCTTGCAGGTGAACGGTCACTTCATTCATAATCGGCACGAAACTGGCTGCACTTGGCCCGTTATGCCTTAAAATCGACTTAAATACTATCTCGTACCACTCTCTCAGTCAGTTAATTACCGTATGTTAGTTGCAAGTATTTTAAATCTCTTTAAGGATTAAAAATGACTTGAAAGAAATTTAAATTTACAAATTTGACTCCAAACCTGCACGCGTTCATGTGTACTCTTCTAGCAAAACCTTTGAGGAAATAATTTCGTGACACCACCCTGATATAGAAAGTGTGGGTTAATCTGAGCGGCGGAAATACCAAAACACTACAGCAGCCACAGCAATTATTGCAAAGAAGGCTGAGACAATGAAGGGAATAGCAATTTTACGGACTGGAGTATTGTTGCCTGTCGAAAAGTCAACTATGAGGAGATTTTAAGTGTCGCGAAAATAGGGGATAGTCTAGTGTCCTTCAACACATTAACAAAGTGGATCTTTTGTTTGAGGGGGGGGGGGGGCACCCGAACTTGTGGGGCACTTAATCAGAAGGTTGTGGCAATGCATCTTGACATTCATCTGAATACCCAAGCAATCAAACTGAGGTCTCAAGGGTGCTAAATAGTCTCCGCAGAGCCAGAAAGGGCAATTTTGACCCCATGATACCCCACCGTGTTTAGTAGCCCTTAGACTGACCATTATCTGGGTGTGAATTGCTTGCATTAATGAGAGCGACCCCTAACTACAGATCTGGATTTGTTGGTGAGGGATTTTTGTGGATGGTATTTTCGAAATGTATTAGGGTGAACATCTGAATTTTAAAAATCGAGATTGCGCGTCCGTTTATAGCTAGTGCCAGTCCCCGACCGTGCATTAGAAAGAAAAATCCCTAAAACTCAGGAGAAAGACGGTAGAAGTCCAATATTTTTTCTTAACGAATGGGAGATAGTTCAACTTCTTATGGCGTAAGTAATTACTGTTTACTCAAAAAAAGAAACACTACAGTAGAAAATGTATAACTGAATACACGTATTTCAATATGAAGTCACAACTTCTATAATAATGCGAATTTCGATAAATCGATACCTCAGGTTTTGTACTTTGGCAATTCTTAAATAATGGCACTGTTTTTAATAACCAAAACATTACACCGTCTGTTTTTAAGCTTTTTTTCCTGTGGCGGTCATGTGACCTAACATATATGGTTATGACTTGACAATCTTGACAACCTTTCACATGGGACAAAAGTGGCCAAGCAGCTTGTCTGTGGAAGTTGGGGTTTCCAAGATATGATGACTAGAAACTTTCGATAGCAATTTAACAACGTGATAGTTGAGAGTGTCCCTCCCCCCCTTAAACTATGTGTATTGTTTTATTTCAGGATTTTGTAAGAAAAATCAAAACAGTGTAACCATCTTTTGTAAAGAGTTACCTGTCATATTAGTCAGATTGAAAGAGAAATCTAGGAAAAAGAGGTGGGAAAAATGTGAGTAATTGGGAAAACATAGCTGAAGTTGCTGGTATCATCTTGGTTCTTTCAAATAGAAAGTGCACAGACAGTTGAAACAACTCGAAAGGGATGTGCACGAATGGAGTAATAGTCCAGTTTTAAGTAAACCAAGACCGCTGTATAAAAAGACGAAAGACGCATTTATACAGGGTTAGTCACTCTGAAGTAAAATATTCAAAAATACCAGCGAAAGGATGAACTTTTCACAACTCTGTGTTTTGTTTGAGGACTTGAAAACACTTTCCTCAGTGGTTTTTGTGAATTTCGAAGAAACCAGAACTGTCAGAGTATGGTTGCTATGGAAACACCAAATTCCTCAGGGCACTTATGTAATACATCAAAATTGTTGCCATTTCAATTTCAGAAAACGTTACAAAGTTTGTTTGTTTTTGCTTGGATGTTTATAATTAAAAAATTTAGGAAAGTTTAAAACCAGCCTTCCTTCGGTGTTCATAAGATTTCGTCGCCAAGCAATTTATTACCCACTTTGGAATAAAGGTGTTGGCACGTTGATTACTTCTGCAATGAAAAAAAAACGAAACAAACAAAAGCAAAAACAAACAAAACGAAACAAACCAAACCAAACCAAAACAAAACAAAAAAAAAAGAACCAGCAGTTGGAAAAAACAGTAGTACTGGTGGTGTTCAGTAGTGTTTGTTTCCGTTTTTTTCTATTTTTCCATAGTCGTAAACCAGCGCTTATTATCAGTGTCAGAACTGCGGCTTACCGAAACGATCATACCGGTCAGATTGAAAATTGCTTCAGTTCAACATCGCAGGGTTTGGGATTTTCAAAGAGGTACATCATGGAGAGGTGAGTTGGAGAGTTGATAAAAAGTAACAGAGTGGTTAACCGTATTGTAGCCGCTATATTTTACAAGGACGATATTCACGCTGTGAACTTGCTGTGAGCGTGCATTATTACAGTGAAAATTGGAATAAAGATCGCCAAAAATGAAAAAAGTAAGACAATTTAAATTTAAAGACAAAATAACAACTTTTAACGCAAACTCCCATCACAATCTACGTGCATCCCTGTACGTAATGACCTACAGTTTATCTTCTATCTTCTTATTCTGTTTTGTTCGGTAGAATCTTTTTTATCCAGTTTTGTTGTTTATTAGGTGGCAATAACCCTTTTCACAGTTACCTTTTCTCATTTGCATTACAATGTTTTGGAACGTGGATGTGAGGCAATTTCGGGAAATTTTGTAGTTTCTGCCCGAAATTGCCTCACATCCACGTTCAAAAGCATTCTAATGCAAATGAGAAAAGGTAACTGTGAAAAGGGCTATTGGCGATATACAGCCAAAAACCATTATTGATAAGAATTTGCAATATAGGAAGGGTAAGTATACCCCGGCCTGTTTTAGTTAAAACACTGTAATCTAAAAAAAAAAAAGACAAAAAAAGAGAATAAACCAGTGTAGTAATGGAGTTATCGTGCCTAAACATTAAATTATAATATCGTCACCACAAGACATTTGCAGCTTTGTGACGCAGCATGACATCATCACCTTATCTGGAAACTCCGTGTTTTCAAAATAAATAGCAAAATTTTTCCTTTATTCTGTTTGTTTCCTTCGTTTTTGTCCTCCAGTATTTTTTATAGTATCTTGTACATGAGCATATTATATATATATAAAAAAAATTATTTCACTCCATTGCGTCACATATACACGCATGGTCAAGTCGGCTCCAGGTACTAAAGTCATTGTTGGCTGTGAGTTGACGTTCATATACCTCTCGATTCGGGAATAATTGCCTGTAAAACTCCGAATCGGGAAGGGGAAGGAGTTTCCTTCTTTTTTTTCCGATGATATATTTTTTTGGTAGTTGATCTCAAAATAGATCCGTTTTGAAAAAAAAAAATGTTTCCGCTTGATTACGTCTGAAAAGATGGCAAATTGACAAGAAATGAAAACAAAATAAAACATTATTACCAAGCTCACAAAGTAAAGCTGCACAAGTAACTAGATGTCAACGCACACTCCTTTTTCTCACGAAAATAGACACGTGGTCATAGCTACATCTTTTACCACGCTAAAATAATCACGTAGCCATACTTGAGCCACGCCTTCTCGTGATTTCACAATAGATTAGCATTTCGGTGTGGAGTTCCCATTTTAATTGTTTGTTTGTTTATCTATTTGCTAGTTTTCCAGCATACATGTTGTTTACTTTCCAAAAGTATTTTCATTTTTAATTTAATTTAAATATCTAAATATATTTAAATATCTACGTTTTTAATTTTGAGCTTTCCCACTTACATTCAAAATCGTTATTAATTCACCAAATGCATTTGGAATAGAAGTAATCTGTGGAAAAGAGAATGGCATTCAAATTGTTTTCTCTAACTTTTCAATGAATCTCACTATACACTTGCTTACTTTAGTCCAGAGCTGCGTACCCTGAGTGCCAAACGTGTCTTTGTCTGGGATAAAGGGAGAAATCCAACGCGGCGTGGCCGCGGCAAAGCTGCGGCAATGAGGCGCTTCGCGTCGAGGAAAATTGCTTTTCAGCCACCGATGCGGTTGATTTCCATTCAGTTCAATTTTACACAACAGGCCTCTTCAGCCAACGTATTGCTACAGAAAAAATGTTAAACTGATATTTCAACTAGATAAAGCAGATTTCTTACAAGAAAACAGTCGTTTATCTCAATTTCCGCAGCGTTTCCAAACTTAATGGACTTTAATCTTAAGGCAGTTTGTGACATTCTGCTTTGAATCCAAGCTTCAGGATTAATGTTCTTAGTTACTGGAACTTTTTAAACCAATTAACGATTTCTGTGTACAAACCCGAGCCAATACCACCCCCTCCTGGCTAAACGATTTCAAACGTAAACAAGTTCGTGAATTATTTGAACGTTCTTAAGGTTCTCAGTGTTCATGAGTGTTATCTTTCTGCTGCTGTTTCCTCTACAACGCACCCCCATGGATTGGTCTCAGCAAGACATTACAACCAATTTTCTTACTGCATGCACATGCCCGTCCACATCCCGGGGATATCTAGAATTCTGCCAAGAGGATACTGTTCACGAAGTGTGTCGGGTGCCGGCAATGACACGATTTCATTTATCCGAATGTGTCTGTGCTCCTCCTACCACTTTTTCCGTCTGCTGAGGGTTGGTAGCGATTCACAAAGCTATTGACTTCACAAAAATGTCGCCCAAGTTCCTGAGTGCTTCTCTACCGCTTTCATGGACTAAACCTACACTCAACTGATTCCGGTGCAAACTGACCGCTCACCTGACCAAGTACGAAGTAACTTGGAGTAAGTGATAGGTAGTGTGAGGGACTTGCTGATTGATACGTTAAGGGCTTGAAGTTCATTAGCACTTCAGCTCCTGCAAACACTTTCATCAGCTCTTCCTCTTTAACATCTGCGTTCCCCAGTATTGCAAACGTGGCTCTCTTTGCAGTGTCGTCCATAGTTTCGAGCAGCCCACAAAAAGGAGTGCCAGGGAGAGAGAAGTGAAGCTCCACATAACTCCTTTATTGGCAGTCATTATACAACCGGGTGACTAGCCCCTTCAGCTCTCGCTCTGCCCCGACGAAGTTGCTCCCATTATCCTATTTCATCTCCTCTGGAAACCCCCTTTGATTTGTCATGCGACCGAACGCATGAGATAATCAGTGTGCAATGTTCAGATAAATCACTTTTGACGTCAGACAAGTAAACAGACACCGGTAAAGCTTAGCTCAGCGTTGACCTCTTCCCTCCTTCCTTTGGCTTATTCCACTGCTGTGAGGGCAAATGATCGTAAGAGAAGGAAGCTTTAGTCGACTTTAAAATACAGGAGCACAACATTGGTCTTGGTAGTTACCTTGTATGGCGGTTTCCGGATAGTAAAACGTGGGAGGTACCAAGATATCTCTTCTTTTTCAGCAGGTGTCTGTTTGGAAATGTACCCATTTCTCTATTTCCCATTTCCATGGCATGAATGTTTTACATGTACCATTCCATCCAACAATGACCTGACAGCGGAGGAGAAGGCGCGCATCCATAACAGCTTAGCGGTCAATAGACATACAGCGCGTTTTATTAGATATTCTTTATTACTGCATCATCTGAGGCTGAAAGAAAATTTAAAAAAAAAAGGAACTTGAGGATTCACCCACGTTTCTGAAACTGTTAACCTTGACGCCCCAGGGAGCTCCTTGTGGAGTCAAGGACTCAGTTACTGTAATAAAAAATGCATTATTGAATACTTTTTAATTAACTTTCTAATTCATTTATGCCATTGTGGGATAATGTGTTTAGCGAAAAAGCCTAAAAGTCGAATTGTTAATCATTCTCTATTAGAGGTGTACATTATCAGTAAATCAATGACTTTATGAAGAATGGTCACCTTCAAAGAACGTTTTCAATTCCTGATACGGATAAAACTGCAATGAAAAGCAATAGAACTGCAAACAGCCTCATTTCTGTATATATCTAGCTGTTGCTGAAGTAAGGGAGATATAGTTGCACGCGCAAGATCCACGGACGTCCGTGGGAACACAAGAGATGCAAACAAGTGTCACAAAGGTTCGGTTTTCAGTTTAGTTAGTGCCATGCCATTTAAATGCCCCCACTGTTTAATCAATGTATCTAATTAAATGTAATCTATTGGCACGCGATCTTTTAAACATTCGCCCTATAAAAATAAAGAAGAATCAATCAAAACGGACCTAGCTTCAACCATGACCTTAACCAAATTTACAAGACTTTTCCGAACGTTTGTTGAAAGATTTTCTTTATTTCGGCATCATCTGAGGCTGAAATTTCTACTCGGGTAGAGTGAGTCGCTGGTATTGTTGCTAAGGGTTTTTTGTGGATGGTATTTTGTCGTTTTTGCAGGGTTTTGTGCTGCTAGATTGGTGAAATGTATGAGGATAAACATTTGATTTTTAAAATTCAAAATTACGCATGCGTAGCTAGTGCCAGCCCCCCAGCCGCACATTAGAAAGAAAACTCCCTAAAACTCGAAGGAAAGGAAGAAGAGTTCAAAATTTTTTCGCCAATCGGATGTAATCCAGCCTTCTTTACAAACTACGAGAGCAATTACTGTTTACGCACAAACTAGACAAACTTCAGTAGAAAATGTATAAATTAAGATATATAATGCGTCTGAACTTCTATAATTAGAATGCGAATTATAATAAATCGATGCGTCACGTTTTACATCTTGATGATATCTTCAATAACTAAAACAGTACTGTACGCCGTCTGTGCTTTAGGCTTTTTTTCTGTTCCGACCACGTTGCCTCCCAAAGATGGTTGACTCTCCAAAAAATAAATAAATAAAAACTTGAAAACTATTTTCTTTGAAAAAAGGTCGCCAGCAACTCTTTTGTGGAAGTTGGAGTTTCCAACATTTGATGGTTAGAAACTTTCCATTGCGACAGTATGGTAGTTAAGAGTCTCCGCCCTTACTGGAGATAATGGTGGCTCTTGCTCCTTATTCGAATGAGAAGTCGGCTGGTCAACTCGAGAGCGTTTGTCGTTTTCTGTTTTTCTACAAGATTAGACTTTTCCGCTCTTTTCTTAGGGCCAGCTTTTTTGGTTTTCAATTTTCAACTTTTCCATGGTACACGAGTAGCACACCATTTGGACTTTTCTATTGGACACAATTACGTGTAAGTTATTGATATCTATGACGTAAACAAAGCTTCCCAAATTCTTAAATGCTTTATATAGCTTATGTAATTGGAATACCCGGATGAATTCGTTTGCCCACGAAAATTCCCCAGGATGTCAACTCGTTTTAGAGATTATAACACCGAGTTTAATAAAGTTCTAATGTAAGATGCATCCCCTCCACAGTTTGAGCACGCTGTAGGATTTGGCAACATTTTTGAGAAATGTTCGGTTTTTCTGATACTAAACTTTTACTTGGTCGAGAGAAAAAAAATTTTTCCAACCTTAAAGTTAGCTCAAGTGGGCATTTAAGATGGTTTGGCAGATTCATTCTAACTTGGAAGGCAAAATCCGAGTTTTAAAACCATAACGAGAAAAGAAACATAGGTTTCACGATCTCTGTTTTATTTTCAAGCCGTTTTTACCTCTACAGATTTTATCACTTTTTTTGGCTGATTATATTTTAAAATGTCCTTGCGTCAATATTTCCTCGTTTAATCGTTTAACTTAGAGTAATGAACCAAAAATTCAATGAACACATCGTACTACTTTCGGCTTTGATCGTGAGTGAAGTTGGCTTTTTATTTAAGGCAGCCTCTTGCAGACAAGACCACAGGGCAGATGTGAGTACACTCCACAGCCAAGGTCATTCCAGTAACCTGATGCTCTGACCACATGGCCTGTGTGCCCAGTCCACATGTGACCGCACGGCTCGCGTGCTTTTCCATTCAGTTCATGTGGCGCCCAGTTCGTGTAGACGGGAACGGAGTGATCGTACCAGAGGAAGCGGTTAGACGCGCGAGTCCCACTTGAGGCCGATCCAAACCTGTTTCAGTGATGGAGCGCGCTGATTCACCATGTTCAGGACAAACTCGTTTTCTTCTGCGTTGTTAATTTTTACCAGTTCTCCTCTCAGTGCACGGCAGTAAGTGTAAGCCTGGTGCCATGTCTTGATGGAGCTACTCACCAGGTAACAGTAGCTTTTGAACCGCGTCCAGCCATTGGGACCAGGGGGCCTGTAATTGAGGGGATTGCGTTAAGGCAATTAGTGCCCGTAACGATGAAGGTAAAACGAGCGAGTGAATGAAGTAGCGAAAGCGCGAGTGAGCGAACTAGTGACTGAGTGAGCTAGCAAGAGAATGAGCGCACAAATGCCTTGAGTTTACTTACCAAACGTTTGTTTGAAGATTCTCATTAGTTGGGCATCATCGGCTGAGGCTGGAAAAAAATAAAAGTTTGAAAAAATGTTCTTGGTTCGAGTTTTTTTGTTTTTTTGAAGTATGTGGTATGCCATCTCTGATATTAAAACCCAAGAGATGCTAATCTCTTCTTGGTTTTAATATATTTCGGACTTTATGATCGGGTTTGTCATTTATGAGTTAAAAGGAAACAGTCACATGAAGGGAAGCTCAAGGGTGAAGGCAATGGATGAACGCACAAGCCATGTGGCCGAATGAAAGGCCACAAAACGAACGAACGAAAGCAGTGAGTGAACGAACGAACAAGATAACGCATGAACGAACGAACAAACCCGACGATCAAACGAGCGAAATGCCAGCCAAACAAACGGAAAATGGACTAATAGCACGAACAAACGCCCGCAAACCCGGCAACTCAACAAATGGCTGAATACACCTATCTCTTTTCAAAACAACAAAAGCAGTGCCAGTTTGGTTCACAATATAGAAAAGTATTTTTGAGCGGCTTTAGATAAGATTAGTAGAAATTGATTTGATAATGCCATTGAGAAAAAGAAAAAAAAAACGGAAAATGGAAGATAAAATGTGTATTAACTTTTTACAACTATTTTAGTGAGCTCACCAAAACAAAGCTTCAGTGAACGAGGATCGTCTGCGAGTTAGGTTGTGATTTTAACTGGAAGTTTTAGTGGACGATTAGCAGTTACTTTTTGAAGTACTAATAAGCGTTTTGATCCCTAACTTCATTTTGAGGTAGTTAAATCTCATCATAGCTACAACTACCTTTCTATTCAATAATTTGCCTTGCGCTACTTGATGTAGAACTGCAAGTGATTAAAGATAGAGGGTTGAAAGGTCTAACGACTTCCGTCACAAGCTGTAAATATCACTTCTCTTCACTGAATGTCACCAATGTCCTTACGTGTAGTTTCAGAGAATTTTGAGGTACACCAAAATGTTATTCGCAAGTCTCTTTTTCTCTTTTTTTGACACCTGTCTCTCAAACGGCATTAGTATTCACTGTGGAGAGAGGAATATTGTTTTCATCACTGGTATAAACTATGTGTGTTTTGTGTTTCTCTCTAATCCGTGATTACAGTGGAACCCATCGTAGACGACTACCGAAAATGCTGAGATACATTAATCGCGTCTTACGATCGCAACGCCTCACACGAGGTGCATGAGGTGACTACGAGAAGTAAATTCGGTATTATGACCATGCTGACGTTTCGTTTGATTTAAACGAATCGCTCATTTAAGTTTTGTCCTAAGTTGTTGGACATACTGATAGTTTGATGATCAAAATTGTTATTAATTTTGCTCCGGGTGTGCTTTTGCTGAGCTCGTATCCGGAGTACGGTTTTTTATAGTGTTCACACTCTGCCTGCTTTACGACAATACTGGCAGTGGTTTTCTAAAAAATGCTTTAACATGCTGTAGAAGAAAAAAAAAAAAAGATTTTCCTTTATAATGAGCTTAGTGAGGTGAAGAAAATTAGACCCTGGACATAATATGTTCCAATTGCAAGAAGCTCACAATCTTCCTTCAAAAAATGTTTCCTTGCCAGAACAGTTAATTTCCGTGGACAAATATCTGTGCATTTTGTTTAAGCGTTGCATGTGTTTGAGTCCTAAGAATGCCTATTCACGTTTGCTGATATTCTTTTCTTGGATTTGTTTTGAGCTCATGGAAAGTACCTTCCTTGTTTTGAATGTGTTCAGTTAAAGTGGCACTGGGACCCGAATTTTGGCGTTCCATATTTTTACATTTTTGAAAAACGTTTGTGGTTCTTAGTCACCGTGCCAAATTTCAACTCATTACGACGACTGGAAACCGCTTTTTTCGGACGGTTTTTGTCGAGATTTTACCGTCCGCCATTACTGGCCCTTGTTCCGGAAGCTGGTTTGCAATTAGCGGAAGTGACGTCAAGGCTAACCTCAAACCTAGTACCTTCACGTGGGTACTTACCACTAGAAGTAACTGTCGTCGAAGGAAGGTTTCCTGCCAACTGTTTGTTGGACGGCCTTGAAATTTTCGTTGCTGCAGCAGTTATGACGGGTATTACTTGTGTTGTACAATGTTACAACAATAAATCCAACCACCGAGCTGGTATTTCGCTTCATCAAAGCCTTGCGAGCTGACCCGCAATGGAAAAATTGATAATGTTCGTTCTCATACACAGTGCAAATTTCAACACGAGAGGTACTTTTGTCGTCTGTTCTGATTACTTCACGGACGAGTGTTTCCAGAGGGCTGTTCATGTCAAAGGATCCGAGAGGTCGACCACTACATTGTTCATTCCAACTCGGAATAAAAGGTCCGAAAAAAAATTTTCTGCGCGAACAAGAGGAAAGGTACGTAAGCTTAATCTTAACGCAGTTGAAGTGATTGTTTCTTTTTCACTGCATCTACCATTGCGGAAAACTTATTTTCTTTTAACGTCTTTTAAAAGTTTACTTATCTGAAAATTTATTTTGCTTGTGGAAAACCCTTTGAGTTCTGCCGTCTGCTTGCAGACCTTCCGCGATCTTCGGCGTAGTCCTTACAAAAATGCAGCCTGGGCGAATGCAGGACCGCCGCGATTAGGATGGACGGCCTTTTGTTCGGTTTTCTGGGTAAATATAGACACAACGCGATATTCTTCGACAGAACTTGGCCGAACTAAACCTACCAATTTGCGACCCAGTGGCACTTTAAGAGTGAATGTCAATGAAAATCAAGGAAAATTTTAAACATCGCGGCTGGACAAAGTCAAAACATCGATTTGGCTTATTCTTTCTCTACGCAACCTTAAGGTACGTAACAAAGTGAAATGGGGTTAGTTTTTTTGAAATATTTTGCTAACCGAGTATAAACGGTTGAAAACCGAGTTTTACTAATTCTGCAAGCTTCAAATTATATACTTTTCGAGTAGTTCCTACGCGTAGACTGTGCACGCACCACTTACCGTAAAAAAATTCCTTTCGCAATTTTAATTTCCAAAACCTTTCATTTGCAATTGTCTCTTATTTTTCTAATTCACAGACTGCTAATTTATTGATTCTGCTACTACTTGTTTTCCACCCTCGTATGGCTGACCCCAAAGAGGACGTGGAACCAGACAGGAAGAACAGGAGAGAGTTACTGAAGACAGCTCCCTTTTTAGCTATAGGTTCATTGCCGAGAAGCCACAATAAAGGAATGATCGTCAGTGAGGACAAATCAGCCTTAACAGATCTTCACATGAAGTTTTAGCTTTGCTATTCAGGACGCATGCCAAGGTTTTTTTAATCCAAATTGCTTTGTCTGTTACTACAAATGGTACTCTATTCGCCTCTAAGGATGACATATTTCTTCTCTGACCCCACGACGAAAATAAACTGAACGACTTTAAAAAAGTATTTGAATAGCTTGTGGCGTATCAAATTTACCAGCTCCTTTTCGTCCACTGAAATACCCTTATTAAATGTGCCCGTTTTCCTCATCAGCGGAAAATTAGAAGCTGACCTTATATCAAACCTACTGACAAGCATCAGTACCTTCTAAAATTTATCCTGCCTCGCCTCCACACCAAACACCATATACCATACAGCATGGCAATTCAACTGCTCAGAATCTGTTCAACACAATATGCTCAATAAAATGATGACGAGCATCGCAGGTAATGAATCCAAACTCTTCAGGTTTGAACTCTTCAGGTTTGAACGAGATTCGCACTCTATAGACCTCTGCGATACCAGTGCAGCGCTCTGAATTTTTTTCAGCTGATTAAGTTAATATCATCAACTGCGATGGTCGTCATCATTTCATGTTTCATCCGCAGTTCACATATATGAGTATTTCACTCTCATACAATCAGCTCTCTTCAACAAACGAACGAAGGCGCTAACATGACATTTAGGCGAGAGAGTCTGCAACTATCACTTCGGTCAAGGAACAATTTGAAAGAGGAAAAAACTTTCCTCAAAATATAGTACCATTTGTAGTAACATTCAGACCAGCCCTTCCTAACACACAACGAATCATTCAAAGCAACGTAAAATCCTTTCTTCCTCCAAAAAGATGCAAAGAAGCATTTCCTTTTCCGCCACCTCTGATGTCCTACCGCAGATCCAAAAACTGGCTTACATGTAACATCCTTGTCAGAGCCATACTCCGCCAAGCACCTCAACACTGCTGAGTTTTTGGAGTTTTTCGTTGTAACAGAAGTCGATGTAGGACCTTCCTTCGATTATCACCTTCTGCTCTAAGAGCGAACGACAAAAGATACGGCATCAAATCTCTTGCACCACCTTCAACGCAATCTACATTATTCAATGTAACAAATGTAACGTACAGTACATTGGTTAAACCAAAAGACAAATCAGCGTCCGATTTGGAGACCACAGAAGCAAAGTAAACAACAACTTGATCAGCTCGGTGGCGTGTCAGGCCACCTTGATATTCTCGGACACTCAATCGAAGACCTTAGAGTCATTCAACTGGTGCTCATAAATTCAAACAGAGACTGCATTAAAAAAGCCAGAGAAGGACATTTAATTTCAAGAAGCAATACACTTAACGTCATGAAAAGACATGAGGGAACATAGCCTTTCAGATTTTTATTGCGTTCACACTTAAGTACAATCTCAGCTTTTTAACGTCATTAGATAGTTTTTTTTTTGGTTGTTTACGTTTTCTTTGTTTTAAGTATTGTAACCGGTTTTATGGTTTATTTGTTTGTTTTTCACTTAGCTTTTACATATCCCCCAATGGAGGAGTCCTCATCTAAAACGGCTACGCGGCCAATCAGAGCGCGCGTTGTATAAGCAATTTTTTATAATAGCGTGTAGTTCCTTATTGCAAATTATCAACAGGCTTAGTTCAATTACTTATTGAATTAACTAAACCATATCACCCTGAGTTGAGGGGGTCGAGATTTTTAAGCATTTAACCAAGTTTCTCTCCCAAGATTGCGTTTCCTTTGAGTCTGGATAGTCAGCATGGCTCCTCTTTTTCTTCTTTTTCATTGCATCAAATTCAGATTCTGAAAACGAACATTTCAATACATAACAAGGAAATAGATCAAAATGAATTTTTCTGTTACAACAACTGCAGAGACCCACACGAAAAATTCAGAAGACCTGTTCCAGCTTTAAAGTGCCAAATTAACCCTGATGCCTCGAGGACAGATGGGACCTCATGTGAAGCTATTTCGGTCATTACTTGGGAAAAAAGACCCGAAAGAAACCGTCAAAGCCCAAAATAGGACCCCATTTTTTCCTAATTGGTGTCGGCCCAGCCACTAAAAATTAGGACTTCTATGGGCTTAAAATTAGCTCCCAAAATTGTACGGCATTCCACTCACAGAGATGACCCTACTGTTGGTGCTAAAACAGATCGTTTGAATTTACTGTGCATTCAACTTGTTTACGACGAATACTGAGACAAGTTTCAAAACCATACGAGACAAATTGAACAAAGATAACACCGTATATAACACATTATTATTCAACAAATTGTCACTATGCCCATATATGGTAAGGAAGCCCTCAATATCTGTCATCCTACATGACAGATATCCTGCGATATACGTAAATGACCATATTTGGAAGTGCACAGCAGATTTTCTTTCATTACTTGTTTGGTGGCCATTTTGAAAAGCGAGGCAGTTTTAGCAGTGTTCTCCGCAAATTTTAACTCCCTGGAAGAAACTTTCCACGATTAAATGCTCTCAAAAAGCCAACAAGTATTTGCTTCAGCTCACAAAGATATCCAGAGGTTGACTTGGAATTTTCATAGTGAGAACTCAACCAAGAAAATGCTATTGCGAACTAAGCAGCAGACTTGCTCACGGAAACTTGTAAAGTTGAAAAGATTTTAATTCACAGGAAGAGGACTTATTCTCGGTAAGGTAGCAATATTTTTTTTTACTTTGTCTTGTTATTTCCAGACATGTGTTTGTAAATAAGTCCTTTTTAGTGAACGGTAGTAAACTTCGATTTCTTGAAGTTCTGTTTTGATTTTTATTATGTGTTGCTAGCTTTTGGCGTTTTCATCATAGAACCATAGTTTTTCTCGTTCTGAAAATGGTAGTCGATGAGAATTTGTTGAATAATAAAACAATTATCCTGCTCAATCTTGCGGAATATCCCCTGATTTAGCCAACTTGGCCTACGGCCTCGTCGGCTAAGTATCAGGTGATATTCCGCGCGATTTCGCAGGATAATTGTTAAATATTTTCAAAATTAAGAGTACACAGAAGAACAATAACAGTTTTACTCATCACTTGCACTTATTTTTGTCCCTGCAAAATACCACGCTGTCATAATTCGTTTATTAAAAGGGCACGTCTCAGTTTCTGTAAGGTTTATTTATTGCTTAGCTGCACGGTTATTTCACTGTGCTGTGCATGCAAAAGAGGTTGTGGGCAGCAGTTTCCAGGTGACATTGATAGTGGCTTCCTAAACATTTAAAATTTCATTCGTAATCACCACGGACCTGGCTGCGCCTATCCTGTATACCGCGAAATCAAGCCAAATAAGTTTTCGTCCCACTTTCACAGTCAGTCAATGACAATTATACTAGTTGCAAGTACTTTAAACGTTTTTAAGATTAAAAAACAAATTGCCAAATTTCTCTCTATAAATTCTTATGTATTATTTGTTTAATTTTTTTGAGCGAAGCATTTGAAAGACAGAAATTCATGATACTTACCCTTAGTAGGAGGCGTATGTTTTACTGAGCGGCAAAAATACCAAAACGCTAAAGCAGCCACACCAAGTAATGCAAAGAAGGCTGAGACTATGAAAGGAGTAGCAATTTTACTGACTGAAGACTTGTTATCTGTTGAAAAGTAAATTATCTGATTTAAAAGATTTCAAGAGTCGCGAAAATAGAAGATATCTAGTGACTTACCACGCGAACAAACTGGTTCTTTTTATTTGCGAAATTTTCAAAGGGACCCATTCAGATACCCAGTCTTATGAGGTACTTAACCTGCCAGCCGGTTGTGGCAGAGCACTTTAACACTCATCTGAGTACCTGAATAGTCAAACTGAAAACACCGGAGAGCTCCCGCCCTGGGCTTAAAAACGCTTTTTCAACCGATCTTAAAGACCGTGCATTTACTGACCGTCACCTTGGTATCACTTGCCTGGCCATAAAATAAGTGTACAGTAATCTCCATGTACCCTACTGGGCAAACTTACTTCGTCTATTTTTTTGCTAGCACAATTTTATTTTGCATTGACTGACATTCAGACAAAAACTATACTTACGTATCAAGAAACTTACAATAGTGGAACTTATGTGGAGGTACATAATTAAATCACAGTGCATTATCAATATCCAAGGGTGACACAAGTTTTTCGTTACACTAGTTTTTCGATACGATATTTGTAATTAAGCTTACTTAAAAACTTATAAAATGACCTCATTATCGTTTCAGCCCGTTCCATCGTAGGGAAGTCGGTTATCGTGTCAAAGAGATACTACTAACACAATTAGATGGTTCACACGTTAAGGTGTTACACTACAATGCAGATGAACAGATGCTTAGCATGTTTAATTGTGTCGTACAAACAGATTGCTCCCAGCTTTTCTATGTTTAAAGAAACATCGACAAATTTTCTTCCCCAAAAAGCCATGTTAACCAGCAAAGAAATAATTAAGGCGCTTCCTTTGTTTTCCACCACGATTTTTAACATTGTAATCAAGCTAAAAAACAGAAGGCGCCTCGCAAAAGCAGCTTTTGGGGTGCTCATCGACGCATTTACATGGTACGCATTAAAAATGCGACAGGTACACAAGTGTGCTGCAAATAAATCCACCATCCATTATAACATGCAGTCCTTCAATAATAAAGCATGTGCAAACCAAATGGATGTTTAATGATTACCTATAAAATCGGATACAGTATTCGACCCGATTTACATAAAGTGGACACACATGAACATTTATAGGCAATTACCTCATGAGAGGCATTCTTGTGTTATAACCTATTGTTTGTAAATCGGATGCAACACGGCTGAGAATTCCGTAGATATTGCTTGTAAAAAGAATATAAACATTGCAAATTGATCTTCTCTTATAATAATTTACCTGTGTTTTTATTCAGAGTGAAAGGAGAATCTAGAATAAAGATGAAACAAATATAAGTAACTGGGAACAAAAGTAGAAAGTGAGCAGACAATTGAAACAACATGAAAGGAATGCGCAACAGTGTAAGATCACATAGACGGCTAGGTAAAGAGGTTACACAAGATTAGTCTCGATCTAAAAAAAAGGTTCACAAACACCAGCAAGAAGGTGAACTATTCAAAGCTCAGCGTATTGTTTTACTTTAGAACTTGAAACACGTTTCTCCTCGTAAATTTTCAAGTGAATATCTTTCTTCAGATTAAGGCTCCTTTTGCCTTTTTATATAGCGGGCTTGATGAACTCGAAAGTGTGTGTGTAGGTGTGTCGATTCGCAGATGTTTTTTTCGTTAGGAAGGGTAACTGCTTCTGATATTACAGCAAAAAGACCCACCTGCTTCAGGTGCAACACCGTAATCTAGAAAAAGAAGAGACAGTAAGAATAAACCAGCGTAATAAGGAGTTATCTTCCCCAAAATTATTTATGATATAATCACCACAGGATGTTGTGGTTTTCTGTAATCTGATTGGTTCCCTGCTCAAGCCATATGACGCAGTATACCATCATCAATGGAAGTTAAATATTTGCCTTTTGTCGAATTTTGATGCCATCAAGTCATTATGCAAGCCACCAGAAAAGAAAAAAACTCCGAATCTAATTCCCCATTTGAACCGTTAACCGACTGTTGCAAATGTTAAGGCAATGAAAAAAGGGAAAGAGAGTTTGTATCGTTTTTGAAGAGGTATTATTGTTCTTTCTCACTTACATTCAAAATCCTGATTTTCACCAAATATGCTTGGGATAGAAGTAACCTGTGGAAAAGAGAAGAGCGTTTTCATTGCAATGCACTTTCTCAAATACGGGAATTATATTTTACGTTCAATTAACAAATAGATTCCATTTTGCCATGCGTCTGTTCAGTCGGATAGATCACAGATAACGTCAATGTGGCAAATGTGGCAAGAACAAAAAAGTGGCACACGAGCCGTTACGCGAGTGTGTCACTGATGTCCTTACCACTGTTTGACGTCATCTGTGATCTATTACTGAACAGACGCACGGCAACATGGAATCTATTTGTTTTATATAATAAAGAGACAAAAGTTGCCAATGATGACGTCATCTATGGGTCCGTCTTCTAATAGATCATAGCTACGAACCAACAAAAATGCGCGTAGAATTCAGTATATTATCTAGAATATCTTCTCCGGCGTTTTCATTGGTATCACTGCAAGCCATCGCGTCCCTCTGTATACGATTCCTTGTACTTGTCCACTTCATGTTCCGAGCTGCGTACCCTGAGTGCCAGAGGTTTATGTTTTTCTCAGGGAGAAAGAGAAACCTCCAAAGCTGCGTGTCCGTAGCGAAAGCTCGTCAATGAGGCCCAAAGCCGATGCGGTTGATTTTGACGGACCTCTGGGGCCAGCGTATGAGACATGGACTGATATTTCGACTAAATAAAGCAACTTACTTACAAGAAAACAGTGTTTTATCTAAATTTTCCATGAAACTTAAGGCAGTTGGTGACAATCAGCTTCGAAACGAAGCCTCCAGTTTTGAAGAAACCCTCAGAACTTCATCTGAAATACAGCTCTAGTATGGACCACGATAGTACGAAACTTTTCTGCTAAGTGTTTACCCTTCTGCATTTCAATAAGAGGGTAAAATATTCAACGTTCACATTAATTAATTATTTCGAAAGTAATGGCTAACCGGAAGTAGCAAATAGCTATTCGATTGTCACCCTTAGACCTGCTTAAATTCTTTAGAATTATATGAAGATCATCGCAGTGAATCGAAGGTGTTTTAACTTAAGCAGTTGAAAAGAAGAAACCTGAAAAAATTCAGGCTTGAACGGGAATCGAACCCATGACCTCTGCGATACCTATACAGGCTTGAATTCAAGCCTGAATTTTTTCAGGTTTCTTCTTTTCAACTGCTTAAGTTGAAACACCTTCACTGCCATGATCTTCATATAATTCTATCTTTATCCGCAGTTCAAATATCTGATTATTTCATATATTAATGCTCATTTCTCCATCTACGGCATAAATACCAACTCTCAACTGACCAGCTCCCAGTGGCTTGATAGCTCAGTTGGTTAGAGCGCCGCAGCGGTATCGCAGAGGTCATGGGTTTGATTCCCGTTCAAGCCTGAATTTTTTCAGGTTTCTTCTTTTCAACTGCTTAAGTTGAAACATCTTCACTGCGATGATCTTCATATAATTCTATCTTTATCCGCAGTTCAAATATACGATTATATATTATTTCATATATTAATGTTTAAATTCTTTAGTTGAGTAAACCAACGAGAGGAAGGTCAGCCCAGTTGTAACCATCATGAGCCAAATTATTTCAAAGAAAACAAACCCAAATGATATTTACAATGATCAAGACTTACCCGAAAGAAAAGATCAGAGTTTCTCACCAATCCGAATGAAAAATTATTAATGATGGTAAAAGTGTCCTCCTAAAATGGATATAAGGGGAATTATGAGCTTATTTCAGAATTCCAGTTCCTAATCTCTTCACCACCCCGCACACACCGACTAGAAACTATAAGATAAATAAGCAAACTATACGAAAAGCGTAGAAATATATCTCAGCACTTCTTCTAGAGCTGCGTTTTATCCATTTGAAAAAAAATGCACCTCTTATTTAATAGATACCTTTCCCCTTTTAATATTTTGCTTAATTACAAACCAATGAGCTTATTAAGTTTTAATCCAACCGGAGACAAGTTTGACCAATTTGAGCCTGAAGATAATGAACATCTTAGATTCGCACGCCCCTGGACCAGGCACAGATGTTCGTTCACAAGAGCTGACCCGTAAAGGGTTTAAAATGCAACTTTAATTTCGTCAGAAAATCTGGGAACCAGTTTGGTGTTCGCGTACAAAAGCACACCCAGCTAGGAGATGCGCAGCTGTTTTCGTATTTCCAAAGCCCATATTTTCTATTATTATCTACTTAAAACAGCGCCGGTCTTTCATCGAGCTGGTCATATAAACCGGTCTTCAACAATATATGCGTTATTAAAAATCACGTTTATGGTGAAAATAAAAGCAAAAATGTCTAAAAACTAATCAACATTGCCAAAAACAGCCCAGGGTTCTTGTTCTGAAGGAACACTTCCTATAAGCTCCATTTAGCTTATAGAAAATCGTTTATTTCAACTGTTTGAGTTTAACACACACTCGGTCCATAAATAAACGTAATCGCGCGGTTCTAAAACAAAACGAAAATAGCGGTAACTAAATAGCACTAAAAGGAAATAAATCGAAATAAATGAAAAATAAACAAATACAAAACAACTTAGGTACCTCATACACTTGGACATCTAGATATAAAGGAAAACAAATCTCCAAAAATCACAGGGAAACATAACCTACGTGCGAATTTTAACCCGAGCACATGGTTAAAACCCTCCCGAAAGGAATCATGGGAATACAAGTCCGCAATACGCGCAAACTAGATCCTACACTTCCCAAGCAATTAATGATCACAGATTCACCAAACTCATTTCACAGACATGCACACTAAGTCACTCTCAAATTATTCCATGAATAACGGTTCTGGTCGAACAGTACAAAATTGTGTGCTAACCCCCTGTGAGGAAACTACCATCTCGTTACCCTATACGAAGATAAGGTATATGCCACCCAATATGGTATGGGTTTTCCATCTAAATTTATAGATAGAGTGCTTATTGCCTTACTCTTCCTAACTTCGATATTCTTAACCGTCAGAAGGTTCATAATGCACTAAAAATGAGCAGTACCTTGACTGCAAAATCTCTCACCTTTTCTAGGTCTCGGCAAAAGGAAGTGGAATCGGATTCTCCAATTATGTAAACCAACTTGTACCCAGTCCAGTTAGCTGTCTTATCTGGTAAAAATAAACACCGAGTAAGCAAAAAAAAAAAAAAAAACTAATAGAAGTAGTAGTCATAGCGATAAAGATAATTGATAATTGCAATAATAAATAAATAAATAAATAAATAAATAAATAAAGAGGTTTACAGGAAAAAAACCTTTGAATTCTCAATTTGCAGTGTAAACTATTTCGAACCGGGAAAGAGTAACGTGTTAGAGCAATGCCTAATAGAGACCTTTTTGCCGTGTTGCCTTGGTTGTTTTTGTTTTTGTTTGTTTGTTAGTGTGTTTAAATAATACTCAAAGTAGTAAGCGTGATTGCTGTGGGCGTGCCGTGATCATGACCGACAAAACTCGCTAACCTGTTGCTGTAGATTCCAAAAATAAATTTAAATGAATTCCTACCTCAAGCGGTTACCCGTTTATAGGGGCACCCTTTTATTATGGCCTGACCAAAAGTCCAGACAGTAGTGAGGGTCAGTTTTTTAGTTACAGGTGGTTGGTTCAACCGGTTCCAATGAATTCATTAAGAGAGAGCAATTTAGTTTCTTTTAATTTAAATTCAATTTACAGCTATTAATAAGAAGTTCTCCCCCCCCTCCACTTAGCCTCTTTTCCTAACCTTCAGCTCGATTTACACATATCTAGTATTTTATTATGGTAAGTAACCTTAAGTAACGTCTTTGATTTACTACTTACTGGGTAGAGGGTTCCACGATACGTTTGCATAAAACCTGCCTGTGTCAGTGACCAGTTCATGGAAGCTTACATGTAACCCATCAGATCTAGAAAGGCCTCTTCCTTTTGAAGCATCACGACATAATTCGCCTGCTTGAAAAAAACGTTGTTGTTATTGTAAAAAAGAACAACAACAACAAATGGCTGATAGTTAGCCATCATATGCATTCTTATAAACAACCTTATTATATTAGACAAGAGTGCTTTAGTGGAAAATAGACCACTCGTAAAGTTCATACGAAACTACATCCGGGTCTTGAGTGGCGTATTTTCCATATCCTCACTAGTGACTTATATCGATGACGTCATTTCCCGCTTTTACACCGTTGTTTGTGCAAAAATACTCTTGTCTATATAATAAAACGAAAATTACACGGCGGCTTGAAGATATGAATTTTATTTTCTCGTGGTAAAAAACAATATTTTACTCATTCGCTGCGCTCGTTCGTAAAATATTGTTTTTACCACTCAAAAATAAAATTCATATCTTCGCACCACCGTGTAATATCCCCTATTTATGACGTCAAAGTATTTTCAAAACATTTGCCGATTCACTTGCTTCGCTCGTCCTTTTTCACTCTGCGTTAGCCATGCTTTGACGTCAAAACGTTGCCGAAATTTTTCAGTGGTTAGTAACTTGAAAAAAAATTTAGGGCAACAGTTACCAAGACTTGCTGGGGTCGCGGCTAACGCAATTGAAAATACCATAGTACCATCCATGGATTTGTTAAGGGTGAGAAACTTTTATTACCTTTAGAGTCAGCAGATTGCATCAAATTTTCTTTATGATTGGAGCCATCTGTGTGAAGAATAACAAAAATGGAAATTGTCATAATGTAATTAAATATAGGTCAAATGGAGTAGCCGCAAGCTTTATTTCAGTTGCGTGTTATAGCAGGTAATGGGCTCCCAGTGACAGTTGTGTCTAACGTCTTCCCGGCCCAAAGGAAAGTGAGAAGAAAAGTGGCATATGCTTGGATGGGTGGATGGCCGACCGACCGACCGACCGACCGACCGACCGACCGACCGACCGACTGACTGACTGACTGACTGAATAACCAAAGGCGGACAACTTCTTTTCAAGATAACAGTCGCTCGGTTCAAGCCCATTTCTACTTTGTTTAGCAAGTACAAACAAATTGAAGCACTAGCGCTGTAGACGTCGTGGTAAGGCTATGTTCGGAGAGTTTTGTTAACATAACTTGTTTTAAAAGTGCGGCTGGGAAATAGGGTTCGCGTCAGGGTTTAGAGGTCATTGGGCCCAGCTTTTGCGTCCAAATAAAATTAAAAAGTAGCTATCATCATTTAGTTTCTACTTACTAGCTTTCATGAGGCATTCCTCGTAACAAATCCGCCGACTTGTTAACTGCTAAAGAATAATCGAAGAAACATTGTCATCAGTTAAAAACAAATCAGTCATTTTTGCTTACACAAATTGGAGTTAAATGCGGCTATGAACAAAGGAGCACAGGAGATTAGATTCCATTTCCTAAAATTTTCCTCGACTTACAACGAAACGATAGCGAGGATGAGACCGTATTTGAACCTATCTTTAATCTTTATGCTCCGTTAAACACCTGCATTTACAGAAAAAATGGGGTATGAAAAAAAAAGTTAAAAAGATTACAAAGTTACTCGTAAATATACTTAACCGTATTTGACAAATTTCTCCTGAATTTAATTCCTTGAGCCGGAGTTTTCAAAGTAAAACACGAGGGTCATGTTTGCTATTCTAGTTAAAGAAAACTGCCTACCTTGACGTTCGATGGCTTCGTTCTTGCTCGAGAACAATCCTCCAAACAATGAGTCATTACTTTCTGAAACAATCGAAAGTTTTGTTCCTGACTGACATTAGCGGCGTGGCATTGTGAAAACAATACATACTTCCAAAGGCACACAACGAAGAGAAGACGGTGAAGTGTGAATTTAAACATGGCGTGCTGTCGACTCTGTTCACTTACTCGCCAGTGTAGGTTCGTCTAACAAACAGATTATCCAGGCCTTTTATAACGTGCTTTCAGCATATATTCTTTAATTTCCTTTCAAAAGTAATAAATCACTGTTGCCTTTTTTGAAATTGTTATTAAACTTTACAAAGAAAAAATTCCTTCACTTTAGGCCTTCCACTTCCTCTACTTCCTTTAAAAGAAAGGAAGTAGAGGAAGTGGAAGTACTTAAAATTCAATATGGATGGTTTCATTCGCAAGCACAAAACTAAGCAACGACGTGAGCCAGCAAGAAATTAACGTCACCTTGAAGGATTATGTAGATGCTGACGCAGATATTGCTAGCATGTAATATACAGAATCGTTTTATTCCTTTGAGGGTGTCGAACCCGAGGGAGCTCAGTGAAATACTTGTGTGAGCTTAATAGCTTTTTTATCCTCAGCGTGCACGAACCTTAAAGTATGGCGGAGAACACAGCACAGGGAACACTATGTAAACAACTGTTTCTGTTATCATTTGCTACAAGAAATTTAATAGAAATAATCGATTGAACAGGTAACTTTTTCTCGAGTTTCAGTGTCGATGTATCAAGATGTCTCTCGCGTTATCTTGGTACATCGTTTAAGACAAGTCATCGATCGAGTTGTTTTTCTTTTTCCTTTCTCCAATATATGTGATTCTTTATAATGTAGAACGGATGGCTACAGTATATTCATGTCCAAGTAACGTACGGAGTCACGTGCGTTTGATCTAACTAATCTACTGCCAAAAGGCAGCTTATTGAAAATCTGAATTGAATTGTTAAAATGGATTTTTTCAAGAATTGAACACAAACCGGTTGTTCACTCCGTTCATTGTAACTTGTTCTAGAAAACCGTTTTTAATTTCCATGGTGTGCGTATACATTAAGAACATTCAATTATTGATATTTTGTTTAATTCTATAGAACTTTATCCCCCGGCGCTCCATTGCAGTTCTTGAGCGTTTTTAATGAATCTGCTAGTGTTTAATTGCAAATGATAGTGGTGTTTTAATGAATCAGAAAAAAAAAACACTTACAAATTGAAAATGGAAAAATCGATCAACTCTTGAATATTATTGAAGGGGTCTTCCCGCTATCGCTATTTTGCGAATGCGGGATTCTTGGGTTTAAAAATTGCCCTTTTTCTCCCAATGAAAGAATGAGAACAGAGGATATTAAAAAGTGGTGGGCGGCTCATATATGGATGAAGCCTTCATGTGGTAAAAATAATCATCATAGTCATCGATAACGTTGATAAATTGATGTCCATGACATACAGTAGCACTCACTAAAGACGTATCGGAGTGTAAACAGGAAGTGTTGCAAATATCAGTTCGAGGTTTAGAGTACTTTCTCTTAATTCTCAAACTGCGAAGATGTGTTTAAAGTGGCACTGGGACGAGAATTCGTTGGTTTAGTTCGGCCAAATTCTGTCGAAGAATATCGCGTTGTGTCTATATTTACCCAGAAAACCGAACAAAAGACCGTCCATCTTAATATTTTTTTAGCTCCAAAGTCGCGTAAAATGTGTCCGCCATTACTAAAACAACCTCGTACCCAGGGTCCTCTCTCTTCCTCCCTCGAGAAAGTACCCTGGTTTCGGCTGGTCACGTGGCACCCAAAATCTGGGTGCTAACAAGAATGTGCCACAGGGGAGGGGTAGCAAAGTGTAAGATTGTCACTAGTGTCAGAATGGTGGAAAGTACCGGAGGTGATGTAAGCTTTTTCAGGAATATTTGTGGTGATAAGAAATCCTTTTATAGACAAGTATTTCTTCATTACATACGAACGTTCGACATCGAAGCGGTCCATGTCATTTTCGACTCAGAAAAACACGTTTACAAGTCTCTGAATTTCAAAACACTGTCGCTAACCATCGCCATAGTCAACGGAAGCCGGCACGAGTCACAACATAACAAATTTACAACAAGGAGAGCCATCGGCTTTATGCTTTACTGAGCTCGAAATGAAATGGAGTGTTAAGGATTAGGAAGGACTAATCTATTTTTGACATCTCCAAGGCAACCATACGCAAGACAGACAAACGGCGCGATGGTAAAATCAGGTTAAAATACGCCGCGCCAACCGACTGAAACCACCGTTCTTGTAAGAATTTGAAGGTAATTTGTTTTATTCCTGTCGAGTAGGCGAAATTGCTCTCACACCGCCGATTGACCGAAAAAAACTAACTTTTTCACCACAAAACAGTGACATGACAAAATGAAAAACGTGCTAAAGTAAATAACATTTACAATTAAGAGCTTTGTTGACAAGAAGGTTGTACTCTGGTCTGCAGGATTTTACCATTACATTGAAGCTTGCAGATAAAAATACACAAGTGCAGCGTGGGCTTTTATTATCGGAATTTTACTTGCATTATTAGGCCAATAAATAAAATATATAGCAAACAAATGAGTGTGTGACTTTTTGTTCGGGTAATACGAGCAGCTTCTTATTAAACGCCTTCGGCAAATTCAAAACAGATCGAGCCTACCGTAAAATATTTTGTTGATGGGAAATCTGCATTATTTGTGCTTCTGAAACGCCGCAGATAATAGACTGTAGATTTTTTCAGCATCCCTGTCTTTGAAAAAAAGTGAGCTAATGACTTCCATTCCTCTGTCTTCGTGCCAGTTTGAAAAGATTTGCATTCGCTTTTCCTTTCGCTTCTTGAAGAAAAGCGAGTCCACCCTGGTGGGGGGCTGTTTGCTTAAGGGAGACACGTGACCAGCCGAAACCAGGGTACTTTCTCGAGGGAGGAAGAGAGAGGACCCTGGGTACGAGGTTGTTACTAAAAACGTGTTCTGGGGTGATTGCGCAATTTAATAGCTCGTGACGTCAGAGGCTCACCTTAGTCGCGTTCATGACACAAGATATCTTCCGTCGACTGCGAAACCTCTGAAGAGTATTTCTACGATTCGGAACAGTCTTTAGCTTCCGAAGCATCAGAGGATTCATTTCATTCGGCAAATGAAGAATTTTTCTTAGCGTACGATATAAAGAACTGATGTCAGGAGATTTCAACTTACAAGGCTGTAAACAAACTGTTCAAAGTTTTTTCTCGCCATATGCATATTGGCGGGAGTTCAAAACATGCGCGAAATATGCTTATACAGTGATAACAGTTCAGGCACAAGTTGCTCAAAAAGCGGATAACTCTTATCCACCGGATAAATCGTTGCCCAGCCATTCGAAGAACTGATCTTTTAAGCTTTGGAAATTTAGACAAAACAACTATAAAAGGTCTAGAATTTGATGCGGTGCTCGCGAATTCTCAAGCATCGGTCGATCGATTTTATTGCTCGCTTCGTTGGAGAAATAAAAGAAGCTATATTTTGTCTGCCGTTGTTTATGTTCATTATATATTGTAAAGTATTGAGGTTTTTGGCCATTCTTAGCATAGCATGGGAAACTTTCTTGAAGAGCCGTAATGTTGTAGTCATCTGGCAATCAATTTATGAAGCTTGTGTCATCACAGTCAATTGGTCTTTTAATGCATTGAAACACAAGTGCTTGGCGTTTCAAAATATTTTGAACAGTTTTTATAGAATTCTTATCTTGAGCCGAAAAAAATGAAATAAACCAAGACCTTTTTATAAGAACTGGAGGCCTTGTGTGACCGGAATCTAAATATTTGTAGTGAAAATCAAAGCCACAAGGAAAAATTTCCGCTGCTCAACAACAGACAACATGCAGACCGCCGAGGAAACGAATCTTTCGCTTGCCTTATTCATTGCGTAAAAAATAAATTGATATTCTATCATTTTTCTTGGTAGTAATCATTTACTAAGATTGCTATGACAGTTAAAAGAAATAACTTTGTAAAACCCTTAGGCAAATAGTGGCGTGTGATATTTTTTCCCAACTTAAATTTCCACGCAAGACGAGCCGACCTATTGAAGCCTTCACATATTTCGAACAATAATGTCAATCGACTCTTCACCGACAGGGAATAAGGAGAAAAGTTTCTCTACATTCAGGATGGTATGTTATAAAATAAATGTCCATGCTTCTAAGCGATTACTGCTCTGAAATAAACACACGCGGAATTAAAAAAGGAAAAAAGCTTAACTATCGGCTTAATTGCGGCGGTCCTGCATTCGCCCAGGCTGCATTTTTGTAAGGACTACGCCGAAGATTGTCGAAGGTCCGCAAGCAGACGGCAGAACTGAAAGGGTTTTCCACAAGCAACTGAAATAAATTTTCAGATAAATAAACTTTTAAAAGACGTTAAAAGAAAATACGTTTTTCACAATGGTGGATGCGGTGAAAGAGAAACAATCACTTCAACTGCTAATTTGCAAGCCAGCTTCTGGAACAAGGGCCAGTAATGGCGGCCGTAAAATCTCGACAAAAACCGTCCGAAAAAAGCGGTTTCCAATCGTTGTCATGAGTTGAAATTTGGCATGGTGACTAAGAACCACAAACTATTTTCAAAAATGTAAAAATATGGAATACCAAAATTCTGGTCCCAGTGCCACTTTAAAGGGAAATTAAGTTCTTGCGAAAATTTGTAACAATAAAATTTGTAACAATGACTGGAATGTGTTGAATTTTCCAGGAAATTCCATATTAGTTGAAGGTAGAGTTCCTGATTTTCTTTTGCCTGACGAAGAGTTCCTGACTTTCTATTGGCTGGCTGGGTCCTCCGGTTTTCCCTCCCTCCTCAAAACACCGCAACATTTCCAAATTCTAATTCGATCTAGAATCCGAGGGCCATGAGGTTACCAGTTTAATTACTGTCAAACGTCACCCTCGTTAAACAAAGTCGATTTATTTATTTATTTATTTTTACTAGTAGTTTTCAATTCCCATCCATCTATATAATCGCTATTAAAAAACAAAAACAAAAACAAGAAAGCCCCGTAGGATGCGCTTGGAGCATTAGCGACTGTTCCTACCCAAATTTCCTGCACATTTGTTTCTAGAGGGTTTTTCAGTGCTTATAAGTCGTTTATTCTGGCCTCCTTTCTAACCACATTTGTTTTGTTTGCGAAAACCATTTCAAGGGGAGAAAAAAAACGAAATCTGCAAAGGTAAAATAAGATGGCTCTTTCAAAAGTCAATATCGTGTTAATAGTACCAGTAAAAAAAAAAAAAAAAAAAAAACTAGAAAGAAGTAACGTGGTCACTAATGGAACAGCCCAAATGCAGTTCACGCTTTCCGAGGGTAGAATTTTTTCAGTACAATTATCTAAACACAACGCTTTTTCATAGTGATAAGCAACAAAGGCAAGGAGACGTCAGTTGTTGGTAAAAATCGTTTTTTCTATTGCTACCTCTAAATATTTCTCTGTAATGTTAGCCAAGGTTTTTGGCCAGGATTTACCGATGAAAACGTCACAAAGAAGCCCGGGAAACTTCTTTGTTACATTTTGCTGGTTTTGTTTGAAGCCTAGCCTTGGGAGGGGCTTCAACTGTGTTGGAGAAAACAACCAATAGAGATGTTTCCAACACATTATTCAGCGATATCGTGTAAATAATACAAAAGATTGTGCGCGAAGGTTGTGACGCTTCTAACACGATAAATTGCAGCGCATCTTTTTTTCGCATTTAAAGTTTGTAGCAGTTTTTACAGCTCTCTACTGTGTGAAATTCTAAGATCATACCTTCGTAATGTTTTTGAGTGACATTAAAAGAACTAACAACTACTCCACGCAAAATTTTACGTTAAAAAGCTTTTTAGATCTTATACCTTTGCCAAGATAGTGACAACAATTTCATTGGTTACAAGTGATGAATCTTGAATCCTTTCGACATAAAAAGAATGTCAAGGTGTTAAAAGGTTTATTTGTTTTAATTGTAGATACTCAAGTCTCTTAGACCCAGTTCAAACGTCGCACTTTCTTCGTGTTGAACTCATTTGAAACAAAAGTTTATTAGGCGGCTTCTTTTGATCCAATTGAGTTCGACACGATGAAAGCGTTTGAACCGGGTCTTAGTACCCAGGAAAACTACAGTGAACTCGATTGCTTCTTTTTGTATGTCTGGTGGGTTTGGGCGCTCGTAAGTTCTATTTAAGAAACCTTTCTCGAGGAACCTCTTACAAGATATCTCAACTATATTCAGTCCAGTGACTTTTCGCGAGAGCTTTATAATTAAATTATTTTCTACTGTTGTCACATATTTGAAGAATTTACAAGTTAAACAGGGGGAAGGGGAGAGTGGGGGAAGTGGCCATGCGCTATACGACCACGATGACAAATACTTTTTACTGAATATTTTCAATGAAGTTCCTCGACGGTAAACTTTAAATCGTCAACTTTTCAGACCGCATCTGTTTAGTTCCTCGCTTGGATTCTGAAGCAGACTGTCAGCGCATAGCCACTGTCTTTCCCTTCCCCTCCCTCCCCTTCCTGTTCAATGTATGAATTGTTCAAACATGTGAAAACAGCAGTGCAAATTTGCATTGAAAAAATGGAATGCATCAACTGAGACAAGACAAGGCCATCGCCTTAAGAAAGATGGAAAGATTCGAGTTGTCGGCCAATTAAAAAACATATGTTCACGACCAAGACCGCTAAGAAGCATCCTTAGTGAGACACCTTTACGTTGGTAATGGTAATTTTGTAGCACGTGTCTGAAGACTTTATCTACCAAGAACTTCTACTGGTAGAGAAGGGCAAATGCCTACCAGACAATCTCACATTGGCAGATTGGACGGCCTTCAATAATATTCATGCGTTAAACAGTTCAACCAACTTTGTTCGTATTTCAGTTTCTTAAAAAAATAGCCGTTATAAGCTTCTATCGAAAGGGCGAAATACTCCAAGAAATTGTACAGATTGAAATGCTAATCGAATTTTCTAAAGGCATGAATACGTGAGGGACGCTTAAAATGGAGGTGGAATTTAAAAGTAACGGAAGAAATGACCTTCGATATTAAGACGATTTCCGCTCAACGTTCGAGCAGTAAGTGCAAAAATTAAGTTACCAAAAAAATACTTGCAGCACTGTCACATTTTGAGAACAGATAAGAAGAACTTATCGTTACTTTTGCTCCCAAGCTGACCCCGCGAGAGAAAATTGGATTTGAAGTTATCAATATTTCAATTAAAAAGACGCTTCATGTCAGTTCAAAACAAAATGGCGCCCGTTTTTAGCATACTTTTACGAGATTTGAAATTAATTTTCTTGAGAATGCTTGAGAATTTCATCGCGGGGTCACTTGGGCAAATGAACTAGAGTGAGGTGTTTCAAATAGCATTTAAAATGTTACCATGCTATGAGTAGCTTTTTGGTAAATATTTTTTGCACTTATTGCTCGAACGTTGAGCGGAATCCGTCTTAAACACGTTTTTAAAAGTATTTAAACGTGTGGGAGGGAAGGAATTAAAGCAGTTCCTCAGATATTCAAATACTCCAATACATTACTTCCTTTTTAAAGAAAACTACATCAAACGAGGACTTTCAAACGTTATTATTAATTTTAAGTCATTGGACACGAATTATTCTGCAACGAAATTTATATTATCAACATAAAGGATTACATACATCAAAGAAGCGGAAAAAGAAAAGCAACTCGATTGCTTGTCTTGGGAAATGTGCTTTGATAACATTAGAGACATTTGAAAAACCGACCTTGCGAAGTAGTTAAACAAAAGTTTTTCGAGTTGATTGATTATTTTTTCTGAGCTTTTAGGAGAAAAAAAGAAAGAGTCTTGATTCTATACCTTTTAAGGACTAAAAATATAGACTGATTAGCCATGAACTCTGATACGTTTTTTAAGGATCGTGTACGCTTTTGGTACGCTTGGTGAATGTATCCTGAAGGCACCGAAAACTTTTCGTCCCCGAAAAGCCATGTGTAAAAATATGGACCACTTATGACAAAGCTGTTATTCAAAAATGTCTTAAAGATAAGAAAATAATTAACTTATAGCAAAGTTTAATGCTTACAAGATACAGTGTGAATTATGGCGGTACAAGATACAACCGGTTTTAATTTGCGTGTCAGAAACTGGCCCGAAACGCTTGGGAGCTTTCAAGAAACGCACTCTTGGGTCGTACTTTGATTTGGACGTTACTTGGGGTTAAGTCAACCAAAAGGCACTAATGTGCGTGTTGAGTCCAAAGAATCTCCATTTAGTTTTGACGTTGCCCTTTCCTAAGTTCGGTTTTCCTGAGTCCTCCCAACAGGTATCGAACCCATGACCTTCCAGGTGCCGGTCGGATGCTCTAACCACTGAGCTACGGGGAACTCATGGTGAGCGAGGCCATACAACTAGGTTCAAATGCGACACATGTCCTGCCATTCTGAAGGCTCAAATATGTCCACAAGTTTTACTGAGGACATTGAAGTTTATGCTCAGGACGTTTGAAGAAAATTGGTTGGTTAGTTTCCGTAAAACGGCAGAAAACGGGAATTTTGCGACTTCAGCATAGCTGGCCCCCGCGTTTGTAGAAATTATAGCGAATACTTTATCAGTACATGCTAGCAGTGATCCGTTTGACAGTAACATTAAACGCAGCATATTAGAAAAAAAGGTTCCCCAGAATTTAAAGTTCGTCCTTTATTTTTCGAAAGCAGAGTGGTCGCAGAAACTTTCAGGATGGATCCAAGGTTGTATTTTGACTTTCAAAGTTTTTCAGAAATTCTGTTCCGCCGAATTTGTCGACTACATTTTGTCAGGGGTACGGTCGGGTATATTTCTGATTTTCAAAAAAGTCGCAACTCAAATTTTTGTATAATGAACAACTTTGTTAAAAAAGTGGCTTGTAGTTAGATAAAAATAACCCCCATTCACACACCAGATGTTAAATCAGATACCTTTCCCACACGTTTGAACAAATGCTGCATTACTTGCGAAAATGTCATTGCAATTGAGTCGAATCCTACAAAGTGGTAGGCATGTAAACACGTAATTATAACCAAAAGTGGGGACTTTATGTGTCAATAACTTCGCTCATTCTTCAATTGGCAGAAAGAGGAAAAATTTTTAATCCAAGCATTTCACATTGGCACAGCGGAAGCACTTAGATCTAGTGGCCTCCTATAATTTTCACGCGTTCTGGCTTCAAAGTTTATTCGTCTTCCTGTTTCTTGAAATACAGCGGTAATAAGCTATGATGGAAGGGCATAAAACTCCAAGGAATTGAAAAGACGCGTATTTTTAGAGGCAAAATATATATGCGAAGGAAGTATAAAATGGAAGTGGAATTTAAGTTAAATTAACGGAAGAGATAACTTTCGATTTAAAACACGCTGTTGGAAGCATTTAAAAGCGTGGGAGGGAAAGAAATTAAAAATGTTCTTCAGATATTCAAATGTTCCAACACGCTACATCCTTTCTAAACGAGGCTACATGAAACAAGGACTCCGAACGTTATCATTAATCTTAAGTCGTTTGGCAAAAAATATTATGAGGTCATCTGTTATACAACATAAAAGATTTCACATATCACACAAAAGGAGAAATAAAATCAACTCAATCGCTTGTCTTAGGGAATGTGCTTTGATGGCATTAGAGTCATTTTAATAAACCCACATTGAAAGTTGAACAAACGTTACCCATGGTGATTGATAATTAAAAAGGCGAATAGTTGTAGTCAGGAGTCAACATTGTGAGCTAAAGATTTGAAGTCAGTAAGTCATGCTTGATTATTTCTTTTACAAATCTCGGAGAAAAGAAAAGAAACTATTGTTTTGGATTTACATGCCTGATACTATGCCTTTGAAGGATTAAATCTAAGTTGAAGACCTTCCTTTTTAAGCGAGCTTATTCTTTTCGCAATGTACAATGTATTTATTTTATTTTATTTTATTATTATTGTTTTTTAATGCATTGTAAAGCGCTTAGCACTTAAACGGATAAGCGCTTGATAAATACTATTGTATTTTATTGCATTGTATTGACCATAATCTCTGCCACTGATATTTTGATTTGTGTACCCTCTTAATAAAAAGGTACAAACTCGGTTACACATCTCCGTTTTACTGAGACCCTTCCTGCTGAACACCCTCACAGGGAAAACATTATGCAAAGACGCTTGCAATATCTGCGTGTGTATCTACATAATCCTCCAAGTGTCGTTAATTTAATATTGGGTGACTGTTGCTTATGCATATTTAAGAGCAGATGTAAAACTTACTCTTCCTTTCTTAAACAGCGTTTTCAAAAACCTAAAACCTCCATTTGATTGCCTAATGAAGCTCTCATGCTATCTAACTAGCGATGGGGGATAGAAAACCAGGAGTCTGGGTAATTGTCGAGAGTCGAGAGTCGAGAGTACCAAGTCGAGAATCGAGACTAACATGTCGAGAGTCGAGACTCATTAGTCGAGAGTCTATGAAAACCTAAGATCTGCCAAACTAATCGATAAAAATCGATTAATCGATAAATCGGCAAATGTTAAATACTAAGAGTCCATGATAGATTATCGATTTGACAAACTAATCGATAAATCGATAAATCTATAAATGTTATGATAAGTTGACAGTCTATATACTTTTGATTTTGTTCCTTTCTTACTCAGTTTTCTTCCTTTCTTTATTACAATTGTTCATTAACATTCAAACTGTGACATTTGACAACTTACACTGAAGAATTACAAAATTCTTTCTTTGTTCGGCCTCTGAAAACATGGGTTATAAAATACCTTTCACCTTTTCACATTCTATTTCATCCGGTTCCGGTTTATATTTGCCGCACTACTTTTAGCGCGCTTTCGTTGCGTTACAACATTACGGTGCACGCATGGTTACAAATGTTTTCCGACCTGCGCGCGGCAGTCGTGTTTCATTTGGCCTGTCACTCTGTATAACTGCAGAAGTAGCATTTCTATACGCCTCCCGGAACCGGAACCGGATGAAATAGAATGTGAAAAGGTGAAAGGTATTGTATAACCCACGTTTCAGAGGCCGAACAAAGAAAGAATTTTGTAATTCTTCAGTGTAAGTTGTCGAATGTCAGAGTTTGAATGTTAATGAACAATTGTAATACAAAAAGGAAGAAAACTTATTAGGAAAGGAAGAAAATCAAAAGTATATAGACTGTCAACTTATCATAACATTTATAGATTTATCGATTTTACTCGATTAGTTTGTCAGATCGATAATCCATCGACTCTAAGTTTTAATAACATTTATATATATCGATTTATCGATTTTTATCGATTAGTTTGGCAGATCGATAAATTATCGACTCTTAGGTTTTCATAGACTCTCGACTAATGAGTCTCGACTCTCGACATGTTAGTCTCGACTCTCGACTTGGTACTCTCGACTCTCGACTCTCGACAATTACCCAGACTCGAAAACCAGAACTACTAATTGAATTATAAAATCGTGTAGACTTCCTGTTTGTGAACTAAACCTTAAGTCCTTAACCTCCCTGAGAGATTTTAGTCGTCGTATTTTTTTAAAAGCTTAAAGAGGGTTGCATTCAATAGCTCTAAATTTGTTTAAGATTCTAGATCGAGTTCCAAGTGTTTGTTTTATGTTTAAGGCCCTATTTGATTATGTGCCCGATAGTAACTGACATGATGCCAAGTTCTTTAAAACACAGGACAACGATTATTTTTGAGGCTTTGTCCCACGACTTAGTGGGCCGAAGTTATATTTTTAAACATGACAGGTATTTTCCCAGTTATCGGATTATTTCTAAAACAGAGCGAACATAGTTTGCTAGCTTTTCATCTTTGATACATAGTGTGCCATTTTTTTTTCTTTTTATACATGACAAGAACTTCCCCATTGTTGACCATGATGGGATTATTGTTAAGCGGAAATATAAAAGAGGCCATTTTGGCAAATCCCGTTTCTAGCATGATTTAGAACAAGAGAACGTATTGTCCTGTTGCATTTTGGGTAAAGCAGTTCAAGAAATATTTCATCGAGTAATGTGTAAAACCAGTTTGTTCCCGATAATCCCGTATATTCTCGACAAATTCGACTTTCGCCACAAATATAGGGGCTGGATTCACGAAGCTATACTGTTGGAAAACAAAAGGCTATTGTTACAAAACAATACTTAGGATTCATCCGGACTTAAGAAAAGTTTGTGAATCTTGCCCCAGGTTCACAACCTGTTAGGCACGCAGCATTTATCACGCAGCGTATTTTTAAGTCAATTATTCTAGATAGGTTTTCTAGTAAAGACAGAAAACCACACGCATAGTACACATCGACTCGTGTTAAGGGATGAAAGTCACCGGCTCAACCGTATAATATTTTTTAGTTCAAAATAATGGTAAACTAGTTGAGTTAGCAAAAGGAGGTCAGCCTGCAGAGTATGCATTCTCATTCTTTTCCATTCTTTGTTGAAATTTGTAAGAAACGCAATTTTGTTTTCCCAGATATTTGTGCATTTTGCACTTACGTGCGTCACTGAAACAGTAAAATTGTTTGTTTTATTTCAATAATTCACTGAAATGCCAGTTATTGAGTGCTAGAAAAGCCTTTTATTGTATTGCGCAAAATTTTACTTGCTCAATTTGTCTCGGTTTTTGATAATTTTGCGACTGTTTAAGTGTCGCATAAATGATGATTTGATTAGCAAAAAGCGGTATTTAGCAAGTTCGAAGTTCAAAATAAACCAACAGCTCCCGTAAAGGAGCTCAGAAGAAAAACTGCATCAGTAAACTGGTCCTAACTGAAGGACATAAATAATAATTTGTGGACATAATATGTACACGCGCTGAAAGCTGCTAGCTCGCAGTTTAAAAACTTACCAATCTTTGGTCAGATAATTGGTTTTTAATTGCCCTTTGCAAGAAATCTACTCAGTTCTTTTACAAAACTTATTTTGCGCAAATGTTTTTCATCGACGTGAATGAAACACATCTAAGGCGGACCGAATGCGACTTTAAACCGTTTTGCGCAAATTTTTTCATCGAAGTGAATGAAACGCATCTAAGACGGACCGATGTGCGACTTCAAACCGTGTGTTTAAACTAAACAGGCGGCTGGTAGGTGACTGTTGTAATCAGCTAAGAAAATAATCAAAGGAAAATTAAAGTGAAGAAGACATACCGAGTGTAAAATTATCACTTTCTTACGACCAGATTTTCGCATAAAGACAGAAAACCAATCCCGAAATTCAGTCAAAACTTCAATAAATTATGCTTGAAACATTTGATTGTTCTTGAAAACATTTGACGGTGGCTAAATGGCCCTGTTAATCAATGGTCACAACGACTGTTCAGCAAACAGCAAAATGTCTACATCCATGAGATTAAAATGGTGGCTTTAACTTATAACATGCCAGTACTTACGCTAACACTAGCTTTTACTCCAAAAGTCACCAACTAAGTCCACAACCTTTAACTTCCTCAATAATGTTAACAACTTCCTAAACTTCCTCCAGTTCCCTCCACTTCCTTAATGATGATTAGCTCCTCTTTACTAATGATATACCTACGCAAAGAGGTCAAAGGGACACTTAACACGACAAGAAATAATCAACAGAACAGCGAGTCTTTCGAGCAATTTTGTTTGAAGTGGTTCCAGGGGTATCATTTTTTTCAGTTTCGTTAGGCAAACATCCTTGTTGCTCTAATGTGTGCGGGGAAGAGTACGGAAAGGGTTCCGTGCAGGCTTTCACTGTAGAGCTATGCCGTGTGTTTATTAAAACTCCCAAAATATTCTATAATAACCTGATCTCTGGAACCTATGTCCTTTTTCAGACATTTCCGTCCTCTTCTTTGAATACATCATAAACATTGAATTGAATCTCTGCTTTACGTTAAAGCTTAACAAATTGCAGAAGAGGATATCACCTTGTAGGACCACCACGATTTTTCCCAGTTTCACAGATATCACAATTTCATCTTTTTAATAATTCTACTTTATTTTCGACCGAACAAATGTAATCATAAGCCAGAATTTCTTTAAAATTATACCCTTGCTGGGCATTTAATACATTAATAAGTAGCTGACACAGGAAATTATGACCCCCCTCCCCCATACATAGCTCACCTCCAGAAATAAATAAGGATCAACCCTAACACACAACTCTTATGTGCTCCTCAATTTTTTCTTATTTATGTTGCGTCTGAATGATCCTTCATCATATTATGTCAAATTATCTTAAGTCAAACATACTTTCAAACATGGGAACGTTGTCGTGGTAGTTAACACTATAAATACAATGCCTAGAAGCTTAAGACACTAAGCCCAGTTAACTGAGGAGGAAAAAAGTCGACATTACGCTGTCAAGCCGTTTTGGAGCCAAGAAGACTGAAGCAAAAATGAACACAAGAGTTGTCCAGGTACACTTTCAACGTATTTTTTCTCGGGATTCTAGTTCTTTTCTCTAGCATCTTACTGAGATGTGTTCCTCACGATCAGGGAAATCGTTCTGACAAATTTCGCAAAAGTAGATTAAATCTGCATACTGATACGCTATAAGTCGATGCATTCTTCTGCAAAAACTTGTACAAATTATTAGCTTGTGAACTTTGTAGACTCCTTTCGGCTCCATATGCGATTATGTGAATTCGTGTTATTACAGCTAGTCAACAGAACATGATCTCACCGTTAGCAACCATGGCATAGAAGTTCTTGGAAAATTCCAGCACATTCCAATACCGTTCTCTAATTCACTGCCGGTGTGGAGTTAAATAAGCGAGCAAAGTCAAAGGTTTTTTGAAATGTTAACAGCGAGGAAAATTAAAACTGCGCTCTGAAAAGCAGTAGGCAATTTCAAAGACGTCGTAGTCACTATAGCCTGATAAAACAGACGACATTGTGCAAACTTAAGATATGTAACAAGGTGAAATGTGATTTGTTTCTTGAAAGATTGTGTTCAATGGGAAAAAAACGGTTAAAAACCGACTCAACCTATTAAAAAGTTAATTTCGCTTTGTGCGAACTCGAAATTATGCACTTTTCTTGCAATTTTCTTAAATCGCTCTTTTTAAATTCTGTTTATTTTTTCCCACAGCCCGGGGCTTTCTTTTTATTGATTCTGGTACTAGTTGCTATTCCATTCTCTCGTGGTATACCCTCCGGTGAACTCAACATTAATGGCACTGAAGACGACTCCCTCCTAAGGTTTATTGCCGAACAGCCACCAAGAAACAATGGTACTGAAGACAAGTCGACCTTAACAGATGTGGCCGTGCGGATTAAGCGAAGTTGCACCTATACTGAGAGGGACGCATGCCAAGGTTCCTTGACCCAAGCTCTTCAGTACATCACGGATCCAGGCAATAAGAAAAAGAGTTGCAAGATAATACCTAATTGTAGGTGCGCTCCTTTAGGGTGTGCCACATGTAAATATCGCCAGAATTAAAAGTTACGGGCTTTGGTAATTTAACGCAAGCTTCATGGATGGAAGTAAATTATCAATGGAACATTAAGGCTGTCAGTTAGGAATCATACTAGTCATTTATACATAAACAATCAGCAACTTTCCTGCATGTGAATGCATTGATCTTTTTGTGAACAATTAATTATTATCTTTATACGCCACTTTAAGCAAACCAAAGTCTTCACAGCCAATAACATCACGGCTTAACTGACAGACGACCAATAACATCACGAGATCGTCGATTATTAAGAACAACAAACGACCAGAGACTTATAACAACTACTAACGATTCACAGTTCACGTGACTCTGATGATGACTTCTGCTCAGGTTGTCGAAACGTCAGTCAATGTTATCACAAACAGACCTTCTCAGGACTACACTAACCCGGAAGATCATAGTTTACCGATCTAAAATTCATGGTGTCCGTTGATTGTAATGTGTATAGAGCTTAACGCTAAGACTAATATTGGCATTGAGCAATTTTTCGGTTTCTCAATAAATTAGCCATCACTAAACAACCCGATCTCTTCATTGCCAAAGAGCCAGACAGAACTATTTGCAGGGAGTAATCATACAAGTCTGAGGAAACTTTCTGTGGTAACTTAAATGTTGACGTTTAACTTAAATATTAACTTGAATATTGAAGTTTCAAAGCGGCCAATTTTTCGACTGGAAAATTCGATGTACTGCTGCCGTTTACATAAAGCTTCATGTCACTTTTGAAGGATTTTCACAAATTATAAACTCCGGAAACAGACGGCAATAGAGCACATTTGAAGTTCCTGGGGGGGGGGGATATGTATCAATTTCTGCCTTGTACCAGTAGACTCATGAGATAACCGAAAATTTTCTGAGTATCCTCGAACGAATTTTGTATGTATATTTTACATTCCCCACGTGTCAAGCTACAATCCTGGATTCAACAGCAACGTGAGTTAGTGCTTTTTGGTTGGTCTTTTCGCGTGAAAGAAACTTTCTTGCTCTTTTTAATCCATCGTCGGCAGTTTTTGTTCCTAAGACGGTCGAGACAGAAAAAAGTCGACTGAACTTGTTCCTTTATTAACATGTCAGAAAGATATAAGTAGCCTTCAGTCAGCTTGATCATTCTCTGGAGCTGGAAGAGAGACAGAGCTTATCATTCGGCTTGTGCAGACAAGAAACAGCTTTCATGCGCTGCAATATCAGGCTATCTGTCCCTTTCACCGATGCGAGCTCGGCATTGGATGACAGAGGAACTCGAGTGCATGCTAATTTCTTCCTGAAATCGCCCAACATAATGGTGACAGAGGAGTGGGGAAGGAGGTATCGAAGACGTTATTTTTCAGAAAAAAGGCGTCCTTGTTCCTGTGGGCTTAGTTAATGGAAACAAATTGAGAGGGGGGGGGGAAGCTAGTAAGATAATAATACATGGCTTTTTGAACCGATTAATTTCCTTTTTTTGATAAGAATATGCACTGCGCTCTCCTTGAAATCTAATAAAATAAGCAGAAATTTAGCTTAAATAGTAAAAATGTGAAATTCTCTATAGTTGATAAAAAAACGGCGACATATGCCCCATCCCTGAGCAGACCATTGATGACAAATGTCCCACCCTGGAGAACGACAAATGCCTGGTGGGGGAGGAGGAATGGTCACGCTTGGGAATTGACCGAGCCATACGATTTTGGTGTAGTCCTTAACCTTTCCATAAACGGCGCCATATTGTGTTCCTCTACATAAATAAGTTTGATTAACTGCAAGGCCGAGTTTGCGGAGCAAGTTAAGCCATCGAGGCGCGGCCTGCAGACAGGTACTGTAATTGATTTAGTATACAATAAAATGATTGCACTCGGGAAACGACTAAATGTTTTCATGCTAGAAACTAAAGGACGTACCATCGACGAAGTAATGAATTTGGAACAAGAATGCCAGTTGCAGCAAACCAGAGATGACAACATGACCAACATCGCAATTTACCATGCCCACCCAATTGTGTATTATTCTCGCAACATCTACGATTTTTTTTAGCTCGCAGTTTTTGTCACTCTTAAAAATACTGCAGCAGCAATTTGTTCAGGTCAGGTTAAAGTGCAAGCAACCATACATTGGCATCTGAGGAGAACTTGTCAAGGGCTGAGAATGCCAGAGAGATAAATGATAATTAATCAATATAAGCCAATATATCCAATATATCTGCTAGAACGGAATACCCGAAAGCACGTCTATGTCTAGTACGCCAACGGACCTTTGGGTGGTAGGTTTCAGCTCTTCCTTTTAATTTTCTTGGTTAGGAGTACTAAGCTACTGAGATTCTCGCATATAGCTTTCTTGATAGTCATGGGGCTCCTTGACTATCAAGCTTAGTCTGGGGAATAGGTGGGTGAGCAGTAATAATACATACACACTCTAAGATAGCAAGCGCCAAGTTGAAATAATAAGTGCTAAGTTCGTGACAAGCACGTGGGTGAGACAAATATTTCTGTCACTTAACAATACACATGCCTGGGCCTCGTGCTCTTTATTACCACCTAACGCTCTCTCTGTTAGAAAAGTGTACTTTTCTGTAATGTATATGATGTCAATCTAAACTGGACTATCTACAACTAATTTAGTGAGCGAAATTATAAAATTGTTAATGTTAAGTGGTGAGCGAGGTTTGACCGTTGGTCCATATTTCAGCAAGTATTTTAATAGTTGTTTTATATCCCTTATGGAAATAGGGTGAGTTTTCCATCATTCCTGCAGCTGCAGTAATGATAACACGATGAATCTATTTTCCTAGATTTATTTGGAGCCAACCATATGCCCCTGAAATAAGCAACTATCTTGTATATTACTAAAGATAAAGCGTACCTTTACTTCTCCTTGGTGTACAGACACGATTTTCTCCGCACATTCAATTAGGCGAGGGAAGGAAAAAATTGGAGTTTGAACCCAGGCTCCCCGCGAACAAAGTATGGTCACGCTTGGGAAATCATGTAGCGTATCACGTAAGCGTCACATCAATGATTGAAAGCTGTACCATTGCCTTGAAAGGCCTCTTCGACAATTCCACTTTTGAAATTAGTTTTGAGAGGATTAAACGCCAATTTTCGCAAAACAAGGATATCGATGAGACAAGGAGCACACAGATACATGAATTAAAACATTTCAAGTTTCGAGTCGTAACTATCGGGTCTTTCTTCAGGTACCGGAGCACATTGTCCTTCTTTTGTTTGCGAGACATTGTAATTTGGTTTTATTTTGGAGTTGAATTGTTTTCTGTCTTTTGTTTCTTTTGTTTTACGTCATTCGTTCCCCGGTACTCACAGAAAGAACCTAACTATCCAAACACGACCGAGCAACTGTCAAAGCTCAACAGGCTCAAGGAGATTTTCATGCAACAAACGGAAAAAATAAGTACTTTGGAGACCTCCATATCTCTATACAGGTTAGTACACTGAGGTTGTTTTATGCGTCTACGTCGCTGACATTTCCAACTGTAGGAGTTTTATTCCAGTTTACTGTTAGTCACGCATTCACCGGATTGCGTGATTTTATGCTTTCCTTGCACCTGTTTTCAAAATTTCCTAAAAATTCCGAAATCGTTTGCCCAAAATAAACTTTAAGTATCCAAAAGAACAATTTATTTAGTTCTTAAAAACTTAATTTTATGGCATTCTGAGTGAAGGCACATGGTCAAATTTGTTGATCATTTTGATCCATCGATTGTCCGGTCAAAGGAAAGCCTTTTGCTTTTGTTTATCTTTCAGTACTTAGATAAATCCAATGTTTATGAAATCTTGACATCTGGATGACGAAGAGTCATACAACAAATTGGCAGTATGACAGCTTCCCCAGTTCAACAGTTTTGATACGCGAATCAAGTGAACTTGACCCTTTCTGGTGTCATCAAACTGAGGATGCAGCTGCAACCGGACTTATCTGGTTTTCTCAGAAATGAAGAGTTATTTCACGAAAAAGTCTACACATCGTTTGTTAACTTACTAAGGGCTACCACCATGCAAAAGAAGAGCGAATTTGAGTTTTTGATCCTTGCCGCTCATTTGCGATTTTGTTTGATTCTTGTACGGATTTGTTCTTAATAACACTAATTTTCCGATAAAGTACAGCGTTTGCAAAATAATTAAGAATTGCTTAAGCACAAATGAAAACCACCGGACCCCGCTGGCATTGACGAAATTGGTTGCATTAATATTTTTAAATACCGAAGAAATGGACAGCAAGCCTCCACAAACAAAAAAAAACATTTACTTTGATCAGCACTTATTTGATTGGGATGGGAAAGCAAAAAGCATTTTATTCTCGCCATGAGAAGTTACCGGCAAGTCGACGCAAGCAATTCAGCTCGAAGCGGGAATTAATTACACGGCTATTATGAACAAGTTTTTAAAAAATGTCAAGAAATTTATCGCAAACATGTAAATTCGTTCAATTAAGCAATTCTTACGACATAAATCCACAATCATGAATATGTCATTTACTTTACCGTTGAAGTGAACTGAGGACTGAGTACTTAAAATCTAAAAGAAAGACCACTGCTCGAGTGGTCTTTTGCAGATGGTCGCTTTCCAGATCTCCTTTGAAAAAACAAGTATGTCCTCGGACAATTTTAATTCTCAAATTAAATTTAACTCCAGTTTTGGGGTTGTAATAAGCTAAAGTTAGTTAACTCTGCTGCATCAAAGACAGAGTTGTAGTTGGTCTAACATTAGAGTAAAATTACACCTTCATCACATCTCGGACGATAGAAGACCGGTTTGCCATCGATTCTGATAAAGCTATTGTTCCAGATGATTTCATGTTCATTGTCACATTAAAGACAAATGACATTCATGATGTTTTTTCTAATTGTAAATTTCAGAAAAGTTTGAGGGAATTCTTAAATAGATTTTATCAGATTTAATTATTATTATTATGCATCAATTATACATCCTTTATTGGCCTGTTGGCTGTTCTCAGTTCACATATTGTCTTGGAAGTTGTTTAACTGTTATATTTAGCTTGAATTCAAAGAAAGTTTTCAGTTATATGTGATAACAGTGAATTAGTTGTAATGTTGCTTTTCATCGGTTATAAAATTAATAAAGTGCCTGTGCTGGAGTAAATTAAAATGCATCACCTTCTAAAAAGAAACAAGACGTTTTTATCTATATCAGAATTCGTATATTTAATAGGACTACATGCTCTCTAATCTGGAAATAATTGGATGAAAAAAAAATTCCGAGGACAGCCAAAATTGGCTGTCCAATTTGGCTCTCAGAGGAATTTTTTTAAACCAATTATTTCCAAATTGGACAAACATGCAGTCCTCTTACTTATTAATTATATAACTAGTCAATTAATCCAGCATTGTCACCAAAACTATTATCCTTCAAGAAAGGCAGACTGAAATGTTGAGAATTTTTTATTTCCAAATCATTTGAAATAGAATGTCATAATTACATAAAATAACAAAAATATAATGAAAAAGAGAATACTGTAAATTTCAAAAGTGTAAAAAATCGAAGAATGTTCTTATTTACAATAATATTATTTTCAAAATATTCAGGAAGGATAAAATTGATAGTGTGTAGAAATGAAACGACAATAAGGATGGGGAAAATTACAATAAGAATGATTACCATGCTGACCTGACTGCCAGAGGAATTTTTACGTCTGCTTCACTTAAAGCATGAGAGGCATTTTTTCCCTTTCCGTAAACCTTCACTCTTAATTCTCTTGCTTTTGCTTCAAGTTGTTGCCTCGAATTTGCAAACTCGCTATCGCTCAAAATACTGTAGTTTCTGCCACTGTTTTTCAAATGGCGGTCCAACGAGCACTGCATGACAGCCAGACTTTCTGGTTCGTATACGTCACCGCCCTGTTTTCGAATTTCAGGAAAAGAAACGGCAAAGGATATGTTCCAACTTTCTCGCTACGTTACGCTGCACTTTCCACTTGTTGAAAACCATCAGCCAAGTTTTAGTATTCTTGGAGGTGTTCTTGTTTTGCTTTTTGCTTCTTAGGTTAGCAAGGTCCTCTTCTGGCAACATAGGAAATCTCTTATTTACGTTACTATTGCTGAAAAGATTATGAGAAATGGAAAAATTTGGCAAATCTTGACTAAATTCCGCCATTGTCAACTAACAATGCGACAAGACGTCCTAGTTTTTCTTAAGGTGTTTCGATACAGTTTTTTTGGGACCATACCTAACTTTTTGAATAGGCTCTTAGACAGTCTTCTCCTTGTCAGATCAACGTGAAATTTGCAACACTTGTTGGTTTTGGATTGAACTTTAGCGTGGTTTACATTTTGTAAAAATCGATATTTCCATGACAACGATAAACAAAAATCCTCGAAAACAGTAAAATTGAAATTTGCACGATCCAGATTTTGCTTCGAAAAGCAAATACCAGCAATATCTTAAACTGTGGTGTATGGAAAACAAAATATACAAAAACAAAAAAATTCTGTATGTTTGTTTTGAAGTAAATCGCAAAACCATTTTCAACCTTAGTTTTTGCCTAGTAACAGTAAATGCACCGAAAAATAATCAACGCTTTGATGAAATGGCTAGTAAATACTGTTAAAATGTGTCTTTTACTTACTATTTTACGCCCAGAAAGTTCTGTTGAAACTGGTGTTCGCGATCTCGAGAACGACTTGCTTTTCTAAGATCATTCGTGTAATAATTTTGTGGTAATTTTTTAATTTGAGCGCTTTTGCGAAAATCTTAAGAACGGCTCGATAGATTTTTTAAAACATTAAACATGCGTGCTTGACGATGTGACCAATTTTAGTTTTGAGTCTTATTAACATTGATTCACCGGAACACTTTTAGATTTAACGTTAAAGAGGATGTATGAACCGACGGAGAAGGTTGCGTTACAAATTCACAGTTGGAAAGTAGATGGTAATATATTCAAAGTAATGCGTTATTCATTGCTTCGTGATTTTTATCTGGTTTCTTTGTTCTTTGTTGCACTGTATATTACAACGAAAAGTAAAAATCACGGAAGAATGCATTGCGCATTACTTTGAATATATTAGCGTTTACTTGCCAACTGTTTATATGTAACGCAAGCCCCTCCGTCGGTTCATACATCCTCTTTAACGTTAAATCTAAAAGTGTTCCAGTGAATCAATGTTAATAAGACTCAAAACTAAAATTGGTATTTTGTTTTTCATACACCACAGTTTAAGATGCTGGTATTTGCTTTTCGAAGCGAAATCTGGATCGTGCAAATTTCAATTTTACTGTTTTCGAGGATTTTTGTTTATCGTTGTCATGGAAATATCGATTTTTACAAAATGTGAACCACGCTAAAGTTCAATCCAAAACCAACAAGTATTGCAAATTTCACGTTGATCTGACAAGGAGAAGACTGTCTAAGAGTCGATTCAAAAAGTTAGGTATGGTCCCAAAAAAACTGTATCGAAACACCTTAAATTGGACAGCTTGTGTATTTTTAATTGAAAGTCCTAGAGCTAATTGAAACTATCCAAAATTAATCCTTAATTGGACAGTTCTCAGAAATCAAAGGATAATAGTTGGGCTGACAATATTGGATTAACTAACCAGCTTACAATTACAACAGAAATATGTTCTGTCAGTAACGATGGACATTTAGCCGTAATCCTTGCGGAATGGAAAAGAGCAATCTCAAACTCTACAAAACGTCATTAATGTAGGGAGTGAGACCTTACTCCTACCCGAAAGAGTCACTGCCAAAAATCGCACGCAAACTGCTTGTTCTTAGTTCTGTGGAACCTCCGAACATATTATTGAAGCTAGCACAGGAAAATTTGCCTATTAAGGCTATCGACAAATTGAGATCGAAAGCTGACGTTCTCAGCGTTAGCCTTTCGTCAGAGCAAATCGCTCTGAAGAAGGGCTAAGGCTCGAAACGTCAGCTTTCAACCTCTTTACGGCGACCAATTTACCTTATCGACTCAGTTGATAAATCCAAAGTTTTGTGTTTTTTTTACTTCCCCACCGACGCAGCACCACAGTTTCGTTAGGAACTCTTTAGAAACTAACCCCCTTGAATTGCCTTTGAAAGTTACAATAGAAAACAAACTTCGATGTGACAAACAAATAATAGCCTCTACAAAATTAAGCTGAAACATTCCCCCATATGTGATCGCTGTAGGTTCGCAATGAAATTCTACACCATCTTTTTATGATTGCCCTATATCACAAACTTTTTTTAATTTGGCACAAGGTTATTACATGGTGAATGTTACATGATCAGAAAATGTCACTTAAAATGCCATGGATATATATCATCTGCGGATATTAACCAGATTCCAGTCTTCACCATGCTTTGAGTCATTTAATAATTGTTGCTAAGTATTATATTTTTTCCTGCTGGCTAAACAACGACTTTCTATGCCTCGAAATGTTTCGTCTGTTTAATGACAAGATTACATCTGAACGAACGATTGCTTTTAAGAACAACGCTCTTAAGAAATTCGAATCGCAATGGAAAACACTCTGCGCTTAAACTCCTGCGACGCTTTGCCGTGTATATGGTGCCTCTTGTCCTTTCCGTTTTATATTCTGTTACCTTAAGTCCATATTTGTAACGTATTTGTAAGCTTCTTCCCTGTGCAAATTGGCCCGGAAGTTACTTTTTTTAAAATTTAGTTATGTAATGTTTGTTTGATGTAATTAACTTTCTGTTTTGAACTAATTTAGCATAAAGGCTGTAGTACATTGTAAAGTATTTTTTGCTAAGATAAAGGTCCGTTTATTAAAAAAAAAAGTGCAAGGGAGAAATGAAACGAAGAAGACATCATGACCTGGCCAACAGAAGATGGAGCTGAATTGACCACGTCTTGAAAAAGCCACCAACGACATCACGAAAGAAGCCCTATACTGGACCGCAGATGGTTGACGCAGACGAGGCAGGCCACGGCTAATATGGAGAAGATCGGCATGACAGAGCTAAACATAAAGGGAAGACTTGGCCTCACTTGGAGTGAGGCATTGAAAATTGCACAAGACAGGGAACGTTGAAGGGATTTAGTGGTGGCCTTAAGCGCCACATGGCGTAAAGAGGCCTAAGAAATTAAGTAAGTAATCAAGATTACAGACACTCTCGGTTACGTTTCTAGATGCCTATTACTCTGTGAGATTTTACTCGATAGAAATGAAATTTTTCACAAATAACACAAAACAGTCTGGGAATATGACAAGGATTATTAATTGAACAGTTTTTGTTTGACACAGGCGTGGCTTTAATCTATCCTAAAAGCACTATCTAAAAAGTATAAAATTTGTCATCGGCTGGAATTTTTGTGAAATATCTGGATTCAGCTTAGATAGTTAATAATAATAAATAATAATATACAAAGCTTATATAGCGCTTATTACAACGTCTCTACGCGCTTTACAATTCTAAGAACTAGGTAATAACTGAAACAAATATTGATTTAAGAAATCCAACTGGCGGGAGGCAAACCAGTTGGCTATTTACAAGCGCAGCCGAAGGATTTATAACTCGGGATTGCCGTGAAACAAATCCATGAAGTGCTCAGAGTGGGATTCGAACCCGGGACCCACGGACTCGAAGTCCAACACCCTAATCACTCGGCCACCCTGCCTCCCTTTTATGCCCAGCTGTAACCGTAACAAAGCGTTCGGCAAGTCGGCAGAACAGAATTCACGGAAAAATTTGAAAGCCAAAACACCGCTTTTGTCAAAAACTGCTGCTATAAGCATGTACTGATAACGACAAGCCGCTACTTTTACCAACGCGCCGCTGGACTCCAAGGTATGCTTGTGATGCAAAATTCTCGTTTTTCCTCGCGAAGCGAGGAGGGCCGAAGGCCCTCCGAGCGTAGCGAGGTTTATAAATTTGTCGCGTGGGGTTCGCGCGAGGATCGCTAAGGGCGGTCAAATCTCGATCGGCCCATATATATTTCGATGGTGTCGGCACAGTTGCCTAGCAACAAAACCAAATCGCGACCGCTGACAGTTGTGCACTCTCATGTTTCTTCGGCGTGTTTCTTCATTTCTTGCTTGCTTCGCTGCGTTTATTTGGGTGCTGATATGTTTATTCATCGTCTGTGGACAAGCAAGCAATGCTGATTGAACAAGTGGCTGAAAATCCAATCCGGGGGAGATTTACAACTGAAACTCAGCGTGAACGCCGACTTGAAATTCAGCGCGAACAACGAAGGTGAAAGAGTCGACGACAAGAAAGCACGGGTATAGAACATCGTTTTCCGATAATAGCCTAGCGAAGACTAAAGCCATCAGCAGGACACAAACAGGAGACTGGAATATCACAGGCGAGAAATCTTGAAACATACATAACGTAGCTTAAATTTACCTTGATAGCACAGCGCTGCGATAAAACGAAATTCGCCAACAACGCGAGAATTGATACAAGGTCTTCGAATATTATAACTCAGTCACGCCAATTGCATAATACCGGTAAGAATGAACCCAGTGGCTACAAACTCTTCGAGAAAATGTGTGCTGAAACCGATCAGGACCGGTGACACCGACAAGAAGTGCTTCGACAAAATGATTTTGTTATAGAAGGAACAAGAGGCGGGAAAAAAACACACGATCATCAAAATACTTTTGCTAGAAATATCAGTACCTTTCCAACGGACGGTGACTGAACAGGTATCTTTACTCTTGATGTACCAGTAATTATTATTAACGTATAATTACTTTTCCAAGGATGTTCAAAATTACAGATTACACAAGAGAAATGAAATTATTCACAAAATAGGTTTCAGTTCCCCAAACAACTAGCATATTTGTGTATGAGCAGTAAAAAAAATTTAAATCTTAAGTTTAGGACGTTCCCGAAAAAATATTTGAAAGAAATAATTCATATTGGATCAGTAGGAATTTATAAAAGTTTATGTTTTCCGTTATGGATATAATTTGACCCTGTTAATAGTAAAAGAAATAATATTCAGATGGATCAGAAAGGACAATTTCTGTTCACAATTTGGTTTGGAAATGCACTTACAAGTATTGCTCTGCCTGACAATTACCACTTTAAAATGTGTAGCGGGGATAGGTACGTACTACCTGCATGTGTTTGATGTGAAACAAACATCACTGCTTAAAATTAATTATTGATAATAATTTCATGCTATATACAGTGACCAGCATCACAGCTCTCCTCCCAGTGCACAAACAAGCACCAAATTCATGGGAATTGAGATCCTGATCACCTTCAACATGATTTGTCTATGTGAAAGTTTGTCTTACTTCTGAAGGTTTCACATGCTATAATCTACATTCACCCTTTCCCTTAATTAGCTACTCTTGCTTTTCACACCAATTGACCTCCCTAAGCCCCAATGTAAACCTGCAAATTCTCCTTACTGGTCTTCATACATTTCTTGTAGTACTAGTGCAGAGAACTTCTTTCTACTGACATTAACACTATTCATGTTTGGTGATCAATTCCTTAATTCTGATGACCTAATTAAAGCATTGTTATTGTAGGGAGATGCTGGTCACTGGGGCTTCAAGGGTTAATGTATTACATGTATATGCATGGATTTTTGCGCTATAGAAATAATAAAGTTAAAGTTAAGTTAAGTTATATTATTGTGACAGTTATCTAATCCAATTTCTATAGTATGTTGGGGGAATGAATAAACATGTTACAACATCAATATGAAACTCTGTGCTTTGCTTGCCATTATTCTGTATTATTCTCATTTCAACTTTTGGGTAAAAATGGATAATTTTTTTAATGCACCACATCACTCTTCAGCAGTGAGAGACTCCTGCTACAGTATCTCAACCAGTCAAGGGAAATAATGTATTGATTTAGCTATTGACACTTGTCAATACCCAGTAAATAGAACAAAAACTGTACAACAGAATCCAAAGGAAATGGCCGGGTTAATGTTGGAGATAACAAGTTCCAATTGGAATTTGAACTGCATTTCTGATAACCTATTCTCACCCAACCAAAATAAACAGAAACACCACACATATTGTTTTGGACAACAGGTCCACAGCAATACTATACGTCCTCTCCAGAGAGCAATTTACCTTATTTTAGAATGAAGAGAGGTGGGGGGGGGGGGGGGGGCTGAACGTATTTTCGTATACATGACAGAGGATTGGATGCAAGTTTCATGGAAGCGAATGGGAACCAGAATGTCGATCTTAACTCCCAATTGGGGACCATTGTGGCCACCCATATACACCTCCAGTTAAAGCAAATTTCTATCCCCTCCCCACCCCCATCGCTCAATTTTGTGGTGCACCCGTGCCTGAGCTTCGCGAGGTTCTGCGAGTCACGTATTTCTAGTTTACTTTTTCAAACAAAAAAAGCCAATACTCATAAAACCTATGGACCAAAATATTCAATGCCTTTCAGCACTTTTGTACATTTTGTTAAGCTCTGCTAAGCAATCTTGGATGTGGACATTAAAAAGATTGGACAAATCGTTTCTATCTTTCTTCAGGCGATGGTCTTGTTCAAGTCTCAGTTGATGCAATCGAATGCAAATTTGCACAGCTGTTTTCACACATTTGAAGAATTCATACGTTGGACAGGAAGGCGACGAGTGGGGAAGGAGAGAGGGCAGTGGCTACATCATTGTTATTTTTTGAGTTCCTGCACGCCTTGTTTTGAAATTAGAGCGAGGAATGATGCAATAACTTTCGTAAACATGAAAAGTAGTTTGGCTTTTATTTTTCTATGAAAGACCTTCATAATTGTCCTTTTCCTTGAACTCTGGAATAGCCATGATAAGGTATTAGCAGAAAACAAGAAAATCGAGTCTGTTTTGTCCGAAAACAATGCTAACTTCCTAAAATATCATTATCTACTTATACAAGCATGCCTGCCTTGTCAAAAAATCGGGACGATATATGAAAGATGATGTAACCGTTTTGGCCAGGTTCTGGCTATGAGACTTACATCAAGGCTAATCTCGTTTCTTATGGGCAAAATCAGTGACCATTTACCAGCAACATTATTATATCCGAGCCACTTCGTTTCCATTCCATTCCATTTCAGCCGTTTTGAAACTTCCCCGAAGCCCTGTAGTTTAGTCTGTATTACAGTGATAGCAAACAGTACAGTACAGTACAATACAATACTTTATTAAAACATGCGACACACTAAGGAGCCAAAAAAATGTTCGTTTAAAACGTGTACGAGATACAACTTATTATGGTAATAATAAAAAGAATTGTAATGATAGTAATACTAATAATATCTTCGTGGCTTAGAATTAAACACTGGAGAAGTTCTTTAAGAGTCATGAACGGTGCTTTTAAGTCATATAACGTGTAGATATATATAAATATTTTAAATTTTTCTTGCGTAATACTATATACTTACTGGCCTGGTTGTGTATTTTTTGTTGTTTAAATATAACAGTGAAAATGTTTTCTTTTTCTGCATGACTTACCTGAACACAAATGCATTGAAGCCAGAAGCTTAGGAACGGTATAAATAAACAAAATGTCTTAACGGTTCAAAAACAGTATTGAGCCGCTTCCACTTTAAATAGAAGTAAGCATTTAGACGTGGTTGTTATAAAAGTGTATTTTCTTGCTGATATGTACATCTACGTGAATCTGAAATTCTTTCTTTTGTGGGGGCAACTTTTCGTGGTTCCAATTCATTTTTCCCAAACGAACGAAAGAGGAACTGGATTGTATTGTATTGCTACAGAAATTGGATTAGCCTCCTTTATAGGCATGTCACGCAATCCACGGTGAAGGAGCACGTGACGAACACCTAAAAAACGTCTGCGTTGGAGGCTCTAGGTTTAGGTTTTGGGGGAAAAACTAAACTTCGAAGAGTTTCGTGATATTTAGATTCATCATTTCAAAAATTATGAACATAAATCCTGATTTTTAAGATTTATGATCCAAGCGTTCTGTTGGAAAAGGATTCAAAAGAAACATATCCGTCAGGCGGTTTTCCGTGCAAAATTTGCACAACTATTGGTATCATGGAAATATATTCAGCTGAAATTTCATTTCCCTATGTTTGAAAAGTATCTCTTACAGCTTGTTGATAATTCCGTAATAATTATTAGGGAATTATCAACAAGGTTATTTGAATTACTGACTGAAGTGACTACACCACATCACCCTGAGATGCAAGGTTTGCAACTTTTAAGCATTTAACCAGGTTTTTCTCCCACGTTTGCTTTTCCTTTGAGCTTGGATAGTCGATGTAGCTCCTCTTTTTCAGTGCCCTGGGAAGTTTGTTTCTATTTACGTCATCAAGTTTAATGATAACAAGGCTGTTATCTCTTTTTTCTAGAAGCCGATGGAGGGCGAAATCTAATTCATTGCTGCAATATTTGCTATTGAAGAAGCTTCGCGATACGACAGCAACTGTCTTCCTGCTCTTGTAAACACTGTCTACCATGTTGTCTCTAAAGGGCACTCCAGCGATAAAATCTCTGTCGTGAACACAACATTTAAAGCCATGCTTATCCTCCAGAGTTGGCAGCAGCGTTTTCTTAACCCAATCTTTGTCCCTGGTGCTGTATATGATGAATGCGTCAAATTGAAATTCTGAAAACAAACATTGTATAAAAATAAATAATGACGAATTTTTTGTGTTACAACAAGCTGTAGTGTCCCACACTGTAACCTCAAAGAATATCTTTCAGCCCTGAAGTGCCAAGAGCGGATTGGACCCTCTGTGAAGCTATTTCGGTCATTTTGGAGGGGAAAACAACCCTATCAAAGACCTCAACAGACCACAGTGGAACCCACTTTGGTCTTTTGATGCCTGCTCAGGAATATCTTAGCCTCAATTAGGGGAGCCGAAGTAGTACTGTATTTGCTCATTGAAATAGTCTGCGTAGCTGGAAGGTTTATCTACACGTCAAGTAAAGTTTTGGTGACCACAGGCGGTGTAAGCAGCGAAAAAATACCACCTGGAAGAGAGCTATAGGTTTTTTAATGCCGCCCAATTTTATCATCTATGCCTGTTTAACCGGCGAACTGAATCAGAGAGAAAGATGTAATTCAAAACATTGAGTATTTGCACGGACGTTTGAAGAAAATGTACAGTGAAAACATGAGTGATACATTTTGTGGGCAGCTGTTTGAAGGTGAACGGTCACATCATTCATGATTGGCACGAACCTGGCTGTATTTAAGCTTGGCCCGTATGTCGTGAAATCGAGCCAAATACTATCTCGTACCACTCCCGCCGTAAGTTAATTACTGTATGTTATAGTTGAAATTTCTTTAAAGATTAGAAATAACTTTAAAAAAAAATTTACAAATTTGTCTCCAGGACTGCACGCGTTCATGCTTACTTTTTCTGAGTAAATCCTTTAAAGAAATAATTTCATGACACCAACCTGATAGAGCAAGTGTAGGTTTGCCTGAGCGGCGAAAGTACCAAAACACTACAGCAGCTACGACAAGTATTGCAAAGAAAGCTGACACAATGAAGGGGATAGCAATTTTACTGACTGGAATCTTGTTGCCTGTTGAGAAAAATCAATTATGAAGAGATAAATAGAGGATAGTCTGGTGACCTTTCACGTAAACAAAGTGGATCCTTTTTTAAGAGGAGGGAGCCATCAAAATACCCAAACCTGTGGGGCACTCAATCACCTGGTTGTGGCAGAGCACCTTCACACTCATCTGAGTATGCAAGCAATCCAACTGAGGTCTCTTAGGTGAAAAATAGTATAACAGTCCTAAGGCTGACCATAACCCAGGTATCACTTGCTTGCCATAAGGGGGCAGACCCCTAACTACAGATATGGTGTTGTTGCTGAGGGATTTTTGTGGATAACATTTTGTCATACGCTGTTTTGCAGCTCTTTGTGTCGCTAATTTGATAAAACGTGCTAGGACAACTATCTGCATTTTAAAAATCAACATTGCACCCAACCACGCATTAGAAAGACAAATCAGCCTAAAATTCAGAGGAAAGACGGTCAAATTCCAATGTTTTTACGAACCATAGGTAATTCAACCTTCTTCATAATCTGACGTAAATGATTACTGTTTACTTAAAAAAAATTAAAACTACAGTAGAAACTGTACAAATATATGCACTTATGAAGTCATAACTTCTATAATGACTTTAGTTTCAAGAATCGATACGTGACATTTTGCTTTATGGCGATTGTTAAATATTGGCATTGTTTTAATAACCAAAACTGTTTGCTTTCTGTGTATTAGGCTTTTTTCTGTGCTGGTCATTTGACCTGACATATATGGCTATCACTCGACAATCGTGAAAACCTTTACCATGGAACAAACGTCGCCAACCAGCTTATCTTTAGAAGCCAGGGTTTCCAAGATGTAATGGCTAGAAACGTTCGATAGCAATGTGGTATTTAAGAGTGGCCCCCTTAAACCAAGGATAGATTGGTTTCCACGTACCCTACTGTACTTTCGGTTTCGGCCTTCTTCCTTCAACCCTTGATAATTGCACACAACTATTTCCTTGTCTTGTGTGTTGTTACCTTTTGCTGATGATATTTGCAAATTGTAAACCAGCGAAAATAAATGGCATTAGGTTGAAGCTTACAAAACATTTGCGGCATTTATTTCGTGAAAACGTTTGTCTACAACGTATATTTTATTGTGCAATAGTCACCTGAGGACGAGCTGATTATTTTTAAAGGCCTCGGTACTTCTTGATTCACTTCATGATCACCTATAGTAAAAGAGACTATATAAGCAAATAGGAACAGCTGCAAACCACCGTTGAAGTGCTAACAATGTTGACAAAAGCCATCGCCAATTGAACTTTTCACCGTAAAATCCACTGTCTTGCAAATGGGGCATTCACTGGTGCAAAACACAGAGTTTACACGGAAAAATGCAAATTTATATTGAAAACTTCAAATGCAAATATTTTGGCAAAACCTGACGAACATTTTTTTTAAACATAGATTTTCTAGAAAGCGTGTAATCGTGTTTTTATTCTGCTTTCTATGCATTTATTTTGTCCTTCAAAAACTCATGAATAATTAATGATCATTTCCACCAATTACATCACGCAAATGAGTCACGTGGATGCTTGTTTAAAACCGGTAATACATCAACAATCTAAAAAGCCTGGTGGCGGCATTTGATTTCAGTCCCAGGGGAAAGCGGGGCTGATTGTAATATACCTCATTACTATTCTTTATATAAAATGTTACCCTCATTAGTATTCTTTATATAAAGAATACTAATGAGGGTAACATTTTATATAAAGAATAGTAATGAGGTAAATTACCATCAATCAACTCTCTTCTGGAACAAATCAAAGGCCTGAAAAAAGAAATGAAATAAAATAAACAAGCATAGCCCACTTATTGACGGAACGTGTTGACTTTGGTACGGCATTTTCCAGCAGTTGTTTCTCTTCTTCAGCATTTTTGGGTTTGCGAAACGTCCGCTTGTGCTTCGAAGCCATAATGTTCTCATCGAGCTCACTATTAAATGAAGTTTCCACTATACAAATCATCTAATCTTATAATTCTTTTCAGATCTAGCAGCATGAACTAGCAGCACGGGAAAATGGTCCGAAGCTCATTAAACAAAACTTTTTATTCTTTTCAAAGACTATAGGAACTACAAAACATGAAAGAATGTCTTTATATTCTGTGAGATCGATTTTGACATTCTCTTGATGAGACTATGGAATAAAGTTATAGCACGGGAAAATGGCACCATTAGTTCATTATTCTATGAGATCGTTTTTTGAAGCCGTTCAATAAACTCGCAGATCGTGTTTTATCGGGTCTAAAACCACTCGGCTACGCCTCGTGGTTTTAAACCCGATAAAACACTCCTGCTCGTTTATTAAACAGTACTTAGTGCCATGCCATTTAAATGCCCCCACTGTTTAATCAATGTATCTAATTAAATGTAATCTATTGGCACGCGATCTTTTAAACACTCGCCCTATAAAAATAAAGAAGAATCAATCAAAACGGACCTAACTTCAACCATGACCTTAACCAAATTTACAAGACTTTTCCGAACGTTTGTTGAAAGATTTTCTTTATTTCGGCATCATCTGAGGCTGAAATTTCTACTCGGGTAGAGTGAGTCGCTGGTATTGTTGCTAAGGGTTTTTTGTGGATGGTATTTTGTCGTTTTTGCAGGGTTTTGTGCTGCTAGATTGGTGAAATGTATGAGGATAAACATTTGATTTTTAAAATTCAAAATTGCGCGTTCGTAGCTAGTGCCAGCCCCCCAGCCGCACATTAGAAAGAAAACTCCCTTAAACTCGAAGGAAAGGAAGAAGAGTTCAAAATTTTTTCGCCAGTCGGATGTAATCCAGCCTTCTTTACAAACTACGAGAGCAATTACTGTTTACGCACAAACTAGACAAACTTCAGTAGAAAATGTATAAATTAAGATATATAATGCGTCTGAACTTCTATAATTCGAATGCGAATTATAATAAATCGATGCGTCACGTTTTACATCTTGATGATATCTTCAATAACTAAAACTGTACGTCGTCTGTGCTTTAGGTTTTTTTTCTGTTCCGACCACGTTACCTCCCAAAGATGGTTGACTCTCCAAAAAATAAATAAATAAAAACTTGAAAACTATTTTCTTTGAAAAAAGGTCGCCAGCAACTCTTTTGTGGAAGTTGGAGTTTCCAACATTTGATGGTTAGAAACTTTCCATTGCGACAGAATGGTAGTTAAGAGTCTCCGCCCTTACTGGAGATAATGGTGGCTCCTGCTTCCTTATTCGAATGAGAAGTCGGCTGGTCAACTCGAGAGCGTTTGTCGTTTTCTGTTTTTCTGCAAGATTAGACTTTTCCGCTCTTTTCTTAGGGCCAGCTTTTTTGGTTTTCAATTTTCAACTTTTCCATGGTACACGAGTAGCACACCATTTGGACTTTTCTATTGGACACAATTACGTGTAAGTTATTGATATCTATGACGTAAACAAAGCTTCCCAAATTCTTAAATGCTTTATATAGCTTATGTAATTGGAATACCCGGATGAATTCGTTTGCCCACGAAAATTCCCCAGGATGTCAACTTGTTTCAGAGATTATAACACCGAGTTTAATAAAGTTCTAATGTAAGATGCATCCCCTCCACAGTTTGCGCACGCTGTAGGATTTGGCAACTTTTTTGAGAAATGTTCGGTTTTTCTGATACTAAACTTTTACTTGGTCGAGAGAAAAAAAATTTTTTCCAACTTTAAAGTTAGCTCAAGTGGGCATTTAAGATGGTTTGGCAGATTCATTCTAACATGGAAGGCAAAATCTGAGTTTTAAAACCATAACGAGAAAAGAAACATAGGTTTCACGATCTCTGTTTTATTTTCAAGCCGTTTTTACCTCTACAGATTTTATCACTTTTTTTGGCTGATTATATTTTAAAATGTCCTTGCGTCAATATTTCCTCGTTTAATCGTTTAACTTAGAGTAATGAACCAAAAATTCAATGAACACATCGTACTACTTTCGGCTTTGATCGTGAGTGAAGTTGGCTTTTTATTTAAGGCAGCCTCTTGCAGACAAGACCACAGGGCAGATGTGAGTGCACTCCACAGCCAAGGTCATTCCAGTAACCAGATGCTCTGACCACATGGCCTGTGTGCCCAGTCCACATGTGACCGCACGGCTCGCGTGCTTTTCCATTCAGTTCATGTGGCGCCCAGTTCGTGTAGACGGGAACGGAGTGATCGTACCAGAGGAAGAGGTTAGACGCGCGAGTCCCACTTGAGGCCGATCCAAACCCGTTTCAGTGATGGAGCGCGCTGATTCACCATGTTCAGGACAAACTCGTTTTCTTCTGCGTTGTTAATTTATACCAGTTCTCCTCTCAGTGCACGGCAGTAAGTGTAAGCCTGGTGCCATGTCTTGATGGAGCTACTCACCAGGTAACAGTAGCTTTTGAACCGCGTCCAGCCATTGGGACCAGGGGGGCCTGTAATTGAGGGGATTGCGTTAAGGCAATTAGTGCCGTAACGATGAAGGTAAAACGAGCGAGTGAATGAAGTAGCGAAAGCGCGAGTGAGCGAACTAGTGAGTGAGTGAGCTAGCAAGAGAATGAGCGCACGAATGCCTTGAGTTTACTTACCAAACGTTTGTTTGAAGATTCTCATTAGTTGGGCATCATCGGCTGAGGCTGGAAAAATATAAATGTTTGAAAAAATGTTCTTGGTTCGAGTTTTTTTGTTTTTTTGAAGTATGTGGTATGCCATCTCTGATATTAAAACCCAAGAGATGCTAATCTCTTCTTGGTTTTAATATATTTCGGACTTTATGATCGGGTTTATCATTTATGAGTTAACAAGTAAACAGTCACATGAAGGGAAGCTCAAGGCTGAAGGCAATGGATGAACACACAAGCCATGTGACCGAATGAAAGACCACAAAACGAACGAACGAAAGCAGTGAGTGAACGAACGAACAAAATAACGCATGAACGAACGAACAAACCCGACAATCGAACGAGCGAAATGCCAGCCAAACAAGCGGAAAATGGACTAATAGCACGAACAAACGCCCGCAAACCCGGCAACTCAACAAATGGCTGAATACACCTATCTCTTTTCAAAACAAACAAAAGCAGTGCCAGTTTGGTTCACAATATAGAAAAGTATTTTTGGGCGGCTTTAAATAAGATTAGTAGAAATTGATTTAATAATGCGATTGAGAAAAAGAAAAAAAAACGGAAAATGGAAGATAAAATGTGTATTAACTTTTTACATCTATTTTAGTGAGCTCACCAAAACTTAAGTTAGATACCGCATAGAATGATAATGAGAAAACTGTTTAGTCTGCTCAGAAGGTCTGTCATTCTTGTCAGGGGCACAGTGAGCAGACCTGGTACTGCTGGTAGAGAGTTATAAAACGCAACCGAAAATTGAAAGAAAGATTCTGCAACTGACAACATTGCGCTACTTGATGTAGAACTGCAGATTGAGGGTTGAAAGGTCTACCGACTTCCGTCACAAGCTGCAGATATCACTTCTCTTCACAGAATGTCACCAATGTACACCAAAATGTCATTCTCAAGTCTCTTTTTCTCTTTTTTTGACATCTGTCTTTCAAACGGTATTAGTATTCACTGTGGAGAGAGGAATAATGTTTTCATCACTGGTATAAACTATGTGTGTTTTGTGTTTCTCTCTAATCGGTGATTACAGTGGAACTCAGCTTAGACGACTACCGAAAATGCTGAGATACATTAATCGCGTCTTACGATCGCAACGCCTCACACGAAGTGCATGATGTGACTACGAGAAGTAAAGTCGGTATTATGACCATGCTGATGTTTCGTTTGATTTAAACGAATCGCTCATTAGTTTTGTCCTAAGTTGTTGGACATACTGATAGTTTGATTATCAAAATTGTTATTAATTTTGTTCCGGGTGTGTTTTTGCTGGGCTCGTATCCTGAATAAGGTTTTTTATAGTGTTCAAACTCTGCCTGCTTTATGACAATACTGGCAGTGGTTTTTAAAAAAATGCTTTAACGGGCTGTAGAAGAAAGAAAATGATTTTCCTTTGTGCTGAACTTAGTGAGGTAGAAGAAAATTAGACCCTGGACATAATATGTTCCTAGAAGCTCACAATCTTCCTTCAAAAAATGTTCCCTTGCCAGAACAGTTAATTTCCGTGGACAAATATCTGTGCATATTTTTGCCCCAAATAAAGGTAATGTTTGTTTAAGCGTTGCATGTGTTTGAGTCCTAAGAATGTCTATTCACGTTTGCTGATATTCCTTTCTTGGATTTGTTTTGAGCTCATGGAAAGTACCTTCCTTGTTTTGAATGTGTTCAGCTAAAGTGGCACTGGGACCCGAATTTTGGCATTCCATATTTTTACAGTTTTGAAAAAAGTTTGTGGTTCTTAGTCACCGTGCCAAATTTTAACTCATTACGACGACTGGAAACCGCTTTTTTCGGACGGTTTTTGTCGAGATTTTACCGTCCGCCATTACTGGCCCTCCTTCCGGAAGCTGGTTTGCAAATTAGCGGAAGTGACGTCAAGGCTAACCTCAAACCTAGTACCTTCACATGGTTACCACTAGAAGTAACTGTCGCCGAAGGAAGGTTTCCTGCCAACTGTTTGTTGGACGGCCTTGCAATTTTCGTTGCTGCAGCAGTTATGACGGGTATTACTTGTGTTGTACAATGCTACAACAATAAATCCAACCACGGAGCTGGTATTTCGCTTCATCAAAGCCTTGCGAGCTGACCCGCAATGGAAAAATTGATAATGTTCGTTCTCATACACAGTGCAAATTTCAACACGAGAGGTACTTTTGTCGTCTTTTACGTAACGTGCATCCGCCCTGTGACGGAATATGCGTGCCCGGTATTTCATAATGCGCTGCCCGCTTACCTATCTGCGGAGCTAGAACAACTGCAAAAACGCGCGATGCGTATCATTTTTCCATTTACATCGTACCGCGACGCACTACAGCAAGCACGCTTAGAAACGCTTTCTGCGCGCAGAGAATTAATCACATCTAAATTATTCGAATCTATTAGCAGTAACGAAAACCACAGATTATATAAGCTTTTACCCTCGCGAAATAAATGTCATTTTAACTTGAGACATAAAAGAAATTTTAATATTCCCATGGCCAAGACTAAGAGACTCATGAACACTTTTATATATAGTAATTGTAATTAGACGATATTATAGTTTTTATTCTTATAATTAATAGATTTTATTCTTTCTTGTAAAAATTAATATAATTCAGCCTCTGGCTGCAATTTTAATTTTAATAAACTATCTATTTATTTCTATTGTTCTGATTACTTCACGGACGAGTCAGACGAGTGTTTCCAGAGGGCTGTTCATGTCAAAGGATCCGAGAGGTCGACCACTCCATTGTTCATTCCAACTAGGAAGAAAAAAAAAGGTCCGAAAAAAAATTTTCTGCGCGAACAAGAGGAAAGGTACGTAAGCTTAATCTTAACGCAGTTGAAGTGATTGTTTCTTTTTCACCGCATCTACCATTGCGGAAAACTTATTTTCTTTTAACGTCTTTTAAACGTTTATTTATCTGAAAATTTATTTTGCTTGTGGAAAACCCTTTGAGTTCTGCCGTCTGCTTGCGGACCTTCGGCGATCTTCGGCGTAGTCCTTACAAAAATGCAGCCTGGGCGAATGCAGGACCGCCGCGATTAAGCCGATAGTTAAGCTTTTTCTTTTTTTAATTCCGCGTGTGCTTATTTCAGAGCAGTAATCGCTTAGAAGCATGGGCATTTATTTTATAACATACCATCCTGAATGTAGAGAAACTTTTCTCCTTATTCCCTGTCGGTGAAGAGTCGATTGACATCAGTATTGTTCGAAATATGTGAAGGCTTCAATAGGTCGGTTCGTCTTGCGTGGAAATTTAAGTTGGGGAAAAAATAACACACGCCACTATTTGCCTAAGGGTTTTACAATGTTATTTCTTTTAACTGTCATAGCAATCTTAGTAAATGAACTACCAAGAAAAATGATAAAATATCATGTTATTTTTTTACGCAATGACTAAGGCAAGCGAAAGCTTCGTTTCCTCGGCGGCCCGCATGTTGTTGTTGAGCAGCAGAAATTTTTCCTTGTGGCTTTGATTTTCACTACAAATATTTAGATTCCGGTCACACAAGGCCTCCAGTTCTTATAAAAAGGTCTTGGTTTATTTCACTTTTTTCGGCTCAAATTAAGAATTCTATAAAAACTGTTAAAAATATTTTGAAACGCCAAGCACTTGTGTTTCAATGCATTAAACGACCACTTGACTATGATGACACCAGTTTCATAAATGGACTGCCAGATGACTATAACATTACGGCTCTTCAAGGAAGTTTCCCATACTATGCTAAGAATGGCCAAAAACCTCAATACTTTACAATATATAATGAATATAAACAACGGCAGACAAAATATAGCTTCTTTTATTTCTCCAACGAAGCGAACAATAAAGTCGATCGACCGATGCTTGATGTAACATAGTCACTTGATGATACGTTTGAGTCTGGAACAGAGTATTGCATCATCCCGTTAAAGCATGCACTACGCATGCGTTGTGTTCTGAAAAACATGGCGGACCGTTTCACGTGTTTGTTCATCCCGTTGGATGTTTTGACATTCTTTCGTTAGTTTGAGAACATTACATGGTGGCAGCGGTGAGTTCTCCTTTGCAATGGAGTTTCCCACACCCTCTCCGATGAACTTTGACGTTCCGAATGTAGCAGAAGGCTGGAAAAAGTGGGAGAAGTCTTTTAAAGTGTACCGCACCGTTCGCGAAGCGTTCAAGAAGCCGGAAAAAGTTCAGGTTGCGTTGTTGTTGCACATAGCTGGACCCGACGCTCAAACAATTTTTGACACGTTCCAGTTCAGGTCCGGAGAAAGCAAGGAGAAATACAGTGATGTTCTTCAGAAATTTCGTGAATATGTGGAACCTCATCGGAATGTGGTGTACGAGAGGTACCTTTTCTGGACAAGAGATCAACAAGAGGATGAACCGGTCGACTCGTGGCTAACGGATCTGCGAACCAAGGCAAGCAGATGTGAATTCGGCTCTGCTGACGTTACTGACACGATGATTCGCGACAAGGTCGTATTTGGCGTGCGAAGTGAGCGTGTAAAGATGAAACTTCTCAAACAAAGAGATCTGGATTTGAACGCTGCCGTCGAGATTTGTCGAGTGGACGAAGTTTCAACAAAGCAATTTCTGCGCATGAGACAAGAAAGCACGCCGTCTGGAGGTAACATTGATGTAATTCAAGGTCAGAAGCAACCAAAACGCCATGTTCCACCTTTCCAACAACAGGGCAGTCAACGAGGTATGTGCCATTATTGTGGTAGTTCTCACCCCTATGGTCAATGTCCTGCATATGGAAAGACTTGCACAAATTGCAACAAGAGACATCATTTTGCTAGAGTGTGTATGTCTCGTAATACCGTAGATCCTAGCCAAAGGAAGTCACTCAACATTCTTCAAGCAGATAACGTAGGGGATGATGGCCCATGTGATGATTTGTTCATTGGTGGAATCAATACTGAGAAATCAGATGCCTGGAATGTCAGTGTAAATATTGGAAATGGTAAGATGGTGGAGATGAAACTTGACACTGGCGCTGACGCAAATGTGATCAATGCTAAAGATCTCGGTGAATCCACAATTTTCCCTACCCATGCTGTACTAACTGCATTTGGAAACAACATCATCAAACCTTCTGGCTTTGTCATGCATGACTGTAAGATAGGAGCGCGCCCATGTCAAAAATTGAAGTTTTACGTTGTGGACTCTGGTCTGTCCATCCTGGGTAGATCAGCCTGTGAGTCGCTCGACTTGGTGCAGAGAATTCAGCAACTTCGTCAGCAGAGTATTCTCCGATATCGAAAGAGAAGTTTCTTCAAGACTATCACGACGTGTTTAGTGGTCTGGGCGAGTTTGAGAAAGAGTACGACATCCAAGTGAGACCAGATGTGGAGCCAAAGATACAGCCAGCGCGAAATTTTCCCTTTGCTGTACGGGATCAATTAAACGAAACTCTTGTACAGCTGGAGGAGAAAGGTGTAATAGTGTCAGTTGACTCTCCCACTGATTGGGTCAACAACCTGGTGGTCACAAAGAAGAAAAATGGATCCATCAGAATCTGTTTAGACCCTAAGTCGCTCAATCAAGCCATTAAAAGAGAGCATTTTACCCTACCTACCCCAGCGGAAGTTCAGGCCAAACTCAGTGGAAAGAAGGTGTTTACTGTATTGGATCAACGCGATGCATACTGGCAAGTCAAGCTGACGGAACAGTCTTCATTTCTGTGCACATTCAACACTCCATGGGGCAGGAAACGGTTCCAAAGAATGCCTTTTGGAATGTGCTCTGCTAGTGAAATTATTCAGAAGAGGAACTTTGAAACATTTGGAGACATCCCAGGCGTTCACTGCATCATAGATGACATGATCATAGCAGGCGAGGATGACAAAGATCACGATCAAATTCTGAAGAAAGTGATGGAGAGAGCCAGATTGAAGAATGTCAAGTTCAATCAGAGCAAAATTCAGTTTCGAGTACCCCAAGTTCATTTCATGGGCAACATCGTAACGGCAGATGGTTTGCATCCCGACGACTCCAAGGTACAGGCGATAGTAAACATGCCTCCTCCTGATGGAAAGCCAGCACTGAGAAGACTTCTGGGCCTAGTCAAGTACCTAGCACAGTATATTCCACACGAGTCAGATATCACCCAGCCACTTCGGTCTTTGCTGAAAGAAGATGTCCAATGGCAGTGGATGCCCGAACACGAGGAGGCGCTACAGAAGATTCGAGATGTGCTATCCAGTCAACCGTTGCTTCGATTTTACGACGTTCAGAAACCTGTCACAATTCAAGCGGATGCATCATCATCCGGGCTTGGTGCTTGCCTCTTACAAGAGAACCAGCCCGTCGCCTATGCCTCCAGGGCTCTGACAAGTGCAGAGAAGAACTATTCCCAAATTGAGAAGGAAACACTTGCTATCTGTTTTGCTGTCGCAAAATTTCATCCTTACGTCTATGGCAAGGAGTGTGAAATTCAATCGGATCATCGTCCACTGGAAACTGTTTTCAACCGGCCCCTTAGCAAGGTTCCACCTAGACTTCAACGCATGCTTCTCCAGCTCCAACGGTATTCCCTTCGCGTAACGTATACGCCTGGTCGTCTCATGTTTCTTGCGGACACTTTATCACGGGCCTATCTGGAAAACCAGGATACCGCTGAAGGCAGTGAGCTGGAGGAAGAAATGGAAATCATGGTCAATGAACTGGTGGCTGACAAACCCGTGAGTGACCAGAAACTCATTGAACTGAAAGCAGCGACAGCCCAGGACAATACTCTTCAGACGTTACTCCATGTCGTCTGTGAGGGATGGCCACAACACAGAAATTTGCTCCCGATAGAAGTTCGCCCATTCTGGCACTGTAAAGAGGAGATTCATGAGGCAGAGGGGTTGCTATTTCGTGGGGAGGCCATTATCATCCCTGAGGCAATGCGGAGAGGAATCAGAGTCCTTCTGCACGAGGCACACCTAGGAATTGAAAAAACCAAGACCTGAGCGCGTCATCTGGTATACTGGCCTGGCATAAACTCAGACATTGAGGAGATGGTTTCACAGTGCCCGATATGCCTACGATACCGAGCAAGCAACGTCAGAGAGCCAATGATTGCACATGACATACCAGAACGCCCCTGGGTGAAAGTTGGTGCTGATATTATGACTCTCAAAGGCAAAGATTATCTGGTCGTCGTTGACTATTATTCGAAGTTTCCCGAAATCTCCATTCTTGAAGATAAAACTGCAGCTACTCTGATCTTGCATTTCAAGTCTATTTTTGCTCGGCATGGCATGCCCTTGGAACTGGTTAGTGACAACATGCCATTTAGCAGTGCAGTTTTCAAGCGTTTTGCTCAAGATTGGGGAATCAAGTTAAACCCAAGCAGCCCCTGTTACCCCCAGGCCAATGGACAGAGTGAAAGATTCGTCCAAACACTGAAAGGTTTGCTGAAGAAAGCTGCTGACGAAGGGCGTGACCCTTATTTGGCCCTGTGGGAATACCGTGCCTCCCCTTTCACTGGCACTGACTTTTCGCCAGCCCAGTTACTTTACAGTAGACAGCTGAGAAGTAAATTGCCCGCTACATCTAGCGCTCTTCGTCCTCGTGTTGTTGATGGTCACCCGCAACTTCAGCAACAGAAGCTCAAGCAGATCAGGTACTACAACCGAGGTACCAAGCCACTTCCAGCTCTCAACCATGGAGAAGCCGTAAGAGTCAGAGTCGGAAATGAATGGCAACCTGCCATGCTTACTGGAATTCATTCAAGCCCGCGCTCGTACACGGTGAATCATAACGGTCAAGAGAAGAGACGTAACAGAAGTCAGTTGCTCAAGACCTATGAAAGGCGATTACCTGCAACCATGACCTCGCCGATGGGTTTCCCGGCTACGCCCGCGTCCCGACCGCAGGAACAACCAGCAAGACAAAGTCCTTGTTCTTCTGCAGTCACCCGACCCCAAGAAGCTGGTGAGATTCCTTCATTATTTCCCGATCAAGATGGAGATCGTCAAGTTCAAACCTCCAGTGGGCGAGTTGTCCGAAGGCCTACTAATCTCAGAGACTACGTGCAGTACGTGCGTACGTACTTCGAAGGGGAGATGTAACATAGTCACTTGATGATACGTTTGAGACTGGAACAGAGTATTGCATCATCCCGTTAAAGCATGCACTACGCATGCGTTGTGTTCTGATAAACATGGCGGACCGTTTCACGTGTTTGTTCATCCCGTTGGATGTTTTGACATTCTTTCGTTAGTTTGAGAACATTACACTTGAGAACTCGCGAGCATCGCATCAAACTCTAGAGTTTTTATAGGTGTTTTGTCTTAATTTCCAAAGCTTAAAAGATCAGTTCTTCGAATAGCTGGGCAGCGATTTATCCGGTGGATAAGAGTTATCCGCTTTTTGAGCAACTTGTGCCTGAACTGTTATCACTGTTTTGAACTCCCGCTAATATGGCGAGAAAAAACTTTGAACAGTTTGTTTACAACCTTGTAAGTTGAAATCTCCTGACATCAGTTCTTTATATAGTACGCTAAGAAAAATTCTTTATTTGCCGAACGAAATGAATCCTCTGATGTTTCGGAAACTAAAGACCGAATCGTAGAAATACTCTTCAGAGGTTTCGCAGTCGACGGTCAGAGATATCTTATGTCATGAACGCGACTAAGGTGAGCCTCTGATGTCACGAGCTATTAAATTGCGCAATCACCCCAGAGCACGTTTTCAGTAATGGCGGACACATTTTACGCGACTTTGGAGCTAAAAAAAATATTAAGATGGACGGTCTTTTGTTCGGTTTTCTGGGTTTGTTTTTTGAGCAACTTGTGCGTGAACTGTTATCACTGTATAAGCATATTTCGCGCATGTTTTGAATTCCCGCCAATATGGCGAGAAAAAACTTTGAACAGTTTGTTTACAACCTTGTGAGTTGAAATCTCCTGACATCAGTTCTTTATATCGTACGCTAAGAAAAATTCTTCATTTGCCGAATGAATCCTCTGATGCTTCGGAAGCGAAAGACTGTTCCGAATCGTAGAGATACTTTTGGGAGGTTTCGCAGTGGACGGTAGGTATCTTGCGTCATGAACGCGACTAAGGTGAGCCTCTGACGTCACGAGCTATTAAATTGCGCAATCACCCCAGAACACGTTTTCAGTAATGGTGGACACATTTTACGCGACTTTGGAGCTAAAAAACTATTAGGATGGACGGCCTTTTGTTCGGTTTTCTGGGTAAATATAGACACAAAGCGATATTCTTCGACAGAATTTGGCCGAACTAAACCTACCAATTTGCGACCCAGTGGCACTCTAAGCCGAGTGAATGTCAATGAAAATCAAGAAAAATTTTAAACATCGCGGCTGGACAAAGTCAAAACATCGATTTGGCTTATTCTTTCTCTACGGCAACCTTAAGGTGCGTAACAAAGTGAAATGAGGTTAGTTTTTTTGAAATATTTTGCTAACCGAGTATAAACAGCTGAAAACCGAGTTTTACTAATTCTGCAAGCTTCAAACTATATACTTTTCGAGTAGTTCCTACGCGTAGACTGTGCACGCACTACTTACCGTAAAAAAATTCCTTTCGCAATTTTCCAAAACCTTTCTTTTACAATTGTCTCTTATTTTTCTAATTCACAGACTGCTAATTTATTGATTCTGCTACTACTTGTTTTCCACCCTCGTATGGCTGACCCCAAAGAGGACGTGGAACCAGACAGGAAGAACAGGAGAGGGTTACTGAAGACAGCTCCCTGTTTAGGTTCATTGCCGAGAAGCCACAATAAAGGAATGATCGTCAGTGAGGACAAATCAGCCTTAACAGATCTTCACATGAAGTTTTACCTTTGCTATTCAGGACGCATGCCAAGGTTTTTTTAATCCAAACTGCTTTGTCTGTTACTACAAATGGTACTCTATTCGCCTCTAAGGATGACATATTTCTTCTCTGGACCCACGACGAAAATAAACTGAACGACTTTAAAAAAGTATTTGAATAGCTTGTGGCTTATCAAACTTGCCAACTCCTTTTCGTCCACTGAAATACCCTTATTAAATGTGCGCGTTTTCCTCATCAGCGGAAAATTAGAAACTGACCTTATATCAAACCTACAGACAAGCATCAGTACCTCCTAAAATTTATCCTGCCTCGCCTCCACACCAAACACTATATACCATACAGCATGGCAATTCAACTGCTCAGAATCTGTTCAACACAATTTGCTCAATAAAATGATGACGAACATCACAGTTAATGAATCCAAACTCTTCAGGTTTGAACTCTTCAGGTTTGAACGAGATTCGAACTCTATAGACCTCTGCGATGCCGGTGCAGCGCTCTGAATTTTTTTTCAGCTGATTAAGTTAATATCATCAACTGCGATGGTCGTCATCATTTCATGTTTCATCCGCAGTTCACATATCTGACTATTTCACTCTCATACAATCTGCCCTCTTCAACAAACGAACGAAGGCGCTAACATGACACTTAGGCGAGAGAGTCTGCAACTACCATTTCGGTCAAAGAACAATTTGAAAGAGGAAAAAACTTTCCTCAAAATATAGTAACATTTGTAATAACATTCAAACCAGCCTTTCCTAACACACAACGAATCATTCAAAGCAACCTTAAAATCCTTTCTTCCTCCAAAAAGATGCAAAGGAGCGTTTCCTTTTCCGCCACCTCTGATGTCCTATCCCAGATCCAAAAACTGGCTTACATGCATGTAACATCCTTGTCAGAGCCATACTCCGCCAACCACCTCAACACTGCTGAGTATTTGGAGTTTTTCGTTGTAACAGAAGTCGATGTAGGACCTGTCCTTCGATTATCACCTTCTGCTCTAAGAGCGAACGACAAAAGATACGGCATCAAATCTCGTGCACCACCTTCAACGCAATCTACATTATTCAATGTAACAAATGTAACGGACAGTACATTGGTTAAACCAAAAGACAAATCAGCGTCCGATTTGGAGACCACAGAAGCAAAGTAAACAACAACTTGATCAGCTCGGTGGCGTGTCAGGCCACCTTGTTATTCTCGGACACTCAATCGAAGTCCTTAAAGTCATTCAACTGGTGCTCATAAATTCAAACAGAGACTGCATTCAAAAAGCCAGAAAAGGACATTTAATTTAAAGAAGCAATACACTTAACGGCAAGAAAAGACATGAGGGAACTTAGCCTTTCAGATATTTATTGCGTTCACACTTAAGTACAATCTCAGCTTTTTAACGTCATTAGATAGTTGTAATTTTTTTTGGTTGTTTGCGTTTTCTTTGTTTTAAGTATTGTAATCAGATTGAATTTGGATAAACATTTAAGAATAAAAATTAGCGAGAAAAGTTTAACACAACGTTTCGATGTCTCCATGACATCATTTTCAAGTGAGACAAATAAAATATAGATGATCATGAGTTAATATATACAAGGTGAGGTGTTAAAAAAGTAAACAATAAGTAACATATTTGGCGTGTAATTGTGTGTGCATGGTAAGTATGTCTAAATAAATAGTTTTGCGCGGATAGAGTCCGATTGCGTGTTCAGTTTTGGTTTCTTCTTCTTTATAAACAACATTTCGTAAATTAAACAGTCCAATTTTCCGCCGCATTTCTTGAGGACTCGATCGGCGCAAAACTATTTATTTAGACATACTTACCATGCACACACAATTACACGCCAAATATGTTACTCACCTTGTATATATTAACTCATCTATATTTTATTTGTCTCACTTGAAAATGATGTCATGGAGACATCGAAACGTTGTGTTAAACTTTTCTCGCTAATTTTTATCCTTAAGTATTGTAACCGGTTTTATGGTTTATTTGTTTGTTTTTCACTTAGCTTTTACATATTCCCCAATGAAGGAGACCTCATCTAAAACGGCTACGCGGCCAATCAGAGCGCGCGTTGTATAAGCAATTTTTTATAATAGCGTGTAGTTCCTTATTGCAAATTATCAACAGGCTTAGTTCAATTACTTATTGGATTAACTAAACCATATCACCCTGAGTTGAGGGGGTTGAGATTTTTAAGCATTTAACCAAGTTTCTTTCCCAAGATTGCGTTTCCTTTGAGTCTGCATGGCTCCTCTTTTTCTTCTTTTTCATTGCATCAAATTCAGATTCTGAAAACGAACATTTCAATACATAACAAGGAAATAGATTAAAATGAATTTTTCTGTTACAACAACTGCAGAGACCCACACGGAAAATTCAGAAGACCTGTTCCAACCTTAAAGTGCCAAATTAACCCTGATGCCTCGAGGACAGATGGGACCTCATGTGAAGCTATTTCGGTCATTACATGGGAAAAAAGACCCGAAAGAAACCGTCAAAGCCCAAAATAGGACCCCATTTTTTCCTAATTGGTGTCGGCCCAGCCACTAAAAATTAGGACTTCTATGGGCTTAAAATTAGCTCCCAAAATAGTACGGCATTCCACTCACAGAGATGACCCTACTGTTGGTGCTTAAACAGATCGTTTGAATTTATTGTGCATTCAACTTGTTTACGACGAATACTGAGACAAGTTTCAAAAACCATACGAGACAAATTGAACAAAGATACACCGTATATAACACAATATTTTCAAAATAAGAGTACACAGAAGAACAATAACAGTTTTACTCATCACTTGCACTTGTTTTTGTCCCCGCAAAATACCACGCTGTGAGTCATAATTCGTTTATTAAAAGCGCACGTCCCAGTTTCTGTAAGGTGTATTTATTGCTTAGCTGCACGGTTATTTCACTGTGCTTTTGATTTTATACCTGTCTTTGGACAAGTTGATGAAAGTGTGCGTGCATGCAAAAGATGTTGTGGGCAGCAGTTTCCAGGTGACATTGATAGTGGCTTCCTAAACAATTAAAATTTAATTCATAATCACCACGGACCTGGCTGCGCCTATCCTGTATACCGCGAAATCAAGCCAAATAAGTTTTCGTCTCACTTCCACATTCAGTCAATGACAACTATACTAGTTGCAAGTACTTTAAACGTTTTTAGGATTAAAAAACAAATTGACAATTTCTCTCTATAAATTCTTATGTATTATTTGCTTAATTTTTTTTGAGCGAAGCATTTGAAAGACAGAAATTCATGATACTTACCTTTAGTAGGAGGTGTATGTTTTACTGAGCGGCAAAAGTACCAAAACGCTAAAGCAGCCACACCAAGTAATGCAAAGAAGGATGAGACTATGAAAGGAGTAGCAATTTTACTGACTGAAGACTTGTTATCTGTTGAAAAATAAATTATTTAAAAGATTTCAAGAGTCGCGAAAATAGAAGATATCTAGTGACTTCCACGCGAACAAACTGGTTCTTTTTATTTACGAAATTTTCAAAGGGACTCATTCAGATACCTAATCTTATGAGGTACTTAACCTGCCAGCCGGTTGTGGCAGAGCACTTTAACACTCATCTGAGTACCTGAATAGTCAAACTGAAAACACCGGAGAGCTCGAGAGGGCAATTTTTACCCCATGCTACCGCCCTGGGCTTAAAAACGCTTTTTCAACGATCTTAAAGACCATGCATTTGCTGACCGTCATCTTGGTATCACTTGCCTGGCCATAAAATAAGTGTACAGTGATCTCCATGTACCCTACTGGGCATACTTCGTCTATTTTTTTCGTAGCACAATTTTATTTTGCATTGACTGACATTTCAGACAAAAACTATACTTACGTATCAAGAAACTTACATATATTGGAACTTACATGGAGGTACATAATTAAATCACAGTGCATTATCAATATCCAAGGGTGACACAAGTTTTTCGATACGATATTTGTAATTAAGCTTACTTAAAAACTTATAAAATGACCTCATTATCGTTTCAGCCCGTTCCATCGTAGGGAAGTCGGTTATCGTGTCAAAGAGATACTACTAACACAATTAGATGGTTCACACGTTAAGGTGTTACACTACAATGCAGATGAACAGATGCTTGGCATGTTTAGTTGTCTCGTACAAACAGATTGCTCCCAGCTTTTCTATGTTTAAAGAAACATCAACAAATTTTCTTCTCCAAAATGCCATGTTAACCAGCAAAGAAATAATTAAGGCGCTTCCTTTGTTTTCCACCACGATGTTTAACATTGGAATCAAGCTAAAAAACAGAAGGCGCCTCGCAAAAGCAGCTTTTGGGGTGCTCATCGACGCATTTACATGTCACGCATTAAAAATGCGACAGGTACATGTGTAAACCAAATGGATGTTTAATGATTACCTATAAAATCGGATACAGTATTCGACCCGATTTACATAAAGTGGACACACATGAACATTTATAGGCAATTACCTCATGAGAGGCATTCTTGTGTTATAACCTATTGTTTGTAAATCGGATGCAACACGGCTGAGAATTCCGTAGATATTGCTTGTAAAAAGAATATAAACATTGCAAATTGATCTTCTCTTATAATAATTTACCTGTGTTTTTATTCAGAGTGAAAGGAGAATCTAGAATAAAGCTTAAGATAAAACAAATATAAGTAACTGGGAACAAAAGTAGAAAGTGAGCAGACAATTGAAACAACATGAAAGGAATGCGCAACAATGTAAGATCACATAGGTAAAGAGGTTACACAAGATTAGCCTCAATCTAAATAAAAAAGGTTCACAAACACCAGCAAGAAGGTGAACTATTCAAAGCTCAGCGTATTGTTTTACTTTAGAACTTGAATCACGTTCCTCCCCGTAAATTTTCAAGTGAATATCTTACTTCAGATTAAGACTCCTTTTGCCTTTTTATATAGCGGGCTTGATGAACTCGAAAGTGTTTTTATTTTGTGTGTGCGTGTGTGTGTGTGTGTGTGTGTGTGTGTGTGTCAATTCGCAGATGTTTTTTTCGTTAGGAAGGGTAACTACTTCTAATATTACAGCAAAAAGACTCACCTGTTTCAGGTGCAACACCGTAATCTAGAAAAAGAAAAGACAGTAATGTTACCGCAGAACATTTGCGTGACTTTGTATTGCGTGACTTTGAATTCCGAACTGCGGTGGTCTGGACCGAGTGCTGGGTCCCGGATGACCACGCTTGTTTTTCGATTGACTAAGTGAACATTTTGGCGTTAGATTTCTACGGTCGAAGAGTTTAGCTTATGTTATAATTTACGGTTTTACGGCTTAACGGACATAATAACGGCTTTCAAGGACTCTAAGGTGTTGGCAAGGTTATAAGGACACAGATGTAAGTTTTTTGGCCAGTTGTAATGATTCGTTTTCTTGTAATATTATTTCTGTTGTAATAATTCGACGCTCTACCTGCCGTTGTAATTCTGGTTCTTTGTTTCCTTTGTATTTTTAGTTTTCGTTACCACACAATCACACCTATTTGTTTCAACGAACGTGCGTAACGACTCTGTAATAAAATGGATTCTATTTGTTATTAGACGTCTTGGTCCGTTTCCTCGCAGCGAAGGCGGTCCTGCGACCACATTTCGTAACGAAAAATCTTCACACTAGCGTTCTACGTACTTCAAAGGAGTTATTTACAGGATCTACATTAATCGTCTTTGGATTTTGTTTGTATTTGTGGTGGAAATTCGCTCTCTAAATCGCCTAGAACGGGAAATTGATTCTTCGCATGCATGGCAGAAGCTGGTTCCCAGGATTACACGGACGGCCTAAATGTTCCAGGCGAACTTAACGCGCAAAAATTCGAAGATGTCGAAGGAAATAAGGCCATAGACGGGAACGAGGAACAAACTTCAAGCGAATTGCTGGATACTGGCCATTCTCAGGATTCTTTAGGACCACGGCAACGAATTTTAACGGAAAAAGGCAAGGAAGAAAGACTTAATTGGCTCAAGCAACAACAGGTAAACGCTCTGCGAGCTGTGTCTAGGAAGAGAACCGAAGTATCCGAGTTTATGGTCGACATTAACAATTTGCACTTAGTCAAAAATGAACTGATTAATTTAAATGATTTAATAGAGCAGTACAAGGATGCCTTCCATGCTTACCATGAAGAGTTAACTGATGGTGGAGATAAGGATCGTGAGCACGCCCGTCATGATGAGAAGATCAAAGATATAATGGCATATCTACACCCAGTGTATGCGTGGGTATCCCAAGCCGAGGGCCGTTTGGCTGATCAGTTAGAAAGGGCCAGCAGCAAAGGATCTAAAGCATCAAAAGCAAGTTCCCGGTTGTCTGCCAGAGACAGAGAGAGAGTCCGTTTGGCAGAGCTAAAGGCTGAGAGATCAATGCTTAAACAGAAGCAGGCCCTCAGAGCTGCAGAGGAAGATCTGGAGCTTCAACTAGAAATAGTAAAGGCTGAAGCAAGAGAGAAGGCATTAAATGAAATAGATAGAGAACAAGACGTTCCTCCGCCGTCGTGTAGCTCAGGCCCACCATCTGTCGTCGCATCCTTCTCACCAATTGTGGTATCATCTGTGCCGACATCACTGCCTAACGTCCTCGCATTTAGCCCTAAAGCTCTTGACTCTACTGCTCATAATCCAGCTTTTGCAGAGACGCAGGAAAAGTCAACCCTCCAAGGCACAAGAAACACTGGGGCTACAGATGCAGCTACAGAGAGTTCCCTACCTAATCCTAAGGTCACAAAGTTCATCTCTGGCACATTTGAGGACGGAATTTCATCTACACCGACTGGTCATGGTCCAGAAACCCCTGAGCAAATCAGTCATGGAGTCTCTGAGGTTCAGTCACCTCAGCTAGCAGAACGTACCTTCCAGAGTGTAATAGAATTACAGCAGAAGCAAAATGAAACAATTATCACGACCCATCAACATTTAACTGCTGCTATGACATTGCCTCAACCGACCATAACTAAGTTCAAGGGTGATCCAATCGAGTACAAAACATTTGTTATGGCTTTTGATGCACGTATCCGCTCTAAAGCAACCAACAGTGCTGATCTTCTGTATTACCTAAATCAGCATCTTGAGGGCGAACCTGCAGATCTTATTCAAGGATGCCTACACATGAACCCCGATGAAGGCTACGTAGAAGCCCGACGGCTACTACAGAAGGAATATGGGGACCCATTTAAGATTTCTACCGCTTACCTCAACAAGATCCTACGTTGGGCTCCTATAAGGTTTGACGATAATCAAGGCTTGAAGCGATTGTCGATTTTCCTGACAAAATGCACTGTCGCTATGAAGAACATTTCATACATGCGTGTACTCGATCATGCGCCTAACATGCAAGCAATTGTTTCTAAGCTTCCAGCCAACTTACAAGCCAAATGGAGAGATCACGTCTTTAAGAAGAAGAAGAGGGAGAGCAGCCTAATATGCTTCGCGGACCTTGCTGAATTCGTGGAGTACGCGTCCGAGTCAGCCAATGACCCGGTGTTTGGCAAAGAAGCCTTAAACAAGACTAAGGAAGACGTTAAACCTCCCAAAGTGAAAGAGCCACCCAATCAGGTGAAGGCACCACCAAAGAGGTCTGGAAATCAATGGAAATACAAGGAAAGCAGTTTCGCGACAAGTTCTTCTGGAGCCATCAAACCCCCATTCTCAGACGGGGCTGGGTCTCCAAGTAACCATGGTAACCCTTCATGTCTTTTCTGCAGTCATGTTCATGATCTGGATGATTGTGAATTATTCAGTAAGAAAACACCTGAACTTAAGAGAGCCTTCTTGCGAGAGAAGAATATGTGCTTTGGATGCTATGGAACAAACCACCTCTCAAGAAATTGCTTGAACAGAAGAAAGTGCAAACACTGTGGGAAGTCCCACCCCTCTGCGCTTCACATTGATGGTTTCCAACTACCGCAGAAAGACAATAACAGCTCTGTTAAGCAAGGAAAAGAAAGGCCAATGAGCAACGCCTGTACTAATCCCCAAGAAACCTCGTGCCATGCCACCAGACATGCAGAGGCAGTTCTACATGCCATCCTGCCTGTGCGGGTAAGGAAGAAAGGCAGCACTGAAAGTGTCATCACTTATGCTTTCTATTACAACGGTAGCGGTGGCTGCTTCTTAACGGAGAATCTCAAACAACAGATTGGCGTGGACGGTGAAAGAACAGAATTACAGCTTGGCACCATGCATGGCCAAAGCCTTGTAACTACTACCGTTGTGAACGATTTAGTTGTAACAGATTTGGAGGATAAAAACCCAATCGAGATACCCCGATCCTATACAAGAATGAAAATACCTGTGACCGAACAGCAAATTCCTACCCCGGAGGTGGTGAAGCAGTGGGAACATCTCCGTGGTGTCGCCGAAAGGATGCCAGAGTTTATACCGAACTTGGAAGTTGGGTTGTTGATCGGTAGTAATTGTCCTGCAGCAATGGAACCTTTAGAGGTAGTACCAAGTGGTGACAAAGGACCTTATGCAATGCGATTGCGTCATGGTTGGACTCTGACTGGACCTCTGCTAGTGAAGGACTCTCCAACTCCTGATAATGTTACTTGCCATAGGATCACGGTTCGGGAGGTGGAGTCAATCAAAGAGGTGGTATCGCCCCAAGCCATTCAGCAAATGTTTGAATTGGATTTCAACGACCACAAGTACGGCCCTGACGAATACGGTTACTCTCAAGAAGATAAGAAGTTCATCAGGGAGGTAAAGCAAGGCATTCGACATCAAGACGGTCATTATGTGATACCATTGCCGTTCAGAGAACCTCAGCTGACAATGCCAAACAACCGTGACCAAGCGCTAAAACGAGCAAATTGGCAACGAAAGAAGATGTTGCATGATGAGAACTACCGGAACGATTATGTCAATTTCGTAAATGAAATGATAGCAAGGGGATATGCACGAAAGGTGCCAGGAGACCGTCTGGAAGCTAACCCTGGGAAGGTGTGGTACATACCACACCACGGCATCTACCATCCAAGGAAGCCCCATAAAATACGTGTAGTCTTTGACTGCAGCGCCAAGCATAAAGGTACATCTTTAAACGACCAACTGTTGCAAGGCCCAGACCTTACTAATTCCTTGGTCGGAGTTCTCACACGCTTCCGGCAAGATCGTGTAGCGTTCATGGCAGATATAGAGGCCATGTTTCATCAAGTACGGGTCCCTGATGAGCAATGCGATTTCCTGAGATTTCTCTGGTGGCCTGATGGGAATTTGGAGGCGGCCATACAGGAATATCAGATGACGGTACACCTCTTTGGAGCAGCCTCTTCTCCGAGCTGCTGTAATTTTGCCTTGAAGCAGACAGCTGAAGACACAGAGCCCCAACGTGGATCACTCGTAGCCGAAACCATCCGTAGAAATTTCTATGTGGACGATTGTCTCCGTTCCGTCAAAGATGAACAAACTGCCATTGAGCTGATCCAGGGTCTCCACCAAGCATGTACCCATGGAGGTTTTAACTTGACCAAATTCATAAGCAATAGCCGCGCTGTTCTGGAATCCGTTCCGACAGAGAAGCGTTCTAAGGAAGCTAAGGATCTCGACCTGGGTCATGACCGTTTGCCCGTTGAACGTGCCCTTGGGGTACAATGGTGTGTGGAATCTGATGTCTTTGAATTTCGTATTATTGTTAACGGCAAGCCGCCGACAAGAAGAGGCATATTGTCAGTAATCTCCTCAGTTTATGACCCACTGGGCTTTGCCGCACCATTTACGCTCCCAGCAAAGAAGATACTCCAGGACCTATGCCGCGAAGAGATAGGATGGGATGACACTGTTCCTGACCAGTACCAAATAAAGTGGGCCAAATGGCTGAGCGAGCTTCCCCTGTTGGAGCAGTTCAAGGTTAGCAGGTGCGTCATACCAGCAGAGTTTGGAACTGTAATGTCCCGACAGATACATGTTTTCTCTGATGCAAGCTCCATTGGATATGGCACTGTTGCTTATTTGCGACTCCAGGATGACAGCAACCGTATCCACTGTACATTCCTTATTGGGAAGGCACGTCTGGCTCCAATCAAGCCGGTTACAATACCGCGTCTAGAGTTGACAGCTGCCACTGTATCTATTCGAGTTGGAGAATTGTTGAAGAAAGAGATAGATGGTAATCCCGAGTTCATGTACCATACGGATTCTACAACTGTTCTGCGTTATATCGCTAATGAACAGCAACGTTTTCACGTGTTTGTCGCAAATCGGGTGCAGCTCATTCGTGACCATTCGTGCCTGAACCAATGGAAGTATGTAGACACGAAAGAGAACCCGGCAGATGATGCTTCTAGGGGCTTGGATGGACTTGCTCTTGTAGGAGGGCGGCGTTGGCTAAAGGGTCCAGCATTTTTGTGGAAACCCGAAAGTGAGTGGCCAGATCAACCGTTCACGGCAAGCCAGGTCCCAGAGGATGACCCGGAAGTGAAAAGGACAACCACAAGCAGCGCAGTCATCATTAATCAGTCAGCTGACGCCACAGGCAAGCTGATTAACTACTTCTCCAATTGGTATCAGTTGAAGAGAGCTGTGGCTGTGTTTCTGCGAGTTAAGAACATACTGCAAACCCGACGTAATGACCGTTTGAAAGTTAAGGATGAGGTCTCAAGTGATGGAAAGAACCTTACTGACCAAAGGTCATCTTCGACCATCAAGATGCTGAAGCCTAAGGGTATCGAAAGACCACACCTGCCTTTGACAGTGCAAGACTTAGTAAAGGCTGAGCTTGCCATCCTAAAGTTTGCCCAGTCTTCGGCCTTCAGCAAAGAAATCCATGTCCTCAGAGAGACGGAAAATGAGATGAATCTAGACAGAAAGAAGCTGCGAGGGCAGAAGAAAGCATTTGTAAAGAATAACAGCCCTATCCACCGTCTTGACCCCTTCTTAGAAGAGGGTATCCTCAGGGTTGGAGGTCGTCTCAAGCGCGCAGATTTGCCTCATGAAACAAAGCATCCAGCAATTCTGCCACAGAAAAGTCATGTTACAACGCTACTCATCTGCAACGCCCATAAAAGGTTAGGTCATGCTGGACGTGGACATGTTATCGCAACCCTGCGGGAGAAGTACTGGATCGTCAAGATGAATGCAGCAGTGCGCCATGTAATATCAAAGTGCGTCTTCTGTCGCCGTAACCACAGCAAACCAAGTGAACAGAAGATGGCCGACCTACCAAAGAATCGCATTTCACCAGCACCGCCATTTACTTACACGGGTGTCGACTACTTTGGGCCATTCATTATTAAGGAAGGACGCAGGGAGGTGAGGAGGTATGGCGCCCTTTTCACGTGTTTAGTCAGCCGAGCAGTCCACATCGAAGTCGCAAGTACGCTCGAGTCAAGTTCATTCATTCAAGCACTCCGACGTTTCATAGCCCGCCGCAGTCCTGTAAGAGAAATAAGGAGTGACAACGGCACAAATTTCATCGGCGCACGGAACGAGTTGCTCCAAGCCATAGAGGAGATGGATCACGAAGAGATCCGAGCCAAATTACGGGAAGAAAACATCGATTGGCTCTTCAATCCACCCGCTGCCAGCCACATGGGCGGTGTGTGGGAGCGGCAGATTAAGACCACAAGGAAGATTCTTGCTGGCCTAATGGAAGAGTACGGTCACTCCTTGAACGAAGAATCGTTCCAAACCCTTATGTGTGAAGTTGAAGCTATTATTAATTCAAGACCCATGACGACAGTTTCTGGCGAGCCTGATGACCTCGAACCGCTTACTCCCAACCATATCCTGACAACCAAGTCAACTGTGATATTGCCTCCCCCTGGGCAGTTTCAGAAGAATGATGTGTACATGCGCCGCCGGTGGCGGAGAGTGCAGTATTTGGCGAATCTATTTTGGTCTCGGTGGAAGAAGGAGTATCTGGTAGTGATGCAAGAAAGAAGTAAGTGGCAGCATCCTCAGCGAAACCTGGTTGAAGGAGATATTGTGATACTCCGAGAAGAGAACGTCCCACGCAATGCTTGGTCACTGGCCGTAGTTGTGCAAGCAGAGCCAGATGGCCAAGGCCTTGTCCGGTCTGCTGTTGTTAAGACACAATCAACTACTCTCAGAAGACCAACCAATAAGCTGGTTCTGATCCTACCCAAGGAAGAGCAGGAGAGAAATCAAGAGAAGTAAACCCCCCTTCGGGCGTTTAGGGGCCGGGAATGTTACCGCAGAACAATTGCGTGACTTTGTATTGCGTGACTTTGAATTCCGAACTGCGGTGGTCTGGTCCGAGTGCTGGGTCCCGGATGACCACGCTAGTTTTTCGATTGACTAAGTGAACATTTTGGCGTTAGATTTCTACGGTCGAAGAGTTTAGCTTATGTTATAATTTACGGTTTTACGGCTTAACGGACATAATAACGGCTTTCAAGGACTCTAAGGTGTTGGCAAGGTTATAAGGACACAGATGTAAGTTTTTTGGCCAGTTGTAATGATTCGTTTTCTTGTAATATTATTTCTGTTGTAATAATTCGACGCTCTACCTGCCGTTGTAATTCTGGTTCTTTGTTTCCTTTGTATTTTTAGTTTTCGTTACCACACAATCACACCTATTTGTTTCAACGAACGTGCGTAACGACTCTGTAATAAAATGGATTCTACTTGTTATTAGACGTCTTGGTCTGTTTCCTCGCAGCGAAGGCGGTCCTGCGACCACAAGTAAGAATAAACCAGCGTAATAAGGAGTTATCTTCCCCAAAATTATTTATGATATAATCGCCACAGGATGTTGTGGTTTTCTGTAATCTGATTGGTTCCCTAGGCCTGCTCAAGCCATATAACGCAGTATACCATCATCACTGGAAGTTAACTATTTCCCTTTCGACGAATTTTGATGCCATCAAGTCATTATGCAAGCCACCAAAAAAGAAAAAAACTCCGAATCTAATTCCCCATTTAAACCGTTAACCGACTGTTGCAAATTTTAAGGCAATGAAGTAAGGCACTGAGAGTTTGTATCGCTTTTGAAGAGGTATTATTGTTCTTTCTCACTTACATTCAAAATCCTGATTTTCACCAAATACGCTTGGGATAGAAGTAACCTGTGGAAAAGAGAAGAGCGTTTTCATTACAATGCCCCTTCTCAAAAACAGGAATTATAATTTACATTCAATTAACAAATAGATTCCATTTTGCCATGCGTCTGTTCATTCGGATAGATCACAGATGACGACAATGTGGCAAATGTGGCAAGAACAAAAAAGTGGCTCACGAGCCGTTACGCGAGTGTATCACTGATGTCCTTACCACTGTTTGACGTCATCTGTGATCTATTACTGAACGGACGCACGGCAACATGGAATCTATTTGTTTTATATAATAAAGAGACAAAAGTTGCCAATGATGACGTCATCTATGGGTCCGTCTTCTAATAGATCATAGCTATGAACCAACAAAAATGCGCGTAGAATTCAGTATTTTATCTAAAATATCTTCTCCAGCGTTTTCATTGGTATCACTGCAAGCCAGCGTGTCCCTCTGTATACGATTCCTTGTACTTGTGCACTTCATGTTCCGAGCTGCGTACCCTGAGTGCCAGAGGTTTATGTTTTCTTCAGGGAGAAAGAGAAACCTCCAAAGATGCGTGTCCGTAGCGAAAGCTCGTCAATGAGGCGTGAAGCCGATGCGGTTGATTTCGACGGAGCTCTGGGGCTAGCGTATGAGACATGGACTGATATTTCGACTAAATAAAGCAACCTACGTACAAGAAAACGTGTTTTATCTAAATTTTCCATTTAAGGCCTCCAGATTTGAAGAACCCTCAGAACTTCATCTGAAACACAGGTCTAGTATGGACCACGATAGTACGGAACTTTTCTGTTAAGCATTTTCCTTTCAGCATTTCAATAAGAGGGTAAAATATTCAACGTTCACATTAATTAATTATTTCGAAAGTAATGGCTAACCGGAAGTAGCAAATAGCTATTCGATTGTTACCCTTAGATCGGCTTAAATTCTTTAGAATTATATGAAGATCATCGCAGTGAAGGTGTTTCAACTTAAGCAGTTGAAAAGAAGAAACCTGAAAAAATTCAGGCTTGAACAGGAATCGAACCCATGACCTCTGCGATACCGATACAGGCTTGAATTCGATCAAGCCTGAATTTTTTCAGGTTTCTTCTTTTCAACTGCTTAAGTTGAAACACCTTCACTGCGATGATCTTCATATAATTCTATCTTTATCCGCAGTTCAAATATATGATTATTTCATATATTAATGTTCATTTCTCCATCTACAGGATAAATACCAACTCTCAATTGACCAGCTCCCAGTTGGCTTGATAGCTCAGTTGGTTAGAGCGCTGCACCGGTATCGCAGAGGTCACGGGTTCGATTCTCGTTCAAGCCTGAATTTTTTCAGGTTTCTTCTTTTCAACTGCTTAAGTTGAAACACCTTCACTGCGATGATCTTCATATAATTCTATCTTTATCCGCAGTTCAAATATATGATTATTTCATATATTAATGTTTAAATTCTTTAGTTGAGTAAACCAACGAGAGGAAGGTCAGCCCAGTTGAAACCAACATGAACCAAATTATTTCAAAGAAAACAAACGCAAATGATATTTACAATGATGAAGACTTACCCGAAAGAAAAGATCAGAGTTTCTCACCAATCCCAATGAAAAATTATTAATGATGGTAAAAGTGTCCTCCTAAAATGGATATAAGGGGAATTATGAGCTTATTTCAGAATTCCAGTTCCTAAATCTCTTCACCACCCCGCTAAACACCGACTAGAAACTATAAGATAAATAAGCAAACTACACGAAAAGCATAGAATATTTCTCAGCACTTCTTCTAGAGCTGCGTTTTATCCATTTGAAAAAAATGCATCTCTTATTTAATAGATACCTTTCCCCTTTTAATATTTTGCTCATTTACAAACCAATGAGCTTATTAAGTTTTAATCCAACCGGAGAGAAGTTTGACCAATTTGAGCCTGAAGATAATGAACATCTTAGATTCGCACGCCCCTGGACCAGGCACAGATGCTCGTTCACAAGAGCTGACCCATAGAGGGTTTAAAATGCAACTTTAATTTCGTCAGAAAATCTGGGAACCAGTTTGGTGTTCGCGTACAAAAGCACGCCCAGCTAGGAGATGCGCAGCTGTTTTCGTATTTCCAAAGCCCATATTTTCTATTATTATCTACTTAAAACAGCGCCGGTCTTTCATCGAGCTGGTCATATAAACCCGGTCTTCAACAATATATGCGTTATTAAAAATCACGTTTATGGTGAAAATAAAAGCAAAAATTTCTAAAAACTAATCAACATCGCCAAAAACAGCCCAGGGTTCTTGTTCTGAAGGAACACTTCGTATAAGCTCCATTTAGCTTATAGAAAATCGTTTATTTCAACTGTTTGAGTTTAACCAGAAACTCATAAGGACTTGAAACGTGTAACTCGCATATATAGGTTTTGAACGATGCTCGTAATTATTCATTTTCGCAAGTACCATATTTGGAACATGAAGAGAGAGAGAACTGACCAATCAATCTTCGTGAACGACGTGACGTAATTTTACACCAAGTTCGCGCACTTGTTCATAGATTAATGGCCAACAAACTGGGGAAAATGAAGCCGAAAAACTTTCAAACTTAGGAACGACAAAGCGAAAAGAAATACCTTTTTCGAAGATGAGCAGGAAATTTTTGAGGCAAAAAAAATTAGTAATTGAAACAACATGGAGCGCTGGGGTAAGAACTAAATCAGACTGTGAAACCAAACCAAAATAGTCTAGCGTTGTTTTTATGATTTCAGTCCGGCTTCTTTCACCGTCGCACTATCAACAAATGTTCACAAAAGGTAGATTTTATACGGAAAACGTTTGACACCGAAATATCAAGACATGATACAAAAATAAAACACAGTAAAATTGAAGAGAACGGTTTAATAATGTTGAAGTGTCATACGTTTTCAGTGATTCGCTACGAAAATCAAGCTAAATAAGCTGAATAAGAAAGGATGACTTTTTCTTCGGCTATATACTACAAAAATAACATCGTTTTACCTGCAGTCGATGTAGCTCTGAGTTTAAGCAGCTCCAAATGTTCAAATAAAGAGAACGTAATGCAAAATAAGTTGAATGAACGCTTTCCCAGTTGTTTGATTCATTGTTAACATGTTTTTTTGCCACATCCCGTCCACGGCCTCTGAACCTGGAACCACTACGTTTTGTGTTCGTTTCAACTCTCCATCTACAATGTTAAAATCATACAGCTTCAATCCGCCTTGGGCGATGAATACAACAATTGTTTTCGGGAAACATCAAACCTGTACCACATTTTAGGGCCAATAATTGTACGACTTTTGCGAAAAAACTTATTCCCGGACGTTCACTTCGGAGCAGTTTCATTGATCCATTCAGGTTTGCAAAGAAACGCTGCAACACTTCGCAAGGTTTTGGCGCCTTAAATTCGTGCGTGGACTGGAGCGAGGGGTTTCCAAATATGGTACTTGGAAAAATGAATATCTACGAGCATCGAACGCGAGTTACACGTTTCAACTCCTAATGAGTTTCTGGTTTAACACACACTCGGTCCATAAATAAACATAATCGCGCGGTTCTAAAACAAAACGAAAATAGCGGTAACTAAATAGCACTAAAACGAAATAAATCGAACTAAATGAAAAATAAACAAATACAAAACAACTTAGGTACCTCATAGCGGAGCCAGCGCGCTAGCGCGTCAGCGGAGCTCCATTGCTAAGGAAATTTGGTAATCTATGAAGCCAAAAAATTTTGGTAGTGACGTAGTAGTCACGTGACCGTCCGTCCGTACATCCGTTCGTCCGTACGTCCGTCCGTCCGCACCACAGGCCTACCAATACACTTCCTACACTGGATATAACCCTGTGCTGAATCCCGTGTGTTTTCAGCGCGAAATCGCACGTTGACCCGCGTTGTAGCAAAACAAGCAAAGACAACAAAAGTCAAAAACAAATTTGTTAATGGAAAAAAAAAGTTCAAAAGAACACTCAGTTGTCTTTTTGGTGGAACGGGAAAAGTTCAATCTAGGCGAAAGAAACTCGGCGATAAAGTTCAGGCAAAAAGTTCAAATTTGCCTCGTCGGTTCTGTTCAAACTCGGTCGGCACACCGCTTGAGTTCGCAGCTTTTCGCAGCGGTTTCGACGCCAAATATAGCAGAGCTAGTGCTTTTTGGTTTTTTCTGTCCACAACCATGGTTTTTACGGCGTTTCGAACACATTTTGCCAGGAAAAACACCAGCATTTTCATGCTGATAGGCAGCTTGTCACGAAGAAAGAAATAAGTATTAAAATTAAGTGCTGAAACAGTGTCTAACGCCCGTGGCCTAGTGGATTAGTTACCGGCACCTCACGCCGACGAGCCGATTTCGACGCTCAGCGGGAGCCAGAATTGTTTCTTTTTTTTTTCTTTGTTTTTTTTTTTTTTAATGAAACGACTTGGATGAGAGTATTTTCACAAATTAATAACTGCCAGCAAAAACAAAACAAAAGCAAAAAAACAGACAAAACAAAAAGAGGGGCTCCGCTTTTAGGCTTGGCTAAATCTATATATTACACTTGGACATCTAGATATAAAGGAAAACAAATCTCCAAAAATCACAGGGAAACATAACCTAACCCGAGCACATGGTGAAAACCTGCCCAAAAGGAATCATGGGAATACAAGTCTGCAATACGCGCAAACTAGATCCTACACTTCCCAAGCAATTAATGATCACAGACTCACCAAACTCATTTCACAGACATGCACACTAAGTCACTCTCAAATTATTCCATGAATAACGGTTCTGGTCGAACGGTACAAAATTGTGTGCTAACCCCCTGTGAGGAAACTACCATCTCGTTACCCTATACGAAGATAAGGTATATGCCACCCAATATGGTATGGGTTTTTTCCATCTAAATTTATAGATAGAGTGCTTATTGCCTTACTCTTCCTAACTTCGATATTCTTAACCGTCAGAAGGTTCATAATGCACTAAAAATGAGCAGTACCTTGACTGCAAAATCTCTCACCTTTTCTAGGTCTCGGCAAAAGGAAGTGGAATCGGATTCTCCAATTATGTAAACCAACTTGTACCCAGTCCAGTTAGCTGTCTTATCTGGTAACAATAAACACCGAGTCAGCAAAAAAAAAAATACTAATAGAAGTAGTAGTCATAGCGATAAAGATAATTGATAATTGCAGTAATAAATAAATAAATAAATAAATAAATAAATAAATAAATAAATAAATAAAGAGGTTTACAGGAAAAAAACCTTTGAATTCTCAATTTGCAGTGTAAACTATTTCGAACCGGGAAAGAGTAACGTGTTATGAGCAATGCCTAATAGAGACCTTTTTGCCGTGTTGCCTTGGTTGTTTTTGTTTTTGTTTGTTTGTTAGTGTGTTTAAATAATACTCAAAGTAGTAAGCGTGATTGCTGTGGGCGTGCCGTGATCATGACCGACAAAACTCGCTAACCTGTTGCTGTAGATTCCAAAAATAGATTTAAATGAATTCCTACCTCAAGCGGTTACCCGTTTATAGGGGCACCCTTTTATTATGGCCTGACCAAAAGTCCAGACAGTAGTGAGGATCAGTTTTTTAGTTGCAGGTGGTTGGTTCAACCGGTTCCAATGAATTCATTAAGAGAGAGCAATTTAGTTTCTTTTAATTTAAATTCAATTTACAGCTATTAATAAGAAGTTCTCCCCCCCTCCACCTAGCCTCTTTTCCTAACCTTCAGCTCGATTTACACATATCTAGTATTTTATTATGGTAAGTAACCTTAAGTAACGTCTTTGATTTGCTACTTACTGGGTAGAGGGTTCCACGATACGTTTGCATAAAACCTGCCTGTGTCAGTGACCAGTTCATGGAAGCTTACATGTAACCCATCAGATCTAGAAAGACCTCTTCCTTTTGAAGCATCACGACATAATTCGCCTGCTTGAAAAAACGTTGTTGTTATTGTAAACAAGCATAACAACAACAAATGGCTGATAGTTAGCCATCATGTGCATTCTTATAAACAACCTTATTATATTAGACAAGAGTGCTTTAGTGGAAAATAGACCACTCGTAAAGTTCATACGAAACTACATCCGGGTCTTGAGTGGCGTATTTTCCATATCCTCACTAGTGACTTATATCGATGACGTCATTTCCCGCTTTTACACCGTTGTTTGTGCAAAAATACTCTTGTCTATATAATAAAAAGAAAATTACACGGCGGCTTGAAGATATGAATTTTATTTTCTCGTGGTAAAAAACAATATTTTACTCATTCGCTGCGCTCGTTCGTAAAATATTGTTTTTACCACTCGAAAATAAAATTCATATCTTCGCACCACCGTGTAATATCCCCTATTTATGACGTCAAAGTGTTTTCAAAACATTTGCCGATTCACTTGCTTCGCTCGTCCTTTTTCACTCTGCGTTAGCCATGCTTTGACGTCAAAACGTCAAAACGAAATTTTTCAGTGGTTAGTAACTTGAAAAAAAATTTAGGGCAACAGTTACCAAGACTTGCTGGGGTCGCGGCTAACGCAATTGAAAATACCATAGTACCATCCATGGATTTGTTAAGGGTGAGAAACTTTTATTACCTTTAGAGTCAGCAGATTGCATCAAATTTTCTTTATGACTGGAGCCATCTGTGTGAAGAATAACAAAAATGGAAATTGTCATAATGAAATTAAATATAGGTCAAATGGAGTAGCCGCAAGCTTTATTTCAGTTGCGTGTTACAGCAGGTAACGGGCTCCCAGTGACAGTTGTGTCTAACGTCTTCCCGGCCCAAAGGAAAGTGAGAGGAAAAGTGGCATATGCTTGGATGGGTGGATGGCCGACCGACCGACCGACCGACCGACCGACCGACCGACCGACCGACCGACCGACCGACCGACCGACCGACTGACTGACTGACTGACTGACTGACTGACTGACTGAATGACCAAAGGTGGACAACTTCTTTTCAAGATAACAGTCGCTCGGTCAGTCAAGCCCATTTCTACTTTGTTTAGCAAGTACAAACAAATTGAAGCACTAGCGCTGTAGACGTCGTGGTAAGGCTATGTTCGGCGAGTTTTGTTAACATAACTTGTTTTAAAAGTGCGGCTGGGAAATAGGGTTCGCGTCAGGGTTTAGAGGTCATTGGGCCCAGCTTTTGCGTCCAAATAAAATTAAAAAGTAGCTATCATCATTTAGTTTCTACTTACTAGCTTTCATGAGGCATTCCTCGTAACAAATCCGCCGACTTGTTAACTGCTAAAGAATAATCGAAGAAACATTGTCATCAGTTAAAAACAAATCAGTCATTTCTGCTTACACAAATTGGAGTTAAATGCGGCTATGAACAAAGGAGCACGGGAGATTAGATTCCATTTCCTAAAATTTTCCTCGACTTACGACGAAACGATAGCGAGGATGAGACCGTATTTGAACCTATCTTTAATCTTTATGCTCCGTTAAACACCTGCATTTACAGAAAAAATGGGGTATGAAAAAAAAAGTTAAAAAGATTTCAAAGTTACTCGTAAATATACTTAACCGTATTTGACAAATTTCTCCTGAATTTAATTCCTTGAGCCGGAGTTTTCAAAGTAAAACACGAGGGTCATGTTTGCTATTCTAGTTAAAGAAAACTGCCTACCTTGACGTTCGATGGCTTCGTTCTTGCTCGAGAACAATCCTCCAAACAATGAGTCATTACTTTCTGAAACAATCGAAAGTTTTGTTCCTGACTGACATTAGCGGCGTGGCATTGTGAAAACAATACATACTTCCAAAGGCACACAACGAAGAGAAGACGGTGAAGTGTGAATTTAAACATGGCGTGCTGTCGACTCTGTTCACTTACTCGCCAGTGTAGGTTCGTCTAACAAACAGATCATCCAGACCTTTTATAACGTGCTTTCAGCATATATTCTTTAATTTCCTTTCAAAAGTAATAAATCACTGTTGCCTTTTTTGAAATTGTTATTAAACTTTACAAAGGAAAAATTCCTTCACTTTAGGCCTTCCACTTCCTCTACTTCCTTTAAAAGAAAGGAAGTACAGGAAGTGGAAGTACTTAAAATCAATATGGATGGTTTCATTCGCAAGCACAAAACTAAGCAACGACGTGAGCCAGCAAGAAATTAACGTCACCTTGAAGGATTATGTAGATGCTGACGCAGATATTGCTAGCATGTAATATACAGAATCGTTTTATTCCTTTGAGGGTGTCGAACCCGAGGGAGCTCAGTGAAATACTTGTGTGAGCTTAATAGCCTTTATATCCTCAGCGTGCAAGAACCTTAAAGTATGGCGGAGAACACAGCACAGGGAACACTATGTAAACAACTGTTTCTGTTATCATTTGCTACAAGAATTTTAATAGAAATAATCGATTGAACAGGTAACTTTTCCTCGAGTTTCAGTGTCGATGTATCAAGATGTCTCTTGCGTTATCTTGGCACATCGTTTAAGACAAGTCATCGATCGAGTTGTTTTTCTTTTTCCTTTTCTCCAATATATGTGATTCTTTATAATGTAGAACGGATGGCTACAGTATATTCATGTCCAAGTAACGTACGGAGTCACGTGCGTTTGATCTAACTGATCTACTGCCAAAAGGCAGCCTATTGAAAATCTGAATTGAATTGTTAAAATGGATTTCTTCAAGAATTGAACACAAACCAGTTGTTCACTCCGTTCATTGTAACTTGTTCTAGAAAACCGTTTTTAATTTCCATGGTGTGCGTATACATTAAGAACATTCAATTATTGATATTTTGTTTAATTCTATAGAACTTTATCCCCCGGCACTCCATTGCAGTTCTTGACCGTTTTTAATGAATCTGCTAGTGTTTAATTGCAAATGATAGTGGTGTTTTAATGAATCAGAAAAAAAACACTTACAAATTTAAAATGGAAAAATCGATCAACTCTTGAATATTATTGAAGGGGTCTTTGCGCTTCCGCTATTTTGCGAATGCGGGATTCTTGGGTTTAAAAATTGCCCTTCTTCTCCCAATGAAAGAATGAGAACAGAGGATATTAAAAAGTGGTGGGCGGCTCACACATGCATGGATGAAGCCTTCATGTGGTAAAAATAATCATCATAATCATCGATAACGTTGATAAATTGATGTCCATGACATACAGTAGCACTCACTAAAGACGTATCGGAGTGTAAACAGGAAGTGTTACAAATATCAGTTCGAGGTTTAGAGTGCTTTCTCTTAATTCTCAAACTGCGAAGCTGTGTTTAAAGTGGCACTGGGACGAGAATTCGTTGGTTCAGTTCGGCCAAATTCTGTCGAAGAATATCGCGTCGTGTCTATATTTACCCAGAAAACCGAACAAAAGACCGTCCATTTTAATATTTTTTAAGCTCCAAAGTCGCGTAAAATGTGTCCGCCATAACTGAAAACGTGTTCTGGGGTGATTGCGCAATTTAATAGCTCGTGATGTCTGAGGCTCACCTTGGTCGCGTTCATGACACAAGATATCTACCGTCGACTGCGAAACCTCTGAAGAGTATTTCTACGATTCGGAACAGTTTTAGCTTCCCAAGCATCAGAGGATTCATTTCATTCGACAAATGAAGAATTTTTCTTAGCGTACGATATAAAGAACTGATGTCAGGAGATTTCAACTTACAAGGTTGTAAACAAACTGTTCAAAGTTTTTCTCGCCATATGCATATTGGCGGGAGTTCAAAGCATGCGCGAAATATGCTTATACAGTGATAACAGTTCCGGCACAAGTTGCTCAAAAAGCGGATAACTCTTATCCACCGGATAAATCGTTGCCCAGCCATTCGAAGAACTGATCTTTTAAGCTTTGGAAATTTAGACAAAACAACTATAAAAGCTCTAAAGTTTGATGCGGTGCTCGCGAATTCTCAAGCATCGGGCGATCGGTTTTATTGCTCGCTTCGTTGGAGAAATAAAAGAAGCTATAATTTGTCTGCCGTTGTTTATGTTCATTATATATTGTAAAGTATTGAGGTTTTTGGCCATTCTTAGCATAATATGGGAAACTTTCTTGAAGAGCCGTAATGTTGTAGTCAACTGGCAATCAATTTATGAAGCTTGTGTCATCACAGTCAAGTGGTCTTTTAATGCATTGAAACACAAGTGCTTGGCGTTTCAAAATATTTTGAACAGTTTTTATAGAATTCTTAACTTGAGCCGAAAAAAATGAAATAAACCAAGACCTTTTTATAAGAACTGGAGGCCTTGTGTGATCGGAATCTAAATATTTGTAGTGAAAATCAAAGCCACAAGGAAAAATTTCCGCTGCTCAACAACAGACAACATGCGGACCGCCGAGGAAACGAAGCTTTCGCTTGCCTTATATTATTCATTGCGTAAAAAAATAAATTGATATTCTATCATTTTTCTTGGTAGTAATCATTTACTAAGATTGCTATGACAGTTAAAAGAAATAACATTGTAAAACCCTTAGGCAAATAGTGGCGTGTGATATTTTTTCCCAAGTTAAATTTCCACGCAAGACGAGCCGATCTATTGAAGCCTTCACATATTTCGAACAATAATGTCAATCGACTCTTCACCGACAGGGAATAAGGAGAAAAGTTTCTCTACATTCAGGATGGTATGTTATAAAATAAATGTCCATGCTTCTAAGCGATTACTGCTCTGAAATAAACACACGCGGAATTAAAAAAGGAAAAAAGCTTAACTATCGGCTTAATCGCGGCGGTCCTGCATTCGCCCAGGCTGCATTTTTGTAAGGACTACGCCGAAGATTGTCGAAGGTCCGCAGGCAGACGGCAGAACTGAAAGGGTTTTCCACAAGCAACTGAAATAAATTTTCAGATAAATAAACTTTTAAAAGACGTTAAAAGAAAATACGTTTTTCACAATGGTGGATGCGGTGAAAAAGAAACAATCACTTCAACTGCTAATTTGCAAGCCAGCTTCTGGAACAAGGGCCAGTAATGGCGGCCGTAAAATCTCGACAAAAACCGTCCGAAAAAAGCGGTTTCCAGTCGTTGTCATGAGTTGAAATTTGGCATGGTGACTAAGAACCACAAACTATTTTGAAAAATGTAAAAATGTGGAATACCAAAATTCTGGTCCCAGTGCCACTTTAAAGGGAAATTAAGTTCTTGCGAAAATTTGTAACAATGACTGGAATGTGTTGAATTTTCCAGGAAATTCTATATTAGTTGAAGGTAGAGTTCCTGATTTTCTTTCGCCTGGCGAAGAGTGCCTGACTTTCTATTGGCTGGCTGGGTCTTCCGGTTTTCCCTCCCTCCTCAAAACACCGCAACATTTCCAAATTCTAATTCGATCTAGAATCCGAGGGCCATGAGGTTACCAGTTTAATTACTGTCAAATGTCACCCTCGTTAAACAAAGTCGATTTATTTATTTATTTATTTTTACTAGTAGTTTTCAGTTCCCATCCATCTATATAATCGCTATTAAAAAAAAAACAAAACAAAAACAAGAAAGCCCGGTAGGATGCGCTTGGAGCATTAGCGACTGTTCCTACCCAAATTTCCTGCACATTTGTTTCTAGAGGGTTTTTCAGTGCTTATAAGTCGTTTATTCTGGCCTCCTTTCTAACCACATTCGTTTTGTTTGCGAAAACCATTTCAAGGAGAGAAAAAAAAACGAAATCTGTAAAGGTAAAATAAGATGGCTCTTTCAAAAGTCAATATCGTGTTAATAGTACCAGTAAAAAAAAAAAAAAAAAACTAGAAAGAAGTGGTCACTAATGGAACAGCCCACATGCAGTTCACGCCTTTCGAGGGTAGAATTTTTTCTGTACAATTATCTAAACACAACGCTTTTTCATAATGATAAGCAACAAAGACAAGGAGACGTCAGTTGTTGGTAAAAAATCGTTTTTTCTATTCAGTTGCTACCTCTAAATATTTCTCTGTAATGTTAGCCAAGGTTTTTGGCCAGGATTTACCGATGAAAACGTCACAAAGAAGCCCGGAAAACTTCTTTGTTACATTTTGCTGGTTTTGTTTGAAGCCTAGCCTTGGGAGGGGCTTCAACTGTGATGGAGTGAACAACCGATAGAGATGTTTCCAACACATTATTCAGCGATATCGTGTAAATAAAACAAAAGATTGTGCGCGAAGGTTGTAACGCTTCTAACACGATAAATTGCAGCACATCTTTTTTTCGCATTTAAAGTTTGTAGCAGTTTTTACAGCTCTCTACTGTGTAAAATTCTAAGATTATATCTTCGTAATGTTTTTGAGTTACATTAAAAGAACTAACAACTACTCCACGCAAAATGTTACGTTAAAAAGCTTTTTAGATCTTATACCTTTGCCAAGATATTGACAACAATTTCATTGGTTACAAGTGATGAATCTTGAATCCTTTCGACATAAAAAGAATGTCAAGGTGTTAAAAGATTTATTTGTTTTAATTGTAGATACTCAAGTCTCTTAGACCCAGTTCAAACGTTGCACTTTCGTCGTGTTGAAGTCATTTGAAACAAAAGTTTATTAGGCGGCTTCTTTTGATCCAATTGAGTTCGACACGATGAAAGCGCGACGTTTGAACCGGGTCTTAGTACCCAGGAAATCTACAGTGAACTCGATTGTTTCTTTTTGTATGTCTGGTGGGTTTGGGCGCTCGTAAGTTCTATTTAAGAAACCTTTCTCGAGGAACCTCTTACATGATATCTCAACTATATACAGTCCAGTGACTTTTCGCGAGAGCTTTATAATTAATTTATTTTCTACTGTTGTCACATATTTGAAGAATTTACAAGTTTAACAAGGGGAAGGGGAGAGTGGGGAAGTGGCCATGCGCTATACGACCACGATGACAAATATTTTTATTACTTTTTACTGAATATTTTCAACGTAGTTCCTCGAGAGTACACTTTAAAACGTCAACTTTTTAGACCGCATCTGTTTAGTTCCTCGCTTGGATTCTGAAGCAGACTGTCAGCGCATAGCCACTGTCTTTCCCCTCCCCTCCCTCCCCTTCCTTTTCAATGTATGAATTGTTCAAACATGTGAAAACAGCAGTGCAAATTTGCATAGAGTCGATTGCATCAACTGAGACTTAGACAAGACAAGGCCATCGCCTTAAGATGGAAAGATTCGAGTTGTCGGCCAATTAAAAAACATATGTTCACGACCAAGACCACTAAGAAGCATCCTTAGTGAGACACCTTTACGTTGGTAATGGTAATTTTGCAGCACGTGTCTGAAGACTTTATCTACCAAGAACCTCTACTGGTAGAGAAGGGCAAATGCCTACCAGACAATCTCACATTGGCAGATTGGACGGCCTTCAATAATATTCATGCGTTAAACAGTTCAACCAACTTTGTTCGTATTTCAGTTTCTTAAAAAAATAGCCGTTATAAGCTTCTATCGAAAGGGCGAAATACTCCAAGAAATTGTACAGATTGAAATGCTAATCGAATTTTTTAAAGGCATGAATACGTGAGGGACGCTTAAAATGGAGGTGGAATTTAAAAGTAACAGAAGAAATCACCTTCGATATTAAACACGTTTTTAAAAGTATTTAAACGTGTGGGAGGGGAAAGAATTAAAACAGTTCCTCAGATATATTTAAATGCTCCAATGCATTACTTCCTTTTTAAAGAAAACTACATCAAACGAGGACTTCAAACGTTATTATTAATTTTAAGTCATTGGACACGAATTATTCTGCAACGAAATTTATCAACATAAAGGATTACATACATCAAAGAAGCGGAAAAAGAAAAGCAACTCGATTGCTTGCCTGGGAAATGTGCTTTGATAACATTGGAGACATTTGAAAAAAGACTTTGCGAAGTAGGCAAACAAAAGTTTTTCGAGTTGATTGATTATTTCTTCTGAGCTTTTAGGAGAAAAAAAGAAAGAGTCTTGATTCTATACCTTTTAAGGACTAAAAATGTAGACTGATTAGCCATGAACTCTGATATGTTTTTTAAAACATTTCGTCCCCGAAAAGCAAAGCCATGTGTAAAAATATGGACCACTTATTACAAAGCTGTTATTCAAAAATGTCTTAAAGATAAGAAAATAATTTACTTATAGCAAATTAAAGTTTAATGCTTACAAGATACAGTGTGAATTATGGCGGTACAAGATACAGCCGGTTTTAATTTGCGTGTTCGAAACTGGTCCGAAACGCTTGGGAGCTTTCAAGAAACGCACTCTCGGGTCGTACTTTGATTTGGACGTCACTTGGGGTTAAGTCAACCAAAAGGCACTAATGTGCGTGTTGAATTCAAAGAATCTCCATTTAGTTTTGACGTTGCCCTTTCCTAAGTTCGTTTTCCTGAGTCCTCCCAACAGGAATCGAACCCATGACCTTCCAGGTGCCGCTCGGATGCTCTAACCACTGAGCTATGGGGAACTCATGATGAGCGAGGCCATACAACTAGGTTCAAATGCGACACATGTCCTGTCATTCTGCAGGCTCAAATATGTCCACAAGTTTTACTGAAGACATCGAAGTTTATGCTCAGGACGTTTGAAGAAAATTGGTTGGTTCGTTTCCGTAAAACGTTAGAAAACGGGAATTTTGCGACTTCAGCATAGCTGGCCCCCGCGTTTGTACAAATTATAGCGAATACTTTATCAGTACATGCTAGCAGTGATCCGTTTGACAGTAACATTAAACGCAATATATTAGAAAAAAAGGTTCCCCAGAATTTAAAGTTCGTCCTTTATTTTTCGAAAGCAGAGTGGTCGCAGAAACTTTCAGGATGGATCCAAGGTTGCATTTTGACTTTCAAAATTTTTCAGAAATTCTGTTCCGCCGAATTTGTCGACTACACTTTGTCAGGGGTACGGTCGGGTATATTTCTGATTTTCATAAAAGTCGCAACTCAAATTTTTGTATAATGACCAACTTTGTTAAAAAAGTGGCTTGTAGTTAGATAAAAATAACCCCGTTCATACACCAGATGTTTAATCAGATACCTTTCCCATGTTTGAACAAATGCTGCATTACTTGCGAAAATGTCATTGCAATTGAGTCGAATCCTACAAAGTGGTAGGCATGTAAACACGTAATTATAACCAAAAGTGGGGACTTTATGTGTCAATAACTTCGCTCATTCTTCAATTGGCAGAAAGAGGAAAAATTTTTAATCCAAGCATTTCACATTGGCACAGCGGAAGCACTTAGATCTAGTGGCCTCCTCAGTGTAATTTTCACGCGTTCTGGCTTCAAAGTTTGTTCGTCTTCCTGTTTCTTGAAATACAGCGGTAATAAGCTATGATGGAAGGGTATAAAACTCTAAGGAATTGAAAAGACGCGTATTTTTAGAGGCAAAATATATATGCGAAGGAAGCTTAAAATAGAAGTGGAATTCAAGTTAAATTAACGGAAGAAATAACTTTCGATTTAAAACACGCTGTTGGAAGCATTTAAAAGCGTGGGAGGGAACGAAATTAAAAATGTTCTTCAGATATTCAAATGTTCCAACACGCTACATCCTTTCTAAACGAAGCTACATCAAACAAGGACTCCGAACGTTATCATTAATCTTAAGTCGTTTGGCAAAAAATATTATGAAGTCATCTGTTATACAGCATAAAAGATTTCATATATCACACAAAAGGAGAAATATAATCAGCTCAATCGCTTGTCTTAGGGAATGTGCTTTGATGGCATTAGAGTCATTTTAATAAACCCACATTGAAAGTTGAACAAACGTTACCCATGGTGATTGATAATTAAAAAGGCGAATAGTTGTAGTCAGGAGTCAACATTATGAGCTAAAGATTTGAAGTCAGTAAGTCATGCTTGATTATTTCTTTTACAAATCTCGGAGAAAAGAAAAGAAACTATTGTTTTGGATTAAATGTCTGATGCTATGCCTTTGAAGGATTAAATCTAAGTTGAAGACCTTCCTTTTTAAGCGAGCTTATTCTTTTCGCAATGTACAATGTATTTATTTTATTTTATTTTATTATTATTGTTTTTTAATGCATTGTAAAGCGCTTAGCACTTAAACGGATAAGCGCTTGATAAATACTATTGTATTTTATTGTATTGTATTGACCATAATCTCTGCCACTGATATTTTGATTTGTGTACCCTCTTAATAAAAAGGTACAAACTCGGTTACACATCTCCGTTTTACTGAGACCCTTCCTGCTGAACACCCGCACAGGGAAAACATTATGCAAAGACGCTTGCAATATCTGCGTGTGTATCTACATAATCCTCCAAGTGTCGTTAATTTAATATTGGGTGACTGTTGCTTATGCATATTTAAGAGCAGATGTAAAACTTACTCTTCCTTCCTGAAACAGCGTTTTCAAAAACCTAAAACCTCCATCTGATTGCCTAACTGAAGCTCTCATGCTATCTAACTAGCGATGAGGGATAGAAAACCAGGACTACTAATTGAATTATAAAATCGTGTAGACTTCCTGTTTATGAACTAAACCTTACGTCCTTAACCTCCCTAAGAGATTTTAGTCGTCGTATTTTTTTAAAAGCTTAAAGAGGGTTGCATTCAATAGCTCTAAATTTGTTTAAGATTTTAGATCGTCCCACGACTTAGTGGGCCGAAGTTATATTTTTAAACATGACAGGTATTTTCCCAGTTATCGGATTATTTCTAAAACAGAGCGAACATAGTTTGCTAGCTTTTCATCTTTGATACATAGTGTGCCATTTGTTTTCTTTTTAATAGATGACAAGAACTTCCCCATTGTTGACCATGATGGGATTATTGTTAAGCGAAAATATAGAAGGGGCCATTTTGGCAAATCCTGTTAATCTAGCATGATTTAGAACAAGAGAACGTATTGTCCTGTTGCATTTTGGGTAAAGCAGTTCAAGAAATATTTCATCGAGTAATGTGTAAAACCAGTTTGTTCCCGATAATCCCGTATATTCTCGACAAATTCGAATTTCGCCACAAATACAGGGGCTGGATTCACGAAGCTACACTGTTGGAAAACAAAAGCCTATTGTTACAAAACAATACTTAGGATTCATCCGGACTTAATACAAGTTTGTGAATCTCGCCCCAGGTTCACAACCTGTTAGGCACGCAGCATATTAATCACGCAGCGTATTTTTAAGTCAATTATTCTAGATAGGTTTTCTAGTAAAGACAGAAAACTACACGCATACACATCCACTCGTGTTATGGGATGAAAGTCACCGGCTCAACCGTATAATATTTTTTAGTTCTAAATAATGGTAAACTAGTTGAGTTAGTAAAAGGAGGTCAGCCTGCAGCGTATGCATTCAAATTCTTTTCCATTCTTTGTTGAAATTTGTAAGAAACGCAATTTTGTTTTCCCAGATATTTGTGCATTTTGCACTTACATGCGTCACTGAAACAGTAAAATTGCTTGTTTTATTTCAATACTTTACTGAAATGTCAGTTATTAAGAGCTAGAAAAGGCTTTTATTGTATTGCATAAATTTTACTTGCTCAATTTGTCTCGGTTTTTGATATTTTTGCGACTGTTTAAGTGTCGCATGAATAATGATTTGATTAGCAAAAAGCGGTATTTTTCGAGTTCGAAGTTCAAAATAAACCAACAGCTCCCGTAAAGGAGCTAAGAAGAAAAACTACATCAGTAAATTGGTCCTAACTGAAGGACATAAATAATAATTTGTGGACATCAGATGCACACGCGCTGAAAGCTGCTAGCGCGCAGTTTAAAACTTACCAATCTTTTGTCAGATAATTGGTTTTTAATTGCCCTTTGCAAGAAATCTACTCAGTTCTTTTACAAAACTTATTTTGCGCAAATGTTTTTCATCGACGTGAATGAAACGCATCTAAGGCGGACCGAATGCGACTTTAAACCGTTTTGCGCAAATTTTTTCATCGAAGTGAATGAAACGCATCTAAGACGGACCGATGTGGTACTTCAAACCGTGTATTTAAACTAAACAGGCGGCTGGTAGGTGACTGTTGTAATCAGCTAAGAAAATAATCAAAGGAAAATTAAAGTAAAGAAGACATACCGAGTGTAAAATTATCACTCTCTTACGACCAGATCTTTGCATAAAGGCAGAAAACCAATCCCGAAATTCAGTCAAAACTTCAATAAATTATGCTTGACAACATTTGATTGTTCTTGAAAACATTTGACAGTGGCTAAATGGCCCTGTTAATCAATGGTCACAACGACTGTTCAGCAAAATGTCTACATTCATGAGATTAAAATGGTGGCTTTAGCTTATAACATACTAGTACTTACGCTAACACTAGCTTTTACTCCAAAAGTCACCAACTAAGTCCACAACCTTTAACTTCCTCAATAATGTTAACAACTTCCTAAACTTCCTCCAGTTCCCTCCACTTCCTTAATGATGATTAGCTCCTCTTTACTAATGATATACCTACGCAAAGATGTCAAAGGGACACTTAACACGACAAGAAATAATCAACAGAACAGCGAGTCTTTCGAGCAATTTTGTTTGAATTGGTTCCAGGGGTATCGTTTTTTTCAGTTTCGTTAGGCAAACATCCTTGTTGCTTTAATGTGTGCGTGGAAGAATACTGAAAGGGTTCCGTGCAGGCTTTCACTGTAGAGCCGTGCCGTGTGTTTATTAAAACTCCCAAAATATTCTATAATAACCTGATCTCTGGAACCTATGTCCTTTTTCAGACATTTCCGTCCTCTTCTTTGAATACATCATAAACATTGAATCGAATCTCTGCTTTACGTTAAAGCTTAACAAATTGCAGAAGAGGATATCACCTTGTAGGACCACCACGATTTTTCCCAGTTTCACAGATATCACAATTTCATCTTTTTAATAATTCTATATTTCATTTTCGACCGAACAAATGGAATCATAAGCCAGAATTTCTTTAAAAATTATACCCTTGCTGGGCATTTAATACATTAATAAGTAGCTGACACAGGAAATTATAACCCCCTCCCCCATACTTAAGGATCAACCCCAACACACAACTCTTATTTGCTCCTCAATTTTTTCTTATTTATGGTGCTGCTGTATGATCCTTCATCATATTATGTCAAACTATCTTAAATCAAACATGCTTTTAAACATGGGAACGTTGTCGTGGTAGTTAACACTATAAATACAATGCCTAGAAGCGTAAAACACCAAGCCCAGTTAACTGAGGAGGAAAAAAGTCGACATTGCGCTGTCAAGCCGTATTGGAGCCAAGAAGAAGCGAAAATGAACACAAGAGTTGTCCAGGTATACTTTCAACGTATTTTTTCTCGGGATTCTAGTTCTTTTCTCTAGCATCTTACTGAGATGTGTTCCTCACGATCAGGGAAATCGTTCGGACAGATTTTGGCAAAAGTAGATTAAATCTGCATACTGATACGCTATAAGTTCGTTCAAAGTTGATGCATTCTTCTGCAAAACTTGTACAAATTTTAAGCTTGTGAACTTTGTAAACTCCTTTCGACTCCATATGCGATTATGTGAATTCGTGTTATTACAGCTAGTCAATAGAACATAATTTCACCTCAGCAACCATGACATAGAAGTTCTTGGGAAATTCCAGCACATTCGAGTACCGTTCTCTTATTCACTGCAGGTTGTAGCCGGTGTGGAGTTAAATAAGCGAGCAAAGTCGAAGGTTTTTTAAAACGTTAACAGCGAGGAAGATTAAAACTGCGCTCTAAAAGCAGTAGGCAATTTCAAAGACGTCGTAGTTACTATAGCCTGATAAAACAGACGACATTGTGCAAAATTAAGATATGTAACAAGATGAAATGTGATTCGTTTCTTGAAAGATTGTGTTCAATGGGAAAAAACGGTTAAAAACCGACTCAACTTATTAAAAAGTTAAATTTCACTTTGTGCGAACTCGAAATTATGCACTTTTCTCGCAATTTTCTTAAATCGCTCATTTTAAATTCTCTTTATTTTTTCCCACAGCCCGGTGCTTTCTTTTTATTGATTCTGGTACTAGTTGCTGTTCCATTCTCTCGTGGTATACTCTCCGGTGAACTCAACATTAATGGTACTGAAGACGACTCCCTCCTTAGGTTTATTGACGAACAGCCACCAAGAAACAATGGTACTGAAGACAAGTCGACTTTAACAGATGTGGCCGTGCGGATTAAGCGAAGTTGCACCTATACTGAGAGGGACGCATGCCAAGGTTCCTTGACCCAAGCTCTTCAGTACATCACGAATCCAGGCAATAAGAAAAAGAGTTGCAAGATAATACCTAAATGTAGGTGCGCTCCTTTAGGGTGTGCCACATGTGTATATCGCCAGAATTAAAAGTTACTGGCTTTGTTAATGTAACGCAAGCTTCATGGATGGAAGTAAATTATCAATGGAACATTAAGGCTGTCAATTAGGAATCATACTAGTCATTTATAAATAAACAATCAGCAACTTTCATGCATGTGAATGCAGTGATCTTTTTGTGAACAATAAAATAATTATCTTTATACGCCACTGACTTCAAGCAAACCCAAGTTTTCACAGCCAATAACATCACGGCTTAACTGACAGACGACCAATAACATCACGAGATCGTCGATTAATGAGGACAACAAACGACCAGAGACTTATAACAGCTACTGACGGACGATTCACAGTTCACGTGACTCTGATGTTAACTTCTGCTCAGGTTGTCGAAACGTCAGTCAATGTCATCACAAACAGACCTTCTCAGGACTACACTCACCCGGACGATCATAGTTTACCGACCTAAAATTCATGGTGTCCGTTGATTGTAATGTTTATAGAGCTTAACGCTAAGACTAATATTGGCATTGAGCGATTTTTCGGTTGCTCAATAAATTAGCCATCACTAAACAAACCGATCTCTTCATTGCCAAAGAGCCAGACAAAACTATTTGCAGAGAGTAATAATACTGACAATTCTGAGGAAACTTTCTGTGGTAACTTAAATGTTTACGTTTAACTTAAATATTAACTATAAACCTTCATGTCACTTTTGAAGGATTTTCACAAATTATAAACTCCAGAAATAGACGGCAATATAGAGCTCATTTGGAGTTCTTGGGGGGGGGGGGGGCGGGTTAGAATATGTATCAATTTCTGCCTTGTACCAGTAGACTCATGAGATAACTGAACATTTTCTGAGTATCCTCGAACGTAATTTTGTATGTATATTATACATTCCCCACGTGTCGAGCTACAGTCCTGGTAACCTGCGATCAGGCTCTATTTTCGTTTCGCTCGGTGAAACATTCAGGCGCGAGGGCGAAACGAAAAATAGAGCCTGATACAATTCTTCTACGGAACGTCTGCCGCCCACTTTTTTGATTGATTGACATTCAACAAAATAGCCATTCAAAAATTCTTCTGCTTGCACGATCCTCGGTATGCAAACTTCCCCTAACGGCAATTCGCAAAAAGTCACGCAAATGTCGGCAAAATAAGAAAATCATAAGGCTACGATTCATATATCTTCTAGGCACAAGCACTCAAATTTACACGATTGCTAACTTGAAGGTTCCGGTATTGTACATGGTTGCTCTGTCTGAGCTGAAAATGAATGAAAATTCAAAACACGACGAGGTTGTCATGTACCAAAATATGCTGCATGCTTGAATCCTTTCCCATTTCAGCTTCAGGTGGTATCCGGAAACATTCTCTTCGCATTTGTCACCGATTTTCTGCGTAAAAAAGCCTTGGGCAATTAAGAGAAATACCTTCAGTTTCATTCTTTAGAATGAAGATATAAATAAAACCGTTTATAAACAAAGGAGTGTTTTGTAATTTAATTTAGTTCCAGAAGTGATAAATATTTGAGATTAGCAGCGAATTTTATCTCTAAACAGCAGCGAATTTTAAAATGAAGAACATTTATCATAAAACTAGTCAGATCCTTTGATGTCAATGTCAGAGATCAATAAAACGACATAAGTATTAAACAATGAATGAATAAACTGAAAATTGTATTGCGACTTGATTGCGGTTCTCGCCAAACATCAGTTTGCCGTTAATTAAGTTTACCGAATTATCGGTTGACTTGTTGATCATTCTTGGCGAAAGATACTTGTTGGTCTGCTGTTCGTTTTGTTTCGTAAAACGCGGAAACAGCCACTACTCTGTTCATGTTATTAAAACCAGCTGAAAGCCGTAAATGAAAATTCTGAGACACGATGCGATAAAACGGAATACATACTTCACTCATACTTCACTGTTGCTGTACTTCTCTGCTCCAGGTGAGAGACAGCTTGCGTCAAACCGAACGCCATTCTCAGGAGAGAAAGAAATGGTGACAATTCTCCTAGAACGACGAGAATTTATTAGAGCAACACATTTTACTTCGGCAGACTTGTTCCTTGGTTGTTCCTTGGCGATGGCGGTCTGATCGAAATTGTGAGCGAGTCTCGTGGACAATTTACATCCGTTGACAGCTGTATTGTTAAGGGCCAATCAGATTGCGAGATTCCCGCGGCCAAAATTTGGCCGCCGGCACGAACTCCTGTGAGAGATTGTATCAGGCCCTATTTTAGCGAGCGACCAACGTAAGAGAATATGAGAGCGATGCTAAAATTCGGCCTGATCGTAGGTTACAATCCTGGATTCAACAGCAACGTGAGTTAGCGCATTTTGGTTGGTCTTTTCGCGTGAAAGAAACTTTCTTGCTCTTTTTAATCCATCGTCGGCAGTTTTTGTTCCTAGGACGGTCGAGACAGAAAAAAGTTGACTGAACTTGTTCCTTTATTGACATGTCAGAAAGATATAAGTAGCCTTCAGTCAGCTTGATCATTCTCTGGAGCTGGAAGAGAGACAGAGTTTATCATTCGGCTTGTGCAGACAAGAAACAGCTTTCATGCGCTGCAATATCAGGCTATCTGTCCCTTTCACCGATCTGAGCTCGGCATTGGATGACAGAGGAACTCAAGTGCATGCTAATTTCCTCCTGAAATCGCCCAACATAATGGTGACAGAGGAGTGGGGAAGGAGGTATCGAAGACGTTATTTTTCAGAAAACAGGTGTTCTTGTTCCTGTGGGCTAAGCTAATGGAAACAAATTGAGGGGGGGAGGGAAGCTAGTAAAATAATAATGCATGGCTTTTTGAACTGATTAATTTCCTTTTTTTGATAAGAATATGCACTACGTTCTTCTTGAAATCTAATAAAAATTAAAGCAGAAATTTAGCTCAATAGTAAAAATGTGAAATTCTCTATAGTTGAAAAAAATCGGCGACAGATGCCCCATCCCTGAGCAGACCATTGATGACAAATGTCCCACCCTGGAGACCGACAAATGCCTGGTGAGGGAGGAGGAATGGTCACGCTTGCAATTGACCGAGCCATAAGATTTTGGTGTAGTCCTTAACCTTGCCATAAACGGCGCCATATTGTGTTCCTCTACATAAATAAGTTTGATTAACTGCAAGGCCGAGTTTGCGGAGCTAGTAGCCTGCCTGCAGACAGATACTGTAATTGATTTAGTATACAACAAAATGATTGCACTCGGGAAAAGACTAAATGTTTTCATGCTAGAAACTGAAGGACGTGCCATCGACGAAGTAATGAATTTGGAACAAGAATGCCAGTTGCAGCAAACCAGAGATGACAACACGACCAACATCTCAATTTACCATGCCCACCCAATTGTGTATTATTCTCGCAACATCTACGATTTTTTTTGCTCGCAGTTTTTGTCACTCTTAAAAATACTGCGGCAGCAATTTGTTCAGGTCAGGTTAAAGTGCAAGCAACTATACATTGACATCTGAGGAGAACTTGTCAAGGGCTGAGAATGCCAGAGAAATAAATGATAATTAATAGTCCCCACTGTAATAAGCCAATTTATTAAAAACTGGACTAAGTATATTGGATTTCTAGCATTTTGATTGGCTGAACGGAGCTAGGCTATCAGCTCATATACCTGCTGCGACCAAATATGGTCAATAAAAATTCAACAAGAAAGTGAGCTGAAAGTTTTTCCTCGCGAGCAACCCGGCGAGAAAAATGGACGAGAAAAATCACTTGGTAGCGAATTTAAATTAAGCAGAAATCCTAGCCTGCGTGCAGACGTCTCCTATTTCCTTCCACCCGCGGAAAAGGGACGTCTGCGAAACGGCGTCGCTAATCGTGTTCCAATATCCTGCTGTTTTTCAGGAATTCGTGGAAAGTGCTTTTATTGGTTGCTTGACAATAGCCACTGTTAGAAACAACTCTGATTGGCTATCGTCGGCAAATGCTCGAGATAACGTATGCGATCTGCATTTAGCAGGCTTTTCCATTGATAAAAACATGTCCGATTGTGTGTTGTGTTTCTCGACTATTCTGAAAAACAACGACAGAAACATTGTGAAAAGTCGCAGTGAATTTAAAGTTCAGGAAGAAATCCTTTCTCTTCAGTTCATCGTACACGAAACATCGCCATATCATTTGTAGATCGTGCGTGGGAAAGTTGCGAAAGCGGAGAGGTCTTTACGCCGACGTGAGAAAAATCGAGGACGAACTTTTTAGCGATTATAGTTCCAAAGCTTTCAAGGCAGGACTTACAGTAAAAAAAGAGATCGAGACACTAGGAAAGGACAGCGTAGGAACTTCGGCTTCGTCCCGAGAAGCGAATTCTTTTGGAGGAGTCGGTAGATCGTTCGTCGAACGATCTCAGTTCGCTGGTTACGTCAACTCCTGTGAAAGCCGTTCGCAATGCTTCTGTGAGAAAAATTCAGATTCCTCCTCTTAGTCCTGTTCGACCTCTGATCATGGAGCGATCAGAGGGAAACGATTCTGGCATAGAAAACAAAACTCTGTGATCATAATTTATGCGAAATTATAACCCGAACAGCAGGATACTGGAACACGATTAGCGATGCCGTTTCGCAGACGTCCCTTTTCCGCAGGTGGAAGGAAATAGGAGATGTCTGCACGCAGGCTACAGAAATCCCAACAGCGTCACCAACAAGCATTACCAACAGCGTTGTCTAACACAAGTCAAAAGTGTTTGAATAAATTGTGCTGAAATAGAAATTTAAACATTAGGCGTTGTGTTTACAATTAATTTCTTTCATCGATCGTCACGTCGATCATTGAAATCGGACAAACGGTAGGTTTTATCAGGAAGGCTTTCCACTTCAAAATATCAAGACAAGACATAAACTGAAACAGAGTGAAATGGGGCAGGAACATTTAATAATAACTATCACACGTTCAAGGCGAGTCGGTGCGAAAATCATGAAGCAGTCTAAACAAGCACTAACAAAAATACAGCTGCAAACTTACCCAAGAAGGAAGGGCGAGATTTTCCTTCGGCTTTAACACGCAAAATTGACACTGGTTTACCTGCCCTCGTTGTAGCTCTGTGTTCCAACAGGTCCAAATGCTCAGATAGAAATCGGATGCCGTGTAAACTGAGTTGAATCGCTTTTCCAGTTGTTTGAATGTTGTTTTTACCATTCTGTCCGCAACCTCTAAACCGAGAACAACTGCATTTTGCACTTTGCGTTTAACAAACTATGATGGTGAATTCTGTTCCTCGCTACAGTCATCTTGCTTCTGAGCTGCATAGAAATTACCTCTTTCTGTCTTCAGTTCGATCAAACACGCACATGATGGCTCCGTTGTGCGAACAGATTACAAACTTGTTCAATTTCAACTGCAGCAGCTAATATGGTGAAATTGTGAAGCTTCAATCCGCTTTGAAAGATGATTACAACAATGTTTCAGGAAAAATCAAACATGTACCATATTTCAGAGCCAACAAATGTGAACGAAGGAACACTCGAACTTAAAAAAAAGACACTGGAAATTATCTCTCCATCAAATACTGCGAGTTGTTTGCTTCAGAGGCTTTATGGAGAACTTCGTGGATGCTGAGAGCAAAGTTTCTTTGCACCTAACAAAGTTGTTTTTAGCGCGAGCTACAGCAAGAGCGGGCTTGAGAACAAGCTAAAATTATTTTTAAGGATATCCACTACAAGAGCAAAAATCTCGCAGAGGAATCAAGGTACACTGTTAATCTAGTACATGTACATGTAGCTTTAATTTGTTCTTGTGGAAAACGCTGACTGAAGCGATGGCCAATATTAAACTAGACAAGAACATAATCGTTTCCTTTCGATTTACAGTTGCTGATGAAAGCCGTTTGCCAGTTGCAGTTTTCAGTTTTTTATTTCGCCGAGAGGTTTTCTTGTGAGAAACGTACTCTTTTGTTAATGCTGAATTTTAATAATTATTGTTTAAGTGTTGGCCGATTTACTCGGCTCTTTACAGCTTACAGTATAATAGCCGTACAAAAAAAGGGCAATAAACACACAGTCACTGATCATGAAGAACATTGCCGTGCTTTTTGATTCACTGCTGGCGAGTGTTTTGCTGATATCTGCTTATATCAAAAAGTCGGTAAGGTTAATTGAAGAGCGCTTTTTCTAAACAGACGTGTTTACCTCGTTCATTTATCTTGTACCAGCTCCAAACCTTTCCTTTTTTTATCTTGTTGCGTTTTCGCAGTTTGAATTTTGCGGGAGCGGGAGCGCGAAAAAAAAAACATCCAAAAAGGACCGTTTCCATAGTAATGGTTCGTACTGTAAAATTCCGTCCGAGAACTAGCCAATCAGAACCCTTGATTTAGACTGGAGAATTGTTTGCCAATAATAAAAAATTGTTAATGTTAAGTGGTCAGCGAGGTTTGACCGTTGGTCCATATTTCAGCAAGTATTTTAATGGTTGTTTTATTAAAAAAAAAACCATTTACTTTGATCAGCACTTGTTTGCTTGGGATGGGAAAGCAAAAAGCATTTTATTCTCGCCATGAGAAGTTACCGGCAAGTCGACGCAAGCAATTCAGCTTGAAGTGGGAATTAATTACACGGCTATTATGAACAAGTTTTTAAAAAATGTCAAGAAAATTATCGTAAACATGTAAATTCGTTCAATTAAGCAATTCTCACCACAAATCCACAATCATGAATATGTCATTCACTTTACCGTTGCAGTGAACTGAGGACTGAGTACTTAAAATCTTAACGAAAGACCACTGCTCGAGTGGTCTTTTGCAGATGGTCGCTTTCCAGATCTCCTTTGAAAAAACAAGTATGTCCTCGGACAATTTTAATTCTCAAAATAATTAAATTTACCTCCAATTTTGGGGATGTAAAAGCTAAAGTTAGTTAACTCTGCTGCATCAAAGACAGAGTTTTAGTTGGTCTGACATTAAAGTAAAATTACACCATCATATCTCGCACGATAGAAGAACCGGTTTGCCATCGATTCTGATAAAGCCGGATTGTTCTAAATGATTTCATGTTTATTGTCACATTAAAGACAAATGACATTCATGATGTTTTTTTCTAATTGTAAATTTCAGAAAAGTTTTAGGGAATTCTTAAATAGATTTTATCAGATTTAATTATTATTGCATCAATTATACATCCTTTATTGGCCTGTTGGCTGTTATCAGTTCACATATTGTCTTGGAAGTTGTTTAATTGTTGTATTTAGCTTGAATTCAAAGAAAGTTTTGTCAGTTATATGTGATGACAGTGAATTAGTTGTAATGTTGCTTTTCATCGGTTATAAAATTAATAAAGTGACTTTGCTGGAGTAAATTAAAATGCATCAACTTCTAAAAAGAAACAAGACGTTTTTATCTATATCAGAATTCGTATATGTAATAGGACTACATGCTCTCTAATTTGGAAATAATTGGATGAAAAAAATTCCGAGGACAGCCAAAATTGGCTGTCCAATTTGGCTGTCAGAGGAATTTTCTGAATCCAATTATTTCCAAATTGGACAAGCATGTAGTCCTCTTACTTATTAATTATATAGCTAGTCAATTAATCCAGCATTTTTACCAAAACTATTATCCTTCAAGAAAGGCAGGCTGAGAATTTTTTATTTCCAAATTACTTGAAAGAGAATGCCATAATAACATAAAATAACAAAACTATAATGAAAAAGAGAATACTGTAAATTTCAAAAGTGTAAAAAATCGCAGAATGTTCCTCTTTACAATAATATAATTTTCAAAATATCCAGGAAGGAAAAAATATAGTGTGTAGAAATGAAACATACAATAAGGATGGGGAAAATTACAATACGAATGATTACCATGCTGACCTGACTTCCTGAGGAATTTTTACGTCTGCTTCACTTAAAGGATGAGAAGCATTTTTTCGCTTTCCGTAACCCTTGACTCTTAATTCTCTTGCTTTTGCTTCAAGTTGTTGCCTCGAATTTGCAAATTCGCTATCGCTCAAAATACTGTAGTTTCTGCCAAAGTTTTTCAAATGGCGGTCCAACGAGCACTGCATGACAGCCGGACTTTCTGGTTCGTATACGTCACCGCCTTGTTTTCGAATTTCAGGAAAAAAACGGCAAAGGATATGTTCCAACTTTCTTGCTACGTTATGCTGCACTTTCCACTCGTTGAAAAACATCAGCCAAGTTTTAGTACTCCTGGAGGTGTTCTTGTTTTGCTTTTTGCTTCTTAGGTTAGCAAGGTCCTCTTCTGGCAACATAGGAAATCTCTTATTTACGTTACTATTGCTGAAAAGATTAAGAGAAATGGAAAAATTTGGCAAATCTTGACTAAATTCTGCCATTGTCAACTAACAATGCGACAAGACGTCCTAGTTTTCCTTAAATTGCATGGACAGCTTGTGTATTTTTAATTGAAAGTCCTATAGCTAATTGAAACTATCCAAAATTAATCCTTAATTGGACAGTTCTCAGAAATGAAAGGATAATACTCGGGCTGACAATATTGGATTAACTAACCAGCTTTCAATTACAACAGAAATATGCTCTGTCAGTAATGATGGACATTTAGCCGCAATCCTCGCGGAATGCAAAAGAGCAATCTCAAACCCTACAAAACATCATTAATGTAGGGAGTGAGACCTTAATTACTCCTACCCGAAAGTCACTGCCAAAATCGCACGTAAACTGCTTGTTCTTAGTTCTGTGGAACCTCCGAACATATTAATGAAGCTAGCACAGGAAAATTTACCTATTAAGGCTATCGACAAATTGAGATCGAAAGCTGACGTTCTGAGCGTTAGCCTTTCGTCAGAACAAATCGCTCTGAAGAAGGGCTAACGCTCGAAACGTCAGCTTTCAATCTCTTTACGGCGACCAATATACCTTATCGACTCAGCTGATAAATCCAAAGTTTTGTGTTTACTTCCCCACCGACGCAGCACCACAGTTTCGTTAGGAACTCTTTAGAAACTGACCCCCTTGAATTGCCTTTAAAAGTTACAATAGAAAACAAACTTCGATGTGACAAACAAATAATAGACTCTACAAAATTAAGCTGAAAGATTCCCCCATATGTGATCGCTGTAGGTTCGCAATGAAATTCTGCACCATCTTTTTATGATTGCCCTATATCACAAACTTTTTTTAATTTGGCACATGGTTATTACATGGTGGAATGTTACATGATCAGAAAAAGTCACTTGAAATGCCATGGATATCATCTGCAGATATTAACCAGATTCCAGTCTTCACCATGCTTTGAGTCATTTAATAATTGTCGCTAAGTATTATAGTTATTCCTGCTGGCTAAATAACGACTTTCCATGCCTCGAAATGTTTTGCTTTTAAAGTGCCCCTAACCCCTTAAATTTTTTTTTCGGCTAAATAAATTCTGTTATCATCTGGAACATTTCTTCGCAAAAATTTTTTGATTTGTTAAATTCTCGATATTCTGTGCCCTGTTGAATTCAAGAAAAATTTGGTTCAAGTCCGAGTAAGAGGAACCTGGGGCGAGCCGTAGTTGTGACGTCAGATCAAGAACCAAGAATTCCACGCCGCTTAGTTTTAAGCTGTGTTTCTCTGACTTTATTTGTTGATCGGAGCCTTCTGACCTTCTAGCTAATTCGAACAAAGTCATAGTATGACTAAAGTTCCAATGTTGTAATCCAAAGCAGATACTGAGACGAGCTACGCGGATTCTGCTGATTTGTAGATGAATTTTAGCTCTGAATACGAGATAAATGCCGAACACGAAGTCGACAGTACACCGACAAAGGATGAAGAAAGTGCCGTCCTGCCCATATCTGCTAAAAAGCTGCTAACCAACAAGGAATGAATTGGTCAATGCAAAAAGGGAATAAAGGCAAACTAAGAACTGGAACAGCAAATAAAGCAACTTACGATTGGCCTAATGGAGGGCCGCGAAGAAGCCGGAATGCTGAGCTTCGCCCGTGAGTGTTTACATTTTATTTCGCACTTTCGGTCTTCACGTTTGGTCTTAGTTTTCCTGCTCTCCGCTTCTCGCATTTGAGATTTATATTCAAGCTGAGGGAACCTCTTATAGAAATGGAGATTTTAATAAAGCATTCCTTTCTTCATTTATTTATTTTACATAGAAGTAAATGTGGAAACTGCGATATTACTTACGTCTTGTCCATTTCTGTAACCAGCATTAACAATAACAACAATTTATAACACTAGTGAATCAGGAAGTCAATTATTTTCTAAAGGACATTGACGAGAATTATGAGCACGAGAGTTTGTTAGTGTCGGTTCAACTGAGATTATCTTACCAATCATTTTTCTCGCCTCAACGTGCGAGCAGTTTCCTCAGATCCCAGCGCGAGCGGAAATGTACAAATTATGTAAATCAACCGGCCTTCGCTTAACTCGCGACTCGAGGCTTCGCCGCTCATCGCTCACACTTCGATCTTTCTGCGGCCTTTCTTCGCACAAAAATGGTAATAAAAGAATAAGGAAAGAGTCTGCTTGCCGTCTACTTCAACGGAGGATATGAACAAGGGATCTCTCTGCACAGTAATGTTTTGTTATGCTCTAGTGAACTGATATGACTTAAGATAAAATTCTCATCGCGAGGCACGTTCATAAACTAGAATATAGGAATAAAGGCCACGGTTTGTTAGTGTGGAGAAAGTGCGTTCGGTTCTGCTGAAGGAGGACTTTCTATAAATACGGTCTTTAATTTTAAACCCTTCGCTATCTTGGGCACCGCTTACATGTAATTATTTAGCGCTTACCTTGTAGTCAACTTGAATAATTCGCAAAGGTAATAATTTTCTGCGTACCGCATATCGTGGGTATTCTGTGGTTAATCGGCCGTCGAATCATTGGAAATACCCAAAAAGCTATCGTTTGATCGGATACTAAAGTTGTTCCTTCATTCATACCTTCTTCTGCGACAACAAATCTTTGCTTAAAATGCATCGAGCATAGTATCGAGTGCTTGGAAGGCTGCCGCTTTGCTCGCTATTGCTTTACAAAATCCACTCATTTCGTCCCTTCGCATCTGCACGCTGTCGTCAAAAAATGCTGTATTTTTGTAGTGATACGTCATGTGTCTCTTTTTTTGTTACTATGTCTCGGAGCAATACGAATGGTCGACAGTTTTCTGTACATCTTCGAGAGCTCAAGAGAAATATAGCTCCGATAGAGATAGCGCGAGACGGCGGGTTCTTGATTTGAGGTCACAAGGTGACTAGACTCCCATGCCCTCACTGCTCGACCCTGAACCAATATGGTGTCTATTTTCGGCCGATTTTCCGTACTTCAACCGCGCGCAGAAAATCAGGGGTTAAACCAAATCAAAAACTTTTTGTGACGAAATGCTCCAAATGATAAAAGGATTTATTTGACGGGGAAAAAAATTTTAGGGTTAGGTGCACTTTAAGAACAACGCTCTTAAGAAATTCGAATCGCAATGGAAAACACTCTGCACTTAAACTCCTGCGACGCTTTGCCGTGTATATGGTGCCTCTTGTCCTTTCCGTTTTATATTCTGTTACCTTACGTCCATATTTGTAAAGTATTTGTAAGCTACTTCCCTGTGCAAATTGGCCCGGAAGTTACTTTTTTTGAAATTTAGTTATGTAATGTTTGTTTGATGTAATTAACTTTCTGTTTTGAACTAATTTAGCATAAAGGCTGTAGTACATTGTCAAGTATTTTTTGCTAAGATAAAGGTCCGTTTATTTAAAAAAAAAGTGTAAGGGAGAAATGAAACCAAGAAGACATCATGAACTGGCCAACAGAAGATGGAGCTGAATTGACCACGTCCTGAGAAAGCCACCAAACGACATCACGAAAGAACAGCCCTATACTGGACCGTAGATGGTTGACGCAGACGAGGCAGGCCACGGCTAACATGGAGAAGATCGGCATGACAGAGCTAAACATAAAGGGAAGACTTGGCCTCACTTGGAGTGAGGCATTGAAAATTGCACAAGACAGGGAACGTTGGAGGGATTTAATGGGGGCCTTGCGCCACATGGCGTAAAGAGCCCTAAGTAATTAAGTAATCAAGATTACAGCCACTCTGGGTTACGTTTCTAGATGCCTATTACTTTGTGAAATTTTACTCGATAGAAATGAAATTTTTCACAAGTAACACAAAACAGTCTGGGAAAATGACAAGGATTATTAATTGAACAGTTTTTGTTTGACACAGGCGTGACTTAAATCTATCCTAAAAGCATTATCTAAAAAGTATAAAATTGGTCATCAGCTGAAATTTTTGTGAGATATCTGGATTCAGCGTAGATAGTTATGCCCAGCTGTAACCGTAACAAAGCGTTCGGCAAGTCGGCAGAACCGTGAGAATTCACGGAAAAATTTGAAAGCCAAAACACCGCTTTTGTCAAAAACTGCTGCTAGCATGTACTGATAACGACAAGCCGCTACTTTTACCAACGCACCGATGGACTCCAAGGTGTGCTTATGATGCAAAATTCTCGTTTTTCACTTTTTCAAATAAAGAAAAAAGCCAATACTCATAAAACCTATGGACCAAAATATTCAATGCCTTTCAACACTTTTGTGCATTTCGTTAAGCTCTGCTAAGTAATCTTGGATGTGGACATAAAAAAGATTGAACAACTCGTTTCCATCTTTCTTCAGGCGATGGTCTTGTTCAAGTCTCAGTTGATGCAATCGAATGCAAATTTGCACAGCTGTTTTCACACATTTGAAGAATTCATACGTTGGACAGGAAGGGGAGGGAGGGGAGGGAGGGAAGGGAGAGAGGGCAGTGGCTACAACGTTGTTATTTTTTGAGTTCCTGCAGGCCTTGTTTTGAAATTAGAGCGAGGAATGGTGCAATAACTTTCGTAAACATGAAAAGTAGTTTGGCTTTTATTTTTATATGAAAGACCTTCATAATTGTCCTTTTCCTTGAACTCTGGAATAGCCGTGATAAGGTATTAGCAGAAAACAAGAAAATCGAGTCTGTTTTGTCCAAAAACAATGCTAACTCCCTAAAATATCTTCATCTACTTATACAAGCATGCCTGCCTTGTCAAAAAATCGGGACGATATACATGAAAGATGATGTAACCGTTTTGCCCAGGTTCTTTCTATGAGACTTACATCAAGGCTAATCTCGTTTCTTATGGGCAAAATCAGTGACCATTTACCAGCAGAATTATTATATCCGAGCCACTTCGTTTCCATTCCATTCTGTTTCAGCCGTTTCGAAGCTTCCCCGAAGCTCTGTAGTTTAGTCTGTATTACAGTGATAGCAAACAGTACATTACAGTACAATACAATACTTTATTAAAACATGCGACACACTGAGGAGCAAAAAAAAAAGGTTCGTTTAAAACGTGTACGAGATACAACTTATTATGGTAAAAATACAAAAAAATTGTGATGGTAATGCTAATAATATCTTCGTAGCTTAGAATTAAACACTGGAGAAGTTCTTTAAGAGTCATGAACGGTGCTTTTAGTCATATCACGTGTAGATATATATAAATATTTTAAATTTTTCTTGCGTAATACTATATATTTACTGGCCTGGTTGTGTATTTTTTGTTGTTTAAATATAATAGTGAAAATGTTTTCGTTTTCTGCATGACTTACCTGAACACAAATGCACTGAAGCCAGAAGCTTAGAAACGGTATAAATAAACAAAATGTCTTAACGGTTTAAAAACAGCATTGAGCCGCTTCCACGTTAAATAGAAGTAAGCATTTAGACGTGGTTGTTATAAAAGTGTATTTTCTTGCTGATTAATGTACATCTACGTGAATCTGAAATTCTTTCTTTTGTGGGGGGAACTTTTCGTGGCTCCAATTCATTTTTCCCAAACGAACGAAAGAGGAACTAGATTGCATTGCTTTCATATGGGGGCAATAACCAATTGGCTACAGAAATTGGATTAGCCTCCTTCATAGGGCTTGTCACGCAATCCACGGTGAAGGAGCACGTGACGAACACCTAAAGAACGTCTGCGTTGGAGGCTCTAGGTTTGGGTTTTGGGGGAAAAAACTAAACTTCGAATAGATTCGTGATATTTAGATTCATCGTATCAAAAATTATGAACATAAATCCTGATTTTTAAGATTTATGATCTAAGCGTTCTGTTGGAAAAGTATTCAAAAGAAACATATCTGTCAGGCGGTTTTCCGTGCAAAATTTCCACAACTATTGGTATCATGGAAATATATTCAGCTGAAATTTCATTTCCCTATGTTTGAAAAGTATCTCTTAAAGCTTGTTGATAATTCCGTAATCAACAAGGTTATTTGAATTACTGACTGAATGGACTACACCACATCACCCTGAGATGCAAGGTTTGCAACTTTTAAGCATTTAACCAGGTTTTTCTCCCACGTTTGGTTTTCCCTTGTGTTTGGATAGTCGATGAAGCTTCTCTTTTTCAGTACCTTGGGAAGTTTGTTTCTATTTACATCATCAAGTTTAATGATAACCAGGCTGTTATCTCTTTTTTCTAGAAGCCGATGGAGGGCGAAATCTAATTCATTGCTGCAATATTTGCTATTGAAGAAGCTTCGCGATACGACAGCAACAGTTTTCCTGCTTTTGTAAACACTGTCTACCATGTTGTCTCTAAAGGGCGCTCCAGCGATAAAATCTCTGTCGTGAACACAACATTTAAAGCCATGCTTATTCTCCAGAGTTGGCAGCAGCGTTTTCTTAACCCAATCTTGGTCCCTGGTGCTGTATATGATGAATGCGTCAAATTGAAATTCTGAAAACAAACATTGTATAAAAATAAATAATGACGAATTTTTTGTGTTACAACAACCTGTAGCGTCCCACACTGTAACCTCAAAGAATCTCTTTCAGCCCTGAAGTGCCAAGAGCGGATTGGACCCTCTGTGAAGCTATTTTGGTCATTTGGGGGGGGGGGGGGGACAACCCTATCAAAGACCTCAACAGGCCACAGTGGAACCCACTTGATGCCTGCTCAGGAATATCTTAGCCTTAATTAGGAGAGCCGAAGTAGTACTGTATTTACTCATTGAAATAGTCTGCGTAGCTGGAAGGTTTATCTACGTGTCAAATAAAGTTTTGGTGGCCACAGTCGGTGTAAGCCGCGAAAAAATACCACCTGCAAGAGAGCTGGGTTTTTTAATGCCGCCCAATTTATCATCTATGCTTATTTAACCACAGGCGTCCCAAACTCACGATTCGAGAAATCGATCGAATAAATGATTTATGGAAGCGTATGAATGATTTATGTAAGCGTATGAGTGATTTATGTATGCGTATCGAGTGGGACGTGACTACTTGAAGTGCGCGGTGTTGTGTTACAATTTAGGCCGTTGGAAATTTGAGCGCTCTGTAAGGCTTTGTATGGAGTTTAAAATAACGTGGAATAAAAGCGCTCGACGAAATAAAATGTTACCTTCTTTTCAATAAAACATAGAAAATGTACCCACCTTTCTTGATTTCTGTTGTCCTTTTGGGCTATTTCATCGTTTTTGGGGGGTTTTGAGGTTTTTGTCGTAACCTTCATAAGACGAAGTCAAGGCTGGACATAGCCATTTCGAACGAGCCGTGCCGCGAGGCCGTTTTCTCGCCAAAATTCGAATCCGCGGCTTGATTTTCCCTTCCGACGTAAAGAAGGAAAGTTCATTTTTCTCCTCGTCTGGTCAGCTTGGAAAAAACTTCATCCTTTCCCCTCCAATTCGAACGATTTATGCATCACTACTGGAGCTTTCAGCTTTCCTGAGCACCTTGTTCCCGTCTTTTCGACTACGGCACAGTTGGAAATCAAACTTTGCAACCGCTCCAGCGTGACAACTGCGACTGAGCGGACGGGTGCACAGTCAAAATTTCCCATTAAAAATCTTACTCTTTCCCCACGACCCCACGGGAGCATTTTGACGCCCCTTTGTAATGTAAGACCAAGCGCGTGACAGATAACGCGAAAACAGGAAAATCGAATTCAAAAACCGTTTCTTTGCGCTCGGAAATTAATTGTAATCTACACTTCATGCAATGGATATACATTATTTTCTGTTTAAATGAACATTAGTTGTCATTGTCATGCTTTGTCATGTTTTATTTGCTAAATGCGTCGGCCTGTTGTAATTATTGATGCTAGCACGCCGCAATGGAAATCCCTGGCTCGTTGTCATTTTGTGCATGAACGTTAGAAATTGCTTTTTTATGCAGTTTTTACAGGAAGTCCCGGTAAATGCCCGGGTTGATGGTAAGCTGACGATTCTTAAGCCTCGTTGTTTGCGATTTATTATCTCGCGAACTCATATACGTTTCTTTGCGCCCGCGGTGTTTGTAATTACTCTGCGATGGATATACAGTATCTCACTTCATATCGACATTAATTGTCATCATTTGTCTCTTTTCTATTTGGAAAATGGGTCGGTATATTGCCATTTTTGCCGCAAGTGCGATTGGTAATCCTTAGTTTGTTATCATTTTAATCATCCAAAATAGAAATTGCTATTTTTTAGTGAAGTTTTTCACAGGAACTTCCCGGAAATGGTTAATGTTTTGGTATTTCGACTTGCCGTTTTACGATGGTAATCATAAAGCTCTATTGTTACCAGAACGGGTTACATCAGTTAGAGGTGAGAAAAATTTAGGTGCAAACATTTCGTGGCAATCAGAACACAAACTTCGGATCAGGGAAAATTTTGTCTTTAATTTCCATTTAATGGTTGTCAGTGGTAGTCGCAAAATGTAAGGGTCGACACTACAATGAGCGTTTTAACACCGGGTCAAGCACAGGTTGTGAGTGTGGCTTCTAGAGGCCATAACTTACTAATTACTGGCCAAGCTGGAACTGGAAAGTCGACCGTGGTTGAAGAGATCATATCAAATCTTAATGCTGTTGGTTTGAAGGTGGCAGTGGTATGTTCAAGCGGAATTGCATGTACTGTGTATGAACCTGGAAAAGCATCTACCAAATAGAAAAAAGACAAATGATGACAATTAATGTCGATATGAAGTGAGATACTGTATATCCACAAACACGGCGCAAAGAAACGGATATGAGTTCGCGAGACGATTTTTCTCACCTTTAACTGATGTAAACAGTTCAGATAATAATAAATCGCAAACAACGAGGCTTAAGAATCGTCAGCTTACCATCAACCCGGGCATTTACCGGGACTTCCTGTAAAAACTGCATAAAAAAGCAATTTCTAACGTTCATGCACAAAATGACAACGAGCCAGGGATTTCCATTGCGGCGTGCTAGCATCAATAATTACAACAGGCCGACGCATTTAGCAAATAAAACATGACAAAGCATGACAATGACAACTAATGTTCATTTAAACAGAAAATAATGTATATCCATTGCATGAAGTGTAGATTACAATTAATTTCCGAGCGCAAAGAAACGGTTTTTGAATTCGATTTTCCTGTTTTCGCGTTATCTGTCACGCGCTTGGTCTTACATTACAAAGGGGCGTCAAAATGCTCCCGTGGGGTCGTGGGGAAAGAGTAAGATTTTTAATGGGAAATTTTGACTGTGCACCCGTCCGCTCAGTCGCAGTTGTCACGCTGGAGCGGTTGCAAAGTTTGATTTCCAACTGTGCCGTAGTCGAAAAGACGGGAACAAGGTGCTCAGGAAAGCTGAAAGCTCCAGTAGTGATGCATAAATCGTTCGAATTGGAGGGGAAAGGATGAAGTTTTTTCCAAGCTGACCAGACGAGGAGAAAAATGAACTTTCCTTCTTTACGTCGGAAGGGAAAATCAAGCCGCGGATTCGAATTTTGGCGAGAAAACGGCCTCGCGGCACGGCTCGTTCGAAATGGCTATGTCCAGCCTTGACTTCGTCTTATGAAGGTTACGACAAAAACCTCAAAACCCCCCAAAAACGATGAAATAGCCCAAAAGGACAACAGAAATCAAGAAAGGTGGGTACATTTTCTATGTTTTATTGAAAAGAAGGTAACATTTTATTTCGTCGAGCGCTTTTATTCCACGTTATTTTAAACTCCATACAAAGCCTTACAGAGCGCTCAAATTTCCAACGGCCTAAATTGTAACACAACACCGCGCACTTCAAGTAGTCACGTCCCACTCGATACGCATACATAAATCACTCATACGCTTACATAAATCATTCATACGCTTCCATAAATCATTTATTCGATCGATTTCTCGAATCGTGAGTTTGGGACGCCTGTGATTTAACCGGCGGACTGAATCAGAGAGAAAGATGTAATTCAAAACCTTGAGTATTTGCACGGACGTTGAAGAAAATGTACAGTGAAAACACGAGTGATACATTTTGTGGGAAGCTGTTTGAAGGTGAACGGTCGATTGGCACGAACCTGGCTGTATTTAAGCTTGGCCCGTATGTCGTGAAATCGAGGCAAATACTATCTCGTACCACTCCAGCCGTAAGTTAATTACTGTATGTTATAGTTGAAATCTCTTTAAAGATTAGAAATAACTTTAAAAAGAAATTTACAAATTTGTCTCTAGAACTGCACGCGTTCATGCGTACTTTTTCTGAGTAAATCCTTTAAAGAAATAATTTCATGACACCAACCTGATAGAGCAAGTGTAGGTTTGCCTGAGCGGCGAAAGTACCAAAATAGTACTACAGCAGCTACCACAAGTATTGCAAAGAAAGCTGACACAATGAAGGGGATAGCAATTTTACTGACTGGAATCTTGCTGCCTGTTGAGAAAAATCAATTATGAAGAGATAAATCGAGGATAGTCTGGTGACCTTTCACGGAAACAAAGTGGATCCTTTTTTAAGAGGAGGGAGCCATCAAAATGTCCAAACTTGTGGGGCACTCAATCACCTGGTTGTGGCAGAGCACCTTCACACTCATCTGAGTATGCAAGCAATCCAACTGAGGTCTCTTAGGTGCGAAATAGTATAACAGTCCTAAGGCTGACCATAACCCGGGTATCACTTGCTTGCCATAAGGGGGCAGACCCCTAACTACAGATATGGTGTTGTTGCTGCGGGATTTTTGTGGATAACATTTTGTCATACGCTGTTTTGCAGCTCTTTGTGTCGCTAATTTGATGAAATGTGCTAGGACAACTATCTGCATTTTAAAAATCAACATTGCACCCAACCACGCATTAGAAAGACAAATCAGCCTAAAATTCAGAGGAAAGACAGTCAAATTCCAATGTTTTTACGAACCAGAGGTAATTCAACCTTCTTCATAATCTGACGCAAATGATTACTGTTTACTTTAAAAAAATTAAAACTACAGTAGAAACTGTATAAATATATGTACTTATGAAGTCATAACTTCTATTAATAATGACTTTAGTTGCAAGAATCGATACGTGACATTTTGTTTCTTGGCGATTGTTTAATATTGGCATTGTTTTAATAACCAAAACTGTTTGCTTTCTGTGTTTTAGGCTTTTTTCTGTGTTGGTCATTTGACCTGCCATATATGGCTATCACTCGACAACCGTGAAAGCCTTTTCCATGGAACAAACGTCTCCAACCAGCTTATCTTTAGAAGCGAGGGTTTCCAAGATGTAATGGCTAGAAACTTTCGATAGCAATGTGGTATTTAAGAGTAGCCCCCCTTAAAACAAGGGTAGATTGGTTTCCACGTACCCTACTGTACTTTCGGTTTCGGCCTTCTTCCTTCAACCCTTGATAATTGAACAAAAGTATTTCCTTGTCTTGTGTGTTGTTACCTTTTGCTGATCTTTGCAAATTGTAAACCAGCGAAAATAAATGGCATTAGGGTGAAGTTTACAAAACATTTGCGGCATTTATTTCGTTAAAACGTTTGTCTACAACGTATATTTATTGTACAATAGTCACCTGAGGACGAGCGGATTATTTTTAAAGGCTTCGGTACTTCTTGATTCACTTCATGATCACCTATAGTAAAAGAAACTATATAAGCAAATAGGAACAGCTGCAAACCACCGTTGAAGCGCTAACAATGTTGACAAAAGCCATCGCCAATTGAACTTTTCACCGTAAAATCCACCGTCTTGCAAATGGGGCATTCACTTGTGCAAAACACAGAGTTTGCACAGAAAATGCAAATTTATATTGGAAACTTCAAATGCCAATACTTTGGCAAAATCTGAGGAACAGTTTTTTATACATAGATTTTCTAGAAAGCGTTTAATCGTGTTTTTATTCTGCTTTCTGTGCATTTAAAATATCCTGACAAATCGCCAAAAAATTCAGAGACAATGTATGCTAAATGTAAAACGCGATTGTTTGCTCTCTAGTTCATTTACAACACTCTCTTTTTACAGGGTGGTAAAGGAGTTATGCGTGACACGTGATTTGAGCAAAAAATAGCGCGTGGCACGTGAAAGCAGCGCAAATATTGCCGTGATCCGGACGCGTGATCTTCTCACTTGAAAGACCGTGATTTGTAATTCCGTCCGAAAATATTCGTGAAACCAGAAATTTAAGTTAGAAAATACCAAAATTACTGGGCAAGAATCTGAATACGACTCTGCATCAGACAAAGACGGTGACCAACTAGTAGATGAACAGCCTGCGAAAGAAGCAAAAACGAACGAGGTTGCAGTAAACTTTCTTACAAAAACATTTTGCACTCGATCAGGAAGGGCAATCACCTTGTCAAATATAGCATTGTCGTCCTACTAATGAAGCTAAGAACAGTTCAATTACTAAAGAGTCTACGACAATCAAGCCTAGGAGAGATACCTGGCCCCCTTTTCTTAAACGACACTTAAAAAAGACTGATTTTGTGTGAAGAACACGTTATCTTGTCTCATTTCATGAGTTTGAGGGTATTTTTTCCGCACTTGAAGCTCCCCTAAAAGACTGTGTACTGAAAACTAAACGCAAAGCAAACTAATTAATCAATTAGGGACAATTTCTTTGCAATGGTGTATGTTAAAAACGTGATTCGTGAAATGTTTCAGAAAACGTACGTGATTCGTGATTTGAACGAAAATAGGCTCGTGATTCGTGATCGGGACTCCTCCTTTACCACCCTGTTTTTACTAGGATTATCTTTCAGCTAGCACTGTAAAATTATTTGACCTTCAATTTCAGTTTTTTTACATACAAACGCTGTACTTTGTGTCGTGTTTGCCCCACTTTTAAGATTGGGGAACTAACTGTCAAAAGGTTTATCGAACTTTTAGTTAACTTCTAGAAACCGATTGGTGTCGGCTTTTCTGTGCCGGAATTTTTAAACTATTAGTGAAGAAATGTCAACACATCCTCTTCTCCTAAAAGCCAAGTTAACCACGCGTTTGCTTTATTCTCCGCCATGATGTTGAGTATTTCAATCAACATGAGAAACTACGGTAGGCCCTTCGCACAGGCAGTTTCTTGGGGTCTATCGTCGTGTTTATTTGTAACAGGTTATGCATTAAAAATTCGACTATTATACGCCTTTGCTGCAATAAAATCTGCTCTACATTATGACAGTGATTCCTAATTGACGAAGAAAATATAAACAGTACGTTAGTCTTATCTATCATAAATAACTAATAGTATTAATTATAGCTACAATATCAATTGTAAGTTTTAATAGTGTCCTCATTCAGTGGATTTTTTAACTGCTATGTCGCCTAAGGCTTAAAGCTCCTATCTCAACGTATGTTTATTATGAATATCGATAAAATCGGATACAATACATGTCCCAAGTGACATGAAGTCGATAATTCTGGTGTTGTATTTTATTGTATCCGACTTATAGCGTATCCAGTGGTATCCGATTTGCAAATTAGAGACGTAAGTTCGATTCTGTAAATGGGACACAACACGCAGTGTAAGCATCTTCCTTAAAGATTTACCTGTCACATTAGTCAGATTGAAAGAGGAATCTAGGAAAAAAATGACGAGGAAAATGTGAGAAATTGGACAAACATAACGGAAGAAGTTGAGCTGCCGGTATCTTTTTGGTTCTAGCTTTTAATTAAACAGCGCGCGAGGAGTTGAAACAATATGTGCAAGAACGTAGCGATAGTGCAGTTTTAAGTTCACCAAGACCGCTGGATACAAAGACAAAAGGCGCATTTATACAGGGTTAGTCATTCTGAAGTAAAATGTTCACAAATACCAGCGAGAGGATGAACTTTTCACAACTCTGTGTTTTGTTTTAGGGCTTGAAAGCACTTTCTTCCTGGTATTTGTGAATATTTCACTTCACTTGAGAGTTTAGTTGTCTTTTTTATCCAGCGCACTTGGCAAACTCGGATCTGGGTTATTGTGTTGAAGAAAGGAAAGAACGATGAGAAGGTAACAAATTTCATTATTTTTTATTTAAATTATACGTCTGCTTATTTCAAAATTCTAAATTTCGAGAAACAGAACTGTCAGAATATGGTTGCTATGGAAACACAATTCCTTGGGCACTGATGTGATACATCAAATTGTCGCCATTTTAATTTCAGAAAAGGTTACAAAGTTTGGTTGTTTAGTTTGGTTGCTTAGTTTGGATGTTTAACAGTTTAAGACCAGTCTTCCTCCGTGTTAAATAATTTTCGCCGCCAGGCACCTATTATTACCCTATTATTACCCACTTTGGAATAAAGGCGCTGGCTCTCTGATTACTTTCTCTATGAAAAAAAAAAAAAAATATAGCTAACTGATTGTAGCAAAATTCAAAAATGATTTCTTAACCATTCAATATTTGTTTTGAAGACAATTTAATGCATATTTCAGACAATTTCAATTCAATGTCTCATTCAATTCAATGCACATTCAATTCAATGTTTCATTCACTTCAATGCATATTCAATTCAATGCTTTATTCAATTCAATGAATATTCAATTCAATGCATATTCAATTCAATGGTTGACCAGGTCTCTCTCTCCAGAACAAATCTCAGAGAATCTGGGAACAAGAATGTAATATGTTCGACGCCATACTGAAATAGGAAAGTTCCATTATCATAATGTAGAAAGTAGTTGCTTTGTATACCATTTCCTTTAATTCGGAGGGATAATGGAATCAGATAATGAGTCGTTCAATTTAGAAGACCTTCCGATGTTTCTCCCCCTCCCCCCTTCCTTCCCCACCCCCTCCCCGTCTGTCCGCTCTCGCCCTTTGTTTTCTTCGCTCTTTCCCCGACCAGAAAGCCTGTTTGTCAGGCTAAGATTTCTTATATTTTGGCGAAATACTGTCCTTTTAATGTGGGTTGCATTACTTTAGGGCACATCAATCGATCAAAAAGACCACCCAGAAGGACCCATTTTGTGTGAGTGACGACTCGCAGGTGTTTTTTGTGTTAACAAGGGTAAGTATACCGACCTGTTTTAGGTACAACACCGTAATCTAAAAAAAGAAAAGACAACAACAAAAACAAAAATAAAAGAGCGTAGTAATGGAGTTATCGTGCCCAAACATTAAATTTATAATGTCGTCACCACAAGACATTTGCAGCTTTTGGTAATCAGATTGACTCACTGCTCAAGCTTTGTGACGCAGTATGCCAACATCACCTTATCTGGAAACTTCGGGTTTTCAAAATAAATAGCAAAATTTTTATTTTCTTCAATATGTTTCCTTCGTTTTTTCTTCCAGTATTTTTTTTTTGTAGTATCTCGTACTTGAGCATATTATGACAAAGTTATTCTACTCCCTCGCGTCGCATATACACGCATGGTCAAGTCGGCTCGAGCTCTAGGTACCAGTCACAGTTGGCTGTGGGTTTACGTTCATATACCTCTCGATTCGGGAATAATTGCTAGTAGAAGTCAGAATCGGTAAGGGGAAGGACTTTCAGCTTTTCTTTCTTTCTTCTTTTTCGATGATGTATTTCTCTGGGTAGTTGAAAATTAATCTCAAAATAGATCCGCTTTACAAAAAAAAAAAATGTTTCCGCTTAAATCTGAAAAGGTGACAAATTGGCAAGAAATGGAAACAAAATGAAACATTATTACCAAAGGTCACGAAGTGAAGCTGCACAATTAACTAGCTAGATGTCCACGCACACACCTTTTTCCTGCGAAAATTTGTCATGCAGTCTTACCTACATATTTTTTCCCACGAAAATAGTCACGAAGTCATACCTGAACTACGTTTGTACTTCTCGCGTTTTACACCAATAGATTAGCATTTCCTGTAGGGGTCCCTCTTAAATTGTTTGTTTGTTTGCTTGTTTATCTAGTTGCTAGTTGCTAGTTTATCTAGTTTATCTAGTTGTTAAAAAATATGTTCTAAATTTTGAGCTTTCTCACTTACATTCAAAATCCGAGTTATTTTCTCCATATACATTTGGAATAGAAGTAATCTGTGGAAAAGAGAATAGCATTTAAAGTATTTTTTTACCACATCGTATCAGTTTCTCGTTTTCTGATTGGTCGAGAGCCGTGGGAGATGAGAGTCCATACCACGGCTCGTCATGAATGCTTGTCGCAAATGCTTGTGATCGATTTATTGTAGACTTACACCGCGTAAAAAAACTTTTTTTCTGTTGTAAAATTGTTAATTTTATTAAAAACTCAACCACTTCAATTGTTATAAAATTAAGAAAGAAAGTAAGAAAGAAAGAAAAATAAGAAAAGAGATAAAAGGGAACAAGAATCGGTCATATGACTGAAGGAAAAAGGTGCCAAAACCTTGCGAAGTGTTGCAGCGTTTATTTCCAAAGCTGAATGAATCAATGAAACTGCTCCGACGTGAACGAAGTGGCACAAGTTTTGGGGAAAACATCTTCTAATTATTGGGTCTGAAATGCAGAACGTGTTTGGTTTTTCTTGAATCATTGCTGTAATCATCGTTCAAAGCGGATTGAAGCTGTACGATTTCACCATATTAGCTGTGGGAGTTGAACCGAACAACATCCTAATCCATTCCCACAACGGCGCCATCATGGGCATGTTTGATCGAACTGAAGACAGAATTTGAACTTGAACAGGTCATTTCTATGCAGTTCAGAAAAAAGATTACTGTTGGACGTTGTGAAGAACGTCAGAATTCACCATCCTAATTTGTTAAACACAAAACACAAAGCGCAGTTGTTCTCAGTTTAGAGGTTGAGGACGGAATGGTAAAAACAACACTCAAACAACTGGGAAAGCAATTCAATTCATTTTACATGGCATCCGATTTGTATGTGAACATTTGGAGCCTTTGGGGCACAGAGCTACAACGAATGCAGGTAAACCAGGGTCAGTTTTGCGTGGTATAGCCGAAAAAAAGTCGCCCTTCCTTCCTTCATGATAGTTTGTTCAGTACTTGTTTAGATTGCTTCTTTATTTTCTTCTATCCCATTTTACTGGAGCTTTTTTGTCTTGTCTTGATATTTCCGAGTGGAAAGCCTTCCCGGTGAAACCTAACATTCAGTAAAATTTTAACACAACGCTGAATTCTTAAATTCTATTTTTTCTGTGGTAAAAAACAAATTTCCTCCAGTTTTACGTAAGAGGCCACACCACGGAAAACTGGAGGAAATTTGTTAATTTTCAACGTTTTAATGGATCTCACTACAAATGTCCCCCTGCATACAATATTATCCTCCTGTACGCTTGTCCACCTCAGTCCAGAGGTAGGTACCCTGAGTGCCAAACGTGTCTTTTTCTGGGATAAAGGGAGAGATCCAATGCGGCGTCGCCGTGGCAAAGCTGCGGCAATGAGGCGCTTCGCGTCGAGGAAATTTGCTTTTCAGCCACCGATGCAGTTGATTTCCATTCAGTTCAATTTTACACAACAGGCTTCTGCAGCCAACATATTGCTACAGAAAAAAAATGTTAAACTGATATTTCAACTAGATAAAGCAAATTTCTTACAAGAAGACAGTCGTTTATCTAAATTTTTGGAGCGTCTCCAAACTTAATGGACTTTAATCTTAAGGCAGTTAGTGACATTCGAATTTGAATCCAAGCCTCAGGATTTGTTTTTAGTTACTTGTTTCGAGTAAAACCAACTAAACGATTTCTGTGTACAAATCTGAGCCAATAAAACGCGGAACTTTCCACAAGAACCGAGACTAAAAAGAAAATTACGTAAACCTTCCACGTGTTCTGCCGATCCGACAAAACGTAAGATCATGTCTTCTAAACGAATTGCAGTTAATGCTCTCAAAAGGCGTAAAAAGCTATTGTCCTTCAGATCATACCATCCCTCCTCCTCCTGGATAAACGATTTCAAACGTAAACAAGTTCGTGAATTATTTGAACGTTCTTAATGCTCTCAGTGTTCTCTTTCTGCTGCTGTTTTCTCTACCGATGGCATCGCACCCCCATGGATTGGTCTCACCAAGACATTATAACCAATTTTAATTTCTCACTGCACGCACATGCCCGTCCACACCCCGGGTAAATTTCTAGAATTCTGCCCAGAAGAAACTGCCCACGAGGTGTGTCGGGTGTTAGCAATAACACGCCTTGATTTATCCGAATGTGACTGTGCTCCTTCTACCAATTTTTCTGTCTGCTGAGGGTTGGTAGCTATTCACAAAGCTATCGATTTCAAAAAATTGTCGCCCAAGTTCCTGAGTGCCTCTCTACAGTTTCCATGGACTAAACTAGCTACTGTCTACTGATTCCAGTTCTTGGAGTGAGTGGCAGGTAGTCTGTCGAGGGACTTGCTGATTGATATGTTAAGGGCTTGGAGTTCACTAGCGCTTCAGCTCCTGCAAAGGCGGTCATCAGCTCTTCCTCTTTAGCATCTGCGTTCCCCAGTATTGCAAACGTGGCTCTCTTTGCAGCCTCAATCATAGTTCCGAGCAGCCCACAAAAAGGAGTGCCAGGGAGAGAGAGGTGAAGCTCCACATAACTCCTTTATTGGCCAACGAAGTTGCTCCCATTCTCCTATTTCATCTTCGCTGGAAACCCCATTCGATTGTCATGCAACACGGAACGCATGACATAATCAATGCGCAATGTCCCGATAAATCACTATTGACGTCAAACAAGTAAACAAACACCGGTAAAGCTTAGCTCTACGTTAACCTCTTCCTTCCTTCCGCTGGTGTCCTCCACTGCTGTGAGGGCAAATGATCGTAAGAGAAACTTTAGTCGAATTTAAAGTAGAGGAGCACAGCACAGGTCTTGGTAGTGACCTTGTCTGGCCTCGCAATTGCAAAACGTGAGAGGTACCAAGATTTCTCAGTTTTCATTCTCAGCGGCTGTCAATTTGGAAATGTACCCATTTCTCTATTTCTCATTTCCATGGCATGAATGTTTTCCAAGTATACCATTCCATCAAACAATGACCTGACATCGGAGGAGAAGGCCCGACTCTATAACAGCTTGGCGGTCGATAGATATACAGCGGGTTTTATTAAAAGGACAACTGAGCAATGCTGAAAACCTTAACGCCTTGGACATCCACCACCCCGATGTGCATTCTCTTTCTCACGTACAAGTCGGATACCATGTTACAAAAGGAGCTGAATCGTTTTCCCAGTTGTTTGAGTGTTGTCCTTACCATTCCATCGGCAACCTCTAAACTGAAAACAACTGCATTTGTGCCTTGCGTTTAACAAACTGAGATGGTGAATTCTGATGTTCCTCACAACAGTAATCCTGTTTCTGGGCTGCAGAGAAATTACCTGTCCAAGTCCAAATTCTGTCTTCAGTTCGATCAAAAAAGGACATGATGGCTCCGTTGTGCGAACGGATTACAAGTAATATATAAATTATGAGCCAATTTGTGCTGTCCAAAATTATTTCCAAAATTATTTAAAGCAAAATAAACGAATTCAAAATGGTATTTGCACTGATAACACTTACCTTGAACCAGAAATCCGAGTTGTTCAACAAACCGAATGAAAAATTATTGACAATAGTGAAAGTGGTGTCCTGAAATTGAAATAAGGGAACAAAAGGCTATTAAAGAATTCCCGTTCAGCCTCCTAAATCCACAACAACGAGGAACTATAAGGTACTAAACTAGTTAATATATGAATACCATGACATATTTTTATATTTCTGTCTTGCTTTGTGCGGTTTTATCCATTGTTTCAAAATGTCTGCTATTACAAACTATTTCCCTTTTTTAAAGGGAACGGAAAGTTGATGGAATTTACCCTGGCTACTGAATATATCTTTTTTTTTTAACTCAGCCGTCCTTTGAATTTGACAATCACATTTCGGTTGATCCATCACTAGAAATAAGGCCACGTGTCCTTACACCAGAACAAAACAAACAAACAAATAAACAAACAAACAAGCAAACAAACAGAAATAGAGCACGAGCCGTATGGCTTATTGTAAGTCGTAAACACTCTTATTCTTCGGCCATCTCAACTTCTGTCAATAGGGAAAACGGTCACTTCTGAAGATGTATGTTGAAGCATACGAAACGTTAAATTCATAAATCAATGTTTCTACAACATGCGTTGTCTTGCCGTGTTCGTCACCGCAGTTTGCTTTTTATTCCGACTTATTATAATACCGTAATTTTAAATTCGGCCGAGCTAGGTTTAACTAATTTGATGAAAATGAACTTTTTGGAAGCAGACACACGTAAGACCTGGCACATATGCTCGTTCCCTAGGTGCCTGATGGAAGGTTTATAATTCCGAAAAATGGACTGGGATTCGATCGTAATTAAAAGATGCCTGAATGCCTGGATGTTTCCATACTTCTAAAGCCTTCTAAAGCCAGACTTTCTTCGAGTTCCTAATAACCACTTTCAAACACAAGCAGCTCCATTTCGACAGTGCAAAGTGATGAGCTAACCCTCAGAGGGATACTCTAATATATTCCCTATACGGAGATATGCCGCAGATAGGGTAATGTTTTCTTTCATCTAATTCATAAATAGGGTGCTTATTGCCTTAGTCTTTCAAACTTAGATATTCGTGAAAATTGCGCATTTGCCTTTAAAAATTAAGATTCCCTTGGCTGCAAAAACGCTCACCTTTTGAAGGTCTCGGCAGTACAAAGTGGAGTCGGATTCTCCAAGTATGTAAATCAACTTGTATCCAGTCAAATTCGCTGTCTTACCTGGTAACATAAAAAATTGGTATGACTTATCGATGATGATGATGATGATGATGATGATGATGATGATGATGACGAAGGATTTCAAGACCCGTAAGTTTAGCTAGGTTGAGAGTCTTTGGGAGAAGAAAGCCACGGCAGTACAAAAGTGATTAAAGCCAAGGGACCAATTCCCAAAGTCCTAAACAAACACATAAAAACACTACGGCTTCACTTGATCAAACCGAGCCAATTGCAGAAGGCAGCACTACTGGGATAAACGCACATCCTACACAAACGCCTCTGAGATTCCTAATTATATATACCGAACTTACAGAAATGCAGTCAGTTATTTAGTCTTTTGCCGTAGCTATAGGTGATTGGTATAACTGGGTACTAATGAATTCATTAAGAGAGAGAGTTAATGTTTCTTTCAAATTGCTTTCAACTTATAACGCCATATTCAGTCGCTTAATAAAGATAGCTTTTAAAATGCGCCCTTTAAACTACTTTTAACTAGACATTATAGGAAAAAGCCCACATCTTACTTACTTGGAAGAGGGTTCCAAGATACGTTTGCATAAAACCTGCTCGTGTTGACCTGTTCATGAAAGCTTACATGCAAGCCATCAGTTTTAGAAAGGCCTCTTCCTTCTGAAGCATTACGACAGACTTCGCCTGTTTGCAAGAAAATTGTTGATGTTATTCTAAACAAACAAACAAACAAACAAATAAACAAACAGACAGACAGACAGACAGATGGTCAAAACAGCTGCTGAATCACTCGCCTTGCTTCTCTTTCCTCGTTCTCTCTTGGCCATGTTTTGACGTCATAAGGTTGTCTATTTAATAATTAGACTACGAAACCGAATTTGTTATGTGCAAATAGCGTAAGAGGCTAAGCCAAGTTGTCTGCCACTAAAAGAAAGCTCGGCCTCGTAGTTTAGATGTTTTAGTGGACATGCAAATGGTTTCATGTAGAAAACCGTGATATTTAGGTCATATTCACCAAAAATCAACAAGAACTTTGACTTTCCAAGGCCATAGAGGGCGCAATCGTTTTGCAACGATTATCGTGTTCACAACTACTTTTTTCCAGTCTAAACCGATTGAGTTTACCTGGTGTAAATGTCCGGATGTCATTTTGTAATCCGTTAAACTCAAGCTTCATGTTGATTTCATTCTTTTATTTAACCTTTTTCCTTGAAGGTCAAACTGGTTAGTTCTAAATTTAAAATGCCCAGTTCAGTGATTTCTTGTTCAGAGGAAAATTCAATAATGAACAACAAAAACAATAGATTGCTTCTGACTCATGCAAAATATCGGTCTGATAGTTCCCTCTGAAAATTATGATACTTGTCTTAACCCGCGGACGTTCAAGCTAACTTGGGTTTTTGTTGTAGTACAACATTTCGAAAAGTTCTTACCTTTGATGGGTAGCCTGTGACGTGCTTTACAATATGAGGTAATTATTATGCGATGTGGCACTGCTGGGGGGCCTGTGACGACATCCAAAAAGGCGGCCAAGATGCACGCCATCTTGGATTTTACTCAAAATTAGAAATTATCAAAAGGCGGCGGAAATTGAAATTTTCTACGCTAGACATGAAAAATATGACATAAGCATTTCTCTGATTTTGTCGACATTTTGTGCTTTTTTCCTCAAAACACTTCCTACTTATGATGTCATATCTTCTAACCATAGCAACCGATTCTCGTCAAACCATAATTAAAATGTGCCTAAGGGATATCACTGCAGCTCCTAAAACGCAAACGCTGCTGATAATAAATCCTCTTTAAAAATTGAAGAAAGATCTCGTTCGAGGTTTCAGAACATCAGATTTCGAAAGCAACTGTCAGTTGATAGTTTCTGAACAGAAGCATTTAGTTGTTTTAATAGAAAACGACCATTCAGCCAATTAGATTTGCGCATTCTCTACTACCTCTCCGATGCTAAACCGAACGTAAAAACCATCATTCAGGTCAAGCATTTTGCAGTTGTACTTGACAAAACCTTTGGAGATCAGTTACCCGTAAAAGGGCAAGAAACTTTTCTTACCTTCAGAGTCATTGGATTGCATTAAATTTTCTTTATGGTTTGCGGCGTCTGCGTGTAGAACAAAATTAAAAGATTGAAATTACCATGCCATAACATGACACAAATATAAAAATGGGTCAAATGGAGTAGCTAGAAGCTTAGTTTTAATTAAGGTCTAACCTGGCAAACAGGAAAATGAGAGGAAGAAGTAGCATTTTATACGGTACAAAATTGAAAGGCCCTTTGAGACCCCTTAAGAGAATGGTCCCAACCATAGGGTGGCAGGGTCCTTCAACTGAACGAATGAACGACACCCCATGGTAAGACTTGTCGGTTGTTCGATGTGTTGTCGGACTAATCAAGTGATTGTCTAATAATCTACTAGATGGAATAGCTGTTGTTCTGATTATTAACAAACTGATTGATCGTTGAGTCACGGGATGGGACGATGCCTGAATAAGTTGGTGATGGTCTTCAGATATTTGATTAAGTACAAACCATAACTTAACTAAGCTCACCTCGTTTGATTCTCTTAGAAACCAGCTTGAACTTTCCTTGAGTGTATTGTTTCCCTGAAAAGGTACAGGAATTGATCGAAATGCGGTTTGATACCAAGGCAGTCAAACATTCAATCAACTAAATGAGCAGGACCAGTTTTTGATTTCCAATGAAATAAAATATGTTCTGTACACTCAGTTGACAGACAGACAGACAGACAGACAGACAGACAGACAGACAGACTGACTGACTGACTGACTGACTGACTGACTGACTGACTAACATGCCGACCTACTAACTGACTAACCGTTGGACGGATAAGCGGTCAAACTTTTTCAGATAACAAGCGCTAAATTCAAATCCAATTCCTCTTTCATTCGTGAGTACAAACCAACTGAAGCACTAGCGCTGCCGGCTGGTTTAAGTAGCTAGAAGACGAGGTAAGACTGTGTTTGGTGAATTTTTTTTTTTTAACACGATCTGTTAAAGTGCTCTACGAAATAGGATTCGCATCGGGTTGGGAGAGAGGCAGGTTGGGAATTGTTCAATGTACCCTTTTTCGGTCTAAACTTTTACTTTTTAACCACATCAGTTAATTCCCACTTACTAGTTGTTCCAAGGCATTGGTCGTAACAAATCCACCGTCTTGATATCTGCTAAACAATAGTTGTCATCAGTTGAAAACAAACGTTGTAAATATTCCGGAAAAAAAAACGTTTCAACTGTACTAGTGAAATGCTGTAAAAATGTAACCTGCAACGTTTCATAAAAATTTCTGACGCGGTTATACGAGGATTGAAGACCGTAAGCGTCCTCATTTCATATGCAATGCATTCCCGATGTCTTCGAGACTCGCCGATTGTCGTGAATGTGTTGTGTATGAGAAATACAAAGTACCTTCAACAAATTTCATCATCGCGTGGGAAACGATTCAACCTGTAATTTAGTCGAGAGGCCGGGATCGGGATGTGAGACGCAAAGCCTCAAGAAACTCAGTTGCTGTTAAGCTAGGCCTTGCCGGTTCTGACAACCAGAAACATTTTGTATACATGAGAAACCTTTTAACTTCCAAATTGCGATAAAAAGAAATCGGTCACTCTTAATATTCATGATCAGGGCCCAATTCGGCTATTTCCCTAAGTTTGGCGCCCTCTTTCCGTTTCTGATATCCTGTAAGTTATATCCCATAAATTACAAAAAGTGGCCGACGTCACTCCTTAATTGCAAGTGGCTGATAGAACCATTAAACTTCCGACAACGTGAAGGACTATCGAGGATAACAGCTAGCAGAATCTATGCTTTAATTAATATTAGCCACACAACCACCTGCTAGCATACAGTATATAAGTGTATTGTATTGTATTGTATTGTAGTATAACAGAACGTAAGCTTTCGTTAATTCAATCGACACAACTGCCGTAACGATTAGCCATTTTAACGGGAAAACTAATGTAACCTGTTTTAGCTAATGTCAACATCCAAGTTCCCTTTGTTTCGATAATGTAAACATTCAGGTACCCTTTGTTCCAAAAGAAGATAGCATTTAGTCTGCGCAGCAAATATAAACTTTTGTAGATATTAGACGGTAAGGAAAAATCACAAGAAGTTTGGAAATTCGCGAGACAGATACCATTCCCAAATAGTTTCTGGGACTTTCAATTTTAGGCAGAAACTCAAAAAAGATAAACCTGTGTTAACTCCTAGAAATATCTCGGTTTACCTAGGCCCTTTTTTAGTTGACCTCAAACTGGCTTGCAATTTGCATACAGATGCCCTGTTTATAGGTCAGTTTGTCTTTCTGGTTTCTGACAGCTAGCGCAATGATTTCTGCAACTTTCAATTTGCCATTTTGTGTGGGAATTTCCCCAGCTGTGAACAGCACTTGACGTGGACCAAAGCTTCTTTCGAGATCGATATCATGTTTGTTTTTATTCCTCGGGGATCACTTCAATACTGGTCATGTACGCTATGCTGGCTATGCGTGCTCATAATTTAAAAAAAAAAATTTATAAGGATCAATGCCTTTGGTGTTTGCACACTGTGCCGTAGAGTTAGTATTCGTTTCGCAGTGTGGAACTGATCGAACCATTATGTAGCATTATAAAGGGTAGAAGCTACATTCCAAGCGCATGAAAGCTGTAGATGGCATATTCCCAGCATAATGTACCTTATACACCGCATTGCGCGGTTAATATACTAGTCTGACATGATTAATACTGACAACAACCGGGCAACAGCGCGCTGTACGAAAATTCCCCTCTCCTCAAAAAAATATTTGCCCGGGCTCTTCAGAAAAGAATTAACATCTGTTTACAGCGTTTTACTAGACTGCAAATGTGCTCACTGGTTTAGGCTGCAACAAAACGATTGCGAGACCGTACTTCTACAGAATCGCTGCTAAACGTCTGCTTTAAAAAAAAATCGTACGATGATAACTGCGAAAGAATAAAAAGCTACTTGTAGAAATACCTAACCGCATTTAACAATTTTTTGCTTAATAACCTTTCTTTATATTTTCTCTACTCTTTCATTTGGCTGAAATTTGTAAAGTAAACACAAGGGTCATATTTTTAATTTTCGTCAAAGAAACTGCTCACCTTGACGTTCGATGGTGTCGTACGTGCTCGAGAACAATTTTCCAAACAACCAGTTATCTCTTTCTGAGGCAATCGAAAGTCTTGTTCCTGATTGACCTTAATGGCGCGGCAATGCAAAAAGACTACATACTGCCAAAGGCACACTACGAAGAGAAAATGGTAAGGAGTGAATTCAAACATGGCGTGCTGTACACTCTATTGTCAATTTAATCTTTTTTTCCCAAGTCATTTACATGTGCAAATTTTAATGCGATTGTAACCATATTCTCTTATCAATATAAACAATATTTTGATTGAAGAGAAATTAATGAAGTATTGCTTCGGGTAAAATAAACTATTTGTATTCTACTTACAATTCTCTGCAGGAAATTCTGCTACCGATAAACGTTGTTTTTCTTTCTAGATATTGACTTGGCGAACGTACATTGCTAGTGTGTAAAACAATAAATATACGGTGTCGTGTATCGCGGAAACAAGCGGCCCAATTTACTCGCAATACAATTTAGCCTGAATGTCGCATTATAGTGATGGTTGACCTATATTACAACTTCACCCAAACTCATTAAGATACTGTGTTTTTAAATACAGCTTAAAATCCCTAGTTCAAAAACAGGGCATGTCCGTCGGTTGAGAAGGCGCATTACTATAGTTCACAAAAGAAAAGTTGTCGTCCTGTATGTCAGATAAATATAGCACATCTTCAAACTCCAGGCATCTAACATGAACGAAAAATACAAATAAATAACAGTGTTTAAAACTCGACATTAACCCAAATAGCGCTCTAACTAAGAGCTCCTGATAGTTTAAATCGGAGCGTCATTTTCTCCTTTCAAAAACAGGAAGTCTACATCAACTGATAATTATAATTCAGTTTGTAGTCCTGAGTATTCATTCCCCGCAGAGCAATGTAAATTATAGGAGAACGCTCAAACTTCAGGCATCTAACATGAACGAAAAATCCAAACAAATAACAGTGTTCAAAACTCGTCATTAATCCAAATAGCGCTTTAACTAAGAGCTTCTGATAGTTTAAGTTGGAACGTCATTTTCTTTTTTCAAAAACAGGAAGTCTACATCAATTGCAATTGATAATTCAGTTAGCAGTCCTGAGTATCCATTCCCAGAGCTACGTAGATAATAAGAGAACGCTATTTTATAAAAAGGAACTTTCTTAAAATTTGTTATTAAAACTATACAGAATAAAGATCTGGTCACTTAGGCATCCGATTTTCAGTCTTTTGAAAACGCTGTTTGAGAAAGGAAATGCACATGTTCATGATTTGTTTGTTTATTTCGCTTTTTTTTAATATGGATGCTTTGAACAACAACCATAAAACTAAGCAACGATAACCTAGGAAGAAAATAACAATTGTGAAGGATCAAAGTAGCTGCAGATGTTGCCAGTGACGTCTTTTTTATTTTTTTGGTTGCTACTAGTGTGTGGAACTGAGGGAGCTCCGAGTAAAAGACTTTGTGAGGCCAGCAGCGTCTTTATCCACAACATACACAACGGTGGCCTAGAGTATGGCAGAGATCATCGTTGATGAAGCTATTGTTAGTTCTAAAAAGGCGTAGAACAATAAAATTTACTTAAACAATTGTTTCCGGTTTTCTTTTCTACAAGGAAGTTAAACAATAATCGAGAAGGTAACTATTGTTCAACCTACAAGGTCGGTGTATCAAGATGACTCTCATGTCAGGGCACTTTTCCTAACAAAAGCGATCGATCCACGCGTTGCTTTTCCTTATCCTTTGCTGTAACATCGGTTAAATCCGATATGTTGCAGAACAGATGGCCGCAGAATTTTATGTCCATGTTAACGTTTGGAGTCCACGTTTGTGGTTTCTCTAAAATCATGGTCAGTCGCCAAAAGGCGGAGAATAAAGTAGCACTTAAAATGAAAAAAAATTGTTACTGAAAAGACTGATTTTTTTTGTATTATTTGATCACGGACGTTAATTCTTCGCAAATAGTCACCTGTCTTAAAAATAGTTTTATAAATTTCTATCGGATGCGTTAAGCACATTCGATTGATATTTTGTTCAACTGGTTGAGTTTTATGCCCTTTCCATCCCAGTTCGTCAGTGTTTCTTTAAATTAGTGTAAGAAACGAACAAAACTGCCAACTCGTGAATATTATTGAGGACATCTCATATACCAGTGTGAGATTCTTGGTTTAATCAATTACCCTTTAATTTTAAAGAGGAGAAGAATGAGAACAGCAGATACCATCAAGTGGTGATAGAGACATTCCACAATATATATTTCTAACTGTCCACCTCAGGAACCGTCAAAAATACTTCCCTCATTGAGACCCTGAGAGTTTTATGCTCTGGAAGGGAAGGGAGGACATTCATGGAAGTTGGGTATTGCTGGGCGGAATTTTGTGTTTTGCAAACAGTTTCGGTCACACGAGTGTATTTTCTCGTTATGAACTAGACGTCGTAGATCCGGCATTTATTTGAACCTAGCGATTATTCGCGGCCCGACGTTTATTAAAGAGGGGAATTTTTCATCATTTTTGATGAGCTTAGTTTTTTGGTCTTAAATGCATTAGGTTTATTCAAATTATAACACAAGTAAAACAGGAATAATATATGACCATTTTCGTCTGTAGTCCATGAAATTCAAAACAAGGCAGGAAAATTGGGTCAAATGTAAAGAAACAATGAACAATGAACTGACCAAACCCTCGTGGTCTTTGCGCGCCATTTGTTTTCGGAGAATTGCCTTCGCTGTCTATAGTGTGTCTTATCTTTTCATTTTAACACTTTCTGAGACAATTTAGAAGTGGTTTCAAAGACCGAGATGTACTTCAGTCATTCCAGCTGTTTCAAGCTCTCCCAATTTTAAATAGGCAGCCCTATCGAAATTTGCGACCCATTCTAGTAAGTCTGTTTAAAATGTGACCCCATTATAGTCAGTCCAGTCGTGAAAATGCAACCCCATCCGGCGGCACGTCCCCTTATTACTCCCATGCTGCTTTTTTCTTTAATCTCGTTCCTTACATCTGTGTGAATTTTCTTTAAAACTGTCACCATCTGCGACTACTAAGTCCCGATCCCCGTTCGTTTCCTTTAAAACTCCTAGAAAAACAAACAAACAAACAAAAAAAGTTTACCTCAGTTGTTGTTGTTTTATCTGAAGACTCGGCTTTTAAGTGCTAAGATTTTCTAAATCCGTGAATGGTCAAAACGATAGCCCATTTCCAATACGTTTACCCGTGACAGATTGACAGCACACATTCAACGCTACAGTGAGGCTTGTTCATGAGAAGGCGTCTGAAAATATTATAGGGGTGATGTCGGAGGCGCGCTTCTGAACTTTGAGATCCAAGGCGGAACGATTGTAAATGATGGCCGGAAGTCAAATTTCACAGATTAGACACGCTGCGCTTGCTTCTCACTGTAGCTCTCCGTCGGGTGGAGAACGTGACTTTTGACGTTTTGCAGGGTCTGGAAGGGTATTCTCGGGATCCGGAATTTGACAAAAATACGGTGCGGGATTCGGGAAAACGCAAAAGATCTTGCCGGGATTCCAGATTTGACTGCTATCAGGGAAGCCGGATACGCCAAAATTTGGGCACGGGATGCGGGATTTTGTTGCCTGTCTTTCGGGAATTCGGGAAATCGTCACGACCCAAATAAACGTTATAGCGGCAAACCAGGCGAACACAAAATATCAATCGAAAGGGCCAATCTACATCTTAAATTTATCAGCTTTTGCAGAAATTAGTCTTTTTTAATGTATTTTGGGAAAGAAAAACGGGATTCGGGATAGCAATGAAAAAAGTGAGGGATGCGGGATTCTCGTGAAAAAGGAGCGGGAATGCGGGATCAGGACCCCCTTCCAGACCCTGGTTTTGGCGTTCTGTATAAAACGTGGGTGCTGATCGAATGAGTTGCAAACATGTAAAACTGATGACTTTGTGTTTCGTACATGTTTTGCCTGCGCAAAATAGTTCACAAAGTTCAAGATATTTCCAAAAATGTTGAACTGTCTGACAGTTGTATTTGCAGGTAAGCAAGATCTAATGTTACTGAAATCGACTTTTTTTTTAGACCAGGTTATCAAGTTCTTCGTCAGAAAAGTGACGGTGGACCGGCTGGTAGCTGCTTTCGTTTGGTGTAAGATGACTTTTGGAGCTAGCTGGTGTTTTTTGTGATAGTGCCTACGCAATTTAAAAATAAGCTCTGTATCTACAAAAGTTGTCAGTCGAGTTTGTTTGCGTGATACATCGTACAGTACAGTTCGTCGCTTTTTCTATTGTTTTGACAGGGGGTCAAATAATAACGAGGTGTTACTTTGGGCTGGAGGGTCTAGGTACAAGTGGGCATTTTAGAATAAAACACGTCTTTTTTGCATTGCTTACCTTTACCCATATATATATAGCCAGATCTACTGAAGATCGAGGATACATAGTGAAGACCATTCACTCTCAGAAAATAATATCTCTACCAGCCACTTATGCAGATTGCCTAATGGTTTATCTTAGGGTACCATTTACTGAACAAGCCTTTAAGACGGAATCCATCAGGAAATTGAGTAATTTTAATTTTCAGTGGACAAAAACCTTGTACCAGAATAATTTAAAGCATATCGCATTCTTTTTTACACTTTTTAAGAGCTATAGATGTAATTTGTTATCTGTAAAAACCCCAAAGACAATTTCTTATGGGAGCCCGAGAAAATAAATTTCAAATCAGGTCACAAAATGAAATCTTATTTATAAAATTTTACCGGTGTTTACGCAATCCCTGTGAAATTTGAAATTTTATTTCTCAGGCTCCCATAAAAAAATTGTCTTTGGTTTTATTACAGATAACTAGCCTGCAAAGCAGGCGGTTTTGCGGGGGGAATGATTCGAAAACAGCGATTACGAACGACCGGCCGCCATTTTGAACGCGCGAACAAGGGAGAAACTGGGGAGAGGAAAAAAGAGAAGGGAAGGGGGTGGGGGAGGGGAAAAAGGCGAGAAGAGGGGGGGGGGGGAAACAATACCGCCAGCTACGCAGGCTAACAGATAACTAATTACGTCTATAGCTCTTAAAAAGTGTAAAAAAGAATGCGATATACTTTAAATTATTCTGGTACAAGGTTTTTGTCCACTGAAAATTAAAATTACTCAATTTCCTGATGGATTCCATCTTAATACGTTAACAGTAACCATCTTTAGTTGATTTTTTTTAACTTCGGAGTTTCTTACTCATAACACTGATAAGATACGGCACATGTAGTCTAGCAAAGGTGATTGGCTTGGTCAGTAAGTGGTCTAACAGCGTCACTTTATTCTCACACCCCGGCGGGGTAGGGAGGGGGCTACTCAATAAAAATTTATACGCGGAGGCTCCGCCCCTAAGTTCAAACCCTTACCCCTTAACAAAATAATTGTTGCCAAAAGGGCAGCCCTTTTACACACCTATAGCGATATGTGAAACCCCTTTCTTGTACCTCAAGGACAAGCCAAAACAATAGAATACCCAACAGTGGCCGTATTTTTTCCCGGGCCACCTGCTGCCACCTCTGTTACTTTGCAGCACATTTTGTTAACCTTCCCTACCCTTCAACAAACGTAAAGCTTAAAAAGGCACACCTTTCGAATATAGCCTCCCTGTATTGCCCACTATAAGCAGTGCTCCCCTCCCCCCACGGGTTCTTACTCTTCCGTGAATACAACACTGACAGATTTCAAGATAGTTAACACAGAAAATACATCAATGCTGTCGTTAAAGCCTACCTTTTTAGAAGATCCATCAGATGGTTGGTAAAGCAGCAAGTTTTCGAGTACGCATGTGCGATTATGCTCCCAGGGGGTGCTGGAGACACTATCACTGGTAGAGGAGATATATCAGGCAGATAGGTATTATACCGTCGTTATGTGCCGATCAATTCGAAAGTTCAACATCCCCCCCGGGCAACCCCCCAGGCATTTGAACTTTTGAAGATTGGCTTGTTCAAAGTCCCTCCCCTCGGGGTAAAAAAGCAGTTCAAATGCCCCACCAATTAGTACTGAACTCCCTCTCCTCAAAGACAAATTTCGTCTTCAATCGAACACTTTACACGCCTTTCAGAGAGAGAGATGCCGTAGTGACACCTTCAAACTTCTCTTAAAGACCCTTTTGAACGATTTATTCACTAACGAAGGCGAAATTCTTTCTTGTAAATCTGGCAAACCCTACAAAAACCAAAAAACTCACGGGCGTATTACGTCAGAACAAGAGATAAATCGGGCCAAATTCCCCACCCTTCCAACGCAACGTTCAAATTCCCCCCTCCTCGGGCACCATGAACAGTCAAATGCCCGGGGTATCCCCGGGGGGGGATGTTGAAGTTTCGAATTGATCGGCGCATTATCTTGACTCTTTCTACGGAACTATGGTGTGAACCAATAAAAGATACCATAACTCACAAATTAAGGTTCTAGTACACACATCCTTATAGCCCCTAATAACTTATATTACTTTACGAATTGCTGTGGCAACGTCGCATCGCATATTAGTCTCTCTAACTGATGTAATTTCACCTTTGAATAGACGAAAAAAGTTTCGGACATTTTCTCGGCATTTCGAACGTTATATTATTAGCGATAGATCGAACGTTATATCATTATATCATTAGCGTTAGATCGATGCGTTGATGTTACTCTGTCTAGCGATTTTACACAATAGCCACAGCAAATCAGTAATTAGCAGTTTACTATCTCAGCTAGTAAACCAACACCCGATCGCGACTTAAAGGTCCGTTTCAAACGTGGAAATTAGCTGAAACAATAACTTTTGCACATTTGCGCGCATTAGATTTGGCACATGAAGAGTTCAACGGTTAAAACCAGCCTAAATCATTGTTTTATGCAATTTAGCCCCCCCCCCCCCCCCCAGCGAAACAAAAACGGTGTGCTCCTGTGGGTAAATAGGGCGAGGAGACGGCTGACATTGAGACTAATTTAAGTGTTAAGCGTCTTCGATAAGTTCACCACTGGCTGTTATCATTTGCTGAACATCTGTCAGGCTCCATTGGTTTCAGGTGACCTCTCTTTAAGGCTCTCATTTATTTTTTACGACTTCACTCCATCCCCGTTCCTAGACAACAGACACACCCACCAGCAAACACTCAAATCTCAACAGCCCCCCTCCTCCTCGTATGAATTCCTCCTCAAGTGCGACCATTCGAGTACAAACTATTGAGCACTACAGTGTACTTTCATGTGCAGCTGTTTATTATGCTGTCTAAGGTGGTTCTAACCTTTCAGACTGTGGATGAAATCCTTAAGTCACCACTCAAATAAAAAATATTGAGCAGTTCTTTCCCGAGTTGGTGATTATTATGCTTGCGGGGTTGTTTAAAGCTTTAAGTCTGTGGACGGACATGCTTAAGTGGCACCATTCACGCAAGCTTACTGTCTTGTCATTCTGTTTTCTGTTTGTTGTGCTACACAAGGTGGTTCTAGCTTTAGAGTCTGCAGATAAAATCCTACAATGTGACCATTTAAAGGAGCTACGTCACGGATAACGCATCTTGATAAAGATGGCAAGTTTTTTCAAGTTTGTCATTCGTAATCCGTCTTAATCTCCCTCAGTCGTGACCATCCTTGTTTAGTTTTGGTTTATTATTACTTCTTTGGTTATTTTCTACCTTAGAAAACTATTATTTTGAGGTTTCCTTTAATAAGAAAATAGTTTTCTCAGATCAGAAAAATGAATGAAACGCCGTGACATAGTTCCTTTAAGTGAAAAGTGCCGTGTAATGAGTCCTGATGCTGTTTATTGTATCGTATAAGGTGGTGTTAACGTTTGAGTCTAGGGATGAAATCCTAAATTATGACCATTCAAATGAAAGCTACTAAGTTTATTGGGCTCTGCAAGGTGCTTCTAGCTTTTAAATCTGTAGACTAGATGAATTCTGAAAGTGTCAATATTCAAGTGAAAGCTATTGAACATAGTTTCCTGTTCTGCTGTTCAATATGCTGTACGAGGGCAATGGGTAGAGGTGAAGTCTGGAGTAAAAGTTTCAAGTGTGAAAATTCAGCTGACAGCTACTGAGTACTGCTTCCTGTGATACTGTGTATTATTCCACTCGCGCCATTTTACCATGTAAGGTCAAGAGAACGCGAAAAATATGCCACGGTATTACACAGTAAAATTATGTATTGCACTGCAATATCCAGGTTTCACAGGTTTTATGGCCGAAGGACTGGAAAAACCAAATTTTGACGGGATTTTTTTTAAGTGGAATAATAGAGCTCTTATTCGATCGCTTAACATATAATACGCACGGACATTTTGCTTATTGCTCGTATTGCTCGTATACTACGCAACTTGCAAAGTATCCTCGCGCATTATATGTTAAGCCATCGAATAAGATGTATTTATCCCACACATGGCTAGGTCTTCACTCTCGAGTCTGTGGATCACGGAAATCCTAAGGTTTGAGCACTTAAGCGAAAGCTATCGTGCAGCATTTTTCCGCATTACTTTTGATTATGGTCCATAAGGAGGTTCCATCCTTTGAAGCTGTGCGTAGATTATACAATGTTTCCCCAGTATAAATTTCAGGTGTTTCCTGTATGACAAACTCGTACTTCGTAAGTCTTACAAGGAGTATTTGTTATTAAAATCTGTGAAAAACAAAGAAACAGAATCCTCAATCTCTTTTTTATTTCGACGCCGATTTACTTCTCTATCCCACTGTTTAGCACTTGAAATCACTCAATTGCAATTGTAAAATTATGTGCTACATTAAGGTTCCACATTTAGTCTATAGGTAAAGAGCTGCAATTCCCAACACCACATCGCACTACTTTTGGCATTCTGACCGAAGCTGATCATGACTTGTTAACTAACGGACCTCTTGCAGACAAGGCCATTGGGCAAATTTGGATCCACTCCACATGGAAAGTCATTCCAGTCACCAGCTTTCCTGACCACACTTGACCTGCTTGGATCAGTCCACATGTGGCCGCATGGTTCCCTGGCATTTTCATTCGGTTCATTTGGAGCCCAGTTCGTATAGACTGGAACAGAGTGATCGTACCAGAGGAAGCGGTTGGCGCTCGAGCCCCACTTCAGGCCGATCCAAACCTGTCTCAGTGATGGAGCGCGCTGATTCACCAGGCTCAGAACAAACTTGTTTTCATCTGCGCTGTTGATTTTCACCAGTTCTGCTGGAGGTGCTTGTCCCTTGCAATATGCTTGAGCCTGGTGCCAAGTCTTGATGGAGCTACTCACCAGATAACAGTAGCTTTTGAATCGCGTCCAACCACTAAGACAAGAAGCTCCTGCAAATCAGTGAAAATGTCTTAAGCGTCAGTGAGTGTTAGCGTCTGTAGAACGCGAATGATCAAGTCACTTATATTGGTCACAAGCAGGTAGTAACGGTCAGGGGCGCGCAACGATACCCGTGGCTGTATCTGTTCCCTGGAGGAATTTGTTCTGATTGACAAGTTATCTTTGTTTACAATTTCTCCTGAGAAATAATGACATTGTTGGTTTTTTTTTCTTGGAAATTAATGTCGCTGGGAAAGGTGGGCTTGTTAGGTAAAGGCTTCTGACTTGTCAGTCTCCTCTCCCCTCTGGTGAATAAATGAAAACTAGGATAGCTGCTTCACACACCGGTTGTGTAAGTTTTACAAAATAATGTGTCTTAATTTGAGCTTTATGTTGCTGTCTTGGATGTTGTTGGGTTGGGTTGCTTTTTCATATCTTATCGTTGGCTAGAAAAAGCTGAGACATTAGTTCTCCTGGCTTTAAATCCTTCCAAGACTGTCATGGTGGAAAACAGGAGGCGGGGCGAGTGAGTAAAATATTGTTTTTTAACCACGAGAAAATAAATTCATATCTTCAAGCCGCCGTGTAATTTTCTTTTAATTTTTATCATATAGACAAGAGTATTTTAATTATGCACCCAAGGACTCAATAAATTTCGAGAAATTTCTTCTAATTCCGTAATTAATTGGGTGACTTCTTAAGTATTCCAGACTGAAATACGCTATCAAAAGCTCCATAAATCAATCAAAGTTAGTGTAAAATTTCTTTTTCTGTTTAATATTCCAATAAAAAAGTAAATGCAAGGCTTGGTTTCTGTTTTTCTGGCATTTTAAGTGTATGAATCTATAAGCTAGACTGTTGTGAATTTAGATGATTTTCATGAAGAGATTTTTCTCAGGCATAACTTCTGTTTTGGTTATTGGCTGGTGACAGTTTGTCACCTTCACCCCGGGGGGGACATCGGTTTTTCAGTCTTTCATGAAGGTACTGCTGTTAATAATTTATTCATTTATTCTCTTTTGTATTTATTTCTTTGTTTACTTATTCATTTACTTATTAATATTGTATTTACATGTTTTGAGGCAGTGGAGAAAAATCCGTTTTACTTGTTTCTTTGCCATACAAATAATATTAATACTGTTTAATACTTGTGCCAGTTGTAAGCCCCGGGCTCTTACAACTTCGTAAGGGACTTTCGTTTGGCAAGCACAAAATACTGTGGTTGAGCCGTTAATTTAGTCGGTTTAGTGTATCTTTATCACTTAGAAGATTTCGTATGCTTATATCTAAAAGTATGAACGAATGTTTTGTTACCAAACTAGTGGGTTTGTAAGCGAGGGTGGGGGGAGCTTATAAACGGCATTTTCAAGACACAAGATGAAGAAATCCATCGTTAAACATTTTAAAGTTCGTTGGGTAAAAGAGCGAGTGATCAGTGTGAGCTTCATGAAAACGGGCGACATTTGCTTAAATATTATTCGAAGGAGGCAAATGTAGGAAAACTGTGACTGCTTATGTATTAATTCTTCTTGCTTATTTATTTATTTTATTTACTTTTTAAATACCCACTATTGCCGTCAATGCCATATGATACGCGGCCGTATTGGGATTTCCGTGCATTCTCTGTTTCTAAAAATGTGGAGGAGACTATGGCGATTAATCAAGAGGCAATTTAGTTGAAAAAAGTCTTCGTAAAGGATGATGATAAGCTTAGAGAAAAGAAGGAGGGCTGCTTATCCAACGATTCGTTTAGTTGACTTACCAATCTCTTTTACAACACCATTGACCAGTAGTCCGGGGTCCTCCTCGCGTTGATCGTTAAACGCTGAAAGAAAAAGTCATGGAAAGATTGAGATAGACTACGTCAGTTGCATTTGGAAACGATTTGAGACTAAACGCCCAAGGAATTGAGAAATATTTCGTGAATGACATTTAACTGAGCAGCAACGGAATTATTTTGAATCATGTGAGTTGAGACAAAGACAGATTGTGTATTGCTTTGAAGAAATGCATCTGCGAATTGGGTAGATCACTACAGGCTACAGCTAACTAGCTATGCACCTTTCCGATATACCTTACTGCAATTTTCCTACTCAGAAACCTTCTAATGACGAAAAAAGTTATCTTATTAAAGTTGTCTTACAATATGAGCATATTTGTGATGTCCTAAACTATGGTGTTTGCAACTTCCTAAGCGAGAATCCGGCAAAGAGTAACTGCCAATTCACTAACAAGATATATTGATATTTATATAACTGAGTTACATAATTAGTAACTCCGGCGGGTACCACAGTCAAGACGATCGTTGTCTTCTCGCTAAAACAAAGCTAACCTAAACAATCTCACAATGCCTAGCATATCCCGGAAAATTTCACTGCGTGGCGTTTGTACAAGCAGGTAAATCTACGGCTTACCATTAAGGTCAGTCACTGTTGCGCTGAACACTGCTCTAGCAAATATAAGAACGGCAAGGCTGGCAAGGTACTTCGTGTTGCTTCGTCGGCAAACACCAGCTGCAGTCGTCTTCATTCGCTTACTTGGATCATGAAAAATCAATGCGTCGGTTCATTGCTGACCAACCTTTATAGCTGGATTAGATTCCTTTTTGAAATAACAAGAAACTTGTATTCAAGAGGGCGTAACTGTTGTTTTTTCCCCCTTGACGTAAAACATAATCGTTCGCCTTGTAATGCCAAAAGACCTCTCTGCTTAAGTTTTTCCTTTTTATGCTTGGTTTGCTATTTTGATAAATAACGACCTATACGTAGAATTTGCTTTGAACATGCATTTTCGCTTCTCAACTAAACTACATGTTTCAATTGTCAACAAACAGGTAACCAAAGCTTCAATTGTGGCTGAAAATCAATAAAAATTATCTAAGATTATCAATGTTAACATCTCACGTCCTTACGTTCTGTTTCTTTAAAGATTCACGTTTCGTGACTGAGAATAAAAGTCTTTCTAAATTCTGCTCTCAACCAGTAAATGTACTCAAGACTGAACACAATGCGAGAATTTCACCCACGCGCAAGCATTTTTGTTCATGCGCTATAAATCTAGAAATAAGGGCAAGAGTAACGTCATGCTAGCCCACATATAAGGCACTAATAACATTACACTCCTATATGAATATATATTCCAACTGATTAACGCACCCTAACCTCCACTAACACACACTTTCCTTCATTTGTACTCACTTTCCTTCATTTTTACTCACTTTTCTTCATTTGTACTCACTTCCCTTCACTTGTACTCATTTACCTTCACATTAGTGCCTTATATGTGGGCTAGCATGACGTTCTGGCCCTATATGTGGGCTACCATGACGTTGTGGCCGAAACAAGCCATTTCCTCTCAATATTCAGTCACAACTAAACTTTAAACTGCCTGCCATATCTATAGTAATCACAACTTCGGCCTATCATCTACATCACCTTTACCAAACAAGAAACAGTCTATAACCAACAACCTAAAGTACCCATTGTACGAACAATTTATTGTGCTAGAAATCATTTCTTAGGTGTCGAAAGTAATGCGCATTTTGCTGTGGCTTTGCTACGCTCTGTGATTGGTTAAAAATCTCGCGCCACTTTCTTGACCCATCAGAAGTAATTAACTCAAAACAAATCGTGATTTGCTCGCACGCGTTTTCCCGCGCTTGATGCCAATTTATTACTTCGAGTCCTGATTGGTTCATTGTGTTGATTACACTTGTTGTGATTGGTTAGAGTAATTACTTTGGTTTTGGCTTAAAGACAGTTAGTTGAAAACTGCTCTAAGAATATATTAATGCTCAAGACTGCCTTATCAAAGTATGAAGATATTGAGTTTTCTTTTCTCTTGATTGGGATAATGAATGACTTGGATCATAGCTACCAACCTTTACAGTTTGACTAGATTCCTTTTTAAGTTGTGTTTTTAAGGAAAAACAAAATGTCAAATGACAACACACTCATATTCAAGAAAGTGTTGGTGATGTTTTCCGGTTTTACAATAAAGCTGTACGTGATCCTTACACGCAAGTAGACCATCAGCGACTAGGTCGCCTGGTAATGTATAAGGACCTCTCGACTCAAATTGTTTCATGCTTCCTTGAATATTTTGATCATAACAGGTGGAACACAATATCTTTTGAACTTGAGTTCCGTTTTGCCGAGTGAGCTTCTGTTTTTATTGAAAGCGTAAATTCGGCTGATGATTGGCGTCACCCTGATCAAATAAGACCAGCAATCATCTAAATTGCCTACAAAGTAACCAAAAAAATACCTAACGCGAAGGGAAAATTAATACCGCTACCATTTTCCTATGTATTTTTCCACTGCGAACACTAAACTCTGACTGATCAAAGTGTACAACATTAAGTAAATGAGATATTCGACGACGAAAATACTAAAACAACCACTAGACGAAAAGCAGAAGTCAAGTTCAACAACAGAAACAAATATTAAAACAGCCGATCTCGTTAATTAGCGGCAAAGGGTAGTGATACAAAATGTCCAAGCTTTCACCCCCACATACACGTAGGCCAAAAACACCTAATCGTGGATGGTCGCTTAATTTTTACGTGCGTACGGAAGTAAATTTATCTGCGAAATAAAGAAGAGACTGTAAATGAACAGATTACCCAAGGATAAAAAGCGCAAGCCGTTCATAAATCGTCTCTAATTTCATTTACGCATGCACGTTAATTCACGGTCATCCCGTTAATAAGACCCGTTTTTCTGGGCCAGTTGATGGCCGACACAATGAATTCTACTGTAATTTGGTAGACGTTTGCTGTACAATATAATCGGCCCACGTCGGTTTCAAGTGGTTTAGAATATGTTTATTATACACCTACGCGCAGCGAGAACGGCGAGGACTTATACTTTTCATAATTTCCGCTTATCACTCGAGAGAGGCATTGCTACATTTATGAAGCATTAGTTAGGTTACGAGCTACTGTTTTTATACTGCTTGTCCCGGCCTTAACTGAAACAAGGTCCATCCTAAGTTAATCCGATCGAGGCTTCCAAAGGCCATCATATATGCAGTCACTAAGCAACTCAGTTATGGGCTTTTGGCGTAATCACTTTGTTTGAGGCGCTAAGCCGCGGTATAATGCAGCTTGCCCAGTTATAGTGCGTGGACACAAGTCGTGCAGACTGCTGTTTTCCGTGTAGGTAACCAAAACAACCTCCATGTAGGATTAACCGAGAACACAGCATTAATCTAGGTTACTAGCTACTGTTTTTATATAACCTGCGATCAGGCTCGATTTTCGTTTCGCTCGGTGAAACATTCAGGCGGGAGGGGCGAAACGAAAAATAGAGCCTGATAAAATTCTTCTACGGAACGTCTACCGCCCACTCTACAGCCCACTTTTTTGATTGATTGACATTCAACAAAACAGCCAATCAAAATTTCTTCTGCTTGCACGATCCTCGGTATGCAAATTTCCCATAACGGCAATTCGCAAAAAGTCACGCAAATGTCGGCAAAATAAGAAAACCATAGGCTACGATATATCTTCTAGGCACAAGCACTCAAATTTACACAATTGCTAACTTGAAGGTTCCGGTATTGTACATGGTTGCCCTGTCTGAGCTGAAACTAAAGGAAAATTCAAAATACGACGAGGTTGTCATGTACCAAAATATGCTGCATGCTTGAATCCTTTCCCATTTCAGGTGGTATCCGGAAATATTCTCTTCGCATTTGTCACCAATTTTCTGCGTAAAAAGCCTTGGGCAATTAAGAGAAATACCTTCAGTTTCATTCTTTAGAATAAAGATATAAATAAAACCGTTTATAAACAAAGGAGTATTTTATAATTTAATTTAGTTACAGAAGTGATAAATATTTGAGATTAGCAGCAAATTTTATCTCTAAACAGCGGCGAATTTTAAAACGAAGAACATGTATTATAAAAGTAGTCAGATTCTTTGATGTCAATGTCAGAGATCACTAAAACGACATAAGTATTAAACAATGATTGAATAAACTGAAAATCGTTATTACGACTTGATTGCGGCTCAGTCGCCAAACATCAGTTTACCGTTAACTTTACCGAATTATCGGTTGACTTGTTGTCGATCATTCTTGGCGAAAGATACTTGTTCGTCTGCTGTTCTTTTTGTTTCGTAAAACGCGGAAACAACCACTACTCTGTTCATATTATCAATACTAGCTGAAAGCCGTCAAATGAAAATTCCGAGACACGATGCGATAAAACGGAATAGATACTTCACTGTTGCTGTACTTCTCTGCTCCAGGTGAGAGAAAGCTTTCGTCAAACCGAACACCATACTCAGGAGCGAAAGAAATGGTAACAATTCTCCTAGAACGACGAGAATTTATTAGAGCAACACATTTTACTTCGGCAGAATTGTTCCTTGGTTGTTCCTTGGCGATGGTGGTCGCATCGAAATTGTGAGCGAGTCACGTCGACAATTTGCTTCCGTTGACAGCTCTATTGTTAAAGGGCCAATCAGAATACATCGATTCATAGGTATTGTTTCTCGACCAATCAGACAAAAAACCAGAATCTGGTTTTTTTACATGAGTTTCGACAAGCAAATGTATCATGCCCTCCTTCCCCCGCAGTAGTAGTAGGGAGGGAGGGCATGATTTCAGGTTAGTTTTTATACTGCTTGTTCCTTATCTGAAATAAAGTGTATGCTAAGTAAATCGGATCGAAGTTTAAAAAGGCCACCAGATATGCAGTCACTAAGCAACTCAGTGCCTCAAAACTGAAGTCATTTAATACTTAAAAGGGCCGCTGAGCGAGAAACCGCTGTTGTGTAATTTGCCTGCAATTAGCGGTTGTCAGGATGTCTTGTGTGGGTGTAAATTAGCGGTTGCCAGAATCAGAAGAACCCACTTATAGTGCTTGGACACAGCAAGTCGTACAGTCTGCTGTTTTCCGTGTATGTAACCAGAACAACCTACCGTTAATCATGCTGAACAGACCTCAAATAGATGTAAACACGATAATGCCGTTTGTGACGAATTAAATAGATTGGAGCTGAAATAAACTGTTTTAAAAAAATCACACATACAATCAGTTATCCAAGCAGAGTCGGTAACGATTTTGAAGTTGTAAAGCTATAAGTATTCAGCCGGTTTGATCACCTAACTCGCATTTTATGACAGATCGATTGCTTGTTTATCGATTGACATGCCTTACTTCTTGTTCGCCCGATGAAGTAACTGTTAAATATTCCAAGTCAGTCTAAAAAAAAAGCTGGAAATATCAATTCTCCAAACTAGCCCATAGCCATTCCTGAAAATTTTGTTATGCATCAACATAACTTTCCACAATCACAAACGTTTTTACGAAGTGATGCCAAGTTTATGGTTGCTGCCGAGCAGCTGAGTGCCGAGCTCAATATCGTTCAGCTAGTAAAAAATTGTCGTATGTATTTAACAATTATTGTACGAGGGCACACTGGATATCGAATGATAGATAAGCAACGAGGCGCGTAGCGCCGAGTTTGTTATAATCATTCGATATCCAGCAAGCCCGGAACACAGAGCTTCAACTAGTGCAGGTAAACCAGTGTCAGTTTTGCGTGATATAGCCGAAAAAATGTCGCCCTACCTTCCTTCTTGGTAGTTTGTTCAGTTCTTGTTTCAGGATTGCTTCTTGATTTTCGTACTGACTCGCCATAAATGTGTGATAGTTTTTATTAAATGCTTCTCTCCCATTTTACTGTGTTTTATTTCATGCCTTGTCTTGATATTTCGGAGTGGGAAGCCTTCCTGACAAAACCTACCGTTTGTAAAATGCTAATGATCGACGTAATAATTGTAAACACAACGCTAAATGCTTAAGTGGCTGTCTTCCTAAGATCCTCATAACCCAAATTGGTCACAAAATAGATTTCCTTCAAATCTTGTATGTGAATTGCACTTTGTCTGGGTACTTTAAAAACACTTTTCGTTTGGGCTCTAAATGCTTTCTTCAACAGTTTACAAGGGGGGTCCCCTGGTGGACAAAAATGCACATTTTATTGGCACAAAAATGCCAATTTTCAATAACTTTGGTAACTCCTCACAACACTTAAAATTTGATGCAGGACAAAATTCTTCTGTTGGTTGATAAGTACAACTCTTCCTTATCCTACAGTGTTACTGACATTTCCATGTAGTTGTTTTGAGTAGTTGACACTTCATTTTAACAAGCCACTGATTTAACAGCTTTTAAAAAAGTAGGAAAAATGGGTAAACAAAAATACATGTTAACAAAAAGTGAGACCTCGTCTAGCAAATTCCTTGCAGTCATGGAAAGTTAAAGACTTGGTCTTAATTATAATAAAATAAAATCGTGCGGCCAGACGGTTTAAAGAACGTGGCGCCGCTTTGAAACACCAGTAATTCTTAATTATGCAAATTACGAACCACAACCTATGCGGTTAAACCGTAACACGAGAGAAGCTTGGTCTAAATGAAGGCCTTTGAACAAAGAATTTTCCCAAAACCAACTGTTTTGACGCTTCTAAGATGATCTCTGAAACGCACAGATCTATATTTGATCGAAGATGACAGAATACTTGAGGTAATGGGTGCAAATGTAAACAGAACAAGATGCCCTTCGTTGATTTCATTGTTTTGCAAGGCACCAAGTGTTCGCTAAATAAGTTTGCAAAACACAGGCTCTGATATAGGCAATATGACTTGCTTTTATTGATTTATTCTCAGATTAATAGTTCTAGATCAAGGTTGTTTTGTAAAGCGCAATTAGCAATCATCGAGTGGCATGTACTTCATAACTTGTTTATCTTGTGAATTGAACATAGTTAATGAGCTATTTGAATGCTGTACATTTTAATTAAAGCTATATGCGAAATGTTACCAGTTTACATTTGTGTCCTGCTGTAGTTTGAAACTATTTTCGTGTTTTCCTGATGTAAGGGAGCATTGCTCGCATCACAGTTGCTCTTAAATTCCACGCATAGGTTGTGGTTCGTAATTTGCATAATTAAGAATTAATGGTGTTTCAAAGAGGCACCACGTTCTTTAAACCGTCTGGCCGCACGATCTTATTTTATTATAATTAAGACCAAGTCTTTAACTTTTCATGACTGCAAGGAATTTGCTAGACGAGGTCTCACTTTTTGTTAACATGTATTTTTGTTTACCCATTTTTCCTATCTTTTTAAAAGTTGTTAAACTGGGTTATTAAAAGGAACTGTTTTAACTACTCAAAACAACTACATGGAAATGTCAGTAACAATGTAGGATAAGGAAGAGTTGTACTTATCAACCAACAGAAGAATTTTGTCCTGCGTCAAATTTTAAGTGTTGTGAGGAGTTACCAAAGTTATTGAAAATTGGCATTTTTGTGCCAATAAAATGTGCATTTTTGTCCACCAGTGGACCCCCCTTGTAAACTGTTGAAGAAAGCATTTAGAGCCCAAACGAAAAGTGTTTTTAAAGTACCCAGACAAAGTGCAATTCACATACAAGATTTGAAGGAAATCTATTTTGTGACCAATTTGGGTTATGAGGATCTTAGGGAGACAGCCACTTAAATTTCTATTTGTACACACTTTGTTGTCGTCCTAAGAAGTCAGACACTCCGGAAAAAGTTTGATTTGTGTCTCAGTGACACTGTTGGAATTTCTGCTTCATTTAAATTCCCTCCAAAGTGATTTTTCTCGTTTATTTTCTCGCCGTGTTGCTCACGGGGAAAGAAACTTTTAGCTCATTTTTTAGTGAGTGTACATTGACCATATTTGGTCACAGCAGGTATATGAGCTGATAGCCTAGCTCCGTAGAGCCAATCAAAACGCTAGAAATCCAATATACCTAGTCCAGTTTTTAATAAATGCGTCTATGCGATAACGCTTTGTGGTCAAATTCTTTAGTTTCCGTCTGCGAAATCATTACGAATCTTATGTTGGTTGTCTTACCAATCACCGCTTCATATATAGTTCCTTAAAAGCAATAAATCCCAAACACGTACTTGGAGCTGTTATAGTTTTACGCATAAAACGAACACAGCATGTTATGCAAATTCCCACTCAGCTGTTAATAAAACTTGAACTCAGCCAATCGCTTTAATTTCTTTTCTTTTTTGCTGCTCACGCAGAACCAACATCACTCTTGAAGATAACACAGAACGTGAGCATCTCAAATCAAAAGCAGAAAAACGATCAAAACACAATCGAATAAATAAAATGCTTCATGTATGTTTTGATCGGGCTTACATAATTGCAATATTGCAATGTATATACATGTGGGGCCTGTTTTGAAGGGGCATGCTTTTTCTGTTTCCTTTTTCTTTTGTGGCTTGTTTGGCTTGGCAGTAGATGAATGGAACGAGAACATGTCTGTATTCGAAGGTGTTAAACGTCGGCAAACACGGTGGGACTAGTCCCTGCGACTAGTCACGGGGACCAAGTCTCTTCATGTGAACTACCCATTTTCCTCAAAAAATGTAGTATGGATGAGCTATAATCTTACCTCGAGACTGATTTATTGACATGAAATTTAACGAGCGAGACTGCGATTATCGTTTGACAGCTAAACACAGTAAGGCTACGAGTAAACTTGAGGAAACGGGCAATTTGGTGACCATTTGGCCAAGTTGCTTTTTAGTCAGGTTAATTTTTTTTCGGCTGGAAGTTTACTTTTTCTCCACTTGTCGATTGATAACTGATATAAAATGAAGAAGCTCAAAAATAGCGGGTTTTTTTGTGGAATGACAATAATTAGTGTGAGTGACAAATAAAAGGATAACAAAAAATCATTAAATGAAGGAGAGAGTTTGAGCCAATAGCATGTGTCAACTGAAAGTGAAATCACCCAGCAGTACTTTTCCGTGGAGTTGCACTGGGTGGTTCTAACTATTAAGTGTGTGGGTAAACTCATCGTATGTCACCATTCAGATGAGAATAGATTTAACAGAATCTCGTCAGGATAGTCATTCAAGAGACTAGATGGTCTATTGCAAGAGGTTGTACAACCAGTGTTTGAGTGAAAACGGATTCAAACAAACTAGGAATTCAAAAAGATCACGGTCGTACCTTGAAGACGGTAATCGCTTCAAAAACGAGAGCCGAAATCTAACTCAGTACAGAATGAAAGGGGATTTCATTAAGATGGTGTGGTCCCTGAAGGGACTAAATGGTCGCCTCAGAGGTCTTCAAACAGGGTTTGTCTCATTAGATCGTTGTGCTCAACGAGGATACGTCGAATTCACTTCAAATGAGTCTGACAAAGAAACCTGATTCTATGATGAGCGATAAGCTAAGATGACATTATCATACATCCTTGTCGGTCTAGTGGTCTACATTTATCATTAATTTATTTTTATCTATTTATTTGATTGATTGATTGATTGATTGATTGATTTATACACGGAAAATCATTAGTACAAATATGCTAAATAACTATTATAAAAAAAATTAATATCCTAATATTATACGCTTCAAAAATCAACTGATTTACATGATTGCCGTGTGGGAACCTAAATAAGAAAAATGAGCTTTCGCCTTCTTTTCAAAAGCCCCCAGCCGAGGGAGTTACATTCTCTAAGAGCCTGTGGTAGAGAATTCCATAGCGCAGCACCACTATAAGAGAAGCTGCGCCTCAGGTACTCTGTTCTAGGCTTAGGCTTACATCTGGTACTGTTGTTATCCACAAAATTCTTTTGTTTGATCTATAGAAACAACGTTCAGTAAAGTGGCTTCTCTAGCGATAGCGTTAAGACTCGAACATTCCTGACCCGCCACAGTCTACCATTTTTTTCAATAAAAAACAACAACGACAACAACACCTTCCTATACTTCCATCGCTGTTCCACTATCAAGTATACAAGCCAGTCTAAGTAGTAACACTTTGTTTTCTCCAGATGAATTCTGAACGCCTGATGAATAATTTGTCAACAGCCTCGAGCGATGTTTCATTTCTTTTATAATTGAGCGTTTGTACACGATGGATGCTCACGTTTCATAATATTAAACAATGCACGGAACATCATGGTAAGTGCCAATGGATCTTACAATATACTGCCGGTAAACAAAGAACTCACGATCACTGTTTTATTGTCAAGCCGTTTTTATTCTTACACCACATTGTTTAACACTGTTCTTTCTTAATTACATTTTTAAATATCTTTAGATCAGGGACGATCCCTCGGTAAGTTTTATATTGAAGTAATGAATTGGAAATCCCATCACCATATTGCATTTAACTTTCGGCTTTGATCGTAAGCGATGTTGGCTTGTCAGCTAAGGAAGCCTCTTGCAGACAAGACCGTTGGTCAAATTCCCACAAGGAAGGTCATTCCAGTACCCTATAATGCCCCTGTGCCCGGCAGTAAACATGTGGCGCAGAGGAAGCGGTTGGTGCTCGAGTCCCCTTCAGGCCGATCCAAACCTGTGTCAGTGATGGAGCGCGCTGATTCACCAAACTCAGTACAAACTTTTTTTCATGTGTGCTGTTGATTTTCACCAGTTCTGCTGCTTGTCCCTTGCGCTGAATATGCTTGAGCCTGGTGCCAAGTCTTGATGGAGCTACTCACCAGATAACGGTAGCTTTTGAATCGCGTCCAACCACTCGGACGAGACGCTCCTGCAAATCAGTGAAAATTTCTTAAGCGTCAATTAGTGTTAGTATCTGCAGAACGCAAATGATCGAGTCAATTGTATTGGCCACGAACAGGTTGTAACGGCCAGGGGCACGTATGCAACGAAACTGATCATGGCTGTATCTCTTCCCTGGAAGAATCTGTTCTGATTGGCAAGGTATTATTGTTTATTATTGTTTACAATTTCTCCTGAGAAATAATGACATTGTTGGGGTCTTTTCCTGGAAATTAATGTCGCTTGGAAAGTTGGGCTTGTAAGGTAAAGGCTTGTGACTTGTCAGTCTCCGCTCCCCTCGGGTGAATAAATGAAAACTAAGATAAAAAAAAGTTGAGAAATTAGTTCTCCTTCTGGGAATCCTTCCAAGACTGTCAAGACTGTTAATTTGAATAGAACAATAGATTTTCTGCAGTTGTTCGTTGAGTGCTCCTAAAGAACAAGGTTATATTGTTATTGTGTCTTACAGTCAAAAGGGAAGTTTTAGTTAGAGCAATGTATTGAACACCGCTTAAATACAAATTCTCTTTAAGATGTTGCCTTAAATAAGTTACTAATTAAATCAAGACTGGCTGCTGTCCCTGAAATGATTTCTGGTATTGTGCTTTGATAAGTTTAATACATAGCTGTTAATTGATAAACACGTGGATCCAATAAATTTAATGGCTAACTTCTTAATTATTCAAGATTGCATGAGATACGCTATCAAAAGCTGGGTATCTGTTTTTTTTTTCTTTTTTCAGATAGACTGTTGTGAATGTTGGAAAATATTTTCTTGAAGAGATTCTTGTCAACGTAACTTCGGTCATGGTTATTGGGTGGTGACAGTTTATCACCTTCACCCAGCCGGGATATCAGTTTTATCACACCTGTGTTCATGAAGGTACTGCTGTCATTTTATTTATTTATTTATTTATTTATTTACTTATTTATTTATATTTTGAGGCAGGGAAAAAAACGGTTTGCTTGTTTGTTTATTTGCCATGAAATAGTATTAATACCGTTACTTGTGCCGGTTGTTAGCCCTGCATGGGTTTGTACAACTTCGTAAGTTAAGTTTGGCAAGAACAAAATGCTGTGGTTGTGAGCCGTTATTTTAGTCGATTAATATATTTAGTGTAACTTTATCAGTTAGAACATTTTGTGTGCTTATATCTAAAAGTAGGTATAAGTGAATGTTTTGTTGCCAAACTATTGAGTTTGTAAGTGACGGTTAGGGGGGGGGGAGAAGCTTATAAACGGCATTTTACATAGGACACGATAAGAAAAAAAGAAGTGGGTAAAAGAGCGAATGATTAGTGTGACCTTAAGGTGGTCTTCCACGGAAAAAATGAATTTTTTTAGAACAGTACTTTGTGGGGAAACTTCTACCATTACTTTATAGGGCTTCACGCCCTGACTTCAATATGAGTCTTTTCAGGTCACATGTCATGGTAGTTAATGATTAACTAGCCTCTTAAGTTAGACAAAGTGATGTTAATGGTAACAACGATAACTCGCTAATTGACGGTTAGATAAGCATCAAACCAACTCTAATGCAACCGAACATCACCTTTGTTGAGTAGAAGACCACCTTAAGGGTGGAAGAGGATGGTTGGGGTTAACTTTAGACCCTTATGGTCAAAAAAATGACTAGGATTGAGACCTCTTGGGGTTGTGTTTTGAGCTTGGGGTTAAAAAATGGCTAGGGTTGAGAAAGCGTAGGTTTAATTTTGAGCTTTGGGGTAATGTGGAGCTTGGGCTAAAAATGGCTAGGGTTAGAAAGCTTGGGGTTAACTTTTGAGCTTAGGGTTAATAAATGGCAAGGGTGAAGAAAGCTTAGGGTTAAATGTGGAGCTTAGGGCTAAAAAATGGCTAGGGTTAGAAAGCTTGGGGTTAGTTTTTGAGCTTAGGGCTAAAAAATGGCTAGGGTTGAGGACACTTGGGGTCATTGAGTGACAAAAAAAAATTACAGACAAACAATTTAAGAAAGCCTGGACAACAAAAGAAGAAAACTCCACGACTTACATGGGGAGTTTGGACCGCGAAAATCGAGCGTGTTGTATGGCATGCACTGCGCTATTCAAAGAGTGCTTTTAAATAAAATGTTCAAGCTAAGTATAAGAAAACAAATACGCTTTTGGAAATAACTTTTCTTTTAACTGGCATGGCCAACAATTGGATTTCTCTAAACAATTCAACTCCAAATAAGCAAGAACATTATTTTGACTACCGCAGCGTCTCGAGCGACAGCCTAAATAGAATATATACACAATTCTAGAAAGGGATTTGTGGAAAGTATTTTGTTGATTAACTCGGTAGCCTGACGGTTTTCAAAGATAAGCCTAGTTTTCTCACAAAGAAGTGCGAAAATAACAAGACAAATTAAGGATGGTTCTTGAAACGAACATTTAAATTTCACCGCTAGAGTAATAACATCACTAATTTAAATTATTTCCTTCTCGAGCTCGCTAAAGCAAACATGACAGTAAAAAGAAACAGAATAGTAAAAACTGATGTAAAACAGTTGATTTTAGTCGATTGTGTATTTTAGATGGCCTCTGATCCCTGAATAAAGTCCACTAAATAAATCTAATTAAAGACAACAACAGCGTGTCAAAGCATACAGCCGAAAGAAATTGGCCGCAGAAACGTGGAAACATGGACGCAACTAAACACTTTGATTACTTAGCGATATGTGAAAGAGAAATACCAAGTCTAACTGAATAAAACATAATTGTTCTAGCACTTACTGAGAAATTTCAGTTGTTTTCCTGTAAGAAGAGAACTTTCTAGCGGGCCACATGATTCGATTCGCTCCCCAGCAAAATTACAACCGACACCATTGACCCATTCACCGCTTATTTCTCCTCGCAAAGAAGGGCTGAAACACTGTTTCTTCTATACAATTTAAGCAGCCTACGTCTTTCGATGGCTGTCTTTCAATTCCTTCCTTCCTGTGCATTTCGTTTTGTAAAAGAATATAAATATCGCAATGCATTATGAGATAACTCGGAAAATTTTGAGCGGGCAACGCCATAACCCCGATTCATTCAAAAATATTATAAGTCTAAAATCACCTCCTCATTTCCAGACTTCGACCACCGCATGCTTTGGCAAATGAGCCACAACGCACGTTAATGTTGGTACCATTTTTAGATTTTAGAGAAGAGGTAATAATAGACTTCCCTCTGGCTAGGCTTGCCTCCGACTGTAAACTTTCACCTCGAGTGCTGAAAAAAGCAGTATTTATCAGTCGAAAAGCAAAACATGCCTCGCTTCTTTGAGGGATGCTAGTGATTTGCAGATTTTCAGGCTTAATGATGCCCTTCCATCACCAGACGGACAAAAATATTTCAAGCAAAAAGAAGAAAACAAGTTAAGCTTCAAATACGTTCGTTTGACTTGCTCTCTTCTTCGAATGTCGGTTTTGTCTTACGTCACAAAGATTTGGTTGAACAAATTCTTTTCCAGGCTAACGTGGTCATCAGTGAAAGCCAACAAGACTTTATTAACCCTTTGCAGCCTAAATTAATTTTGGAGATTTAGAAACTTTTAGTATACGAAAATCTGAAAACTCTGCTAATTCAGTTTAAAACGTCGGAACATTTACAACAATAGGGGTACTTTATGGGATGACATTCAAAAAAATTATTGGCATCTCTTGACAGGTGTCAGATGAAATCTAAGATGGCAACTGATGTTGCTTTGGCGTGGGAAGTCTGGGGACTACGATTTGAGAATCTGCTGAGTAGAATTTGGTTGATTGTTTTAATGGCCAATATATCGGCAATCCGGTCACAAAGGGTCAACAAAAGCTGGCGAGGTTTGCTGTCATATTTATTTATTTATTCGAAGAAGGCGAATGTAGGAAATTGTGACTGATTGTTTATTAATTCTTTTCTTTTTCAAATCGACTGCTTGCCGTCATCTGACATGAGGTCCATGTCAAGTTAATCGGCTTGATTTTTTCTAAGACCATCACATATGCAGTCACTAAGCAACTCCTTGCTTCTCAGTAACAAAGTCATCACGGAAAAGGGCCGATGTAAGTCGAGCGAGTAGTCATGGTTGTAATTTGCTCACAGTTAGCGGTTGCCAGGATAGAAAACGGCCACTTATCAGATGGTCCGTGGGCACTGACAAATTGTTTCTCCTGTTTTCTGAGTAGATAGCCAGGAAAACCATAAAAGGCTACGGGACGCTACGGTTGTCATTTCACGTATATAATTATTTCATATATTCACCCTAATTCGGTTGTAATTTCCTCCTAATAAGCGGTTGCCGGGATAGCAAACGTCCACTTGTTTGCACGCAATTCGTACAAGTTGTTAACGCCTTTTGTTTTCCGTGTAGGTCAGAGTCAGAATAACGTAAGTGTTAATCCCGGTGAGAATTTGATTTTCACTAAACAAGTAGAAGGAAGAACCTGAAGTGGATGTAAAGACGATAACGCCGTTGAATATTTGAAATATTTTGGAGCAAAAATAAAATTTTAAAATCATACACACAAGCAGGTATCCAGGGAGAGTCGTTCACGATTTTGAACTTGAAAAGCTAAAAGTACTTGGTCGGTTTGTCGACTAACTCCATTTTATGACAGTTTGCGATTGCTTGTTTATCGATTGCCATGCGTTACTTGTTTAATTATTCCCTCTCAAGTCAATATCTGTTCTCCTAACTAGCTTCTATCCATTCTGAATAATTTTGTGATATATTTGTTTCTTTAGAATGACTCGAGGGTCGCGCTTGCCCCGCCATTTGCATAAGAGTGAAGGTTTAGTAAATCATTGAGCTCTACATGTAGATGGCCGAATTAAGTCAAAGCAAAACTTATCAACCTTTTCAGTGCCAAAATAAATTCACCAAGTAAAGCGCTAGAACTGAAAGCAGTTTCATCTCAGTTGCAATTTTTCTTGTGGCTGTTGCCGATCTTAGGAGGATTTGTTTTGTATTTCTCACCGTCAAAGAATGATGGCACTACTGTATAAACCTTGAACAGTGAACCGTTGAAACAAGAACCAGGATGGAAGTAAACATTACACCGGCAGAATTATTATGTACAAGTCAGCGTCAGATTAATTTTGTGATCCAAAACTCTAAAGATTATTTGAACGAGCAGCTTTGACAGACGAATTTATGTTAAGAGCCCATTAATGGAAGTACTAATGAGTGACCGTTTTGATCAACTAACTTCACTTTTGTTCTGGTTATAAATTCTCATCTAAACTTTCTTTGTTTTCAGTAACTTACATTGCGTTACTGAGGATGTTGCAATCCATTTTGGCAAAATAAAGATTCGACTTCACATTTTTGTTTATTTAGAGGCAGCAAGATGAAAGGTCTAACATCTTCCGCCCTGGGCTAATTAAGGATTATTCACCAAAGTGGAGGAGCCGATAGTGGTGGATAGTTGCCAAGCCGCCAAAAAATTCGCTCGCGAAGCCTGGAACAATGCCGGGAGGCGAATACTTGATCATAAAGCCATATTTTTTTAGACTGATCATAAAAGTTGAGATTTCTTGGTCGTAAGCGATTGCCTCCCCAAGGCGACCATCTTTTCCAGCATTTGTGGTCCATTATGCGTTGTCGCTTCGCCAACTTCCATTGCAATCATTGTTTTGAAGAAGAATAAAACACGATCTTAAGCCATGGTCTAATTATATTCCAACTGTGATCAATATTCCTATGTCCACTTAGCCTCCCACGCAGTCGTTTTTAGGAGAGTCGTATTTCCTAAAAACGACTGCGTGGAAGGCTAATGTACACTACGAATGATCGAAAAATACAGGTGTCAAAAGAAAGGAAAGCATCGACCACAAAATTACATCTCAATATACCACCAACCTCCTCCAATTTGTATTGAAATAAATGCATGACATTTTTTCAATGGTAAAAAACGAGTTTTAGTATATACCCTGATCCAGTGGATAGTGTTTTTCGCCGGCTCTGATTGACTACTCGGACACTGAATAGTGAATGTTATAGTTATAGTACGTAAATGTCGGAAAATCAGAATTGCTAAGTAGCAGCAAGATGCCTGAAGATTGTAGATTTAGTAGATACAGAGGTCAGGCAAAGGCAAACATTCACAGGCCGAGAATGTTCAATGTCTCAGCTGGCGACATCCCAGACACGGCCTGAGACGAACTTTCGTAAATTTATAAATTATGCCTTTATGTCAACTTCTTTTGTTGGAAACAAAATTCCTGAGTGTAAGGTGATGAGAATTTCAAAGGGATTTAATTTTGTTGGTTTCTCCATCGAAAACCTTTTAGTATGAAATGGAGGAATTTGCAGATTATTCGATGTAGATAATTTCGACATTGGAAGGAAAGGGCTTTCGCGATCGATTGAAGACGTTTAGCAGCTGTTTCTAAAAAAGTAGAACAAGGGAAGAAATGATTCATCACTAAAAGAAAATGGCCGATCACAAGATATTCCAAATAAAAGCCACTACAGTGTTTGAGTGAGAAATGATTTTTAAAAACAGGATTAGTTAACGGTAAACGGATGGTCAGTAAAGCGTCTGAATGGTCATTTACTAGTGTTTGGGCATTCTGATTCACACAGACTAGAAAAGTCGGAAAGATAAAAGCTTATTATTGAAGGAAGTCGTTTCTAAAAGGATATATTCTAACTAGAGTGTTGGACTATGAGCTGACTCACACCGGATTTCACAAAGGGAGACGCTCAAAAGAGACCAACTGGTAACTTACGAGGTACGTCAATTCATTTCAAATGAGACACACAAAAAAATTCCCTACATCAGCAGACATGTCATCATCATACATCCTGGCTGGGCTGCTAGTCAAAATCTGGTAAGGTCCTCCTCAGAATTTTCTTTAGTTTAAGTCAAAGAAACAACGTGGAGGGCTTTCACAACGACAAGGACTCGAACAGTCCTGCATGACCCGCTATAGTCTATCATATTTTCAGAGAACTTCAAAAGTCAACTTGGTAACTAGGTCGAAAAAACATAATCTCATTTGTCAAAATAAGTGTTTCCAATGCTTGAATTGTATCAACAAAGGGGGCCCTCACATCAAATGTGTATACATGAATTAAACAATGCAGTTTGCTTATCTTAGTTGTTCGTGTCTCGGCGCCATTTTGAATAATTTCTCTGGCACCGAGAAACCTTCGAAAACCGTTCGTAAATCTTAAATCCGATCTTCTTTACTCGCTCCAGACCTCGAAAAGATGACCGCGTCAGAATTATCCAAAATGGCCACCTTCCCCGATCAAAGACACGAACAACAAAGTAAGAAAACTTCAGTGTTTTGTTCATGTCTACATATTTGATGAGAGGGCCCCCTGTGTATCAACGGAACAATCGGAAGATGTACGAAAGGCAGCGCAGGCGTAGTGTGTGATGCGAGTTGATTTACAAGGTTTGAAGCTGGAGAAAGGTGAAAATATCTTGAATAGTTCAAAACGACGCTATTTTTCTTGTTTCATTGCCTCGTCATGCGGCTTTCTCGCTTCAGCTGTCACTTAGAGTCAACGTTGCTACATTTTCCCTCGGAATTTGTATGGTAAACTCAAATTATTGTGGCTGTTTACAAGGGCCGTGATATTACCGTTGAATTTGTAAAGGATCGAGTAAGACATTAAAATATATAGGGAATCTTTCAAGTTAGAGCTCTCCTTGCGTGTCCTGGCCGGTTAAAGCAGTTTTCTGAACTGACCTAGATATTTCTATTGCTCTGATCTCCAACTTCAAATCTCTTGAAGGAATTCGTGTCATAAGCCACGCCTAGGCTGCAAGTAGTTGCACCTACAAAACATAATCGGGAATTGATTCATGGGTTATAGTTGTTTTCTTACACTATACTGATCTTATATATTCATCTCCTAAAACGATGTGGAACTGAGTTTAAGAGGCGTATATTCCCGTGTTTCCGTAATCTCGTGCGAAACTCCTGCGCGCAATCTAAGACACCAGCTAAACGCTATAACGATAGCTTCTTTTTACAAAACTTATCAATGAAATGCTTGACCGAAAACATGAACACAAGGAACAGAAAATGCAGCGAGATAGTCCAGCATGATGAGCTGTGCTTAAAAGTCCACCATCGTTGGATCGTAAATTGTTAGTTAGATTTATTTCAGGCGGTTTCAGTTTGATCTATAAGTTCGACCCACTTTAAATTTTTTAACGTTAAACGACCTTGGCGCTTAGTCCATCCCCTCTATAAGGATTCACTAGACACAAGCAGAAGTGCAAACTTAAACGAAGCCGTAATGGGCCTATACAAACTCTAGATCTTTCTCTTTAAAAAGCAAGCGCAAGCCAAAGAAATAATACGTCACTAAAGAAAGACAAACCGATGTGAAGCTTTTTTTGCTTTCTTTCCTCCCCACTGCTGTGGACAATTTGCAAGCTGAACACCCCGAACATATACCCATTTAAAAATCTCTAAAAAGATAGGACGAGCACCCTAGACATATTTAAGGAGATTTCACCCACCCAAACCCACACGCCACGCATCTTAGCACTTTTTCCTTCTCTTGATTAAAATTCAAAATGTTTTTACATCAAGGATCCCATACTACCTTAGGCTACCTTAGGCAGCTTCTTGCGGACAAAACCCCGTATTATGACACCTTGCCAAATAAGGTCATTCAAGCAACCTTTTACTCTGAGAAGGGGTCTTCCTGTAAGTTGCACAGTCAAAATGCCGGGCCGCGTAGAAAAATAGACTAAAACGGAAAATACTTCAATCAATAAGTATTGATGTCATTAGTGAGCTTCACACTCGAAAAAGCTCTAGATGTAGACGTGGCCTGGGCAGCGACTTGTCAGTAAGTGGAGTTTGAAGGAGTCGTCTTGACAAATGGAGATCGATGGCAAAACAATAAACAAACATATCAATGGAGGGAAGAAAACAACGAACGGTCAGAGCCCAGCGTCAGCAGATGTGTGGTAGGCATTAGTAAGATTCGAAGAAAAAACTAACCTTCTTATTACAAAATGTTACAAAAAAATACGAAAACCTTGCATCTAAGCACATGTGATTGAAAAAGGTCGTGGAGCATACCTACCGAAGGGGTGAGTTAACGCCTCCTGACATGCTTTTCTGAGTATCACTCCCTGAAAAGGAGTCCACAACATCCACGAGGAAATTGCAGTCATGCTTACCTGCTAACCAGTTTGGAAGAAATTAGAGTGACCCGCTCGTGACCAAAAAAGAAACCTATTTAAATCAACATGCCAAGCACCTCACCTATCCATTCTAGAGAAATTAAAGGTTACCGGATTTAAGTGCGAAGGGGAGATTGCTGAAAATCCTTTTTTCTTTTTCCACAGCCTTCGCTACAAGCAGACCAAGGTGGAAATCAAGGTGGAACTACAAAAGCTCCAAGGAGTGGTCCACTAACTCAATCACCAAAGATCCCTCACGTCACAAATCATCATGCGTGAGAGTAAATTAACCAACAAAAGTTTTCCCTTCAAGGAACCGACCAGTCATGCAACCCAATTCGCCATATCCAGAAATCGCAGACATTTGAGCCCACGGTCAACAAATCCTGCGGTAAATTGACCATCGAAGGGAACGCAACAACAACAAAGAAATGTATGGAGATTAAAAAATTTCGAGAAATATCTCTTGATCAATTTGTTAAAGTATAAATGTGCAACCGGTTCATGGTAAACTGGTCTATCAAGAAAGATATAGTACAAAAAATAAGGTGGATACTTCGAATTTTATGTTTACTTTTTACGGTTTTCTGTGAGCAGTTTAGCGGCCAAAAAATGTAAGGCGTGGAGGGGGATTTCATCGAAAAACCGAAAACTCATAGTTTATAAACAGCGATTACGGGTAAACATAATGGAATCGAAAAAATGTGCAAGTGGATTCACTAAAACTATACATGGAACAAACTAACCTTACGATTTTCAGCTCCATCCGATTGATTTTGATGTTTACTTTTTGCACTTGAAAACCACGAAAAAATAGCATTGGGCCATACATTTGAAAGTCCACGCTAAAGTCCAAAAATCCGCTTTCTTGGAACTGCGATATTTCGGCCGAATCGGCTTCAAATACGCTACAAAAGCCATCCTTCGAAAGCTAAATTTCAGTACATTCGAATGTTAAGCGACTTAGTTTGGTCAGTGGTTTTTATATGGGCCAAAACATCGTTTTGTAAGGCGACTTATTGCATCGTGCACCATCACGAAATATGAGCCCAAACTATACCGCTTCGATCAGCGGTATGCATCATTTAAAAGAGCTGTCTATGTAGGACGCCCGAAAAGGCGCGGGCTCTAATGTCCGCGATTTCTGGATATGAGACTGAGACTCACTGCGACCATCGACGATTACAACTTTATCCACAAACTCTTTCAGTATTCTTCGACTGACTGTCCTCGACTATCCTAACCAATTAGTTACTGACAATTCTCAGTTTCCTTTGGCTATCTCTCAGAGCTCACCTTTAACGTTCTAACACCAATAAACTTTACAGAAACACTACGTGTACACCAACTTTTTATTACCGTGCCACATACAATGAAGACAAACGAACTGACAAAATTGTTCACAAAATTTTGCTCAAATACCATACCAGCCACATACCTTAACTCAAAAAAGGATACTGTAATTCAGAATCAAACTCCATACCCTATTACTGACTAACACTAAAAATGCTACACAGTAAGTTATCTACCGCTGAGATCAGATTTCCAACAAATAACTGTAATGTTTTTTGCAGAGCAATTTTAATTCAAGCCTGACTCTGTAAAGAAATCTATAATTTTGTTCAGTGGAAACCAGGAGCCATAATCGGGGACGGAGACAGTAACTAAAAACAATTTTTAGTAGTGGCGTTGGCTCCATCGAAAAAGACAAATGTGATATTTTAGAAAAAATTATGCCATCGCGCGTGCATGTTGCGAGGACTCCGCGCAAAGAAAAACAAATAAAATGGCGTCGGAAATTACCTTCTTTGGAGATGAACAATTCAGTTTCTGTCATCGGTGTCACTTTAAAATTTGAGGCAAGCCCTTGGGGGAACTTTCTGGATAGTGACTCTGAAAATGAGGATCATACAAGTGATTCTGGTGATGGCAGTGAGAATATTTTACACAAATCCTGTGTCGAAGATGCGTCGGACATGTCGGACGAAGATTTCCCCGTTCGACGGATGAAACGTTTCGCGGGCAAAAAAGGCGTCGAACTACGAAAAAACAGTTGAAGACGAATCAGGCAGGAAAAAGGAAAAGAAATCCCGAAAGTATATTTCCCCTGAGGACGTACAGAGATTGAAGGGCAGCCGTAAAGACTATTAAATGAATGTCCAAGCACGTTGAAAAGGTGAAAAGTTACGCACTGATAGATTATTTTCACTTTTCCCACTGCAAAAGAAAATAGTAACATAAATTCAAACTACCGAATCGGGAAAGAAAACGTTTGCCGAGGTTTCTCAGCGTATGTTTTCTGAAACAATGTCCGCTTTTACCGAAGTAGCTCGAAGTTGCCGAAAAGGACCTTTATTTTCAATCAAATGCTCTCGCGGTGCTCAATCGCCGACAAGATAGAGAACTGCATGAACACCAAGAAAAAGAACTACTTCCGTCGATGAGAAGGAGAAAGCTGAAGTGAAACTCAATGCTGCCCTAGTACTGAACATTACGTACTGAGCAATTTACGAACCTAGAAGGGATACATAGCGCAGTGGACGTGACTCAACGACAGAGTGAGCTTAAAGTTTTTTCTCCGACAGCAACCGCGGGGCAAGAAAATTCACTTTGTATCGAAGTTAAATTAAGAAGAAATTACAACTGAACGTCATTGAGACACACATGTAAGTTGTTTCAGAGTGCTTGATTTCTTAGGAGGAATAGAAACTGTTGAAATAGAAATTTAAGCATAGCCCTTTGATTACAATTTCTTTCATCGTCAACTCAATCACTTGTTCTTAAAATTTCACAAACAGCAGGTTTTATACGGAAGGCTTAGACTCCGAAATATCGAGACAAGGCAAAAAAAAGCACAGTAAAATGGGAGAGGAACATTTAATAAAAATTGTCACACTTTTATGGCGAGCCAGTACAAAAATCATGCAGCTGTCTGAACAACAAGCATTGAACAAATTCAGTGCCAGAAAGGGCGACATTTTTTGGCTATACCACGCAAAATTGACACTGGATTGCCTGTACTCGTTGTAGCTCTCTCTGTGTTCCAGCAGCTCCAAATGTTCAGACAGAAATCGGATGCCATGTAAAATACGTTGAATCACTTTCAGAGTTGTTTGAGAGTTGCTTTTAAGTCTTACCTTTCCGTCCGCGATCTCTTAACAGAGAACAACTGCGTTTTGCGGTTTGCGTTTAAAAAAGTGAAATGGTGAATTCCAATGTTCCTCACCTCCGTAGTCTTGCTTCAGTGAGCTGCATAGAAATTATCGTTCAAGTTAAAATATTAAATCTGTCTTCAGTTCGATCAAACGAACACATGATGGCTCTGTTGTCAGCGCTGTGCGAACGGAGCGACTGCAAAACTCGTCCATTTGAACTCTCGCAGCTATAACGGTGAGATCGTTCAGCTTCAATCCGCAGAGAACGATGATTACAACAATTTTTCAGGAAAAATCAAACACGTACCACATTTCAGAGCCCACAATTGGAAGATTTTCACCAAACCTTGTGCTTGCACGTTCAGTTCGGAGCAGTTTAATTGAGTCATTCAGCTCCGCAAAGAAACGCTGCAACACTTCGCAAGGTTTTGGCGCCTTTTTCGGCCAGTCATGTGATCGCGATCGATTCTTGTTCCCTTTTATCTCGGAGTTTCTCTCTCTCTCTCCCTTTTTTTTTTCTCTTTCTCCATTTTATAGCTATTAGTGACTGCTTTTTTAATAATTAAAACAATTATTCTACTTGGGCTTACTGGATATCAAATAATTATAACCATTTTGGCGCTACGCACCTTGTTGCCGGGATATCTGTCATATCCAGCGCGCCCTGGTTGTACGCAAATTTGCGTGTACCCACGCGCGTTTATGACGTTGAGGGTGGCGCAAATAGCACATTTGTCTTTTTCGATGGGGCCGCGTGGAGCCCGCGCTTACGGTCTCCGTCCCCGATTATGGCTCCTGGTTGAGACATAAGTTCTACAGCAGCTTTTTTGTAGCGGAGCACCATTGCTCAGCGAATTTAGTAACCTAACAAGCCAAGAAATTTTGGTTGTGACGTAATAGTCACGTGACCGTCCGTCCGTCCGCACCACAGGGTCACCAATATGAAGTGGCATACACTGGATATAACCCTGTGTTGAATCCCGTGTTTTTGGCGCGAAATCACATGGTGACCCGCGTTGTAGCAAAACAAGCAAAGACAACAAAGAGTCATAAAAAGTCAAAAATAAATTTGTTAAGGGCCCATTAAAGTATCTCGTTGCTATGATACGCGGTTGCCATGCACGTGCAATTTTACTTCCGGTCGTCCGCAAATTTTTCGCGCGCTTTCTGGCCTCCCGGCGCCGGCTCGTCGCCGGTTCAAGTCGCCGATAATTTTTTTATTTCGTTACGACAAACACAAAAGAAACTTTTTTGTTTACTTTTTAAATTGATTTTAATTTTTTGCTTTACTTTTACAACATGTGAGTTGTGCCTTATTTCTTAAACTGGGTGTTTCAGTTGAAAATGAGCTCGAAGCTATCCACGTACGCACGTAAACAGAAAGCGCAGCGATGGCTGCAAGTCGATGGGGAAATGCAGATCGCGAAAAGCCGACATTCAAAGATTTTCAGTGTCAGGTCGGGGATAGAAATGTCAGTGATGCGAAGGCAAACCGAAATAAGTACTGTGCCATCATCCCGAACCCATAAAGAGATCCCTGTGTCCGCGGCCGTGACTTCGACTGCTCCCAAGCTACCTGACGTCGCTTGCTAGAAAACTGTAATCGATGTGCGAACCTGTGAACTGTCCTTCCGAACCTGAGCAACTCCAGTGTTTAGACAGCTCTTCAAGAAACGAAGCTTTTGAGGCCACTGACTTGCAGCCACTGTCGCAAGACAGCGTGGAGCAGCATACAGCAAGAAAGGAAGCTTGTATTAAAATTGTCCTTGAAAGCAGCTCTATCGCGCGAATTTCATGCCCACATTGACAATGCTATTATTAAAGCACACGATAGAATACCTGACAAATAATGGTGAGCTAGATACATCTGATGGGCAACGTCTGCTAACAACATCACTTGAGAAATTAGCAAAAAGTAATTTAAGCGATCTAAAAGACTGTGACTGTAGAAAGGACTGAGAAATACGAATTTTGTTCGGTAAAACAAAACACAGTTGAATAGTTTGAGTTCGAGTGCAGTCGAGGTGGACAGAAATTCAGCTTGAAGAGTGATACCTCTGTCGTGAAAGCCACAACTCGTCCAAGGTCTGCAATACGTAACGTAATCGTTGCTCTTTCATTCCTTGTCAGTGGGCAGTATTTCAAAGTTTATCATAAAATTCTCTGGACTCTAAGTCTGGAACAAGTCAATTCGACTCCGTGGATCCACATTGTTGAATGGCTTGCGCCGTTCGTAAAACAGATCGCCGACTGGAGCGTGAAAGAAGCGAGAACTGAAGCAATCCAACTGAAAAACCAATCATCATTACACATCCAGTTCGACGGCTTTTATCTGACTCGCGGCCATTATTCCAACAACAGCTCAGCTCAGCTCAGCTACCGTCCAGGATGCCAAGAATGGGAAAATTATCGCCTTAGCGACCTAGCCATTTAACGCTTAGGCACCTGGCCATTGAAAAAAGTAGCGTCGCTTCCGGTGCGGCGACAAATGTACTTTTCTCATCGAGAAGTAAACGTAGCTGCTGCATTTTAAAAGAATTCGAAAAAACATCTTTTTTCCTCGAAATTTAAGCATCCTTTTTGCGAAAAAACAGAAATCAAAAAAATTATACCCAAAAGAGTGGTCAAAGAAGCACATTTTTCATTCTTATTTGTTTATTTTTCTTCGTAAACCAAAATGCATGCTTAAATTTCCTCAAGACGGCTTATGAAATGGTACGGTACAAGAAATTATGGACAAAAAGGTAAGTCTTGAAGTAAAAACGCATTTTTCGGTTTCTGATCACGTGACATGGGGCGCGGTCCGATGACGTCATAAACTGAACCATACTTGCCCTCAATGAATGTTGTCCAAATTTGGTCCAATGAAAGCATACATGTGTTGAGTTACAGCAAACTCATTTTTCCCTAGCAACGGCCTAAAAAGATACTGTAATGGGCCCTTAATGGCAAAAAAGGTCAAAAGAATACTAAGTTGTCTTTTTGTTGGAAGGCCAAAAGTTCAATTTAGGCGAAATAAATTAGGCGATAAAGTTCAGGCGAAAAGTTCAAATTTGCCTTGTCGGTTCTGTTGCGAACTCGGTCGGCACATCTCTTGAGTTCGCAGCATTTCGCAGCGGTTTCGACGGCAAATATAGCAGAGCTAGTCCTTTTTGGTATTTTCTGTCTACAACCATGGTTTTTGAGGCGGTCTGAACACATTTTGCCAGGAAAAACACCAGCATTTTCATGTTGATAGGGAGCTTGTCACGAAAGTAAGTAAGTAGTAAAAATTAACATTCCAAGAATACCAGTAAACGCTGACATGGCCTAATGAACTAATCGCCAGCTTACGACTACGCCGAACCGAGTTCAGCTCTCAGCGAGGACATGAATTTTTTTAATTTAACGACTTGAATGAGAGTATTTTCACAAATTAATAAGTGCCAGCAAAGAAAAAAAGGTGTGAGTGTGTGTGTGTGTGGGGGGGGGGGGGTCCGCTTTTAGGCTTGGCTAAATCTATATATTAGCTCTTTATTAGTAGTTAAAGTTTGACTAAGACTTCACATTTAATTTTGTTATTTGAGAGAACAAAAGAACGAACAAATTGCTGCTCCAGGTTTTAATACGAAGAAGCTAAGCTCAGTGTTTCAAACACCAAGGTCCCTAATTTCATAACCAAATACACTATATATATACGGCTGTTTCAATTAAGGTTGTCGGATCAACTCAAGCTTGCGCGACAAGAGCGAAGGGTGGTGTGGGTAGTTGCAAATCAGACTTAGTTTAACGGTTGTCAGAAGGTGGTCGGGAACTTTGAAGTTCTTAGTACAAGTAAGGTTGTCATAAATAGGCACCATCCGATTATTGTCAGCTGCAATCCTAATTTGGCTTTCCATTTTCAGTTGTTACTTCTTGTCATGAGGTTCAAGAATTCATGTTCCATATTAATTTTTTCATGAATTTTTTATATATATTTTTCTACTTCTTATTTTCATAGCATGCACTTGCTCCACGTGCACCCACATATTTTAAATTTGCATCCCGTTTTAACCCAGTAAACAAAAAGATGAGTGGGATTAAAAATTACTTTTTCAACTGGCGAAACCTCTCTCTGAAAATAATTCTTTCAGGTTTTTTTGTTTAATTTTTATGCTTTATAAACTCTTCCATATACTTTCCTATGGTAAGGCATGCAAGGTACTGCTGATTTTGGTGAACTTGGGCATAAAAATCCCATATTACCCTGCGGTCTCGTCGCGTAGTGAGGCTAAAGCTTTCATCTGACAATGTGAATTGAAATAGCTGTATACAAAGACTAAGCCAGTTGTCCTTAACCAAATTTTGCTAGTCATGTGCAAAGGTATAAATAACCAAAAGCAGTCTTTTATGCAAAAGCTATACTGTAACTTTGAGAGGAAGTAACAATGCGCAGAGCATCACGGTAAGTGACGACGGGTCTAGAAATTAACAGTAAACAGTGAAACAAAATTCACTGTCACTGTTTCATTGTCAAGCCGCTTTTACTTCTACATTTCATTATTTACCACTCTTTTCACTTAATTAATTGCCCTTGTTTAAGGAACATAATTTTAGACGTCTTCCGACATCGTACTACTTTCGGCTTTGATTGTGGGTGAGACTGGTTTATCAACTAGGGAAGCTTCTTGCAGAAAAGCCCATATCGTGAAGAGCTCAACAAGTGGCGTCATTCCAGTGTCTAGTAAGGCCTGTTAGCGCAGTTATCATGTGGCCGCATGGTTCACGTTCTTGTCCATTCGGAACATCATTTTCTGCTTTCTTATACTGTTTTAGCAGATTTATTTACAAATGAGTTAAAGGACGGTGATGGCAAGGTTGCATACGTCTCAGTGAATGATTTGGAACAAGAACAAGAAATGAAATAAATGTCAGGCCAATACAATTAAGGATCGACGTCAATTTGGCGTATTTTGTGATCAAGAAACCCTTAAAATTTACTGAGCTTACAGCTTAGGTGGGGAGTGGCACCTTAGCTACTAATAAGTGCCTGTTTTGATCAATTAACTAAACCTTGTAGCAATCAAGGATGTAGCAATCATGATATAACAGAATCGTTGTAGAACATTCCAACATGTTCGTCTCTCATATTTATTTCCATGTTTGGTCATGAAAATCAGTCCTTGCTAATCTCGTACCCAGATCACACTTGTGAGCTACTGACAGTGGAAGATTTGGGTGCGAAGTTAAGTCCTTGTTTGCACATGCTGTCTCAAGTGGTAAATTAAAATGTCATTCCCCATGTCGTCGGCTTCTGCTTACTTGACACATATAAGAATTTACAATGAAAAGAAGAATAATGTATTGATCACTGCTGGAATAAGCTATGACTACGGCTTATGACCGTCTTTTGTGTTTCCTTTTTAACTAGCGACCACAATGAAAGTTCTTCTAGGTGACCGCCCAAACCTGCTGGGATAGCCAGCATAACGTATAAGAGAAATGGTCGTTTACGATGGACTAATCTAAACGGTAGTGATTTGAATGAGAGAAAAGAAAAGGGCTGTATAATGGTCAAGTTGTTACTCACGTTAAGGGAGATCGTGGTTTATTTCGAACTGACGTTTTGCGAGATTAAGACGAATCAGTCATTGCTTTTGTTCTATTAATCCCCCCACCCCACCCCCCAACAAAGGAAAGAAAACCAGTCCCATTCCCCTACCCGGTTTGCGTTCTCAAGGTTGGCTTCAAGCATGATAAATAAATGATAAATAATTTATCCACAGCATCTATATCTTTCCTGTTGTTATTAAGCGCTTATGCGTCGTCGATACTCATATTTCATAATAAACAATGCGCAGAGCAGCACTGCAACTGACGACTGGTCTAAAAAAACATAGTAAACAACGAAACAGAATTCACGTTTACTGTTTTATTGTCAAGCCGGCCGGTTGTAATTTTACATTTTATTGTTTAGCACTTTTTTAACTTAACTAATTGTCCTTTGTAATTAAGAATCGCACGGTTAGTCTACTACATCGCACTACTTTCGGCTTTGATCGTGGATGGGTAAAGGTAGCCTCTTGCAGACAAAGGCAAAATCGTGACGAAGTCCACAAGGAAGGTCATTCCATTTTGCGCTAGCGCCCACAGACTTAGTCATCATGTGGGCACAAGGTTCATGTGCCTTTCCATTCGGCTCACCTGGTCCCCAGTTTGTGTAGATTGGAACGGAGAGATCAGACCAAAGGAAGGCTTTTCGGCCCGAGTTCCACTTGAGCCCGATCCAAACATGGTGCTTCGACGGAGCTTTCTCCCTCGCAAGCGCCAAGACGAACTCGTTCTCTTCTACGCTATTGATTTTCACTAGTTCTCCCTTTATTCCTTGGCAGTGTGCCTGGGCCTGGTCCCAAGACTTGGGGGAGCTGCTTACCAGATAACAGTAGCTATTGAACCGCGTCCAGCCACTGGGACAAGGACCACCTGAAAACGAGTGGAAGTGGCTTCAGTGTCCATTGGTGTTATGTCCGTTATATCAACATTGAAGATAAAACTGGACATATTTATATGATCACTCAGTCCTGTCCCTGAAAATATTTCAGCTACTGTCTTCAAAAAAAATTTGAAAAACAGCTTTTAAGTGATGAATAGATGGACTCAATAAACTTCAACACGTTTCCTCTAATTTCGTAATTGTGTAACTTCTTCTTTCTTGGAATTACGCTATTGTAAGCTGAATAAATCAATCAAAGTTACCAATTGAAAAAAGTTTGTTTTACCGAAGTAATGCAAGGTACAGTACCTGTTTTCCTGGCATTTTGTGTTAATTCGTAAACTGTCATGAAATTGGGTGATTTTTGGGAGGAGCTTGCAAGTTATAGACTGCTGACAGTCCATCACCTCCCCCATGTTAGATATCTGTTTTATCTGTTATCACACCTGTGTTCCAATCGTGTTTGTCAAAGTATTACTCTTAATAATCTGGTTATTTATTTATTTGTCTCTCTCTCTCTCTCTCTCTCTCTCTCTCTCTCTCTCTCTCTCTCTCTCTCTCTCTCTCTCTCTCTCTCTCTCTCTCTCTGTCTCTCTCTTTCACACGAGTTAGCGACATTTTTGAATTGGCGCTGTCTGAGCTGAGAGTGAAATGAATAGATCTAGTTTTTCAGTTTCAGTTGTGACTGAATTTTAGTGGGCTCGAATTCCTTTGACTATTTTGAACCGTGAGTACTGTACGAAATTCGATGAAGTCCCGATTGAAAACGCTGTTTCACTTTGCTTTAGGCTATTTGTTCTTAGAAGGATAAATTTAGACTCGAAAGCGTTCGGATTTTGAGCGAGATTATATTCCCACCTTCTCAAGAGATCAGAGGTCATTGCACTAGCAATTACACGACCGTGTTTCTGTCCAAACATTTACTTGATCTAGTATTGTCAAAATAAGCCCTAATTTAGGCAGACTATTGATTAGCAGAGGCTTTGGATGAAAACTAGTTCATAGAAGAAAACAAAGTTGGACAACTTTTGATATTAAAAAATGATTTTAAAAAATTATGAAATTCAAAATCGTTTCGGTCGTACAACCTAAAAAAAGTTTTGCTTGTTTTTTATTTGAAATATATATAATAGAGAGATGACTGAGTGGAATAAACGCCCCCTAAAATAGGATGATAAGCTGACAGAAAGGAAGGAGGGCTGCTTATCTAATTTTTTCATTTAGTTTACTTACCAATCGCTTTCTCGATGTTTTCCAGTATTCCAGGGTCCTCCTCGAGCTGATCGCTTTCCAGTATTCCAGCGTCCTTTTCAAGCTGATCGTTAAACACTAAAAGAAAACGTTTCAGAGACATTGCGATATAAACCATGCCAGTAACATTTCATAACGATTTGAGAATAAATGTCCAGTAATATAAGGATCTGAAGTAAGTTGAGAAAACTACAGATAGCATATTTCTGTGCTGAAATGCGTAACCATTAGTCAGAATTGCTTTCCTCCGGCCCATTTGCCTTTGTTGTGCTAACTTCTTGGTGGAAAAAGCGAATAGAAGAATTGCAAAAAAGTCTAAAAGAAGCGCACATTGGGTAGATCTCTATTGTAACTAGCTATGCACTTCTCCAATACACTTCGCTGTAATTTTTCTACTCTGAAACTTTCCTGGTAAACAACAAAAATTATTTTATTTTAGTTGTATTACATCATGCGAGTATGTATTTCAGTGTCAAACTTGCGTTTCTTCCTAACCCAGAGTCTGGCAAAGAATTGCTCTGCCAATTCACTAACAAGATATAGTGAAAAAATATCATGACCTGAGTTACATTAGTAAAACCGTCCAGCCTTACAAGCCAAGTTCAATCACTGTTTTTTTCTCACTAATTCAAAAGTAAGCTTATCAATCTCACAATGCCTAGCATGTCCCGGGAAATTTCACTGCGTGGCGTTTGTACATGCGTAAATCTACGGCTTACCATCATGGTCAGTCACCGATGCGCTGAACACTGCTCTAGCAAACATAAGAATGGCAAGGCTGGCAAGGTACTTCATGTTGCTTCGTCTGCAAACACCAGTGAGCTTCACTCGCTGACTTGGATCATGAATAACATGGGATCATTGCTCTTTAACTTTTATAGCTGGACTACATCCTGGTTTGAAATAACAAGACATTCATGTTCAAGGGGCGTAACTTCCATATTTCCGTTTGCGGCAAATCATAAACGTTGAACGTAACTCATCGGTGACTCGGTCGCCTAGTAATGTGAAAGGCCCTCTGGACTTAATGCATCCTTTAATGTGTCGATCATAACAGCTTTTTGCGTGGGATGTGTTTTCAACATGAATTTTCGCTTAGCAACTAAGCTAACATCTTCCTTGCTTGCAATTCCTTTTTGACATAACAAGGCATTTTATTCAAGAGGGCGTAACTGCTGTTTTTTCGTTTGAGACTCGGTCGCCTGACATCCACCTTAATTGCTTGCTCTTTTGCCTAAGGCTTCTCTTTTCCAAACCTTTCTATACTGCTGTGTGAGAATAAAAGCCTTTCTAATTTACACTGTCAACCAGAATTACAAATACTCAAGATGAACACAATGCGAGAAAATTCACTCGCACGCGAGCATTAATTTATCAGTTCATGATAATTCTTGAAATACGCCATTTCCTCAGTCTCAACCTTTAGTTACAACTAAACCTTCAGCTACCTGTCATGCTTATGGTAAACACGTCTTCGGCCTCCTTTACCTCCTTCGCCCTAATATACTCAGAATAGATTGCTTTCGAAATCATTTCTTAGGTCAACAACGGTAGTCATAAACAGGGTTTAAAAATTTCCACTATGAATGCTCAACTCAGCCTTATGAAAGTCCTGAAGTCAACATATATTTGTGTATTTAAGTAACTTCAGCTATACTATTGAATTTTCTCTCCTCTTGTTTGGAATAATGAATGACTTGGATCATTGCTACCCAGCCTTTATAGCCTGACTAGATTCCTTGACTATTCCTTGACGCCTCGGCGACAGATTCCGTGAGCACATACGATCAGTTGGCACGAATACTGACCTCCCTGTTGGGAAACATTTCTCGTCCCCAGGACACAGTGTGGGCGATATGCTAGTGTCCGTAATCTGTGCGGGGTTCAGGACAACGATGGTGCGACGCAGCATGGAAGCAAGATTGATCTTCCGTCACAAGACTTTACAACCAAATGGAATGAACATTGACTTTGCATTTCTGTGATTGTTACTTATTAGCGCGCTCGCGTGTCGTAGATACATTTTTGAGTTTCAAAATTAACCGACGCGCGTTACTGCTTAACGGCATTATTTCTCACTGAAGAAGAGACAGCAGTCTCGAAACGTCTGAGGATTTTTTCCCCCATTTTCTATTTCAAGCGCAGAGACACTAATTTTAATTTACCTCAAGAATATCAGTAATCTATGCTACTTTACTTGGATTTATTCTAACTTTTTGTAATGCATATAGCTTTTGAGTGCCATAAGAGGAATACAAGCCATCTGCATTAGACCAAGAAAATCCTATACGCTAAATTCAAACACGTCTTAACATATATCTTAATTAAGTTGTACTTTTAAGGAAAAATAAAATGTCAAATGACACACTCATATTCAAGAGAGCGTTGATGATGTTTTCCGGTTTTACATACGTAAATCGTAAACGCAAGTAAATCATCAGCGACTGTTGCCTGGTAATGCATAAGGACCTCTCGACTCAAATTGTTTCATGCTTCGTTTAATATTTTGATCATAAGAGGTGCAACACAATACCTTTTGAACTTGACTCCCGCTTTGCAATGAGCTTCTATTTTTATTGTAAACATAAACGAGGCTGATGACTTGCGTCACTCCTGAAGACCAACAATCACCTAAATTGCCCACAAAGTGACCAGAAAACACCTCACGCGAAGTGAAAAATAAATATCACTTCCATTTTCCTATGTATTTTTCCACTGCAAACACTAAATTCTGACTGATCAAAGCGTACAACATTAAATAAATGAGATATTCGACGACACAAATACTAAAACAACCACTAGACAAAAAGCGGAAGTGAAGTTAAACAACAGAAACAAATATTAAAACAGCCGATCTCGTTAATTAGCGGCAAAGGGTAGTGATACACAATGCCCAAGCCTTTTCCCCCGCATACACGTAGGCCAAAAACACCTAACCGTGGATGGTGGCGTAATTTTTACGTGCGTAAAGAAGTAAATTTATCTGCGAAAATAAAGAAGAGCCTGTCTATGAACAGACTACCCAAAGGTTAAAAGCGCAGCGTAGCCGTTCATACATTGTCTCTAATTTCATTTACGCACGTTAATTCACGGTCATCCCGTTAATAAGACCGGTTTTTTTAATGCCGCTAGATGGCCGAAACAATGGATTCCACTGTAATTTGGTAGACGTACAACTCAGTTGCTGTACAATCAGCCCACGCCGGTTTCAAGTGGTTTAGAATATGTTTATTTTATATAGAAACCTATGTCCACCGAGGACTTATACTTTTATTTCCGCTTATCACTCGAGCTAGAGAGGCATCGTTACATGTATAATTAACCGAGAACATAGTATTAGTTTAGGTTAAGAGTACGGTTATTATATATATATACTGCGAGTCCCTTATCTGAAACAAGGTCCATGCTAAGTCTATCGGATCGGAGCTTCCTAAGGCCATCACATATGCAGTCACTGAGTAACTTAGTGGCCCTTTAATCACTTTGTTTGAGGCTCTAAACCACTGTTTGCGGCTTAGCGGTTACCAGGATCGGAAGAACCCAGTTATAGCGGGTGGACACAAGTCGTGCAGACTGCTGTTTTCCGTGTAGGTAACCAGAACAACCTACATGTATGATTAACCGAGAACACAGCATTAATCGAGGTTATACGAGCTACTGTCCCCGGGGGGGGTACTCCCATATATAACCTATATAGGTATGTGCCGCTGTGAAGGGTATGGTTTTCAAGCAGTTTAGTCTGGGATAGGGTATAGAAATCAGGGAGTCTTGGTCTAGGATAGGGTATCAATTACCGGGAAACTAATGGGTGGTGTGAAAATTTAATCGAATTAATTAATGGGTTTGAAAAACTCGGAAATATAAAATATAAATGAAATCGTGACAATATTGTTGATCGAGAGATGGTTTTCCATTAAAAGCGCTGTGTGGTTATATTTCTGATGGATAGCTCGAAAATAGCTAGTCTGCGATAGGGTAGGGATTTTTGGCATCTAGTCTAGAATAGGGTTGCAGAAACGACATGAACGTGGTCTGGTATAGGTTTACAAGGGTTTCAGAGTCCCAGCGGCACACTCCCATCAAAATTTTTCCGAGTACCCCCCCCCCGGGGCTACTGTTTTATTCTGCTTGTCCCTTATCTGAAATAAAGTCCAGGCTAAGTTAATCAGATCGAAGTTTCCTAAGGCCATCAGATATGTGCCTCAAACAGTCTCAGTGCCTCAAACAAAGTCATTACGCAAAAGGGCCGCTGTTAGTCGGGCGAGAAGCCACGGTTGTGTAATTTGCCTGCAATTAGCGGTTGCCAGGATGTCGACTTACGTTGTGTGGGTGTAAATTAGCGGTTGCCAGATTAGAAGAACCCACTTATAGTGCTTGGACACAAGTCGTGCATACTGCTGACTTTTCCGTGTATGGAACCAGAGGAACCTTATTCCGTTAATCATGCTGAACAGACCTCGAATAGATGTAAACACGATAGCGACGTTTGTGACGAATTAAATAGTTTGGTTATCCAGGCAGAGTCGGTCACCATTTTGAAGTTGTAAAGCTATAAGATCTCAGCCGATTTGATCAACTAACTCGCATTTTATGACAGATTGATTGCTTGTTTATCGATTGCCATGACTTACTTCTTGTTTGCCTGATGAAGTAACTGTTAAATATTCCAAGTCAGTCTGGAAAAAAGGTGGAAATATCAATTTTCTCCAAACTAGCCTCCAGCCATTCCTGAAAATTTTGTTATGCGTCAACATAATTTTCCACAATAACAAACGTTTTTACGAAGTAAGGCCGTGTTTATTGTTGCTGCCGAGCAGCGGAGTGCTGAGCTCAATATCGTTCAGCTAGTAAAAAATTGTCGTATGTATTTAACAAATTATTCCAGGAGGGCGCGCTGGATATCGAATGATAGATAACCAACGAGGCGCGTTATAATCTGGTTATAATCATTCGATATCCAGCAAGCCCGAGTAGAATTATTGTTTATTAAAAACTCAACCACTGTAATTGTTATAAAATCAAGAAGAAAGAAAAAAAATGAGAAAAGAGACAAAAGGGAACAACACTCGGTCACATGACTGAGCGAAAAAGGGGCCAAAACTGCGAAGTGTTACAGCGTTTCTTTCCAAAGCTGAATGAATCGATGAAACTGTCCGATGTGAACGAAGTGGCACAAGTTTTGGGGAAAAATCTTCTTATTATTGGCTCTGAAATGTGTTACGTGTTTGATTTTTCTTGAAACATCGTTGTAATCATCGTTCAAAGCAGATTGAAACTGTATGATTTCACCATATTAGCTGCGGGAGTTGAACCGAACAAGTTTGTAATCCGTTCGTACAACGGCGCCATCATGTGTCGACATCAGTGCCTGTTTGATCGAACTGAACACAGAATTGAAGACAGAAAACTTGAAATGGCAATTTCTATGCAGCTCGGAAACAAGATCACTGTTGTGAGGAAGGTCAGAATTCACCACCTTAGTTTGTGAAACGCAAAGCACAAAACGCAGTTGTTCTCAGTGCGGACGGAATGGTAAAAACAACAGTCAAACAACTAGCAAAGGGATTCAACTCCTTTTACATGGCATCCGATTTGTATGTAAACATTTGAAACATTTGGACCACAGAGCTACAACGAGTGCAGGTAAACCAGTGCCAGTTTTGCGTGGTATAGCCGAAAAAATGTCGCCCTTCCTTCCTTCTTGGTAGTTTGTTCAGTTTTTGTTTAGATTGCTTCTTGATTTTCGTATTGACTCGCCATGGATGTGTGATAGTTTTTATTAAATGCTTCTCTCCCATTTTACTGTGTTTTATTCTATGTCTTGTCTTGATATTTCGGAGTGGAAAGCCTTCCTGACAAAACCTACCGTTTGTAAAATGTTAATGATCGACGTAATAATTGTAAACACAACACTAAGTGCTTAAATTTCTATTCAGTGTACACAGTTTCTTGTCGTCCTAAGAAGTCAGGCACTCGGGAAGAATTTTGATTTGTGTCTCAGTGATACTGTTGGCATTTCTGCTTAATTTAAATTCGCTCCAAAGTGATTTTTCTCGTTTATTTTCTCGCCGTGTTGCTCACGAGGAAAAAACTTTCAGCTCACTTTGTTGTTGAGTGTACATTCAAAAACTCATGAATAATTAATGATCATTTCCACCAATTACATCACGCAAATGAGTCACGTGGATGCTTGTTTAAAACCGGTAATACATCAACAATCTAAAAAGCCTGGTGGCGGCATTTGATTTCAGTCCCAGGGGAAAGCGGGGCTGATTGTAATATACCTCATTACTATTCTTTATATAAAATGTTACCCTCATTAGTATTCTTTATATAAAGAATACTAATGAGGGTAACATTTTATATAACAGAAATAATGCTGTACAGCGTACGAGGAGGATAATTTTCCCCGGTATCTTTGCACACTTCCATTATGAATTTTGTTAACCAAAAATTTAGCGACTCTGCCGTCATATCAAGCACGTCGGTTTCCAAGTCTTGAATTTGTGATGTGTCATTAGTACAACTGCTCGGCTCTTCAGAAGCTTTCTTATTTACTCTTGTTGACTGCCATTCTGAAAAAATCTTCATAGCCCACTTATTGACGGAACGTGTTGACTTTGGTACGGCATTTTCCAGCAGTTGTTTCTCTTCTTCAGCATTTTTGGGTTTGCGAAACGTCCGCTTGTGCTTCGAAGCCATAATGTTCTCATCGGGCTCACTATTGAATGAAGTAAATTCCACTATACAAATCATCTAATCTTATAATTCTTTTCAGATCTAGCAGCATGAACTAGCAGCACGGGAAAATGGTCCGAAGCTCATTAAACAAAACTTTTTATTCTTTTCAAAGACTATAGGAACTACAAAACATGAAAGAATGTCTTTATATTCTGTGAGATCGATTTTGACATTCTCTTGATGAGACTATGGAATAAAGTTATAGCACGGGAAAATGGCACCATTAGTTCATTATTCTATGAGATCGTTTTTTGAAGCCGTTCAATAAACTCGCAGATCGTGTTTTATCGGGTCTAAAACCACTCGGCTACGCCTCGTGGTTTTAAACCCGATAAAACACTCCTGCTCGTTTATTAAACAGTACTTGACCATGTTTGGTCACAGCAGGAATATGAGCTGATAGCCTAGCTCCGTACAGCTAATCAAAATGCTAGAAATCCAATATACCTAGTCCAGTTTTTAATAAATGCGTCTATGCGATAACGCTTCGTGGTCAAATTCTTTAGTTTCCGTCTGCGAAATCATTAGGAATCTTATGTTGGTTGTCTTACCAATCACCGATATATACTTGAAGCTGTTATCCTTTTACGCATAAACGAACACAGGATGTTATGCAAATTCTGACTCAGCTGTTAATAAAACTTGAACTCAGATAATCGCTTTCTTTTCTTTTTTGCTGCTCATGCAGAACCAATATCACTCTTGAAGATAATACAGAATGTGAGCATCTCAAATCAAAAGCACAAAAACGATCAAAACACAATCGAATGAATAAAATGCTTCATGTATGTTTTGAATTATTTGAGCTCGGGACTACATAATTGCAATGTATATACATGTAGGGCCTGTTTTGAAGGCGCATGTTTTTCTGTTTCCTTTTCTTTTGTGGCTTATTTGGCTTGGCAGTAGATGAACGGAACGAGAACATGTTTTAATTCGAACGTGTTAAACGTCGGCTAACACGGGGGGGACTAGTCCCTGTGACTAGTCACAGGGACCAAGTCTCTTCATTTGAACTACCCATTTTCCTCAAAAAATGTAGAATGCAGGAGATATAATCTTACGGCGAGACTGATTTACTGCCAGAGAATTTAACGAGCGAGACTGCGATTATCGTTTGACAGCTCAACACCGTGGCACTACGAGTAAACTTGAGGAAACCGGTAGTTTGGTGACCATTTGGTCAAGTTGCTTATCTGTCATTTTTTTTCGGCTGGAAGTTTACTTTTCCTCCACTGATCAGTTGATAACTGGTATAAAATGAAGAAGCTCATAAATAGCGTTTTTTTTTTTGTGGAATGACAAAAGTCATAATTAGCGTGTGTGACAAATAAAAGGATAACATCAATCATTAAAGGAAGGAGTGTGGTTGAGTGAGTGTCAACTGAAAACGAAATCATCCAGCATTACTTTTCCGTGGAGTTGCACTGGGTGGTTCTAACTTTTAAGTGTGTGGATAAACTTATCGTATGGCCGTTCAGATGAGTACAGATTTAACACAATCTCGCCAGGATGGCCATTCAAGAGACTAGATGGTCTCTTGCAAGAGTTTGTACAACCACTGTTTGAGTGAGAACGGATTCAAACAATTAAACGAGGAATTCAAAAAGATCACGGTCGTACCTTGACGACGGCAGTCGCTTCTAAAGCGAGGGGGTCTAACTCAGTACAGAATGAAAGCGGATTTCATGAAGATGGTGTGGTCCCTGAAGGGACTAAATAGTCGCTTCAGAGATCTTCAAATAATGAGACAAACACTGTGTTTGTCTCATTAGATAGCCGTGCTAAACGATGATACGTCGAATTCACTTCAGGTGAGTCCCACAAAGAAACCTGATTCTATATGAGATAAGATGACACTATCATTCATCCTTGTCGGGATAGCAGTCTACGTACATCTGGTACTGTTGTAATCCACAAAATTCTATTGTTTGATATATAGAAACAACGTACAGTAAAGTGGCTTCTCTAGTGATAGCGTGAAGACTCGAACAGTCCCGACCCACCTCAGTCTACCATTTTTTCAATAAAATATATTATTCAACTTCAACTGGGCAACTTGTTTGAGTAAAGGTATTGTCTCGTTTGTCAAAATCAGTGTTTCTGATGTTTGATTTGCATCAAATGGACAACGTACGTTGAACCTATAAAAAGTAAATGTTAAACGGGAAATGTATAAATCAATTGTTTTCGTTGACTGTTCTATTGACTATTTTTGCATCTCTGTCGACGTTTCTTTTGGCCCAGACGTTGGGGATTGTTGTTTTTAAGGCGTAGCCAAGGAAATGACCACAAAAAAGAAAGGCGAAGAAGGAAGCGTTTTCCTCGTACGCTGAACACCCCGAGGATAATCCATAAAAACTAGAACAAGACCCGCGGCCACTTTTAACGAGTGAGCTCCCACCCCTCCGCCCCAAAACAAAAACAAATAAAAACAACAACAACGACAACAACGCCTTCCTATACTTCCATCGCTGCTCCACTATCAAGCATACAAGCCAGTCTAAGTTGGCTAACACTTTGTTCTCGCTAGATGAATTCTGAATTCCTGATAAATTATTTGTCAACAGCCTCGAGCGATGTCTCCTTTCTTTTGTAATTGAGCGTTTGTACACGGTCGACCATGGTAAGTGACAATGGATCTAACAATGTACTGATGGGAAACAAGCCGTTTTTATTCTTACACCACATTATTTAACACCGTTCTTTTTTTTTTTTTAATTACATTTTAAATTGTCTTTACATCAGGGACGATCCTTCGGTAAGTTTTATATTGAAATAATGAACCGGAAATTCCGTCATCATATTGCGTTTAACTTTCGGCTTTGATCGTGAGCGAAGTTGGGCTGTCAGCTAAGGAAGCCTCTTGCAGACAAGACCACAGGGGAAGTGTGAGTGCACTCCACAAGAAAGGTCATGCCAGTTCCCTGTAATGCCTCTGTGCCCAACAGTCCACATGTGGCCGCACGGTTCCCCAGCAAATCCATTCGGTTCATGTGGAGCCCAGTTAGTGTACTCTGGAACTGAGAGATCAGACCAGAGGTAGACCTTGAGACTCACGTCCCTGAGTTGAGGCCGATCCAAACCTGCCTCACTGAAGGCGCGGTTTTCCTCGCAAGGGCCAACACAAACTCATTTTCTTCAGCGCTGTTGATTTTCACCAGCTCTCCTCTCAGTGCACGGCAGTATGCTTGAGCCTGATGCCAGGTCTTGATGGAGCTACTCGCTAAATAACAGTAGCCGTTGAACTGCGTCCAACGAAGGGGACAAGTCCGATGAGTACCTGCAAATGATTGGAAATATAGTTAGTTGTCTGAGTAATAAACGGCATAAAACTTCATAGCCCAAGCGACAAAAGCATTCAGCTGTAGAGCTAATTTTGTGATTAGTCGGTCTTCAGAATGACTAGAGCATCGGGCTTGCCCCTCCATTTTCATAACATGTGAAGTTTTATTAAATCATTGAGTTCTACATGTAGATGCTGTAGTTGGCCGAAGGCAAAGCAAAACTGATCAGCCTTTTCAGTACCTGATACACATAAAATCATGAAGCAAAGTGCTAGAACTGATAATAGTGTCATCTCAATTTTTCTTGAGGCTCTTGCCGCTCTCAGGAAGATTTGATTTGTATTTCTCACCGTCAACGAAAGAATGAGACAGAGAACAGTGATGACGCGACTGTATACGTCTTGAGCAGTGAACGAGTCGAAACAAGAACCAGGAGGGAAGTAAACATTACGCCAGCAGAATGAGCATCTACAAGTTAGCGTTCTGTCTTTGTGATCCGATTTTACTTGAACCAGCAGCTTTTATGGACGAAGACTCCTTACTTGAAGTACTATTGCTAAGTGACCGTTTTGATCAACTAACTTTCGTTTTGTGTTGTTGTGTTGCTTCCTTCGTTTTCATTTATTTGCACTGCGTTAGTGGATGTAGCAATTCATGTTTGCATAATAAAAGATTCGATGTCAAATTTTTGTTTATTCGAAGGGAGCAGTCTCGAACGACTCCCGTCCCGTAATGATTAAAAATTATTCATCGAAGCGGAGGTGAATACTGGTGGATACATACCGAGCCTCGGAGAGGCGAGATAAACGCTCTTCACCGACACTGAGGTGAATTAAGTTATTCTAGAGTATACCAAACCAGTGCATAGCCAAAACTCGCGTGCGAAACGTTTGGGAGACGAATTCTTGACAGATACTATTCCAAGTTTTAGTAGCCAATCATGCAGAGCGCGACAAAAACTCTGACCACTGGTTTGGTATATGCTAAACAATGTTACATATTTTTATTTTAATACAAATTGAGAGGTTTGGGTGGTATATTGAGACATCATTCCGTAGTCGATCCTTTCCCTTCTTTTGACACCTGTCGTTTACGATCATTCGCAGTGGACATAGGAATGTTGATCACATTTGGAATAAAAGTAGACCATCCATGATCGCGTTTTATTCCCCTTCAAAACAATGATTATTATGGACGTTCGCGTGTAAGCGACAACACGTAATGGACCACAACTGCTGGGAAAGGTGGTCGCCTTGAAGAAGTAATCGATTACGATTAAGGAGTTTTAACTTTTATGATCAGACCAAAAAACGTAACGACATTGTGATCAAGTTTTTGCTTGAGAGAGGTGGCCGTTTACGAAAAGTGGTCGCTTTTACTGAGCTTCGACTGTACGAAATGTCACAGTCAGAGAAGAACATTTTAATTTGTAAATTTAAATATAGGTTTTTGACTTTTATACCTTTTTTTGTTGGCGAACAAGATTCCTGCATGTGAGGCGAGGAACGTCAAAGTGCTTTACGTATTTTAATTTTCTTCAACCTCATTGCCACATCATGTATCAGTTCTCGTGCACTTCAGCTGTCACTTAACATGGTAAGCTTTAAATTATCAAGAGATTGAGAGGTTTGGGTGGTATATTGAGATATCATTCCGTAGTCGATCCTTTCCCTTCTTTTGACACCTGTCTTTTACGATCATTCGCAGTGGACATAGGAATGTTGATCACATTTGGAATAAAAGTAGACCATCCATGATCGCGTTTTATTCCCCTTCAAAACAATGATTATTATGGACGTTCGCGTGTAAGCGACAACACGTAATGGACCACAACTGCTGGGAAAGGTGGTCGCCTTGAAGAAGTAATCGATTACGATTAAGAAGTTTTAACTTTTATGATCAGACCAAAAAACGTAACGACATTGTGATCAATTTTTTTGCTTGACAGAGGTGGCCGTTTACGAGAAGTGGTCGCTTTTGGTGAGTTTCGACTGTATGAAATGTCACAGTCAGAGTCGACTGAAGAACATTTTAATTCGTAAATTTAAATATAGGTTTTTGACTTTTATAACTTATTTTGTTGGCGAACAAGATTCCTGCATGTGAGCGGAGGAACGTCAAAGTGATTTACGTATTTTAATTTTCTTCAACTTCATTGCCACGTCATGTATCAGTTCTCCTGCACTTCAGCTGTCACTTAACATGGTAAGCTTTAAATTATCGTGGCTGTTTACAAGCGCCGTAATAACACCACTGGATTTGTCAAGGATCGAGTAAGACACTAAAATCGGAAATTTTACAAGATGGAGCTGTCCTTGCGTGTCCTGCATGGCCGGTTAAAGCAGTTTTGTTGCGGCTTTTATCACTCGAGGTCCCATCCATAGTAAAATATAGTTGAAAGAACTTAAATAAAGTGAAGATTGATAGTTTCATTTTAAACTGCTCTTACTAGATATTTCTGTTGCTTTAATCTCCAACTTCAAATCTCGTGAACAAATTCGTCTCATAAACCACGCCTGGGCTGCGTGTTGTTGCACCTATAAAAAGTGAACAAGAAATGTATAAATTATAGTTGTACTGTCTTCTTAGACTACACTGATTTATATATTAATTCATCTCCTAAACTAATGTGAAAGTTTAAGAGGCGTATATTTCCGAAAACATGATCACGAACAAAAAATGCAGCAAGGAAGTCCAGCATGATGAGCTGTGCTAAAAAATCCACCATCGTCGGACTGAAAATTGTCAATAAGATTTATTTCAGGCGGTTTCATTTTGACGTTTAAGTTCGGCCCGATTTCATTTATTACAAAAGAAACGACACCTCCTGCTAATTTAGAGGCTAGTCCGTTCCTATAAGGGTAAAATAGCAACACCTAAGGGACTCTTCACCTCTCAAATCAGACGCGACTTACCTCTCTCACTAGAAACTAGCATAAGCGCAAACATAAACGACTACTCAGACAGTAGTCCTCAGATAGTATCCAACCTCATCCCCAGGGTCTTCTCAGTTTTCAATATGGCGGCGGTTAATGACTGTATGTGGAAAAAAGCAGATCTTAGCAAGGGCTATCAGAATCCACAAGGAAAACTGGGGGTAACGACGCAATTTTCAGTGATAATTGAGCTTAAATTTGAAAAAAAAGCCATACATTCATGGTATTTTAAAGCTTATAGAATTACGGTTGTTAAATTGTATCTGAAAAATGCGTGGTTACCCACATTTTTCTTTTTAGATTCCAATAACCCTTGCTAAGATCTGGTTTTCAGTATAGTCATGAGCTTAATTACAAAAATACCTCTGTATTAGGGCCCACCGTCCTTAACACTATTCTGCCTGGGATTTTTTTGAGTTTCTGAGCCTGGGGGGCGGGGGCACAAAGTGCCCCCCTATAGATCTCGAAAAGTATTAAAGCTCTTGCGATGAAACTTGGCATGTTTTTAGCACGTCATTAGATTAACAGACTGGCCTTTTAACGTGTCAATTATGACGTGTCGTGACGTCACAATAACGTCACAAACCCGCCATTTTGAATTTGAGGCCACCATCAAACAGGAGTCACCATCAGGTGGTCTCAAGTGCCAACCGTAAGACTTAAAGGCCGGGCTACGTCACCATTTCTAGTGTCACTTTAAAAAGCCAAAGGACATATTTATATCAGTGGGAACCTAAACAAATTGGTTCAGCTTTGTTTAAATTTTTTCTACTAGTGCTCTAAGAGTAAATAAGTGTCCAGAATCCTTCAGCAGCATAAGACCTGGCTGGAAATGGATTGCAACTTGAAAAATATCAGGCTAATGTTTTCAAGTTTATCGTCGATCGTGTCTTGGTGAACTAAAAAAACTCTGATTATGATATATTCTTTCTTGGCAAATTCACTTGATATCTTTCTTTTAGTGTGCTACAAGCTGATGTTATGTCTGAGAAAGGTAGTAAGTTTTAATGTAGGGCAGTTTTGACCCAAAAACGTCGAAATCTCCATGACATAGTCCCTTTAAGGTCCTTTAATTGACACCAAGAAAGCCCTCCACGTGCAGCCTGAAGTTATTGAAGCTGTCAATTAAATAATATTCTTGAGCGAAAACGCTCGATAACTTCGGCATTACACAGCACAAATGGATGCCATGCCACGTTTGCCAAGGTCGAAAGTCAGGAGAGACCCTGGAACGATTATATGAAGCCGCAGATACAGCGCAGGCTCAGGGGTTGTCACAGGAAACTTTCAAAATTTGTCTTTTATGTACCACATACGCTAAGAAAACGGCTTCCTTTTATACGATAGTCAGCTCGCATTTTGTTATTTATACGGTTACGATAACAAAAGTCCATTGTTATACGCTAGTCAGTTAACCCCATTGACACCCTCAGATTGATTGTTTGTTTATCGATTGCCATACCTTAATTTTTGTTTGCCTGATGACGTAACTGTTAAATATTCCGAGTCAGTCTGATAAAAAGCTGAAACAATTCTCCAAACTAGCCTCTGGCCCAACCTCGTTCCCAGGGTCTCTCTCTCCCCGCCCTCTCGCTCTTGGGGGCGGGGAGAGAGAGACCCTGGGAACGAGGTTGCCTCTGGCCGTTCCTGAAAATTTTCAGTGCTATGCATCAACATCATTTTCCACGATCACAAACGTTTTTACGAAGTGAGGCTATGTTTATCGTTACTGCCGAGCAGCGGAGTGCTGAGCTCAATATGTTCCCTTTAATTGACCGCCGAAATAGCTGAACGAAGGTAGTGAAAAATTGTCTATCCTATGCGTCTATGTGATAATGCTTCGTGGTCAAATTCTTTAGCTTCCGTCTGCAAAATCCTTGCGAATCTTATATTGGTTGTCTTACCAATCACCGCTGGATGGCAATAAATTCCACACACATACTTGGAGCTGTTTTAAGTATAAAACGAACACAGGATGTTATGCAAATTATCACCCAGCTGTTAATGCAACTTTAACTCAGCCAATCGCTGCCTTTTCTGTTTTGCTGCTCGTGCAGAACCAATATCACTCTTGAAGATAACACAGAATCCGATCATCTAAAATCAAAAGCACAAAAACGATCAAAACACTTCATGTATGTTTTGAATTACTTGAGATCGTTATGAATTATTTGTTATTGTTATTAGATGTTATTGAATTATTTGAGATCGCAACTACATAATTGCAATGTATATACATGTAGGGCCTGTTTTGAAGGTGCATCAGTTTTTCTGTTTTACTTTTCCTCCACTGATCCGTTGATAACTGGTATACTGATGAAGAAGCTCAAATATAGCGGGTTTTTTTGTGGAATGACAAAAGTAACAATTCGTGTAAGTGTCAAATAAAAGGATAACATAAATCATTAAATGAAGGAGAGAGGTTGAGTCAATAGTATCAACTGAAAGTGAAGTCACCCAGTAGTACTTTTCCGTGGAGTTGCACTGGGTGGTTCTAACTTTTAAGTGTGTGGATAAACTTATCGTATGACCATTCAAATGAGTACAGATTTAACAGAATTCTCGCCAGGATGGCCATTCAAGAGACTAGATGGTCTCTTGCAAGAGTTTGTACAACCACTGTTTGAGTGAGAACGGATTCAAACAATCTAGGAATTCAAAAAGATCACAGTCGTACCTTGAAGACGGTAGTCGCTTCTAAAGCGAGAGAGTCTAACTCAGTACAGAATGAAAGCGGATTTCATGAAGATGGTGTGGTCCCTGAAGGGACTAAATGGTCGCTTCAGAGATCTTCAAATAATGAGAGAAACACTGTGTTTGTATCATTAGGATAGCCGTGTTCAACGATGATACGTCGAATTCACTTCAGATAAGTCCCACAAAGAAACCTGATTCTATATGAGATAAGATGACACTATCATTCATCCTTGTCGGGATGACATCTGGTACTGTTGTAATCCACAAAATTCTTTTATGGAAACAACGTACAGTAAAGTGGCTTCTAGAGCGATAGCGTTAAGACTCGAACAGTCCCGACCCACCTCAGTCTACCATTTTTTTGAATAAAATATATTATTCAACTTCAACTGGGCAACTTGTTTGAGTAATTGCATTGTCTCGTTTGTCAAAATCAGTGTTTCTGATGTTTGAATTGCATCAAATGGACAACGGAAGTTGGACCTATAAAAAGTAAACGTTAAACGGGAAATGTACAAATCAATTGTTTTCGTTGACTGTTCTATTGACTATTTTTGCATCTCTCAATCGACGTTTTTTTTGGCCCAGACGTTGGAGATTGAGATAGATAGATTGTTGTTTTTAAGGCGTAGCCAAGGAAATGATTACAAAAAGGAAAGAAGAAGAAGGAAGAGTTTTCCTCGTACGCTGAACACCCCGAGGACTGATAAACCATTTATAATCCATCAAAACTAGAATGAGATCCTCGGCAATCTTTTAAGCAGCGAGCTCCCGAAAGTATTTGGCTGCGGTAATTTCAACAATCATCCACTATGAAAGTGTGACAAACTTGGAAATGAATGAATTACACGCAAATGAAGAAGAATGAATGACAATGAAGCGGAAAGTGTAACTTATTGTTATTGGCATGGCAACTTGTGTAAACAGTGGTGTGCTATAAAGTGACATACGCAACAACCAATATTTATTGGCAGACATGGCGTCCGTGGAATTATATCGCGACGAGGTCCGGCTCTTGTACGGAAAGGAAATCGGCGAAGAAAGGACAAGACTTTTAAAGGCGATAGACGGAGAAGCGTTCCCTCCGTTAAAATCATGGCCGAGAGAGATAAGACTCATGTTTTGGAAGAAGCCGCCAGGGGACCAGGAAACTTTTAAACTGGTTCTGTTTTTATTAGGAAACGGATGCAGTCCTTTCCTTATCCGCCGTTGGATGGTCCTTGCCCAGTACTAGGCATCCACCACAGCGATAGCTGAAAAACGATGCCGTCAGGTGGACTTCATCACAAACAACGAGGACCAGAAAAAAAACACGTGGTTTTACTATGACGTCCACAACCAAGGTCTGACCTACCTCAATGGACAAAGAAAAGTATAGTTTCCGTATCTACAGCGAACATTTACCTCCGAAGAAAACAGAAAAAAAAGGCAGAAAAAAACAACAAAAAGAAAAAAACCCTGCATAGCACACCGCAGGGAAAAAATCCTGTGGGTCGAACTATTCATTAGTTCGACATTGCACTCTACCGGTAAAAAAAACGGCTCCTTTAGGAGCCGCCACATGCAATAAAAGTCAATGACCAACGATGACCACTTTGATATTACTTAGGTTATAACTCATTTGAAATTATATGCACAAGTGAAGAATTTGTCCAATCTTCCAATTGAAGGCTATTTCATACTACGATATTCATTTGTAGAATTCCCCGACTCTCTGTACTAATATGTTAGTGTACAGCCCACATGAAAATGGAACTTCCACACCTGAACTACCCTTGACTGAACTCCAATTTAAAAATTGTAGTAAACTAAAACTAGGAGTTCTCGCAATTAACATTGAATTCATCCCGGTATTTTTCTGATATGCACAGATTCATGCTGTAATGGGTGACCACAACAGAATTTTTTATCTCATTATGGTGTGATTCTTACTTCGCTATTGCAAGAAATGGCATAAGTAAGACATACATCGCTTGTCTGTTAGAGAATCCGCTTCGAAAACTTTGTTCTCAGGTTGCACAACGTTTTAGAACAAGTAATCGAAGTATCACCATCTTGCCTTTCGTCTATCACACTCGTTTCGTACGTCCGCCTAAATAACGAGGCATGATCATGGCTGTCTTCCGTCAGCCAGTTTTACAATGCTTCAAAAGAAGTAATGATCGAAATAGCAGTTCGTTTTTAGAACTCTATTATCAGTTTGCTCGACACTTTTAATATAGAACGAGTAATGGACATATTATCGTCTTTCATTTCGGTTGGAGGGAGTGATCACATAACAGTCCCCTTTCAGAAAGCTATTATCGGTTTGCGCGACCCTTGTAGAACAAGTAACAGACATATTACCGCCTTCCACCTCGTTGGAACGTAATTCTTTGTGTCGCGCTCGCTTCGTACGTACGCTTAAATTACGAGGCAAAATCATAGTTGCTTTCCCTTGGCCAGTTTCACAATGCTTTAATAGAAGCAGTAATCGACACAACAGTTCGCTTTCTGAACTCTGTAATCAGTTTGCGCAACGCTTATAGAACGAGTAATAGACATTTTATCGTCTTCTATTTCGTGTTCGCTTTTAGAAATCTTTTGTCAGTTTGCGCAACGCTTATAGAACTCATGCGCCCGCAAAGGAGACCATCAAGACATGTAAACTGCATGGGCTATGAAGTCCCATTTTCTCGTACAAATTACCATCAAATGTCATTCGTGCCGAGAACTGTTGGTTATTGGAATAGCCTCCCAGATTCCGTGGTTCTGGCGCCTAGCCTGGAAGCCTTTAAGGACCGGCTGTGGTGCCATTTTGCCAATAACCACTGACCATACCCTAAGTTTTTAATTCCCAAGCCCCCCCTTTTTTTTTTTAGAAATAGCACCTCTTTCTTTAGAAACTGAATAGCACCTGCACTGACGTTCACGAGAATCTTCATTAAGAAGGAGGTGGGCTATCCGCGGAAGAAGAAGAAGAAGAAGATAGACACATTCAGACCGCCTTCTATCTCGCTTCAAACCGATTATCAATTTGCGCAACGCTTATAGAACGAGTAATAGACACATTACCGCCTTCTATTTGGCTTCGAACCGATTATCAATTTGCGCGACGCTTATAGAACGAGTGATAGACATATTACCGCCTTCTATATCGCTTCTAGTACTATCAATTTGCGCCCTTATAGAACGAGTAGACATATTACCCCTTCTATCTCGCTGCAAAGGTATCGTGTATCTCGGTCGCTTCGTACGTACGCTTAAAAAACGAGACCCCAATCGACATAACAGTTCGCTTTTAGAACTCTGTAATCAGTGTGCGCAGCCCTTATAGAACGAGTAATAGACATATTGTCTTCTATTTCGTGTACCTCGCTTGCTTCGAACGTATGTTTTTCGTGTACCTCGCTCGCTTCGGACGTAGCTTTATATAAATCACCAGGCAAAATTATAGTTGTCTTCCTTTGGACAGTTTCACGTAAACTATCGTTACTAATGCAATCTTGATGAGGGTCCTTGGTTTACTTGGGGACAGGGCCCAGTTGTTCAAAGCAGGGTTAATCTAATCCAGGATTTGTGTCAATTTTAATTGCACATTTGATTCATAACGACGTGGATTCCAGTATTTTCAGTATTACTCAACAATCTGAATTTGGCTACTTTCAAATTGTCATATAAAATTAGCAAAATCCGTGACCTTTGACAACATTTAACCTGAGATTAGCACTAATCGGGTTTTGTACAACCCGGCCCTGACTTTAGACAGGGTCTGGAAGGGTATTCCCGGGATCCGGGATTTGACCAAAATACGGTGCAGGATTCGGGAAAACGAAAAATATCTTCACGGGATTCGGGATTCAGGACTGCTACCAAGGAAGCGGGATTCGCCAAAATTTGGGTACGGGATGTTGGATTTTGTTACCTGTCTGTCGGGAATTCGGAAAATCGTCACGACCCAAAAAAACCGTTATAGCGGCAAAAGCGAATCAACCAGGCGAGCGAAAAATATCAATCGAAAGGGCCAATCTACATCTTAAATTTATTAGCTTTGCAGAAATGAGTCTTTTTAATGTATTTTTGGGAAAGAAGAAACGAAATTCGGGATAGCAATGAAAAAAGTGCGGGATGCGGGATTCTCGTGAAAAAGAGCGGGAATGCGGGATCAGGACCCCCCCTTCCAAACCCTGTTTAGACTCCGAGTAGTCTTCGACTTTCGCGATCGCGATTGTGAGGCGGGCGAAATACATACGCGCGCGCGTGCGTAATTTCAAGGACATGCGACGTGAAGGGAGCGCCGGAAATTTTTGGGCGCTACCCTCGCGCTCCACTGCGGTCAAACGTCTGCGGCTGTTTTCCGCTTTAATTCGTAAGATTTTGTCACGATGCAGTCGAAACATGAGCAGGGATATATAAACTAGTGGGTGAGTGTAAATATATCTTCATTTTTCACATTGTAACGAGTTTCTTTGCTATCTTAATGTTCCGCGCCTGAAGAAAATTACTTTCACAAATTGCTCTGACAAGCCCGTCTCCCGTATTCAAACACTTAGAGCATTTTTTGTAAAGTTCGAAACATTTAAGTAAATCTACAGGATACTGATATAGTGTCAAACTTTACACAGTGAAAGTAATTCCCTTGTCTTGAGGTACTCTTCTAATTTTTCTCGTTTCACCGCGGTGAACCCTCGCGCCACCTCGTCGAAATTTCGCGCCCAGAAGGGAATATTTTGCCTGCCCCACCATCGCCATTGCCTAAATTAGAGACTACTTGCAGTCTAACTTGATTTTACAAAACGAAGGCTAAATTGCGTGGACACACCAGAGGAACAGGGTAACGGTAGAAACATTAGCAGCTTAAGCGTAAAGCCGACGCATTTGCCCGTTACATTTTATTCTCTCTCTATATATATATTTTTACCTTTTGACATGTAGTCACGCAAACCGACACAAGTAAAGCAATTTTATAAAATCGGGTTTTATTAAAGCAATTACGCAAACCATCCAGTTTCCTTAAAACAATAGCTTCTTTTGTCTGCACGAGATAGCTTCAACAGCCTTTCATTCCCCAAAAATACCATTCATTTCATGGGTGTTTGCTCACCCCCCCCCCCTCCCCCAACCCCCTCTAAAGAAATAAAGTACATGTACAATGGATCGCCTAAAAATTGAATAAAATCATAAAATTATACTCTTTGCACAATAAATTGCTGACAATTTACTTACCCATTAGAATTACGCATCTTTCTAATGATATAAATAAGAGAGAAAACATTTCATGACTTCTAAAATATTAAGGTGTCACAATGCCTTCTAATAAATAATTGGCAAATGAATTATAGCAAGAAATTGACAACATTTTAAACTGACAATATTATATCCTTTACAGATATGCTTTAAACTTCCTTAAAAAGGGGTTTTCCTTTTCAGCAAAAAGCTATGACTAATGTAAGGTGGCCTCTTTTAAGTGATACAAATTGCTTGTAAAGGCATTATCCAAAAACAACATTTGTTAAGAATGTAAAAGATGTCATTGCAAATCCTTAGCTTACAACTTATGAAAAATTTCAAAAGCCAATGAAGGTATGTAACAAGCCACAGTTACCAGAAACAGGAGGCATCCACCCCCCTTCCCCCTTCCCAGCCATCCACACTCTGTAGTAGATAACATTATACAGTCATGCAACAAGACTCTCAAAGACATTTGAACTGGGTCTCAACTCGAGGGTAGTACCTCTTCAGAAGAATTTCCAGTGCCCAAACCTCCTTCCCTTTAGCGGAAGTCTAAACAAAAAAGGCTTTTGGACTAAAATAGTGAAAAACTCCGAATTCTCCATTTCATTTTGAATCTTATACTTGAACAACAAAGTAGATCAATATCATGGACGGGCAATAGCCAGTGATTCACAACCACCAGCTTGACCTTTGGCAATTGTTGGGTGTTATTAAAACTATTGACAAGATTCAGCTTGTAGATCTTATTTCTTCAACGTTTTACCCTGTTATGATCTTAACTTAAAAATACAGTAAAATTCCGGTTTTAAGCCCTAGTGTTATGCAACTTCATAACAAACATTTGACTTAGTAAGGCAGTAATATTTAGATAAGATACCAATCTCTTAACAAATTTTGTTTGGCTTCATATAAATATATTTATGTAAAGGAACTAATTAAGCATTTTAGCCAAAAGCAAGGAGGGTATAACTGGACTAATGCCTTGTCACCAAACTTGTGGCCAATTACACAAAAGATTAGAACCGGGATTTACTGCATCAACATTGAGTAGCCTGGGTCTATATACCGACAACTTAAAATGCATTTATTTATTCTAATAATTTTTGTTCTACATTTTCGTTATGGTTGTCCAAAACATATAAAATGATGAATAAAAATTGCCAGCGGTTCACCTATTTCGTCATATGTGGAAATCTTGACAACCACGCGAAGACCTAAGTGTTCGCAGACTTCTGTATTCACTTCCTGTTAATAAAAAAATTAAATATTGTCACTCTTAATTGTTCAAAATGATTGCTAATATTTGAGAGCCCCATTACTTGGCCGCTAGACAAGGGGCCAAGCTGCTAAGACTCTTCAAAATGGCAGCGCAGAGCGTTGAATTTTGGCCCTCTTTGGAGAGGAATTTCTGGAGGATTTGATGCACTTTAGAACAAAAAACCACCGTCAGTAACTTAACTTAGTGTTATCCTTTTATTGGCAATTTTAAAAATTACATTACTTCTGGAGTGACCTTTTTCTTTAACCAAAAATGGTATACATGCCTTTTCTTGTCTCATGTTTCATTTTTATAATGAGGTTAATTTGTAAGTAATTGCAACTACTTAAATACCTAATAGTTTGAACTTTTCTTCTTTTAAACTGTTGTAAGGGACCACTTGCCACACTTTCATTACTTCCTCCATTAATATTAGATAACATGTTGTATTATTGAAGATGGAGACCTCACAATTGGAAGAACCATTGTCAGAGAACGACTTCTACTTACAAACCCAAAGGCAAAAAAACACACACACACACACACCAAACAGAACACTCGTCAAAATTGACATAAACTACCCCAACTGGCTGACCTCTTATAATGACCACCAAAAATTAACTTTCTCTGTGATCTATTTGTGTGGTTCATAAACACCTCATATTCAGGTACTTTTCAATAAGAGTCTTGCTCCCTTTCAAAAGAAGGGGCTAGTTGGTTACAAAAACTACTTGTTTCTTAGAGTGGTGCCTGGAAATTCACCCTTCCCCTAAGCCAGTTAAGTACCACTCAAGGGTGAATTGGTTTCCTTCCTATATATCACAAATTATTTCACATAATTCAACCTCACAAAAACTTTTACCAAAAATGCCGTATAACTAATTCAATTCATTACCTGCAAATCATCACTTGAATATGGGTTACAGTTTTGTTTACACCAAGAAAAATTATCAACATGATTCTTAAAGTGGAATCGATCAACCACCATCGTCATTTTTGCCATTCTTTGTGATGTTGCTGTCAAAGGGCATCTTGTTTTATTCTGCGCAAACTTCTTTAGATGGCACGCATCATCATAACAGATGGATTCTGTTGAAACAGACAACAACAACAAATATAGAAAATAAACAGCTATTCTCCACTTAGTTTTACAAAATATTGCCACTCATTTATAGAATTACAGCAAGGAAATTAGGTTCACCTGAGATGATCTTAAGATAAAACCTGACCTTAATGTTCACCATATCAGATGATGTTCACTTATTTGGATGCCAAATGGACCGAATACATTTGCATATTACATAAGTTTGTATGCATAAGTACTAATTATAAGATTGTTTCATAAACATGACTGTATAATAAAGGTGTTTCTGGAGAGAGAACAGCTGTACCTTATTTGCATGTCAATGTAACAGAGAAATTTTTAATAATATAATCGCAAGTTCAAATAAGCTGACCCAACAGCAAGGTGGATATAATTTTACAAGGCCACATTTTGTTTGTGCTCCCAAACATTGTATCAACAAATAAATCTTGTATGATATAATGCCAAATATGATATCATAATTCTATCAAATTATTTTACACAATTCGATTTAAAAAGTTGGATATACTAGTGTGAAAGTGTATTTTGTTGTTAATTGTATCAATCAGACTATGATAAATATTAAACCACAACCTTCAAAGCTCACTCATTTTCATACCTTCGAAATCCTATATTGAACAAGTGTTAAGTACTACAAGTACTCACCTATATCACTCACAGTTCAGGCTTCAGCAGTAGTTCATGTAAGTGGGCATACGTACACCTGGCTTTTACTTTCTGATCCAAACAACTCTTTCACTTCCACAATAATGGAGCATGGCTTAGCAACAGCAAGAATTCCTGTCAAAAAGAAATTTTTCCCTACTCAAAATTTGTTTTCCACAATAATGTACATTGCTGACATATACGATTTAACTATTAAAACAGATCAAGGACCCTAGCAGGTGACAGTCCACGACCACTGATTTCCTTTTTTTTCACTCACTAAACTAAAGAAATGACACAGGCTCAACACAACCACACCTGACATAATAGATTTATTTCAATCTAAATGTAACTTTAAGGTAGTGTTAATTACCTGCTGTTCTATGATTTTTTGACTTGTGCCTACCCTTTCTGTTCCACATGAAATTTTGCGCTGTTTCCGAGCGTTATCCTTAATGATCTGGTCCTCTTCTGTTTCAACAGCAAATCCCGAACTACAAACAGTACTGCAGTGTATGACCCAAGAAAATTGTAATTTGGTGCCAAACCAAATAACACACAATTTGTTGCAGTTTGAAAATATAGATTTTGCCCAATTTTAAATTCAATTGCATTGATACAACTTACATGATACAGTTAAATAACATTGTAATTAGTCTAATTCAAAACATTATTATAACTAAATGAAAAGGGTTTGTGACTTAACACACCCCTATTTTTATTATATGTCATTTTTTTGCTACTGTTTACCATTGTAACAGAACCCTTGCGAAATGAAGCTAAGAATTCCTAGGAATTCCTAGGAATTTCCTAAGAATTCCTAGGAATTTTTTCCTAAGAATTCCTAGGAATTCCTAGGAATTCTTAGGAATGAAGGTGTGAATTTTCACGGTAATTGGAACATGGAATTCCTAGGAATTCCTAGGAATTCCAAGCTTTGCATGGTCTTAGATTAGCTTGGATAAAATTCCTAGGAATTCCTAGGAATTCCTAGGAATATGAGAGGATTAAATAAAATCTGAGAAAAAAATGGAATTCCTAGGAATTCCTAAGAATTCCTAGGAATTTCTGGGAATTACTGAGAATGGTTACTACTAGGATCTTAATTATGCACATCAAACAACAAACAAACTTAAAGTTGATTACATGTAAGTATTTATTCGAAAAATTTTAAGGATTCTTTACAAGTTTGTCATCCAGGCCACAAAATTCAACATTGTTTTGATTTATTGAAAATTTTAAACTTAACGCCTGTACTATAAAGCCTTAAAACCTTTTCTTGTGATTATATTTAGAGCATTAATTCATCACAGATTCAGCACTCTGGAAACTAGCCTGGAGACTACATCTTGTACTGACGCAGTGGAAACTAACCTGGAGACTACATCTTGTAATGACGCAGTGCAGCTGTGATTAAAATAACATCTCCACTAAGTTCACAAGAGTCTTTATATGACATATTGAATACTATATTTCTTGGACATATGTACATGACTTACATGTATGTATTGTTCTCTGAAATTCACATCAGTGAATACATTTTCAAGAATTGTCAACACAGTCAGTGACTGGAAGAAAATTCAATTCAACATTGGAAAAATTACAATTATTTAATTCTGAATCCTTCTTTTAAATAAAGCTTCATCAGTATACACAAAGTGAATCAGACAACAAAGTCATTGTCTTGGTTTTTCTTTTTTCACAAAATATTTTGCTGTGTTCAATCACAGTGGATTAGAGACAACTTACAATACATTTACAATTGCATTGTGTCCTGGTTATAAGTTTGAGTAGTTATTAAAAGTGACTTAGCTTTAATACTGAGCAGGCTACTCTTGACTTGACACTGCAGTGTTCTGGCCATGAGTGTCACATCTGTTCTCACAGCAGCTGACCATGAATTGAATATACAGTATACCTAGTAGAGCAAAACAGAACATTTTGTGATTAAAATCAGTTCTGAGTTATTGTTGTATTCAGTTAACAGTTCTGTTCTTTCAATTATCTAGAAAATGATCTCTATTATTGCTTTCAGATCAAGACATTGTAAACTCAAAACATCAGAGTTATCTTGTGTCCTTTTATAAACTAAAGCGATGGAAACACTCTGCAGTGGAAAGGCACTGAAGAACATTATATGTGATGTTTCATTTTAACTTCTCTATAAACTGCACAACTATGCCATAACTGCTTCTTTAGTTAAATAAATCTGCCTCAAATGTAACTAGCTAGTTTGGCATGTAAATATAGCTTCGAATTCAAGAAGACAAGAGAGAACATGATCTTCTTAAAATCGTTAATTTTGAAGCCAATCTTTCATTACAAATCATTTTCTTTTAAACTCACCTCCTTCTTAAGAGTAGATATCCAAATTTTGTTGCTTTGAGACATCATTTAAGCTTGAAAGAATAGGAAATCCAAGGAAACGTGTGTTGAACATTTGAAATTTGTGGCGCCGGAATATTCAACCGTTTTCTCTGAGCCCGCAATGATAAGGCTGCTGACCAAAGCGGCTCATTCATTACCAGTCTCTCTTCACATATTCAGGATTCCAAAATGGCGGCTGCTGCTCCCGGCTCCACTTTTCTTGCTCATTTTAAGGATTGCATTCTGCTAAGAAGTCACAACTGAATCGTTTTTTGGACCTATGGAGACTTAGAACAAATATACCCCTGCAAAAGTTCGAAGCCTGCGGATTTTAATCGTTAAATTGCTAAGTGGCTGCATGAATATTAATACATACATGTATGCAATCAATGCTGAACTGAACAGATATGATCACGTAGATTAACAAGGTAAAGTAAAACTGATTATTCTTTGACAAATGATTTTTTCTGTTTTATGGCTAATTCTTGCACAGACTAAGCATAACATTCCAAGTAGAAATTGAAACTCAAAATGTGCTTATCTGAAAGTTTGAATATTTTGACGGATACGTGTACTTTGTAGTAAATATAGCAGTTTTGTTTTTCGGTGGCTGTTTTGTTTTTGTCCAAACGTCAAGAGATACTTGGTGTGAGAAAACTCCAAAGCAGTTTAGCGATCTACACTTAGCCCAAAAATAACACTAAGCTTTAACCTGAAAAGATCTTGAGAATTCTTAGGAATTCCTAGGAATTCCAAGCCTTATTAGATCTTATAAGATCTATTCCCAGAAATTCCCAAGAAATCCAAGCTTCTTAAATTGTAGGTAATTTGCATAGCTTGGAATTCCCAGGAATTCCTAGGAATTCCAAGCCTACACAGAGCTTATATCTTTTATTCCCAGAAATTCCCAAGAATTCCAAGCTTTTTTAGTCACAGCTAGTTTGCATAGTTGGGAATTTTTGGGAATTCTTAGGAATTCCTAGGAATTCCTAGGAATTCCCAGAAAGCTGGGAATCCATTTCGCAAGGGATTAGTGTACCCCACATGAAACACCCTGTTCCAAAATTCCCACAGACCCCGATAACGACTGCCAGGCATCAAAGACATTACTAATATTAAAATACCCTTAACAGAGACATATTTTTCAATGACCGAAATCATTTCATTGGTTGCAAATTTAATTCATGTGGGACCCAGATAACTCAGATGTCAAAAACACAGACCTCAAAAATACAAATCTCAAACCTCTCAAACTTCCAAACTCAAACAACAAGGCCATCCTCAGAAACCATATTCATAACATTCATTGTTGACAACAAATCATACCATACATGTAGTTTACTTCCACAAAAAAAAAAACATTCCGCTATACCCCACAGCTCATTTCTACAGTGAACCACATTCTTGCTTGAAATCCCAGACCATGAAAGACACAAAATCTTGAAATACTCCATAAATTCAGATAATAAATTATTTTCAAAGCCCTGAACATTGTCATGCAAGCAATGCACCTGAGACATTATAAACCTGTTGCAATTCTAATCTCTAATCTTGGCAGTAAATTAATATTCAATCATCAATCAATCAATGCCTAAGTTCAAAAAAGTGGGTGAACTGCATTTTTTCTGGAATTGATGGCACAATTGTTGTTGGTGAGATAATCATAACCTTGGATTTATTATTACTGTAGGCCTTAGGGTCTGTTGATTGGGTAACATAGGACATAGGCAGGAGAATTATCCCTTTAATAAGTGGAGGAGAGCGTTTAATTTACAACATCTACATCACGAAATTGAAATGATAAAACCAAAAAAATTATGCAACAAGTGTTAAAAAGTTGGCAGTTTAATAACAGTATCTATGTGTACTGCACGCTTAACTGAAACTTGAACAAGAGGGCAATAAAATAAGTAGTATGAATAGGGTTCCATGTTTGTGTTTCTATCTCATACAGATATCATTATAGGAAATTGTACAAACAAAAATGTCTTAAAGGATTATCACAGTTCTTATAGGAAGGTAATTTAAGTGAAAAGCATTTCATTTGAATATGGTAACAACTAATTGGACATAGCAGCCACGATGAGAGGCGTTTGATTCTTTGTGCTTTATGAACCAATTCCAGAAATATACCTAAAATTACACACTCACATGTAATAATTGACAATTTTTTTTTATACTATACAAATTCAACACCTTGCATTACTTTATATCCAACATAGAGTGATTCTTGATGCACAACATCATTGCTTACAATTTTTGGATCATGTTCTTCCTATTTAATATTCTCCTGTCAAAATCTTATCTGATCAACAAAAAAAGGTTAATGTTTGGATTGATGTTCAAAAGCAAGAAGGTCATACCAAGTGTCCACTGTCAGACACCCTCATATTTTGAAGACATGCTTGTCCACGTCCAAATCAGGACTTCAGGACACAAAAAAAACCAAAGTTCCTTGTTCTACTCTTTTGCTGCTGGGACAAGACCAATGTTTGTTTGTATACTAATCGATATGTACCGCCAAATTCGGTATTACATTGGATAATGAAAACTATTTCAACTAGAGTTTTTTTAATATAGCCGATTTTTTTAGAGTGCACTTTATTGCGAGGAGGGCCGAAAGACCAAAATTACAGATTACAGAAGAGAAATGAAATTATTCACAAAATAGGTTTCAGTTCCCCAAACAACTTGCATATTTGTGTATGAGCAGTAAAAAGAATTTAAATTTTAAGTTTAGGACGTTCCCGAAAAAATATTTGAAAGAAATAATTCATATTGGATCAGTAGGAATTTATAAAAGTTTATGTTTTCCATTATGGATATAATTTGACCCTGTTAATAGTAAAAAAAATAATATTCAGATGGATCAGAAAGGACAATTTCTGTTCACAATTTGGTTTGGAAATGCACTTACAAGTATTGCTCTGCCTGACAATTACCACTTTAAAATGTGTAGTGGGGATAGGTACATACCTGCATGTATTTGATGTGAAACAAACATTACTGCTTAAAATTAATTATTGATAATAATTTCATGCTACATACAGTGACCAGCATCACAGCTCTTCTCGCAGTGCACAAACAAGCACCAAACTCATGGGAATTGAGATCCTGATCACCTTCAACACCCTTGTAAAAATTTGACCGAGATCTCGGCGAGATCGCGGCAATCTCGCCGAGATCGGCGAGATCTCGGCGAGATAGCCACGATCTCGGCGAGATTTCAAAATATCGCGCCGAGAAAAGTAGCCCGCGGTGAGATCGCGGCAATCTCGCCGAGATCGCGCCAAGATCGGCGAGATCTCGGCGAGATAACCACCATCTCGTCGAGATATCTACCCCACGGCGAGATCGTAACGCGATCTCGCCGCACCAAACCCGTTCGTGGCGAGATAACCGCGATCTCGGCGCGATTTCAAAATATCGCGTCGAGATGTCCAGCGAGAAGTGAGATTGCAACACGATCTCGCCGCGACAAACTAGTTCGCGGCGAGATAGTCACAATCTCGGCGCGGATAGCCGCGATCTCGGCGATTTCATGTCGAGATTTCTACTATTGCAACGCAGAGACTGTCTCGATCTTTGCGAGATTTATCTCATAGAATCTCGATATCGGTAAGATTTCTCTCAGGTTTTACTGCTGCAACTGCCTTTGTATTTGTGCAAATCTCCTGACCCTGTACCCATAGTTTCAAACAAGCGCGACCAGCGATCTATTTCGAGGGTCGGCAAGAATCTGAAATAAATCAGCTCACAAATTAATTTACCGGCTTTTGAGATCAAAATAACAACGAGCAGCAACGAGCAGCAACGAGCAAAATAACAACGATCAGAAACGCTGTTTTACATGTGAAGTCATTTGATTTCATCAGACCACTGACGTCTATTTGTTGTCACTTACCAATGATGTATGCAGAGGACTTCGTTTGTCATGTCCGTCATCTCTTTGTTGAACTTTCTTTATAAACCACTACGGAAGAGTTAGGCAAGGGTTTTAAAGACAGATACCTGTGACTAATTTGTTGTCTTTCTGAATTTGACTTTTTTCGCTGCTTGCCGGCCATGAGCTTACCTGATACCGTAAAGTGGCGCCAAAAAATCTCGCCTTGACTCCCGCCGTTGTGTTAATGGGGCAATGTGATTGGTTGATTCAATCACACCATCGGCGAGCGCGTAAGCCCAAAAAAATTGAGAACTTTTCCACAAAACTGCTTACAGAAGTGGGAAATGGCTTCTTTTTGTTGAATGTACAGGGGAAAATTGAAATGTTAAACATGTTATTTTTTACTACGGAAAACAGCATGGTTCTTTCAAGTTTAAAGCAAGAGCTAGAGCGTTTTGGAAGATGTACAAGAATCTGTTGCACAACTAAACAAGCCACACTAAAGGACTTAAAGTGTACTGGGAATGAACTTATATATTATGGACAAAGCTACAATTGAGGAATGAACACTCAGGTTAAATGCTTTCAAGACTTTCAGAACGTTTGTAGTCTACACAGCTTAACAAATGGGTTTCTTCTCCACCGGGAATCAGTCCTTCGACGAGTTTTGTAGTTGCCCAAGCATTCAACGTGTGAGACAAAGGTCAGTGAGTTTCACTTTTCTCAGACAACATCATCAGCATGTACAGCTTTTCCTTGCCTTGATTTTTCCCCTTTTATCTCGTCGGCTGACTGTTGACCTTTATTTTAATTGGTGATGTTGATTTCACTCAAGTGAACTGCGGGTCTTTCACAGAAACATGCTCCTTCGTGAGAATATTAATTAAGCTTAAAAAAATCTTCGCTTGACTTTCCTGTTAAAATGTGTGGGGATGAGGTATAAATAACCTAACTTACCGGTAACAAATTTGATATGAGCCAAAACTTCGGCATTCTTTTTGCATGAGTTCAGAAATAAAATTTTCGCCGTCTTCCCCAGATTTGCGTAAACAGTCAGGTGACAAGTCTGACAAATTTAAGAATTTGCGGCAAGTTGCAGAATCTTATACTGAGAATGGTTCCTTCTTTTAAACTAGTTTTAGATGCAAAACAGTAACAACTCAAATTTTGCGATCGAATATTTCACGAGCTTCGCAGTACATGACAAAATAATCTCAAGCTTTGACCACAATTTGGCGAGCAGCCAATTTCTCAGTGCAAGACAAGGAGACGCCACAAAAAACACTTTATCCAGTCTAATTAGATGTTGTTGTCATTTGGAAGGCCTTTTGTTTTCAATTGAACTATCCAAAATAAAGTACGAAGATAAGGAAAAATAATAGGATTATTAACTAGATTGATTTATTGGATTGTTAGGTTTATACCAGAACGGAAAATGGTCATCCCTGTTCATAGCTGCATGATCATTCATATTTCAGTGTTTACATTCACAAACGAGTTTGAAGCGCAAGCGGCGCAGACTGATGTTTTCAATAGATTCACCACATTTGCTAATATTTGGCGATTTAGTTTGTCAGTTCCTTGCTTAGATGAACAAACCTGAGTTTCTGCACGGCCATTATTCAATACTTTGTCTTGACTACAAATAAATCGCTTTCCCTGAACCGAGAACACATATCGTTTACAGGTGAGCGTATAAAATCCAATGCGAACAAACACAAAAATGCTCAAAACACCATCAAACTCTTCCTGTTCGTTGGTTTATTCTGCTGCAGATCGATGCTACGGATTTCACAGCTAATAAGGTGGGTACTTGCCTCCTTCCACCAGCGTGGGGAATGACAACTAATGGTGATCGATCAGCTGAAGTAAAAACACGTGCACGTGAACTATTCTTTGTCTCCTCGTTATTGGCCGCGGCCGCACTTGGAGAGTTGACTGGGTTAATTTTCTAGTAACCCGGTTAAAAATTTCCTCTCAACTTAACTCGGTTAAGTATGGTTACGAAAATTAACTCGGTTAATATTTTTTTAGCGGCCGCATTATACAAAACCAGACTGAAGTGACGTGCTATTTATAAACAAGCAAAATGGCCGGCTTCCGTGATCACGCTATCATTTGCACCATTATTCTCCTTCTGTTTGGGTATATTTCAATGCGTTCTCGTCTTATCCAGTTTTTTTCCTTCTTATTGCGTTCAACTCGAATATCAAACGCAGTTGCTTCGAACATGTTGATTTTACGCAGACGTCGTAGGGCCCGACGCCATCGAAATCCGCCACAGGTTTGGGTTTATCCAAGGAATCAGCACTGGTTTGAAGAGATCATCAGGAATCCTGCTATGCATCGGTTTTGGAAAGAACACTTTCGTATAAACTTAGATTCATTTCAAGAGCTTTGCCGAGTTCTGGCACCCCAAATGATGAAAAGAGATACTCGCTTCCGAGCAGCAGTACCACTAGAGAAACGCGAGGCTATTGGACTGTGGCGTTTAGCAACTGGCGAAAGTTACCGCTCCACATCGGTTACGTTTGGTGTTGGGAAATGCACAGCCCTTAACATTGTTCACGAATTCGTTCGCGCTTTGATTCACGTGAGAGAGGATTATCTCTCCTTTCCATCTAACGGAAGGGCCTTAGAAAATGTAATGCAGAAATTTGAGTTAAAGCATGGCCTTCCTCAAGTTGCAGGCGTAATTGATGGCAGTCACATAAAAATTAAGGCCCCCGAGAAAGATCATGAGGCATACTTCAATCGAAAGCAATGTTACTCCATTGTTCTACAAGGGGTGGTTGACTCAGAGTGCAAGTTCTTAGACGTCAGTACGGGCTTCCCAGGGAGCGTTCATGATGCGAGAATTTTTCGTAGAAGCGCACTCTACAGGAACATTATTGCGGGCGATATAATGGCAGGGGCGAGGGTGGTCGCCAATGTTAACATTAGACCATATTTGATTGGAGACACTGCGTACCCCTTGAGCCCTTACCTAATGACGGCCTATCACAGCGGCCGCTTAACCCCTGCACAGGAAAGGTTCAACAAAATCCTAACAAAACTACGCGTTGTTGTGGAAAGGGCGTACGGAAAATTAAAGATACGTTGGCGTTGCATTCTTAAGGAGTTAGAGGATGATACACAAAGGGTTGCTGACATTACACTTGCTTGTTGTATTTTGCATAACTTTTGCATCATCATGGGAGACGAATTCGATGAAGATGACGATGATGATGACAGTGATGATGACGACGATGAAGATGGAAGAGAGGATGATGAGGAGGGGCAGGAGATAAGACGTGCCCTTACGGAATACCTGTCATAGGGACAATAGATAGAAAACCAGCTTTTTGCTGTCTTTTTCCTCATCCGTTACTGTGATCATAGCCCGGAGGGGGGGAGGGGGGTACACAAAAAAGTTTTATACGGGGAGGCTCCGCCCCGAGGTCCAACCCCTTACCCTTTTATACACCATTTTGACAAAAACGCACCCCTTTCATAGACCTTTTACTGGAAAAAGGTCCCCCTTTTTATATACCTACACGACATGCCAGGGATGTAGATAAAAGCCGGCAGCCGGAAAAAATCGCCAGCTATTCCTAAAAAATTTCCGGCTGATGAATCTTGGAAGGATGATACACAACTGCCGAAATAGAAAACGTGATGCAGAAGCCGCAAGCGGCTTCTAGTGCCTGCCGCCTATTACAAGTATTCTTCCATCTATTGAAAATTCTAACTACAACCCTGCATGCATATGACATTTACTTAAAACAGGAATTTTTCTTGTCATTTTTATGTAGCGCTTAAGAAATTAAGATGATACAGCCAAAAGTTGTTCGAAATATTTAACTTACTGGCCTTTTCAAATATTTTAGTGACAAATTTCCATACCCTTTCAAATACCTAAACTTGTGAAATCCCTACCCTTTCATATACCTGAAGCCTGAAAAAGGTACCCCTTTTGGGCGGATCCTCCCCGTATAGGCCATTATAGGGAGTACCCCCCCCCCGGGATCATAGGCTGGGGTTGTGTAGGGTCTAAAAAGAGGGGTGGGGATTAAAAGACTGATGAATGGTGATTCATTACCATTCGTCAGTCTTCAGGACAGATAGAGTTTCGAAGGAGATGCCTTAATAACAAAAATCCTGTTGCTTTTATTTCATATTTCTTTCGTTGCGTGAACACAAATGTATACTAGATGTTGGGTTTAATAAATGTATCTAGCCAATTTAAGTTTATCCAAGAATATTTCTGAGTTCTTATAGTGTGTCTTAAGCACAGTCCAAAAATGCAACTGAAACAAAACCAAGAATAACATCTTAAACTTTAGTGAATACTGCCTGATGTGCAGTGTAAACACAACAATTTTAACAGGTCTAACAAGACAGTTGGTATAACAGCCTTCAGTTCAGTTCACAGTCTTTCGGTCAGTCTTCATCAGAACTATCAATTTTCTCATCGGCTTTTCTTTTCCTTCCTTTTTGACCACCGAGAACCGATCCCAGTTCTTTAATCGCAGTTATCAGCAAATCTCGTCCCCTCTCTTCTGACTCTTTGAAAAATTGAAAGCAGTGTTCCTGGCCCTTTTGGCTCGCTTCCAGAATTTTGGTCTGCTTCTCGAAAAGTTCACACCATCGATCATCTTGCTCATCTTTCATAAGTTTACCTTTCCCTTTCTTAGGCGACTTCCCTTTTTTAGGCGACTTCCCTTTCTTTACCATGTTTGAAAGCCTTAATGGTTTTGGTTCCCCCACCAGTTTTAGTAGAGGAGTCTTTAGCTTTCTTGCAAGCATTCAGCAAATTGTGCCATTTGTCTTTGCACTGCTGCCCCGTCTTCACTGATGAGGATACGTTTATTTCCTCGCTTGACTTGTTCAGTCGATCTGCAATTTCTTGCCATGTTTTCGAACTACCGCTTCCTTTTATTGCGCTTTTGTGTTCCCTGCAGAGATCTATCAAAATTTCTTCCTCTCCCCTCATCCATGGAGATCTCTTTCGGCTTTGAGAAGTGGCTGTGGAACCCGCTGTGGAACCCGCTGTGGAACAGTTTGAACTTTCGCCTTCTGATGACTGAGGCGAATGCGGTGTTTCAAAAATTGCAGGCGTAAATGCACCGTGTAGACTTGCCAGATATGGCGAAGCCGCAGCCGAAGTAGCTTGTTGATGATACCACGGTATCCCTTGTTGAACTAAATAATCGTTCTCCTGGCTCTCCAGTTCTCTAGTTGTAAGGGTAACTAACGAATTAAACCACGAACTGTGCGAATTATGACCAGCCGCCATGTTTGCGTGTAATTAAAAACATCGATCCTCGAACATCACATCTTACACGGTGATGATTGACATATTTGACAGCCAAGATCTGATAAGAAACCACTAACCCGGGTAAAACGACCTAGAAAGGTAGTTTAGAATTAACCTAACTCGGTTAAAAAATCTATTGTTCTTTGATTAATTTCCATGGGAACCGCTAACCTGGTTAAGAGTCGGTTAACTCTCCAAATACCTGGCCGCACTAGACATTTTTTTGACCCGGTTGATTTTAATTGATTAATTGGAAATAACTCGGTTAACTCTCCAAGTGCGGCCGCGGCCATTGTCACGTGGAAACAGTACCATATAAAGGATAATTTAATTTCAAAACACGTCCAAGGCTGAAAACAATCCTGTTAACAATTCCTGGAACTGCAATATAGGACATAGTTTTGTCAGCGTCTGGTAGTTTGATTAATTGTTAACGTAAATGTAAATATCGTTCTCATCGAACCTAACTTGGCTGCCGAGAATTTCGCTTCTCGACGGGATAACAGTAAGATTTTGACCGCCAGGAATTTCGTTTCTCGCCGCAAATCCCGGCAAGACTCCCACCGAGGCCTCGCCGCGAAACTGCCCGCCGAGATATCCATATCTCGCCGCGATATCACCTCGCGATCACGGCGCGTTTTGGCCGCCGAGATTTCCGTATCTCGCTGTGATCTCGCTGCAACATCTCGCCGCGTATTTGCCTGCCGAGATTTCCATATCTCGCTGCGATCTCGGCGAGAATCGCGGCGAGATCGCGGCGCGTTTTTGGCCGCCGAGATTTCCCGCATCTCGGCGAGAATCGCGGCGAGTTTTTGGCCGCCGAGATTTCCCGTATCTCGCCGTGATCTCGCCGCGATCTCGGCCGTGATCTCGGCGAGATGGGGAAATCTCGGCGGCCAAAAACGCGCGGCGAGATCTCGGCGAGATCTCGTAAAAATTTTCACAAGGGCATGATTTGTCTATGTGAAAGTTGTCTTACTTCTGAAGGTTTCACATGCTATAATCTACACTCACCCTTTCCCTTAATTAGCTACTCTTATTTTTCACACCAATTGACCTCCCTAAGCCCCAATGTAAACCTGCAAATTCTCTTTACTGGTCTTCATACATTTCTTATAGTACTAGTGCAGAGAACTTCTTTCTACTGACATTAACACTATTCATGTTTGGTGATCAATTCCTTAATTCTGATGACCTAATTAAAGCATTGTTATTGTAGGGAGATGCTGGTCACTGGGGCTTCAAGGCTTAATGTATTATATTATTGTGACAATTATCTAATCCAATTTCTATAGTATGTTGGGGAATAAACAAACATCCTACAACATCAATATGAAACTCTGTGCATGCTTTGCTTGCCATTATTCTATTATTCTCATTTCAAGTTTTGGGTAAAAATGGACAATTTTTTTAATGCACCACATCACTCTTCAGCAGTAAGACACTCCTGCTACAGTATCTCAACCAGTCAAGCGAAATAATGTATTGTTTTAGCTATTGACACTTGTCAATACCCAGTAAATAGAACAAAAACTGTACAACAGAATCCAAAATAAATGGCCGGGTTAATGTTGGAGATAACAAGTTCCAATTGGAATTTGAACTGCATTTCTGATAACCTACTCTCACCCAACCAAAATAAACAGAAGCACCACACATATTGTCTTGGACAACAATATGTCCTCTCTAGAGAGCAATTTACCTTATGTCAGAATGAAGAGAGGTGGGGGGGGGGGGAGGGGCTGAACGTATTTTCGTATACATGACAGAGGATTGGATGCAAGTTACATGGAAGCAAATGGGAACCAGAATGTCGATCTTAACTCCCAATTGGGGACCATTGTGGCCACCCATCCACACCTCCAGTTAAAGCAAAATTCTATCCCCTCCCCACCCCCATCGCTCAATTTTGTGGTGCACCCGTGCCTGAGCTTCGCGAGGTTCTGCGAGTCATGTATTTCTAGTTTAGTGAAATGTAATCCAGTGGTGCCTGTTGAATTGGAGATCTCTGCAGTTATCACCAGGATGGGAATATAACTGTCATTATTAGCAAATGTCTCTGTTACAGGTATTTTATAACTACTTAAGATAAGCTTATCGTTCACTCAGCTGTCCAATTTTAGAAGTTGGAGTTTTTAAAGGGTCTGTATTTATGACATCTATGTTTTCTAAGTCTCCAGTCTAAGATCTTTGTTTTTGAGTCTGACTTTCGTAGAGGTATACCCAGGGCTAGAAATAATTTCCTGGTTGCCGCCGGTCAAGTTGTCCGGTCAAACCTATTTTTGCTCGGACACAACCCATTTTTGGCAGGACAAATATCCATTGCATCATATCTCTATAAGTTCTCCCCCCCCCCCCACTTCCCGCACGATGTTTACATATCAAACAAGTACATTTTCTACGCCTTTACTGTCAAGCAGCCTCAAACTCAATGCACGAAAAGTGGAACGCACGGTACAGCCGCAACCTTCGGCAAAATAATAATGATAATAGTAATAATGCAATTCTTTATACGGTTGACCTATATCACGCAATAAGGTGGTTTTCAATAGGGCACTGTGAAATTCAATATTACATTTGTGCATAAAACCATCGCTTGAGTTCCATGTATTCAATACCGTTAAATTTTAATACCTACTAAAGTTATGAAGTTCACGAAATTGCAACTTGCAATAAATATTTGATTCTCATAATAATACAAGCTAACTGATGTGAATATATAACAAGAAAGACTTACAAGTAGAATCCTGTAGAATCCATATCCGCTGATTTGATACAACGTAAGCTTACAATGAATAAGCTTATTAATAAATCATTGTAGGCAAAATACATGTTGTCAGTGCCCTCCTCAAAAATGCCCTCACATGTCTCTAAGACGCCAAATTTAAGAAAAGCCTGTAAACCCACCCTTACGCAAACCGTTGATATCATCGAAAGTAAGCAAACAAAATCAACTTTATTGATCAACTGTGAACTCTTTCCCCGCGTCTTACATGATCTTCACAACCCATATACACAAGCCACTACTACTACCAAAAGAAATACGCAGTAGCCGAGACCTTGACCCACGAGTTCAGTGATCTTTAATATTCGTAAGTCCTTCTGTACTAATGAGATTCATTTTTCGGATCGACATCTATTGTTCTCGGGTCGTGAATGCCATTCTCCATCCGAACGATTCGAACGGATCGACAAACTGTGCACAATACCTCAGCCACAAAATATGCAAAGCAGTATTTCTAAGCCCCACTAATGATATTCATTTCTCGGATCGACAACTCTTTTGTTCGGGTCGTGAATGCCATTCTCCATTCGAACGATTCGAACGGATCGACAAACTGTGAAGAATACCTCAGCCACAAAATATGCAAAGCAGTAGATTTCTCAGCCCCACTGATGAGATTCATTTCTCAGATCGACAACTCTTTATCTCGGATAGTGAATGCCATTCTCCATTTGAACGATTCGAAGGGATCGACAAATTGTGCACAATACCTCAGCCACAAAATATGCAAAGCAGTACATTTCTAAGCCCCACTAATGATATTCATTTCTCGGATCGGCAACTCTTTTTCTCGGGTCGTAAATGATGTTGTCCATTCGTACGGTTCGAACGGATCGACAACCTTACCACCATGGACCTAGCTAAACCACAGCAGATGATCTTTGAGATTCATTTCTCGGATCGACAACACTTTTTCTCAGGTTGTGAGTAATGTTCTCCATTCGAACGATTCGAACGGATGGACAACCCCTAAGCACCACCTAACCACAAGAGATGATCGTTTTTTTCTAAGTCCTACTAATGAGATTCATTTAACGGATCGACAGCTTTTTTTCTCGGGTCGTGACTGATGTCCTCCATTCGAACGATTCGTACGGATTGACAACCTCTATACACCACCTAACCACAAGAGATGATCTTTTTTTTATTTCCAAGTCCCACTAATGAGATGCATTTCACGGATCGACAGCTTTTTTTCTCGGGTCGTGACTGATGTTCTCCATTCGTCAGATCGTACGGATCGACAACCTCTAAACACCACCTAACCACAAGAGATGATCTTTTTTTATTTCTAAGTCCCACTAATGACATTCATTTCTCGGATCGAGAGCTCTTTTTCTCGAGTCGTGACTGATGTTCTCCATTTGTCAGATCGTACGGATCGACAACCTCTAAACACCACCTCACCACAAGAGATGATCAATAATATATCTAAGTCCCACTAATGAGATTCATTTCTCTGATCGACAACCCTTTTTCTCGGGTCGAACCTACTTGTCCATGACTGTACGGATCGAAATTAAACTTTTTCCGATCGTATCAGATGGTGTGTTGTCGATCCCTTTGAATCGTTCAAATGGAGAATGGCATTCACCATCCGAGATAAAGAGTTGTCGATCTGAGAAATGAATCTCATTAGTGGGACTTAGAAATATACAAGATAATGTCTTGTGGTTAGATCAGTGGTGCTTAGGGTTGTCGATCCGTACGAATCGTTCGAATGGAGAACATTACTCACGACCCGAGAAAAAGTGTTGTCGATCCGAGAAATGAATCTCATTAGTGGGCTGAGAAATCTACTGCTTTGCATATTTTGTGGCTGAGGTATTCTTCACAGTTTGTCGATCCGTTCGAATCGTTCGAATGGAGAATGACATTCACGACCCGAACAAAAGAGTTGTCGATCCGAGAAATGAATATCATTAGTGGGGCTTAGAAATACTGCTTTGCATATTTTGTGGCTGAGGTATTGTGCACAGTTTGTCGATCCGTTCGAATCGTTCGGATGGAGAATGGCATTCACGACCCGAGAAAAATAGATGTCGATCCGAAAAATGAATCTCATTAGTACAGAAGGACTTACGAATATTAAAGATCACTGATCTCGTGGGTCAAGGTCTCGGCTACTGCGTATTTCTTTTGGTAGTAGTTGTGGCTTGTGTATATGGGTTGTGAAGATCATGTAAGACGCGGGGAAAGAGTTCACGGTTGATCAATAAAGTTGATTTTGTTTGCTTACTTTCGATGATATCAACGGCTTGCGTAAGGGTGGGTTTACAGGCTTTTCTTAAATTTGGCGTCTTAGAGACATGTGAGGGCATTTTTGAGGAGGGCACTGACAACATGTATTTTGCCTACAATGATTTATTAATAAGCTTATTCATTGTAAGCTTACGTTGTATCAAATCAGCGGATATGGATTCTACAGGACGTACCTAATCGATATTTTCGATACTCGATAAAAGTCGATGGTAATCGATGGTAATCGATACTAATCAATCGATTAATATTGGAAATGGATAGAAATCGATCGCTCGCTTTCTTGTGATTATCGATTTTGATCGATTTTTGTAATTGGCTATCTATTTTATCGATTTGCTCGACAATTATCGAAAAAAATGGACGAAGTATATTCATTTTCGTAAAGTGTTCAGTTTCAGCGTCTGGTTGATCCTCCGTAGAATGAATCACAACTGACTACAACTAATAAACAGCAGCCCACATATATCCAATTAAAAGCCCCTTAACACTTTATTGTTATGAAGTTGCATAACACTAGGGCTTAAAACCGGAATTTTACTGTATTTTGTAAGTTAAGATCATAACAGGGTAAAACGTTGAAGAAATAAGATCTACAAGCAGAATCTTGTCAATAGTTTTAATAACACCCAACGGTTGCCAAAGGTCAAGCTGGTGGTTGTGAATTACTGGCTATTGCCCGTCCATGATATTGATCTACTTTGTTGTTCAATTATAAGATTCAAAATGAAATGGAGAATTCGGAGTTTTTCACTATTTTAGTCCAAAAGCCTTTTTTGTTTAGACTTCCGCTAAAGGGAAGGAGGTTTGGGCACTGGAAATTCTTCTGAAGAGGTACTACCCTCGAGTTGAGACCCAGTTCAAATGTCTTTGAGAGCCTTGTTGCATGTATAATGTTATCTACTACAGAGTGTGGATGGCTGGGAAGGGGGAAGGGGGGTGGATGCCTCCTGTTTCTGGTAACTCTCCGCCGTGGCTTATTACATACCTTCATTGGCTTTTGAAATTTTTCATGAGTTGTAAGCTAAGGATTTGCAATGACATCTTTTACATTCTTAACAAATGTTGTTTTTGGATAATGCCTTCACAAGCAATTTGTATCACTTAAAAGAGGCCACCTTACATTAGTCATACCTTTTTGCTGAAAAGGAAAACCCCTTTTTAAGGAAGTTTAAAGCATATCTGTAAAGGATATAATATTGTCAGTTTAAAATGTTGTCAATTTCTTGCTATAATTCATTTGCCAATTATTTATTAGAAGGTATTGTGACACCTTAATATTTTAGAAGTCATGAAATGTTTTCTCTCTTATTTATATCATTAGAAAGATGCGTAATTCTAATGGGTAAGTAAATTGTCAGCAATTTATTGTGCAAAGAGTATAATTTTATGATTTTATTCAATTTTTAGGCGATCCATTGTACATGTACTTTATTTCTTTAGAGGAGGTTGGGGGGGGGGGGGGTGAGCAAACACCGATGAAATGAATGGTATTGTTGGGGAATGAAAGGCTGTTGAAGCTATCTCGTGCAGACAAGAGCTATTGTTTTAAGGAAACTGGATGGTTTGCGTAATTGCTTTAATAAAACCCGATTTTATAAAATTGCTTTACTTGTGTCGGTTTGCGTGACTACATGTCAAAAGGTAAAAATATATATATAGAGAGAGAATAAAATGTAACGGGCAAATGCGTCGGCTTTACGCTTAAGCTGCTAATGTTTCTACCCTTACCCTGTTCCTCTGGTGTGTCCACGCAATTTAGCCTTCGTTTTGTAAAATCAAGTTAGACTGCGAGTAGTCTCTAATTTAGGCAATGGCGATGGTGGGGCAGGCAAAATATTCCCTTCTGGGCGCGAGGGTTCACCGCGGTGAAACGAGAAAAATAAGAAGAGTACCTCAAGACAAGGGAATTACTTTCACTGTGTAAAGTTTGACACTATATCAGTATCCTGTAGATTTACTTAAATGTTTCGAACTTTACAAAAAATGCTCTAAGTGTTTGAATACGGGAGACGGGCTAATGTCAGAGCAATTTGTGAAAGTAATTTTCTTCAGGCGCGGAACATTAAGATAACAAAGAAACTCGTTACAATGTGAAAAATGAAGATATATTTACACTCACCCACTAGTTTATATATCCCTGCTCATGTTTCGACTGCATAGTGACAAAATCTTACGAATTAAAGCGGAAAACAGCCGCAGACGTTTGACCGCAGTGGAGCGCGAGGGTAGCGCCCAAACATTTCCGGCGCTCCCTTCACGTCGCATGTCCTTGAAATTACGCACGCGCGCGCGTGTGTATTTCGCCCGCCTCACAATCGCGATCGCGAAAGTCGGAGACTACTCGGAGTCTAAACAGGGTCTGGAAGGGGGGTTCCTGATCCCGCATTCCCGCTCCTTTTTCACGAGAATCCCGCATCCCGCACTTTTTTCATCGCTATCTCGAATTTCGTTTCTTCTTTCCCAAAAATACATTTAAAAGACTCATTTCTGCAAAGCTAATAAATTTAAGATGTAGATTGGCCCTTTCGATTGATATTTTTCGCTCGCCTGGTTGATTCGCTTTTGCCGTTATAACGGTTTTTTTGGGTCGTGACGATTTCCCGAATTCCCGACAGACCCGACAAAACCCGATTAGTGCTAATCTCAGGTTAAATGTTGTCAAAGGTCACGGATTTTGCTAATTTTATATGACAATTTGAAAGTAGCCAAATTCAGATTGTTGAGTAATAATGAAAATACTGGAATCCACGTCGTTATGAATCAAATATGCAATTAAAATTGACACAAATCCTGGATTAGATTAACCCTGCTTTGAACAACTGGGCCCTGTCCCCAAGTAAACCAAGGACCCTCATCAAGATTGCATTAGTAACGATAGTTTACGTGAAACTGTCCAAAGGAAGACAACTATAATTTTGCCTGGTGATTTATATAAAGCTACGTCCGAAGCGAGCGAGGTACACGAAAAACATACGTTCGAAGCAAGCGAGGTACACGAAATAGAAGACAATATGTCTATTACTCGTTCTATAAGGGTTGCGCACACTGATTACAGAGTTCTAAAAGCGAACTGTTATGTCGACTGGGGTCTCGTTTTTTAAGCGTACGTACGAAGCGACCGAGATACACGATACCTTTGCAGCGAGATAGAAGGGGTAATATGTCTACTCGTTCTATAAGGGCGCAAATTGGTAGTACTAGAAGCGATATAGAAGGCGGTAATATGTCTATCACTCGTTCTATAAGCGTCGCGCAAATTGATAATCGGTTCGAAGCCAAATAGAAGGCGGTAATGTGTCTATTACTCGTTCTATAAGCGTTGCGCAAATTGATAATCGGTTTGAAGCGAGATAGAAGGCGGTCTGAATGTGTCTATCTTCTTCTTCTTCTTCTTCCGCGGATAGCCCACCTCCTTCTTAATGAAGATTCTCGTGAACGTCAGTGCAGGTGCTATTCAGTTTCTAAAGAAAGAGGTGCTATTTCTAAAAAAAAAAAGGGGGGGCTTGGGAATTAAAAACTTAGGGTATGGTCAGTGGTTATTGGCAAAATGGCACCACAGCCGGTCCTTAAAGGCTTCCAGGCTAGGCGCCAGAACCACGGAATCTGGGAGGCTATTCCAATAACCAACAGTTCTCGGCACGAATGACATTTGATGGTAATTTGTACGAGAAAATGGGACTTCATAGCCCATGCAGTTTACATGTCTTGATGGTCTCCTTTGCGGGCGCATGAGTTCTATAAGCGTTGCGCAAACTGACAAAAGATTTCTAAAAGCGAACACGAAATAGAAGACGATAAAATGTCTATTACTCGTTCTATAAGCGTTGCGCAAACTGATTACAGAGTTCAGAAAGCGAACTGTTGTGTCGATTACTGCTTCTATTAAAGCATTGTGAAACTGGCCAAGGGAAAGCAACTACGATTTTGCCTCGTAATTTAAGCGTACGTACGAAGCGAGCGCGACACAAAGAATTACGTTCCAACGAGGTGGAAGGCGGTAATATGTCTGTTACTTGTTCTACAAGGGTCGCGCAAACCGATAATAGCTTTCTAAAAGGGGACTGTTATGTGATCACTCCCTCCAACCGAAATAAAAGACGATAATATGTCCATTACTCGTTCTATATTAAAAGTGTCGAGCAAACTGATAATAGAGTTCTAAAAACGAACTGCTATTTCGATCATTGCTTCTTTTGAAGCATTGTAAAACTGGCTGACGGAAGACAGCCATGATCATGCCTCGTTATTTAGGCGCACGTACGAAACGAGTGTGATAGACGAAAGGCAAGATGGTGATACTTCGATTACTTGTTCTAAAACGTTGTGCAACCTGAGAACAAAGTTGTCGAAGCGGATTCTCTAACAGACAAGCGATGTATGTCTTACTTATGCCATTTCTTGCAATAGCGAAGTAAGAATCACACCATAATGAGATAAAAGATTCTGTTGTGGTCACCCATTACAGCATGAATCTGTGCATATCAGAAAAATACCGGGATGAATTCAATGTTAATTGCGAGAACTCCTAGTTTTAGTTTACTACAATTTTTAAATTGGAGTTCAGTCAAGGGTAGTTCAGGTGTGGAAGTTCCATTTTCATGTGGGCTGTACACTAACATATTAGTACAGAGAGTCGGGGAATTGGACAAATGAATATCGTAGTATGAAATAGCCTTCAATTGGAAGATTGGACAAATTCTTTACTTGTGCATATAATTTCAAATGAGTTATAACCTAAGTAATATCAAAGTGGTCATCGTTGGTCATTGACTTTTATTGCCTGTGGCGGCTCCTAAAGGAGCCGTTTTTTTTACCGGTAGAGTGCAATGTCGAACTAATGAATAGTTCGACCCACAGGATTTTTTCCCTGCGGTGTGCTATGCAGGGTTTTTTTCTTTTTGTTGTTTTTTTCTGCCTTTTTTTTCTGTTTTCTTCGGAGGTAAATGTTCGCTGTAGATACGGAAACTATACTTTTCTTTGTCCATTGAGGTAGGTCAGACCTTGGTTGTGGACGTCATAGTAAAACCACGTGTTTTTTTTCTGGTCCTCGTTGTTTGTGATGAAGTCCACCTGACGGCATCGTTTTTCAGCTATCGCTGTGGTGGATGCCTAGTACTGGGCAAGGACCATCCAACGGCGGATAAGGAAAGGACTGCATCCGTTTTCTAATAAAAACAGAACCAGTTTAAAAGTTTCCTGGTCCCCTGGCGGCTTCTTCCAAAACATGAGTCTTATCTCTCTCGGCCATGATTTTAACGGAGGGAACGCTTCTCCGTCTATCGCCTTTAAAAGTCTTGTCCTTTCTTCGCCGATTTCCTTTCCGTACAAGAGCCGGACCTCGTCGCGATATAATTCCACGGACGCCATGTCTGCCAATAAATATTGGTTGTTGCGTATGTCACTTTATAGCACACCACTGTTTACACAAGTTGCCATGCCAATAACAATAAGTTACACTTTCCGCTTCAATGTCATTCATTCTTCTTCATTTGCGTGTAATTTATTCATTTCCAAGTTTGTCACACTTTCATAGTGGATGATTGTTGAAATTACGGCAACCAAATACTTTCGAATTTTTATCTTTATTCAGTTTTATCTTTTTCGGCTTTTAACTTTATACAGATAAAAAGATACTACCTATGGTTTAGCTAATTTCCTCTTTCTTGTTTATCTAGAGCAAATCATCCCAAAAAATGCCGAGTTGTAGAACACTTCGGTGAAAAGTTTTCTATGCGTTTCAGGGAATGATCACACCTCATTGTCACAGATCCTAATTAAGGTCTAACAATAGTAAACAAACACTTAAACCTTTTTTGCATTGATTTTAATACAGCGAAACCTGTATTAAGTGCGCGGCACCTTTTTAGACCGTAATTAAGGTTTGTAACAGTGAGTTGTGATAACTTTCTGAAACGCATAGATAAATCTATTTTTAATTGAACCGAAAAGAACATTTATTTGTTTCCTTGTTGACATTTAAAGAATAAGTGCTTAGAAACTCGATGTTTTGGCTGATTTCTTCAAAGCGCGGCGGTTTTAATTTTCTAACGTGATTGCCGATGTGCATGAATTTCTTTTTCTACGAACACCTGCAAGACAAGTGTAAAAATCTTCTGAATTTCGCAGTGGGGTAAAACAAAAGCAGAATAAGTAGTGTTTTCCTGGTTCGTCGCACAATGTGATTTCAAACGCTTCTTATATGACCAACAAATGAACTATTTACAAACCCTGTTTCCTATTAGAAATAGCAATTTTAACAGAGAACCCGCGCCAAAAGCGAATGTTTCGGGGTTAACGCTTAAAGAACGAGGCATAGTCATATTTGCATGGTTCTTGGAGTATCTTTCGGAGTCAAAGGTCTCGTTTTTGCACCGCGTCAAAAGCGAATGATAGTCATATTTGCATGGTTCTTGGCGTATCTTTGGGAGCCAAAGGTCTCGTTTTTACACCGCGCAAGAAGCGAATGTTTTGGTGTTAACGCTTAAAGAACGAGGCATAGTCATATTTGCATGGTTCTTGGCGTATCTTTCGGAGTCAAAGGTCTCGTTTTTGCACCGCGCAGCTTAAAAAACGAGGCATAGTCATATTTGCATGGCTCTTGGCGTATCTTTCGGAGTCAGGTCTCGTTTTTGCACCGCGCAAGAAGCGAATGTTTTGGGGCCACACGCTTAAAGAACGAGGCATAGTCATATTTGCATGGTTTCAGTGTTTTGTTTGGGCATTTTCATACTTGTATTGGGTCCGTGTTATGCCTACTATTTTCACTCTTCGCTGTTAATGAATGCAATTGTCGGATCGACAAGACTATCATACGGATCGTGCATACAATTATCCAATCGTTCGGATCGAACGAATCGACAACCCTCCTGTGAACATGAGGTCGTTAATGAGAGGCAATTTTCGGATCGACAGCTCCATTTAACGGGTCGTCTCTCTTTGTCGATCCTTACGGGTTGTACTGTGGCTTTTTCCGATCGTGTCAGTTAGAGAAAACGAGGAATATTCATGTTTGCCTTCTATATTGCGCAACACGCTTCCCGGTTGTTTATGAATGCAATTTTCGGATCGACAGTCTATTATACGGATCGTGGTTAAAATTATCCAATCGTACGGATCGAACGAACCGACAAACCTCCTATCAACATGATGGTCCTTAATGAGATGCAATTTTCGGATCGACAGCTCTATTTAACGGGTAGTCTCTATTTGTTGATCCGTACGGGTTGTATAGTGGCTTCTTCGGATCGTGTCAGTTAGAGAGTATTGGACATGAGTGGATTTTTACATGCTCAGATAAAGCTCTTTGAGAGCTTTCTTTCAAACCAAGAATTAGAAGAATAATACTGGCTCAGTGGAGAGTTTATATTAGGAGCAAAAAGATTTTTCCTTGTTAATTGTGGTAATTGATCGCAGTCAAGTTCTGTCACACCTGATTAACTTGGACACGTGAAATCCGCGAAAGCGTGTGCTGTTTGCACGCACATTTTAAGCGATTCTTCCAAAGTGGTTATATCAGTTATTTTTTACGAGATAATGAGAGTTTTCTTTCACCTAAATGCATCCTAAAAGCCAGTGTGTAAGTATTTTCGCGTAAGCGTACGTTTTTACTATTTTACTTTTTTACTTTTTCTCCCTTCTTCTTTTGGATCGGGGAAAGTTATAATGATCAGCAGTGTGCATTGTAATTCGCTCAGTAAACAAATTGTAATAAAGCTTGGATCTTGTTTGCAAAGCTCTGTTAATCCGGGGCTCTTTTATCAACATTATCACAATTGATACTGAGCTCTGGAGTTCCAGTTGATTTGTTTTCCTTGAAGGCATGCAGTTTGAGAAGGATTGTCAAATTCGTACTTTGGAAGTCATAAGGGGACAAGGATCAATAACGTTGGTTAAAATCCATGGTGAACAAAGGCTCAGAATTAACAATCCCTTTTTTATTATCATACCTGTTTACTTCTACAATCCATTGCTTAGCACTATTGCATTGCAATTTAAACTGTCCTTACTAATGAAAATTTCCCACCACCACATCGCATTTCTTTTGGCTTTCAGACCGTGGGTAAAGCTGGCTAGCCAACTAAGGAAGCCTCTTGCAGACAAGACCACTTGCCCAATTTGAGTGCACTCCACAAGTAAGGTCATTCCAGTACCCAGATGCCCTTTGAGGCAGATGGCCTGTATCCCCAGTCCACATGTTGCTGCATGGTTCCTTTGCATTCCCGTTTGGTTCATTTGGAGCCCAGTTCTTGTAGGCGGGATCTGAGTAATCAGACCAGAAGTAGGCCTTGGCAGATGAGTCCCACTTGAGTCCGATCCAAACCAGTTTCAATGACGGGGCTACTTTTCTGGCGAGCGCCAGGACGAAGTCGTTTTCTCGCACGTTGGTAATCTTGACCAGTTCACCTCCACACTCTTTGCAGTACGCCTGGGCCTCGGACCAAGTCATTGCCTTGTCACTTGCCAAGTAACAGAAGCTGTCGAACTTCACCCATCCTTCAGGACACAATGTCCCTGAAAGATAGATTAAAACGTTAACGATAAGTAGTGAAATGGTGCCTGGTAAGAAGTTTTTTCCTATACGAGTGCTGTTTCTTATTTCTAATTTATTCGACTTAAATGAAATGTCTTCAGTCTTTTGACTTTTATTAGGTTTTTCTCACAGTAGCGATGTTGATGGTCAGAACTATGTCATTTTATTTGCATTGGAAATTAATATCTTTTTTAATTTGAATATTGTCTAAATATTTCGAGTCTTAATATTTTTTTGACCAACGTGAAGTACTGATATGAAACTATCTTACACGGCGCTTTCAAAGTGATCTCTGGACCTCAAATCCAGCTATAGCGATCGTATCCTTTACTAAACCATCAATCATAATCACACCGACAACAAAGGGATCTTGAATAAGGAAACCGGTAAAGTGGATTCGAATCAAACGAACACAGGGCACTAATGTTCGGTTAGGCCCGTTGAACGTAATTTTCTGTATTTGGAATTGTCCGCTACGGTAATTCACTGCAGTAGAAAACGCGACGTTTCCCAGGACTTTCACCGTTTTCTTTATAAACCTTAAACATCTTTTAAACTTTTGACTTCGACGAAATAAATAAAAATAAACGTTCAAACTAGAATTCTCATCCTGGTGTACTTATTTAACTAACGAAAGAGAAAAGAGGAAAGGTCACAAAAGTTGGCACCTTCTTAGGCGTGTTTCTAACTCAGCTAAATCCTGTAAACTTTCTATGGTGACTTCTGCAAGCTGCCAATCTAATATTTTCTGTCATTTCTTACAGGCATTACTACCCTTGAGTTAAAATAAGAAATATGGTATGTCCTATCCTACTTACCTGAATCACCGGTACAGGCATCAGGACTGAAGACCCCAATGAAAATAAAGGCGAACAGGACAAACATGCTTCAGTTTTCTTCACCTGCAAATAAAGTGAATTCCGTTTTATGACGAAAAAAGAACTGTTATTTTTTTGTGATTGCCTTAAAAAGTACCAGAGTAGATCTAGATTTTGTAATAGACAGAAAAGTTCCATCAAAATTTCTGAGTGAATGCATCGGGCAGAATGGCTGGACATCGTTAATTATTCATAACCAACAAAGCAGCAAATTTGAATATGAGTTCACTTTCAAAAGCCCGGAATAAGAGAAGAAAGGGCCCAAATTGGCCATGTAGGTTCATAAAACTCGCTTTTCTGATTTATAGAAAGCCGAAACTAAACAACCCACGCGCGGCTTTTTGAAGACGAATAATGTATCTACGATTTAAGTGTAAAACGAAGAAGATTTGGAAAGTTTTAAGACTGTTCTTTTGCACTTGAAAATATAGATAAAACCAGCTTTTTTTGTTATGAAGGCCGTTTTCAAGAGCGATTTTCTTAAAAACTAAACTGTTCAGTCCTAAAACCCACGCGCGGATTATGGAAGATGGAGCTGTTTTCGAACATAATCCGTTTAAAGTTTGAAAATTGATGAAGAGGATAGTTCACAATCGCCGCGAATTTTAAAACTGATCTCGGTCCACCAGCTGATTCATTCGAAAACTTCCGACGACCAGATCACGCAATGAACAAACAAGAGAGCGAAAACGTCACGACTGATCGGGAGCTCTTCGAAACCCCGATCAACCCACTACTCATTCATATGGTACCTCCTTTTATTGATGAAATCTTCCCGATGTTTAACCTGCAAATAAATGGCGAAGCAGTGTATAAATGGAGAGATGTTTATGGGCGCCCGAGGACAGTGTTGACTTACTGCAAGCGAGTATTTTGCCTCCAAATGACGGAATCTGCTCGAGAGCGTGTTGGGAACACAACCGCCGAAAGCATTAGGCGATTGTGGCGAACTGATGCAATCCACCAAGGACGGGAAAAAGAGAAAAAGAATAAAAGCAGAGACTTGGATAAAACTGGCTAAAACACGGGACGAGATCAAGCAGACTCCAAACGACATGTTGGCACAGCTCACAGAAGACAACAGCAAACTTCGCGCGGCCGTGGAGGGAAAGGCGGCCGATTTGTACGACGAGATGCACCAGAGACTTGCACACTCTGGAAAAGAGTTTACAGAAGTAGGAAAGAAGCAGCAACACAGACATTTAACACAAATAAAGTAAGTCGCCTTTAATCTTTGCAATAAACAATTTGGTTACCAAGGGAAACACTGCACGCGAATATGGCTCCATGACCTGAAAAATATAGGCTAAGTAGAATCATCTTCTGTTATTTTTTTTTTGTAGGAAGAGAGCTCAAGAAGCACTGTGGTTTGCAGAAACGTACGGATTGATGCCCCAATCATTAATGCTCCAGGACAAAACTGGATTATTGCATGAAATTAACTTAAAGGAAACTCCAACAGGTAAATAAACTCCCAAACATATATTTAATTTGAACTCAAAGATATACACAAAACAGAGGGATAACTGTCCTCTTTTCACTTCCTTGACAGATGACGCTGAAAAGGAAAACACACCAATAAGTCAAAGACACCTTTAAAAAGCCGAAAGATGCTTAAACAGCAAATGAAGACTTTCGTTTACAGCGGTCAACTGGTTTGAAATTCGTGATCGTGTCTGAACGTGAGAGGGCCTATTATAAGATACTGAATCGAAAGCTAGCCAGAAAAAGAATTCATTGCACATGAGCCCAAGGTTGAATGAAGCATGGTTTTCAATATAATGCATAATAATCGTTCCACAGTATAATAAGGTGTATAAGCCGTAATCCGCAAAAATATTTAAAGCTGAAGAGAGTGACGCTACGAGAGCAGTACAGTTTTTTTTTCCAAGCCTGCTGGTAATTTTATATGCACCGTGCGAATGACACATAAAATAATGCAATCTGAGAAGAATGACGGGTGATAGGTACTTATATAGACCGGTAAACGTTTTGAATGTTTACAGTTGCATGGTTGATGTGGCAAAATACTTCTATTCTGTTAACAAGAAACCTTTTAAAGCTGTACCTGCCCCAGGAATTTTTGTTCTGCTTTTATTCCACCGCTATTAAAAAAAATTTCAAACAAATAGCATGCAGTCACCGCTCTTCAAAACTACAAAGAATTTAATATGTACCGAGTAGCTTAATTGGAGATGTACTCGTGCTCAAAGCAGGCATGCAAGGGATTGAGTGAGTTTACGTCATGTTTTCGTTTAAACGAGAGCCATGTTAGAACTAAAAACGTAGTTAAACAATCAACAGCGTTTTAGTCGGTCATTAAAGTTTTCCATAAATGGAGGGTCACTCGTTGACGAGCGCAAAAAAGCTCTGCGTTGGAGGCCTATCTAAACCAGTTTCACTATTCTTCTAATATTCTCTTTTCAAATTTAGGAACATACAGGAACTTTGCATGCAAATTCATGTAGTGCAGTCTTTAATAGGAGGTGCGAACCAGGTAAGTAAAATCGTACTTGTGGTGTGAAATAGAGCTCTACATAAAATAATAAAATAACCGAGACTTGTATTTGTGTGATCTTGAAATACATTGACATTAGGCTAACTTTTGTTTATTTCTAAAAAAGCCTCTCTTGAAAGCATTATCATTGTGTATTTGCTTAAAATTAAATTTATCAAATCAATTTCTGGAATTAAAAGTTATCATGTGCTGATTAAATTGTAGAAAACATTCTAAAAGGGAACTTCATGTGTCCAAAACTGAGATTCCGTGAAGGCAAAGCTTTCTCTTATCTAAGGTTATCCAATTTCCTTTCTGATCATCGCTGGTCAGTTATTGTCACCTCGTAAGCTATTAAGTAAGTGGGTCGTGTCAATTTTTAAATAGCATTTGCTGACATTAGACTTACCTCGTCAGCAATCAATGATTCGATATCTCTGGAACGTTTGGTTGTAGTTCTTCAGCCGTTCAGGAGTGAGCACTCAAGTGATGTATTGTTCATGAGTTGTAGGAAATAAGTGTGCACGGTTACATAACCAACATACCTTTTGAGGTGGTTACGGTTCACACAGTAACAGGCGCGATGAAAAATTATTTTGACTCGCGGTACAGTGAAAATGATTAAAGGTGGATAGACCGACAAAAAAACCTACGCCACCGCCAGTGACGAAAAATAACATTTCATTCTACTACACTAAATTTAGCTGATTTCGTGACAAGTTTTTACTCTAGTAATTCTTGGCTGGGGATAAAAACGCTAAAGTGGGTTTAAGCTTTCAATTTTATACATATGCGAAAATTCTAATGAGGAGGAGGCAATTCAAAACAGATACAATTTAAAGTAGACACCTTTAAAAAGCCGAAAGATGCTAACAGTACATGGAGACTTTCGTTTACAGCGGTCAACTGGTTTCGTAACCGTGCCGGTTAAAAGTTCCAATTCTGCTTTTTCTCGTGTCTGAACGTGAGAGGGCCTTATGTTGTGATACTGAATGAACGCTAGCCTGTAAAAGAATTCATTGCACATGAGCGCAAGGTTGAAATGTAAACATGGTTTTCAATATAATACATGGCAGTCGTTCCACAGTATAAGCCTTAATCCGCAAAAACACTTAAAGCAAAAGATGGTGACGCTAGCCTTCGAAAGCAGTACAGTTTTAAACACCACGCAAATGACACGTAATCTGATGCACTGTGAGAAGAATGACGGGCGATATGTTCTTACATAAACCGGTAAATGGTTTTTGACCTGATACTACAGTTGGTTGGTTGGTTCACGCACGTTGTTGCAAAATATTTTTATTGGTTTAACAAGAAACCTTCTAAAGCTGTCCCTGTTTCATTAATTTTTGTTCTGCTTTTATTCCGCCGCTGTTAACTAACGAAAACTGGAAACAAAAACTATCTTTGAGATTTAAATCGAATATTTCAAACAACTAGCAGTCACCGCTCTTGAAAACTACAAATAATTTATAATTTGTACGGAGAAGCTTAACTGGAGAAGTACTCGTGATCAAAACGAGCAGGCACCCAAGAGATTGAGAAAGATTTCGAAACGTTTTTGTTTCAACGAAAGCCATGTTAGAACCAAAAACATAGCGTTAAACAATCAAAGCATTTTAAATCGGTCACTATGACGTTTCAATAAATGCAGGTTACTCGTTGACGAGCGCAAAAGATCTCTGCGTTGAAGACTGATCTAAACCAGTTTCACTAGGGTCATCAATTCTTATAATATTCTCTTTTTAAATTTAAGAACATACAGGAACTTTACATGTAAATTCATGTGGTGCAGTCTTTAATAGGAGGTACGAACCAAGTAAATTAAATCATACATGTGGTGTAAAATAGAGCTCTACATAAAATAAGAAAATAACAGATTTGTATTTGGGTGCTCTTGAAATATATTGACGCACTTTAACAGTAGCCTAACTTTCGTTTATTTCTTAAAAAGGAACATCATCATTGTGTATTTGCTTAAAATTATATTTATTAAATCAATTTCTGGAATTAAAAGCTATCAAACGCTGATTAAACAGTACAGAACATTCTGAAGAGAAACTTCATGGTACCCAAGAACATCAAGTCTTCAAAACTAAGACCCCGTGAAGGCAAAGCTTTCTCTTATCTAAGGTTATCCAATTTCCTTTCTGATCATCGCTTGTCAGTTATTGTCACCTTGTAAGGTATTGCTTAAGTGGGTCGTGTGACTTTTTTTAAATAGCATTTGCTGACATCAGACTTACCTCTTCAGCAAACAATAATTCGATATCTCTGGAACGTTTGGTTGTAGTTCTTCCGCCGTTCAGGGGTGAGAACCCAAGTGATGTATTGTTCATGAGTTGTAGGAAATAAGTGTGCACGGTTACATAACCAACATACTTTTTGAGGTGGTTACTGTTCACACAGTAACGGGTGGAGTGAAAAATTATTTTGACTCGCGGTACAGTGAAAATGATTAAAGGTGGACAGACAGACAAAACAAAACCTACGCCACCGCCAGTGACCAAAATAACGTTTCATCCTACTACACTATTTTAAGCTGATTTCGTGACAAATTTTTACTCCAGTAATTCTTGGCTGGGGATAAAAACGCTAAAGTGGGTTTAAACTTTCAATTTTATACATATGTGAAAATTCTAATGAGGAGCAATTCAAAACTTCAGGCAATTCAAAACAGATACCATTTAAGGCAGACACCTTTGAAAAGCCGAAAGATGCTAACAGCATATGGAAACTTTCGTTTGCGGCGGTCAACTGGTTTCGTGACCGTGCCGGTTAAAAGTTCCAATTCTGCTTTTTCTCGTGTCTGAACGTGAAAGCGCCTTATATTATGATACTGAATCGAACGCTAGCCAGTAAAAGAATTCATTGCACAAGAGGAAGGTGGAAATGTAACATGGTTTTTAATATAATACATGGTAGTCGTAAGCCTTAATCCGCAAAAACACTTAAAGCAAAAGATGGTGACGCTAGCTAGTAAATTCATGTAGTACAGTCTTTAATAGGAGGTGCGAACCAAGTAAGTAAAATCGTACCTGTGGTGTAACATAGAGCTCTGCATAAAAATAATAAAATAACAGACTTGTATTTGCGTGATCTTGAAATGTATTGACGCACTTTAACGGTAGGCTAACTTTTGTTTATTCCTAAAAAAGCATTGTCATCGCGTATTTGCATTAAATTGTATTTATTAAATCAATTTCTGGAGTTAAAAGTTATCAAACGCTATTTAAATTGTAGAAAAGACTCTGAAGGGGAACGTCATTGTGCCCAACTAGACATTAAGCCTTCAAAACTGAGATTCTGTGAAGGCAAAGCTTTCTCTTGTCTAAGTTTATCCAATTTCCTTCTGATCATGGCTGGTTAGTTATTCTCACCTCTTAAGTCGCTACTTAAGCGGGTTCATGTGATTTTTTTTTAAATAGCATTTGCTGACATTAGACTTACCTCCTTAGCAATCAGTAATTCGCTATCTCTGGAACGTTTGGTTGTAGTTCTTCAGCCGTTCAGGAATGAGCACCCAAGTGATGTATTGTTCATGAGTTGTAAGAAATAAGTGTGCACGGTTACAAAACCAACGTACCTTTTGAGGTGGTTGCAGTTCACACAGTAACGGGTGGGATGAAAAATTGTTTTGACTTGGTGCAATGAAAACGATTAAAGGTGAATAGACCGACAAGATAAACCTTCGCCACTGGCAGTGATCAAAAATTACTTTTCATCGTACCTCACCATTTTTAGCTGATTTTGTGACACGTTTTTACGCCAGTAATAATTTTTGGCTGGGGATGAAAGCTCTAAAGCGGGTTCAAGCTTTCAATTTTATACATATGTTAAAATTCTAATGAGGGGTTTTACCTTTAGGCAATTCAAAACAGATACAATTTAAGGTATCATGGTACCCCAAAATTGACCACTTTTTATTTGTTTTAAATACGCTTTTGTCATTTTCAGATAGATATTATTCAAACCTCTTCTTTACAAAACGTTTCAGAGAAAGATCGTTTCTATGCAAAGTTATTGCCGAAGAAAGGTTAGGGCCATTGATTTTTTCTAATCACGTGTTGACAGTTATCTGTCAACAACGCCGAAAATATCATGCGACATCAGAGGGCCCTGATGTTTTGACATGAGATCGATTACGTACCAATTCCCGCGTTATCGAAGGGTCCGAAAAAAAGTAGGAAGAGATCCTGCCTGTTTGCCTCTGTCAAAAAAAACGGCAAAGCGTAAGTGTACAAAGAATTTTGCTTGGTGTAGACGGAAAAACTTTCCGCAAGCGACAAAAGCTCGTATCAGTTTATATTCAAGAAATGTGGTTGGAAGAACCTAGAGACGAACGCTGTGTCTGAGAGCCCGTTAAAGATACCGGCAGAGTCGATGGAAGACGCGGAAAGAGAAGAAGATGGAGAATACTGTGGAGAATCGTGGCAACGATTGAAAGGGAGAATGATCATGTTAGGCGAAACGCTCGCAGAAAAGCTCAATGAAGCTGTTTGTTGTCGAATTTGTCAGCCGGACGTGACCTTCCTCGAAAACGTAAGAAGTAATAAAGAAGTTTATTGTTATCCAACTGCTTGCATTTGTGACAGGACGTTCTCTCTTAGATCTTGAGCCGAGTGCGTGGCACCTTCTTGTCGGGTTTCAACGTGCTTCCCTTTCGCATTTAGGGACCGTGCAATAATTACCTGGAGAGGGGGAGGGGGGTTGGGAAACCAGAAGGGGGGGCATAGGGAAAAATCACAACTAGAGAGGGGGGTCGGATGTAAAATTTAATACATACAGGGGGGGCATTACTTTTTTCACTCTTTTACACAAACTGGAAAAGTGGTAGAAGAGCTATTAGAGTTCAAACATTCATACTTGCTTACACTGGAATTAAACTGGGAAAAATATCGACTCCAGGTGCTTTGATCTCTAAACTGGCTGATTATTTGATATTTTCCTATCTGTATGCAAAAACTATACTGTAACGTTGAGAGGAAGTAACAATGCGCAGAGCATCACGGTAAGTGACGACGTGTCTAGAAATTAACAGTAAACAGTGAAACAAAATTCACTGTCACTGTTTCATTGTCAAGCCGCTTTTACTTCTGCATTTCATTATTTACCACTCTTTTCACTTAATTAATTGCCCTTGTTTAAGGAACATAATTTTAGACGTCTTCCGATATCGTACTACTTTCGGCTTTGATTGTGGGCGAGACTGGTTTATCAACTAGGGAAGCTTCTTGCAGAAAAGCCCATATCGTGAAGAGCTCAACAAGTGGCGTCATTCCAGTGTCTAGTAAGGCCTGTTAGCGCAGTTATCATGTGGCCGCATGGTTCACGTTCTTGTCCATTCGGAACATCATTTTCTGCTTTCTTATACTGTTTTAGCAGATTTATTTACAAATGAGTTAAAGGACGGTGATGGCAAGGTTGCATACGTCTCAGTGAATGATTTGGAACAAGAACAAGAAATGAAATAAATGTCAGGCCAATACAATTAAGGATCGACGTCAATTTGGCGTATTTTGTGATCAAGAAACCCTTGAAATTTACTGAGCTTACAGCTTAGGTGGGGAGTGGCACCTTAGCTACTAATAAGTGCCTGTTTTGATCAATTAACTAAACCTTGTAGCAATCAAGGATGTAGCAATCATATCATGATATAATAGAATCGTTGTAGAACATTCCAACATGTTCGTCTCTCATATTTATTTCCAGGTTTGGTCATGAAAATCAGTCCTTGCTAATCTCGTACCCAGATCACACTTGTAAGCTACCGACAGTGGAAGATTTGGGTGCGAAGTTAAGTCCTTGTTTGCCACATGCTGTCTCAAGTGGTAAATTAAAATGTCATTCTCCATGTCGTCGGCTTCTGCTTACTTGACACATATAAGAATTTACAATGAAAAGAAGAATAATGTATTGATCACTGCTGGAATAAGCTATGACTACGGCTTATGACCGTCTTTTGTGTTTCCTTTTTAACTAGCGACCACAATGAAAGTTCTTCTAGGTGACCGCCCAAACCTGCTGGGATAGCCAGCATAACGTATAAGAGAAATGATCGTTTACGATGGACTAATCTAAACGGTAGTGATTTGAATGAGAGAAAAGAAAAGGGCTGTATAATGGTCAAGTTGTTACTCACGTTAAGGGAGATCGTGGTTTATTTCGAACTGACGTTTTGCAAGATTAAGACGAATCAGTCATTGCTTTTGTTCTAGTAATCCCCCCACCCCACCCCCCAACAAAGGAAAGAAAACCAGTCCCATTCCCCTACCCGGTTTGCGTTCTCAAGGTTGGCTTCAAGCATGATAAATAAATGATAAATAATTTATCCACAGCATCTATATCTTTCCTGTTGTTATTAAGCGCTTATGCGTCGTCAATACTCATGTTTCATAATAAACAATGCGCAGAGTAGCACTGCAACTGACGACTGGTCTAAAAAAACATAGTAAACAACGAAACAGAATTCACGTTTACTGTTTTATTGTCAAGCCGGCCGGTTTTAATTTTACATTTTATTGTTTAGCACTTTTTTAACTTAACTAATTGTCCTTTGTAATTAAGAATCGCACGTTTAGTCTACTACATCGCACTACTTTCGGCTTTGATCGTGGATGGGTAAAGGTAGCCTCTTGCAGACAAAGGCAAAATCGTGGCGAAGTCCACAAGAAAGGTCATTCCATTTTGCGCTAGCGCCCACAGACTTAGTCATCATGTGGGCACAAGGTTCATGTGCCTTTCCATTCGGCTCACCTGGTCCCCAGTTTGTGTAGATTGGAACGGAGAGATCAGACCAAAGGAAGGCTTTTCGGCCCGAGTTCCACTTGAGCCCGATCCAAACATGGTGCTTCGACGGAGCTTTCTCCCTCGCAAGCGCCAGGACGAACTCGTTCTCTTCTACGCTATTGATTTTCACTAGTTCTCCCTTTATTCCTTGGCAGTGTGCCTGAGCCTGGTCCCAAGACTTGGGGGAGCTGCTTACCAGATAACAGTAGCTGTTGAACCGCGTCCAGCCACTGGGACAAGGACCACCGGAAAACGAGTGGAAGTGGCTTCAGTGTCCATTGGTGTTATGTCCGTTATATCAACATTGAAGATAAAACTGGACATATTTATATGATCACTCATTTCCGTCCCTGAAAATATTTCAGCTACTGTCTTCAAAAAAAATTTGAAAAACAGCTTTTAAGTGATGAATAGATGGACTCAATAATCTTAAACACGTTTCCTCTAATTTCGTAATTGTGTAACTTCTTCTTTCTTGGAATTACGCTATTGTAAGCTGAATAAATCAATCAAAGTTACCAATTGAAAAAAGTTTGTTTTACCGAAGTAATGCAAGGTACAGTACCTGTTTTCCTGGCATTTTGTGGTAATTCGTAAACTGTCATGAAATTGGGTGATTTTCGGGAGGAGTTTGCAAGTTATAGACTGCTGACAGTCCATCACCTTCCCCATGTTAGATATCTGTTTTATCTGTTATCACACCTGTGTTCCAATCGTGTTTGTCAAGGTATTACTCCCAATAATCAGGTTATTTATTTATTTCTCTCTCTCTCTCTCTCTCTCTCTCTCTCTCTCTCTCTCTCTTCTACACGAGTTAGCGACATTTTTGAATTGGCGCTGTCTGAGCTGAGAGAGAAATGAATAGATCTAGTTTTTCAGTTTCAGTTGTGACTGAATTTTAGTGGGCTCGAATTCCTTTGACTATTTTGAACCGTGAATACTGTACGAAATTCGATGAAGTCCCGATGGAAAACGCTGTTTCCCTTTGCTTTAGGCTATTTGTTCTTAGAAGGATAAATTTAAACTCGAAAGCGTTCGGATTTTGAGCGAGATTATATTACCACCTTCTCAAGAGATCAGAGGTCATTGCACTAGCAATTACACGAACGTGTTTCTGTCCAAACATTTACTTGATCTAGTATTGTCAAAATAAGCCCTAATTTAGCCTGACTATTGATTAGCAGAGGCTTTGGATGAAAACTAGTTCATAGAAGAAAACAAAGTTGGACAACCTTTGATATTAAAAAATGATTTTAAAAATTATGAAATTCAAAATCGTTTCGGTCGTACAACCTAAAAAAAGTTTTGCTTGTTTTTTATTTGAAATATATATAATAGAGAGATGACTGAGTGGAATAAACGCTCCCTAAAATAGGATGATAAGCTGACAGAAAGAAAGGCGGGCTGCTTATCTAATTTTTTCATTTAGTTTACTTACCAATCGCTTTCTCGATGTTTTCCAGTATTCCAGGGTCCTCCTCGAGCTGATCGTTAAACACTTAAAGGAAACGTTTCAGAGACATTGCGATATAAACCATGCCAGTAACATTTCATAATGATTTGAGAATAAATGTCCAGTAATATAAGGATCTGAAGCAAGTTGAGACAACTACAGATAGCATATTTCTGTGCTGAAATGCGTAACCATTAGTCAGAATTGCTTTCCTCGGGCCCATTTGCCTTTGTTTTGCTAACTTCTTGATGGAAAAAGCGAAAAGAAGAATTGCAAAAAAGTCTAAAAGAAGCGCAGCTGCACATTGGGTAGATCTCTATTGTAACTTCTCCAATACACTTCGCTGTAATTTTTCTACTCTGAAACTTTCCTGGTAAACAACAGAAATTATTTTATTTTAGAATATGTATTTCAGTGTCAAACTTGCGTTCTTTCCTAACCCAGAGTCTGGCAAAGAGTTGCTCTGCCAATTCACTAACAAGATATAGTGAAAAAATATCATGACCTGAGTTACCTTAGTAACCCCGTCCAGCCGTACAAGCCAAGTTCAATCACTGTTTTCTTCTCACTAACTCAAAGCTAAGCTAATCTATCTCACAATGCTAGCATGTCCCAGGAAATTTCACTGCGTGGCGTTTGTAGATGCGTAAATCTACGGCTTACCATCAAGGTCAGTCACCGATGCGCTGAACACTGCTCTAGCAAACATAAGAACGGCAAGGCTGGCAAGATACTTCATGTTGCTTCGTCTGCAAACACCAGCTGCAGTGAGCTTCACTCGCTGACTTGGATCATGAATAACATGGGATCACTGCTCTTTAACTTTTATAGCTGGACTAGATCCTGGTTTGAAATAACAAGACACTCATGTTCAAGGGGCGTAACTTACATATTTCCGTTTGCGGCAAATCATAAACGTTGGACGTAACTCATCGGTGCTCGGTCGCCTAGTAATGTGAAAGGACCTCTCGACTTAATGCTTCGTTTAATGTGTTGATCATAGCAGCTTTTTGCGTGGGATGTGTTTTGAACATGAATTTTCGCTTATTTAAGTTAACATCTTCCTTGCTTGCTTGCTATACAACATTCCTTTTTGACATAACAAGGCATTTTATTCAAGAGGGCACAACGGCTGTTTTTGGGTTTGAGACTCGGTCGCATAACATCCACCTTACTTTCTTGCTCTTTTGCCTAAATTTTCTCTTTTCTAAAACTTTTTAAACTGCTGTGTGAGAATAAAAACCTTTCTAATTTGTACTGTCAACCAATATTACACAGGGGAACACAATGCGAGAAATCCACCCGCACGCGAGCATTAATAATTATCAGTTCATGGTAATTCTTGAAATACGCCATTTCCTCAGTCTCAACCTTCAGTTACAACTAAACCTTCAGCTACCTGTCATGCTTATGGTAAACACGTCTTCGACCTCCTTTACCTCCTTCGCCCTATTATACGCAGAATAGATTGCTTTCGAAATCATTTCTTAGGTCAACAACGGTAGTCATAAACAGGGTTTAAAAATTTCCACTATGAATGCTCAACTCAGCCTTATGAAAGTCCTGAAGTCAACATATATTTGTGTATTTAAGTAACTTCAGCTATACTATTGAATTTTCTCTCCTCTTGTTTGGAATAATGAATGACTTGGATCATTGCTACCTAGCCTTTATAGCCTGACTAGATTCCTTGACTTTCAGTAATCTATGCTACTTTACTTGGATTTACTGATTCTAACTTGTTGTAATGCACATAGCTTTTGATTGCCATAAGAAGAATACAAGCCATCTGCATTAGACCAAGAAAATCCTATACGCTAAATTCAAACACGTCTTAACATATATACTAAATAAGTTGTGCTTTTAAGGAAAAATAAAATGTCAAATGACAACACACTCATATTCAAGAGAGCGCTGATGATGTTTTCCGGTTTTACATACGTAAATCGTAAACGCAAGTAAATCATCAGCGACTGTTGCCGGGTAATGCATAAGGACCTCTCGACTCAAATTGTTTCATGCTTCGTTCAATATTTTGATTATAACAGATGAAACACAATATCTTTTGAACTTGACTTTCGCTTTGCAATGAGCTTCTGTTTTTATTGGAAACATAAATGAGGCTGATGACTTGCGTCACCCTGAAGACCAACAATCACCTAAAGTGCCCACAAAGTGACCAAAAAACACCTCACGCGAAGTGAAAAATTAATATCGCTACCATTTTCCTATGTGTTTTTCCACTGCAAACACTAAATTCTGACTGATCAAAGTGTACAACATTAAGTAAATGAGATATTCGACGACACAAATACTAAAACAACTAGTAGACAAAACGCGGAAGTCAAGTTAAACAACAGAAACGAATATAAAACAGCCGATCTCGTTAATTAGCGGCAAAGGGTAGTGATACACAATACCCAAGCCTTATCCCCCGCATACACGTAGGCCAAAACACCTAACCGTGGATGGTGGCGTAATTTTTATGTGCGTAAGGAAGTATATTTATCTGCGAAAATAAAGAAGAGCCTGTCTATGAACAGACTACCCAAAGGTTAAAAGCGCAAGCCGTTCATACATTGTCTCTAATTTCATTTACGCACGTTAATTCACGGTCATCCCGTTAATAAGACCGGTTTTTTTAAGGCCGGTAGATGGCCGAAACAATGGATTCCACTGTAATTTGGTAGACGTACAACTTTCTGTACAATCGACCCACGTCGGTTTCAAGTGGTTTAGAATATGTTTATTATATAGAAACCTATGTGCACCGAGGACTTATACCTTAATTTGCGCTTATCACTCGAGCTAGAGAGGCATCGTTACATGTATGATTAACCGAGAACATAGTATTAGTTTAGGTTAAGAGCTACGGTTATTATACTGCGAGTCCCTTATCTGAAACAAGGTCCATGCTAAGTCTATCGGATCGGACCTTCCTAAGGCCATCACATATGCAGTCACTGAGCAACTTACTGGCCCTATAGCGTAATCACTTTATTTGAGGCTCTAAACCACTGTTTGCGGCTTAGCGGTTACCAGGATAGCAAACGTCCACTTATGTTGTGTGGGTGTAAATAAGCGGTTACCAGGATCGGAAGAGCCCAGTTATAGTGGGTGGACACAAGTCGTGCAGACTGCTGTTTTCCGTGTAGGTAACCAGAACAACCTACATGTATGATTAACCGAGAACATAGCATTAATCTAGGTTATACGAGCTACTGTTTTATTCTGCTTGTCCCTTATCTGAAATAAAGTCCATGCTAAGTTAATCAGATCGAAGTTTCCTAAGGCCATCAGATATGTGCCTCAAACAGTCTCAGTGCCTCAAACAAAGTCATTGCGCAAAAGGGCCGCTGTTAGTCGAGCGAGAAGCCACGGTTGTGTAATTTGCCTGCAATTAGCGGTTGCCAGGATGTCAACTAGCTTATGTTGTGTGGGTGTAAATTAGCGGTTGCCACACAAGTCGTGCATACTGCTGACTTTTCCGTGTATGGAACCAGAGCAACCTACCGTTAATCATGCTGAACAGACCTCGAATAGATGTAAACACGATAGCGCCGTTTGTGACGAATTAAATAGTTTGGAGCTGAAATAGACTTTTAAAAACACACACGATCAGTTATCCAGGCAGAGTCGGTCACGATTTTGAAGTTGCAAAGCTATAAGATCTCAGCCGGTTTGATCAACTAACTCGCATTTTATGACAGATTGATTGCTTGTTTATCGATTGCCATGCCTTACTTCTTGTTTGCCTGATGAAGTAACTGTTAAATATTCCAAGTCAGTCTGGAAAAAAGCTGGAAATATCAATTCTCCAAACTAGCCTCCAGCCATTCCTGAAAATTGTGCTATGCGTCAACATATTTTTCCACAATCACAAACGTTTTCACGAAGTGAGGCCATGTTTATTTTTGCTGCCGAGCAGCGGAGTGCCGACAATATCGTTCAGCTAGTAAAAAATTGTCGTATGTATTTAACAAATTATTCCACGAGGGCTTGCTGGATATCGAATGATAGATAACCAACGAGGCGCGTAGCGCCGAGTTGGTTATAATCATTCGATATCCAGCAAGCCCGAGTAGAATTGTTGTTTATTAAAAACTCAACCACTGTAATTGTTATAAAATCAAGAAGAAAGAAAAAAATGAGAAAAGAGACAAAAGGGGACAACACTCGGTCACACGACTGAGCGAAAAAGGGGCCAAAACTGCGACGTGTTGCAGCGTTTCTTTCCAAAGCCGAATGAATCGATGAAACTGTCCGATGTGAACGAAGTGGCACAAGTTTTGGGGAAAAATCTTCTAATTATTGGCTCTGAAATGTGTTACGTGTTTGATTTTTCTTGAAGCATCGTTGTAATCATCGTTCAAAGCAGATTGAAACTGTATGACTTCACCATATTAGCTGCGGGAGTTGAACCGAACAAGTTTGTACTCCGTTCGCACAACGGCGCCATCATGTGCGGTCGACATGTGCCTGTTTGATCGAACTGAAGACAGAATTGAAGACAGAAAACTTGAAATGGCAATTTCTATGCAGCTCGGAAACAAGATCACTGTTGTGAGGAAGGTCAGAATTCACCACCTTAGTTTGTGAAACGCAAAGCACAAAACGCAGTTGTTCTCAGTGCGGACGGAATGGTAAAAACAACAGTCAAACAACTAGCAAAGGGATTCAACTCCTTTTACATGGCATCCGATTTGTATGTAAACATATGAAGCATTTGGACCACAGAGCTACAACGAGAGCAGGTAAACCAGTGCCAGTTTTGCGTGGTATAGCCGAAAAAATGTCGCCCTTCCTTCCTTCTTGGTAGTTTGTTCAGTTTTTGTTTAGATTGCTTCTTGATTTTCGTACTGACTCGCAATGGATGTGTGATAGCTTTTATTAAATGCTTCTCTCCCATTTTACTGTGTTTTATTCTATGTCTTGTCTTGATATTTCGGAGTGGAAAGCCTTCCTGACAAAACCTACCGTTTGTAAAACGTTAATGATCGACGTAATAATTTTAAACACAACGCTAAGTGCTTAAATTTCTATTTGTACACAGTTTCTTGTCGTCCTAAGAAGTCAGGCACTCGGGAAGAATTTTGATTTGTGTCTCTCTGACACTGTTGGAATTTCTGCTTAATTTAAATTCGCCCCAAAGTGATTTTTCTCGTTTATTTTCTCGCCGTGTTGCTCACGGGGAAAAAGAGTTTCAGCTCACTTTGTTGTTGAGTGTACATTGACCATGTTTGGTCACAGCAGGTATGCTGATAGCCTAGCTCCGTTCAGCCAATCAAAATGCTAGAAATCCAATATACCTAGTCCAGTTTTTAATAAATGCGTCTATGCGATAACGCTTCGTGGTCAAATTCTTTAGTTTCCGTCTGCGAAATCATTAAGAATCTTATGTTGGTTGTCTTACCAATCACCGCTATATATATAGTTCCTTAAAAACAAAAAAATCCCAAACACGTACTTGAAGCTGTTATCCTTTTACGCATAAAACGAACACAGGATGTTATGCAAATTCTGACTCAGCTGTTAATAAAACTTGAACTCAGTTAATCGCTTTCTTTTCTTTTTTTGCTACTCATGCAGACCCAATATCACTCTTGAAGATAATACAGAATGTGAGCATCTCAAATCAAAAGCACAAAAACGATCAAAACACAATCGAATGAATAAAATGCTTCATGTATGATTTGAATTATTTGAGCTCGGGACTACATAATTGCCATGTATATACATGTAGGGCCTGTTTTGAAGGCGCATGTTTTTCTGTTTTCTTGTCTTTTGTGGCTTATTTGGCTTGGCAGTAGATGAACGAAACGAGAACATGTTAATTTGTATTCGAACGTGTTAAATGTCGGCTAACACTGGGGGACTAGTCCCTGTGACTAGTCACAGGGACCAAGTCTCTTCATTTGAACTACCCATTTTCCTCAAAAAATGTAGAATGGATGAGATATAATCTTACGGCGAGACTGATTTATTGCCAGGGAATTTAACGAGCGAGACTGCGATTATCGTTTGACAGCTCAACACAATAGCACTACGAGTAAACTTGAGGAAACCGGCAGTTTGGTGACCATTTGGTCAAGTTGCTTATCAGTCATTTTTTTTCGGCTGGAAGTTTACTTTTCCTCCACTGATCAGTTGATAACTGGTATAAAATGAAGAAGCTCATAAATAGCGCTTTTTTGTGGAATGACAAAAGTCATAATTAGTGTGTGTGACAAATAAAAAGATAACATCAATCATCAAAGGAAGGAGTGTGGTTGAGTGAGTGTCAAATCACCCAGCATTACTTTTCCGTGGAGTAGCACTCAGGGTGGTTCTAACTTTTAAGTGTGTGGATAAACTTATCGTATGACCGTTCAGATGAGTACAGATTTAACAGAATCTCGCCAGGATGGCCATTCAAGAGACTTGATGGTCTCTTGCAAGAGTTTGTACAACCACTGTTTGAGTGAGAACGGATTCAAACAATTAAACTAGGAATTCAAAAAGATCACGGTCGTACCTTGACGACGGCAGTCGCTTCTAAAGCGAGAGGGTCTAACTCAGTACAGAATGAAAGCGGATTTCATGAAGATGGTGTGGTCCCTGAAGGGACTAAATAGTCGCTTCAGAGATCTTCAAATAATGAGACAAACACTGTGTTTGTCTCATTAGATAGCCGTGCTCAACGATGATACGTCGAATTCACTTCAGATGAGTCCCACAAAGAAACCTGATTCTATATGAGATAAGATGACACTATCATTCATCCTTGTCGGGATAGCAGTCTACGTAAATCTGGCCATTGTAATCCACAAAATTCTTTTGTTTGATATATAGAAACAACGTACAGTAAAGTGGCTTCTCTAGCGATAGCGTTAAGACTCGAACAGTCCCGACCCACCACAGTCTACCATTTTTTTAATAAAATATATTATTCAACTTCAGCTGGGCAACTTGTTTGAGTAAATATATTGTCTCGTTTGTCAAAATCAGTGTTTCTGATGTTTGATTTGCATCAAATGGGCAACGGAAGTTGAACCTATAAAAAGTAAACGTTAAACGGGAAATGTATAAATCAATTGTTTTCGTTCACTGTTCTATTGACTATTTTTCCATCTCTGTCGACGTTTCTTGTGGCCCAGAAGTTGGGGATTGTTGTTTTTAAGGCGTAGCCAAGGAAATGATTACAAAAACGAAAGAAGAAGAAGAAGGAAGCGTTTTCCTCGTACGCTTAACACCCCGAGGACTGATAAACCATTTATAATCCATAAAAACTAGAATGAAATCCTCGGCAATCTTTTAAGCAGCGAGCTCCCAGCCTCCCCACCCCCCCCCCCCCCTCAACCAAACAAAAACAAACAAAAAAACAACAACTTCTTCCTATACTTCCATCGCTGTGTCATTCCACTATCAAGTAAACAAGCTACTTTAAGTTGGCTAGCACTGTGCTAGATGAATTCTGAATTCCTGATGAATAATTTGTCAACAGCCTCGAGCGATGTTTTATTTCTTTTGTAACTGAGCGTTTATCCACGGTCGATGCTCACGTTTCATAATATCACGAAACAATGCACGGAGCATCATGCTAAGTGACATTGGATAGAACAATATACTGCAGGTAAACAAAGAATTCACGATCACCGTTTTATCGTCAAGCCGTTTTTATTCTTACACCACATTATTTAACACCGTTCTTTTCTTTTAAATTACATTTTAAATTGTCTTTAGATCAGGGACGATCCTTCGGTAAGTTTAATATTGAAATAATGAACCAGAAATCCCGTCACATATTGCGTTTAACTTTCGGCTTTGATCGAGAGCGATGTTGGGTTGTCAGCTAAGGAAGCCTCTTGCAGACAAGACCACAGGGTAAGTGTGAGTGCACTCCACAAGAAAGGTCATTCCAGTTCCCTGTAATGCCTCTGTGCCCAACAGTCCACATGTGGCCGCACGGTTCCCCAGCAAATCCATTCGGTTCATGTGGAGCCCAGTTAGTGTACACTGGAACTGAGAGATCAGACCAGAGGTAGACCTTGAGACTCGCGTCCCAGTTGAGGCCGATCCAAACCTGCCTCACTGAAGGCGCGGTTTTCCTCGCGAGGGCCAACACAAACTCATTTTCTTCAGCGCTGTTGATTTTCACCAGCTCTCCTCTCAGTGCACGGCAGTATGCTTGAGCCTGATGCCAAGTCTTGATGGAGCTACTCGCTAAATAACAGTAGCCGTTGAACTGCGTCCAACGAAGGGGACAAGTCCGATGAGTACCTGCAAATGATTAGAAATATAGTTAGTTGTCTGAGTAATAAACGGCATAAAACTTCATAGCCCAAGCGACAAAAGCATTCAGCTGTGGAGTTAAAAAGTGCTTTGTTAATTTTGTGATTAGTTGGTCTTCAGAATGACTAGAGCATCGGGCTTGCCCCTCCATTTTCATAAAATGTGAAGTTTTATTAAATCTTTGAGTTCTACATGTAGATGCTGTAGTTCGCCGAAGTCAAAGCAAAACTGATCAGCCTTTTCAGTACCTGATACACAGAACATCATGAAGCAAAGTGCTAGAACTGATAATAGTGTCATCTCAATTTTCCTTGAGGCTCTTGCCGATCTCAGGAGGATTTGATTTGTATTTCTCACCGTCAACGAAAGAATGAGACAGAGAACAGTGATGACGCGACTGTATACGCCTTGAGCAGTGAACGAGTCGAAACAAGAACCAGGAGGGAAGTAAACATTACGCCAGGAGAATGAGCATCTACAAGTTCGCGTTCTGTCTTTGTGATCCGATTTTACTTGAACCAGCAGCTTTTATGGACAAAGACTCCTTACTTCAAGTACTATTGCTAAGTGACCGTTTTGATCAACTAACTTTCGTTTTGTGTTGTTGTGTTGCTTCCTTCGTTTTCATTTATTTGCACTGCGTTAGTGGATGTAGCAATTCATTTTTGCATAATAAAAGATTCGATGTCAAATTTTTGTTTATTCGAAGGGAGCAGTCTCGAACGACTCCCGTCCCGTAATGATTAAAAATTATTCATCGAAGTGGAGGTGAATACTGGTGGATACATGCCGAGCCTCGGAGAGGCGAGGTAAATACTCTTCAACGACACTGTGGTGAATAATTATTCTAGAGTATACCAAACCAGTGCATAGCCAAAACTCGCGCGCGAAACGTTTGGGAGACGAATTCTTGACAGATATTATTCCGAGTTTTAGTAGCCAATCATGCAGAGCGCGACAAAAACTCTGACCACTGGTTTGGTATAAACAATGTTACATATTTTTATTTTAATACAAATTGAGAGGTTTGGGTGGTATATTGAGATATCATTCCGTAGTCGATCCTTTCCCTTCTTTTGACACCTGTCTTTTACGATCATTCGCAGTGGACATAGGAATGTTGATCACATTTGGAATAAAATTAGACCATCCATGATCGCGTTTTATTCCTCTTCAAAACAATGATTATCATGGACGTTCGCGTGTAAGCGACAACACGTAATGGACCACAACTGCTGGGAAAGGTGATCGCCTTGAAGAAGTAATCGATAATACGATTAAGAAGTTTTAACTTTTATGATCAGACCAAAAAACGTAACGACATTGTGATCAATTTTTTTGCTTGACAGAGGTGGCCGTTTACGAGAAGTGGTCGCTTTTGGTAAGTTTCGACTGTATGAAATGTCACAGTCAGAGACTGAAGAACATTTTAATTCGTAAATTTAAATATAGGTTTTTGACTTTTATAACTTATTTTGTTGGCGAACAAGATTCCTGCATGTGAGCCGAGGAACGTCAAAGTGATTTACGTATTTTAATTTTCTTCAACTTCATTGCCACGTCATGTATCAGTTCTCGCGCACTTCAGCTGTCACTTAACATGGCAAGCTTTAAATTATCGTGGCTGTTTACAAGCACCGTAATAACACCACTGGATTTGTAAAGGATCAAGTAAGACACTAAAATCGGAAATCTTACAAGATAGAGCTGTCCTTGCGTGTCCTGCATGGCCGGTTAAAGCAGTTTTGTTGCGGCTTTTATCACTCGAGGTCCCATTCATAGTAAAATATAGTTGAAAGAACTTAAATAAAGTGAAGATTGATAGTTTCATTTTAAACTGCTCTAGATATTTCTGTTGCTTTAATCTCCAACTTCAAATCTCGTGAACGAATTCGTCTCATAAACCACATCTGGGCTGGCGTAAGTGACGGCATCCAATCAACTCTGCTTGAGAGCTGTTGCCGTTTCGGAGAAGTGGTCGCTTAGTGAGTTTCGACTGTATGAAATGTCACAGTCAGAGACGAACTTTTTAATTCGTAAGATTAAATATAGGTTTCTGACTTTTTCAACTTATTTTGTTGGCGAACAAGATTCCTGCGCGTGAGCCGAGGAAAGTCAAAGTGATTTACGTAGTTTAAGTTTCTTCAACTTCATTCTCTCTCTGGCCTCGTCAGTATCATTTGTCATGCACTTTATCCTCGGAATTTTTATGGCAAGCTTTAAAATTATCGTGGCTCTTTACAAGCGCCGTAATAATACCATTGGATTTGTAAAGGATCGAGTAAGACACTAAAAGCGGAAATCTGACAAGATAGAGCCTCCTCTCCATTTAAAAATCTCTAAAATGATAGGCGAGAGCCCTGGACATATTTAAGGAGATTCCACCCACCTAAACCCCCATGCCACGCATTTTGGCACATTTTCCTTCTCTTGATTAAAATTCAAAATGTGTTGCCATGAAGGATCTCACATTACTTTAGGCTACCTTAGGCAGCTTCTTGCGGACAAAAGCCCAGTTGTTATGACACGCTGCCAGATAAGGTCATTCAAGCAACCTTTTACTCTGAGAAGGGGTCTTCCTGTAATTTGCACAGTCTTGCGTGTCCAGGATGGCCAGTTAACGGTTAAAGGAGTTTTGTCGCGGTTTTTATCACTCGAGGTCCCATCCATCGTAAAATATAGTTGAAAGAACTAAAATAAAGTGAAGCTTGATAGTTTCATTTTGAACTGTTCTAGATATTTCGTTGCGCTCCTCCAGTAAATCTTCGCTTGTAGATGCAATCTTAAGACGTATGGTCAAAGAGCGTTTTCATATATTGCACCAGTGTTATGGAACTCTCTTCCAGAGGATATGAGGAGCTGCAAGTCGGTGACTACTTTTAAAACTAAGCTGAAGACCTTTCTTTTTAAGCGTATTTTTTAATTGACACTCCATAATATAATTTTTTTTGTTTAATTGTAAATATTGTCAATTCTATTAATTAATTTTAAATATTGTAAAGCGCTGTTCCTGTAGAAACAGCGCTATATAAATTATTATTATTATTATTATTATTATTATTATTATTACAAGTGAGACCGGAAAACAATATTATAATTATTAGTTAATCATTAGTAATACACTTCTCATCAAATTAGAACCAGTGTTTCATAAATTTTAAATAAGCCTCTGTTGTAGGTAATATAAACTTAAATATCTAAGCAATTTAAATGCTTTATTCAATAAGTGATTTGAAACAGGGATACTATAGTGCAATACGTTTTCTACAGTGTAAGACGCTCTCGCACTCATATTTTTCTCCTTATATGATAAAATGAAGCTATAGTTGAATAATGATGATGATGATGATGATGATGATGATGATGATGATGATGATGATGATGATGTACCTTATTTACTTGTATTAATTCCCCGGGACGTTTAATTAATAGTAGGAAGTAGTGGACCCTAAAACATCCCAGGGCATTGCTTTCTTTCTTGACTGTCCAATAGTGGTAGTTACTCAAAAGGAGTAGCTTACTGGAGTTAATATGAAATATAATTTAAATTACTGTAAAAGCTCTAATAAGTCCTGCACTCTAATACGCCTTCTTACCCACTACTTGCTAATTACAAATAAGTTATTTGCTTACAATTATGTCATGACATTGGGGCTTGAAAATTATTTTATGTTTCGACTGATGCCGGGGATTATTTTACTGCCAGAGGAGAGTGCGAAGAAGTGCAGCATTATGCATGTAATTACTTACATGTAATTCAGGTGAATCAATTCATTCATCTATTTTAAGTACCAATCAGTCAATCAATCAACCACTCAACCAACTGGCTGATAAATCAGTCAATCAGCCAATTAAAAAAATCAATCAATCAATCAATCAATCAATCAATCAATAAATCAATCAATCTGTGACTTCAGTGTTGCCAATGCGAATAACAAATGGTCCAGTAATGACTAGTGACTTTATTTGATGCACAGATTATGACTCACTCTCTTACTACCCCAGACCGTGATGGCAGTAGATCTCGAGACTTAAGTTCTTTTTGGTTTGATAATTTGTCACCAATAAGTATTGTTACTGATTGCCATAATCTGGTACCAAAGAAAAACAAAAGGAATAGCCTCTTCCTAAATCATTTCAGAATAGTCTGAAACCTAACAGGCAATGAACTGACAAAAAGGGACCAGACTGTGGTGAATCAGTCAATCGATATAGTTTTCCCCATAAAGAGAATTCAATCAAATAGGTCTGACTCTTCATTCCTGGCATAGTAGTGGGGGGGGGGGGATACTCCCCCAAAAAAAGATATGGGGCAGGGTGTGCTCATCAGGTATTTTGAAGTAGAGCCCTAAAAGGTGTACTCCAGGATTCATTCCATTTTCATACATTATCCACTCAGTAGTACTGAGGGGTCAGTCAAACTAATCAATGACATCAAAAAATTTAGCAGGAAAACACAAAAAAATATATAACCTTATTTCAAAACTGCTCTTCAAATTTTTTATTTGAATTGATAAAGTGTGTCTGGGAATATAGCTAAAAGTAAAAATTTCTTAACCAAACCCTTATAATAAACTGCCATATTTTCCTGACATCAGGTTCATGGAATAAAAACCTGTAAGAAAAACAAAGCAGATTTTAATTATCGCAATTACCAATAGTAGGACAGTTGGTGTGCATGCGCCAGAGAAAAATTGACAGACTGCTTGTAGTCTATGAGAATGGTACCAACTTAGGCCGGTACGACTTCAGATCAACTCCAAATGCTTACCTCTGTTTACATGAAACGTACGAAACATGAAGCTAGTATAAAATAATTATCATCTTAGGCCGTGTTTACACTAGTGATTTCATCCCGAGACGACTTTCATATCGGTGTCTGGTCATTTACCTGTAAGTTATTACATGATTTGGAGCTGAAATGTGCTTACCCCGGGACGATTTTATCCCAGTGCTGAAGACTGGGATGAAATCGTCCCAGGGTGAACACATCTCAGCTCCAAATCATGTAAACATTTACAGGTAAATGACCAGACACCAAGACGAAAGTCACCCCGGGATGAGACAAAAGTCATCCCAGGATGAAGTCGCTCAAAGACGTGTAAACAGGGCCTTAGGCTGGTTTAACTCATCACTGCTGCTGAACCAATATGAATGACTCAGAACGGTTTGAAATCAGACTGGGGAGCCACTTAGACATGAACAGGGTTCCAATTGGTGTGAGATATTTGTTTTGGATATGCACATTTAAGAGCGGCTCTCTGTAACTTTCACCTAGGACCATGCAAGATAGAAAAATCGAAAATTGCCAAACTTTGTCACAATAAAGATCTTCCCAAACCATTTATAAAAATATAAGTTTCAGTTTATTTCGGTCAATATTTTACCGTTGCGACGACTTTATCATTCTGATGGCTCGGGAGCGAGTAAAAACGACTTGAAAGTGTCACTTAAATCAACCGCTCGTCTTGAATTGTGAAGACAGGAATATCAATAACAAAGCCATGTAGTATAAGTAGGATAGTCCCTTGTCATGTTTGCTTTGTCAAATTTGAATTCGATCAAAACCAGAATTTTTGAGAGATTTTTAAAATTTAACCGTTTCGAGCGGCATAGTCGCACGCTAAAAAATGTTGAAATTCAGGACCAAAAAAAGGCACTCTGGTATATGGCTTTCGCAGGTGAGACTACACTTGTTGGAATAAGCAATCTTTCCTCTACGATTTGATGAAAAAAAAATTTTTGGGTAAATCAAATGGTAAATTTTGGGAGCGCTTTAACTACACCCTATTTTCCAAGTGAAGACGACCTTTTGTCCTTGACAGGCGCGGAAGTAATTACCAGCGTTTTCAAAGAACACGCGCTAATTCCATTTTTTAGAGAAAAGTTTCACAATGTTTGGCACTTGCTAATTAATTGAACCTCAAATAAAGTCATCAGCCGCAAACAGGACACGTTTTCGCTAGCAAATAACTTTGGTTGTTGGTGATTAACATCGGCAAATTTGCATAAATTTGAAACATTTGTTTTTCACAAAAAACTAGTTTTTTGCCTTCATTGTTAAAGTAAAAATACCAAAAAAAAAACAGTAAAGCATCACCTAACTATCTATGTAGCAAATCGTACCTTAATAACCATTTTTTGTGAAGAAATGACGAGATTTCTACTAGCCGCCCATAACAACTGATGACAACCGTTGAACATTTTTGGGTAAATGATGAATGTACAGTCACGCAATACACAGTGGTCTTAGATTACAAAACCACATGGCCAGGCAAAATGCAAACAGCTGTCACCAGTTATCGTAAACAGCGAATCTCCAATATGCAGGAATGGACGAGAAACAAAAGAGATGTCTAAAACTTTGCCTCTAGTGCAATTCAATGAATTGTTTTAAAATACAAACCAGTCTTATAGAATTAGCACTGTAGAATGTAAAATTATCTCTCTTATTTCTCTCAACCAAAGAAAAATAAGAGCCAAATAAAGTTACCGGTCATTATACTTCCACAAGCATAATGTAACAAACGTGCCTCGTGTCAAAAAATCGCGACACAAATCTTGCACGTGGCTTGAACTGTTTGGAACGCCACCAATCTGTCAAACCTCATAAACTACCATGGCTTTGTGTGGGTATTCGGAAATAGTTGGGGGAAGTTGTGGGGTTAGTTCAGACAACCCAGCGGAATGTCCAGTGTGTTACTTACTTCTTATTAGCTGAGAGCGAGGGCCGTACTGGGAGAATATTGCCCGAGGTCGTACAACAAAGACTGAGGGCAATATTCTCTCAGTACGGTCCCGAGCTAGCGAGAGTTTAATAAGAAGAAGTGGCGCCAAAGGGTATGGTTTTTGAGCCTTTTTGGTCTGAAATAGGGTATAGATTTTGACCATTTTGGTCTGAAATAGGGTAAGGTTTGTCCCCCCCCCCCCTCGGGGGACTCCCTTATATAAGCTATATTGGTATGTGTGGCACCAAAGGGTATGGTTTTTGAGCCTTTTTGATCTGAAATAGGGTATAGATTTTAACCATTTTGGTCTGAAATAGCGTGAGGTTTGTGCACTCTGATATGGGATCTGGTAAGGTTCACACAAGAAGCTATCTTTTTATTAATTTTATTCTCCAAAGAACTGAAGTTTGATTAACGTTGGGAATTTGAAGCCCTTCTCAACTGTTTGCGCAAAATACTTTTTGCTGTTCGCTCTCTTTCTCTGCCTCAAAATAAGAAAAGAAAGGACAAGAAAAAGAAAACCCGCGGAGGTACGAATCTTCCGAAAAAGGTTAGCTCGCTTGGCGCAAAGTGCCGAAAGCGAGGATTTTCCGGCGCCAGCTACACACGTCCCGCGCGTTCGTATGATGCATCAAGAAATATGTAATGTTTTGCGCTCGGTCTTTAGCTTGGATACAACTGTACATGCCGCCACCAGGAGTCGTAAAATCTTGCCTAAAGGCCAAATAATACGGAAAACATTCGTGCAACTATTCGCGCAACGATGTTGCGCTTATTATCACCTCCGCGTCGCGTGTTCAGGTTGCAGAAAGTTAGTTGCTTCTACTTTTCGAAAAATAAAGATTTGTTGCGTGTATAGGTGAGAACACTCTCAACTTGTAACGTATTCTTGTTCTGCGACACGTTGCACGAAAATCTTGCCGGTATTACTGAAGCGAGATAATGCAATAACTCCTGGTATCCACCATTTGTCCACATTTGTTATCACCTGGGGCGCAACACCCCTCTCTCCATCTTGGGGTACATCCATAGATAAGTGAGGAGTAAACGAAGTTATGCACTGCCCAAATTAAAAATTTTGTCAAGATACCCGCCTATTACAATGAGACATATTTGGCAGCTAGGGTGGATGAATACTTCCAAGGGATATATTCCTTTTGACATAAAGTAACGAAGACAGGAAAACTCAATGTACCTTGGCACAGATTCTGACGTTTGACGATGCTCGGAACTGTTTTTTTTTCTTCTGATTTTTAAAGGCATTTTTGAGGTCAATGAAGTTCGTTTGGGTTTAACAATATGCCCGCGACACCGGGAAAGGTTTGGAATCCGCTGGAGATCCTGTAAGAAAAACTGCAGCTGTCCAAGTGAAGTGTCCGTTAAATATTTAGGTCCGTCAAATATTTAGGTCCAATTTGCAGCAAATTATGTGGTAGGGCAGATAGTAGAGAATTACAGCAGTCGATCCGAGAAGTTGCAAAGGTGTGTATTAGTATACCGCAGTTTTTGTGTGACAGGAACTTTGTGGTAGTAGCTAGACTTAGGTAGATGATAGAAAGCTGTTTTGTACAGTTAATTCACTTGCTTATTCATAGAAAGGGCATTTTCAAACCATACGCCAGTGTTCTTGGCTGACTAGTTATATAGCAGCCGTTTATATATATATATATATATATATATATATATATATATATATATATATAAATTTTGTGTTTCGATTTTCCGAAGTACAGTGCTCGATAGGGATGAAAGTGTAGTTTTTTTCTATTTTCAAATATATATATGAATATATATATATATATATATATATATATATATATATATATATATGTAGTCGACGTAGCCAGTATCGTGGAAGCCATTCAAGCACACCCGCAAGACAGTTTTTCATTACCTAGTGTTCGCAACACTAAAAACGGAGGTTTAAAAAAGGCTTGGGGTGGACCGGAATATCTACGTTTGTTTATCAAGAAATGTTTTTAGGGCAAGGGGCCCCCGCATACCCCTATAATTGATTTTTTTTTTGTTTAGAATGGTTAAAATAAAACCATCAGCACTAAATTTATCACAGGCACTTCTATTTAGAAAAGTGGCACTTATTGGAGTAAACGACAGCAACCAAAAAACACACACACAAAGAAAACAAACAAACAAAAAACGAGTCATGCCCAGAGATGGTAGCCAGACAACATTCCAGGAGACAAGAGTAGGAAAAAACATCGGACAGATTCTGCCGCAGGATAGCAAAGAAAAAAAACAATAATAAAAATCCAGGCATTTCATCTCAGGAAGTCCTTTTAAGGTGATTCCATCGAAATAGAAGGAATATTTAAAAATTTCTAAGACTTTGTCTAACGGGTAATTATGTTCCGAACATTTCAAAAATGCAATAAAAAATAGGGGTCACCGAGCTTGTTTTGGCACAAAATGGATAGCCATTGATAGTAACTATACGACCCGCAAGGTTTTCCTAGGAGGCCCTAGTAATCAGAAATGAGAACCATAATTTCTTTAAAAGTCATAACTTGTATTGAAATATGGGAGCAGTTCAACAAAATGGACATTTATCTTGCATTGTGTACTATTTTAGTTGAACAGGAATTAAGGATATGAAAAAAAATTATAGAATTTGCCGCGTGCGTACATGCTCTGCTGTACCTAAAGACGTGTTCTTTTCGGCGTTTAAATAAAAATATCTTAAAGCAGAATTTTTAACTTTTCTTGAAATCGCGGTATATTGTACTCGACCGTGTGCCATTTGAATTTATGCATTAAAAAATGGGGGTCACCGAGCTCGTTTAGGAGAAAACGACCTGTTATTTCTCTGAACTGCTCAGGTTTCACAGAGAACCTATCAAGTTCCGAACGTGCGCGCGCTCCTGCGCGCGCTAATCACGCAAAAATGATGCGTAGAAAGGATGCGCAATGCAATTGAAGGGAATCACCTTAACATGTCCGATGATCAATCGCGTCGCTTTTATATGCCCTTCCTCTCATCCCCTCTCCTCGCCGGCTCTATATGTTGCAAGTTGTTGAGTACTTTCAGTAGCATCCGAGCCTTTTCTGCTACCTTGTCTTTCTGTGAACTGTCCACACTTTTAAATCGAGGATCGTATGTGTGGCTCCAAAATAGCACGGTAAAGCCAGGATGGGACCTCTCTGGTTTGTAATTTAAGACCAGTGTATATTGCGTGACAGCAACGTTTTCGCGACCACCCAAAAATGTTCGACGGTTGTCACGGGCGGCCAGAAGAAATCTCGACCTTTCTTCATCAGAAAAGAGTCATTAAGGTACGATTTGCTTTATAAATAGTTGGGTAACACTTTATTGGTTTTCTTCACCACTCTTTTGAAAAAAACTGAAGGCAGAAAAGCGAGTTTGTTGTGAAAGAAAAATGTTTCAAATTTATGCAAATTTGCCGATGTTAATCACCAACAACCAAAGTTTGCCTTGGCCAAAAAGCGTATTTGCTAGCGAAAACCTGTCCTGTTTTCGGCTGATGACGTTATTTGAGGCTCTATTAATTAGTAAGTACCAAACATTGTGATACTTGTTTTAAAAAAGATGGAATTAGCGCGTGTTATTTGAAAACGCTGGTCATTACTTCCCCGCCTGTCAAGGTCAAAAGGTCGTCTTCGCTTGGAAAATAGGGTGTAGTTAAAGCGCTCCCAAAATTTACCATTTCATTTACCCAAAAAAATTTTTCATCAAATCGTAGAGGAAAGATTGCTTATTCCAACAAGTGTAGTCTCACCTGCGAAAGCCATATACCAGAGTGCTTTTTTTGGTCCTGAATTTCAACATTTTTTAGCGTGCGACTATGCCGCTCGAAACGGTTAAATTTTAAAAATCTCTCAAAAATTCTGGACTTGATCGAATTCAAATTTGACAAAGCACACATGACAAGGGAATATCCTACTTATACTACATGGTTTTGATATTGATATTTCTGTCTTCACAATTCAAGACGAGCGGTTGATTTAAGTGACACTTTCAAGTCGTTTTTACTCGCTCCCGAGCCATCGGAATGATAAAGTCGTCGTAACGGTAAAATATCTACCGGAATAAACTAAAACTTATATTTTTATAAATGGTTTGGGAAGACCTTTATTGTGACAAAGTTTGGCAATTTTCGATTTTTCTATCTTGCATGGACCTAGGTGAAAGTTACAGAGAGCCGCTCTTAAGAAGTGGCGTTGCAGCATTCCAACCTGTTGGATAATAGATAAACTAGATTTTTAAGGATGAGATGGTTGCGGACCATATTAACACAGAGTTTAGATTGGCCTCATGTTAACACTTCATGCCAGTCTGACTTTCAGACCGGTCTCACGTAAACAAAATCGTACCAGTTTGAGTTTGCACTGGTCTCATGAAATCAGGGCGTTACTGCCCCTGGGTCTCCGAGGATGTTGTTAAACATTCTTGAGAGCTGCTCAACTTTAGGCTAAGGGGTGTTTACATAATATCAGCATGATTTTCATTCTGGTACAAGTTCCTCCCGATTTCCTCTTGTTTCTCTGTATTTGTTTAATGATTACAGCACAAAATCTCATAACTAGGGTTGTCCACATTATGCCGGCATAATTTTGAGTATAATAGTGAGGCAAACGAATCGAGCATTATGCTGGAATAATAGTGCAACGTTTCTTCAACTCTTTGTGCTTTATAAAAACCCAGCCAGAACCATGGGATTCCCATACAAGACAGCGGCGCGGGTTAGACCAGGTAAGACCAGGCCTGGTTACAAATTAGCAAAAACATGCTTCCAGCAGTTCCAGTTCTACAACATTGTCAGCTGCCCCTCGAACTGTTTCCATTTACATTTCTAACCAACATAAACCTGCCTTCTGTGGTCTCTTATTTATTTTTATGTTTATGATAATGGAGCATAATAGTGACGCTATTTGAGCATAATAGTGACATTTGCTGAGCATAAAAAGTTAGCATAATAGTATAAAACATTGAGCATAATGTGGACAACCCTACTCATAACTGTACAAGTCATACCTGTGTGAGCTTGCCCCAGTAGTGGTACTGGGTCACAATTATCACTGTGGTATGGAAACCCATACATGGATAACGGTTTGATTCATTCTGCATTAAGTTTTAACCCTTTAACCATCAAGAATAAATCTTACATCACCGTGAAAAATGGATTTTGTAACTTAAGTGGGTATAAGGTTTTCATCACCTACCCCAATGGAAGTCTTGATGGAACACTCATGTAAATGTTGTGATTTAATTTTATCCTTGGTTCAATTTTTATTTTCCTTTGTGAGTATTAGGGTTGCCAAATTTTCTTTTTCCGAAAAGGCTGTGTTAGCCACCCAGTCTTCTATGTGTTTACATGACAAAACAGATCATGCTCAAATTCCACACTACAGAAATTTGTGCTTGTTCTCACACTCTTAAAGGCAGATGGTTTACATATCTGGTATATTTGAATGATTTTAAAACTGTTTAACTGTACTTAATTATGTTTGACTGGGTTCAGAAATTGGAATCAAACACTGCTGTATGCATATTATTGGTTTAATTGTGTTCAACTACTGAGCCCAAATTAAACCGATCATTCACTGCATGAAATAACAAATATAAGGTGGTATAATGCGTCCGTATACATAACGTATACGGAGAGAGATACTGAAGTATAAGGACATCGATGTATAAGGACTGTGCAATGAACAGTATACGCTTGATTCCTTACACTAGTGTATACTACAGCTTACACATAACCGTACACTAAGTGTCAGGGCATCGTATATTCGTTGTTTTACCAAGTATCTAAACCTTTTAATTTACCAGTCTACTATTGATAAATATAATTTAGACGTGGTAAATTAGTGAATGGTATTTTTCGCTATAACTTTTGTGATTGTTTTGTCGGGACACAAGGGCATACTGTTTCGTACACTCTTGTATCCTGCAAATTCCCTCCTTTGACAAGCATTATAATGCAGGAAATTTACGGCGAATCTGGGGCTACTGAACATATTTTTACCCTTAAACGCAACCGAAGCCTATTCCTATTTTTTTTCTGTAACATTTTTGACAATTCTGTCCGGTCACAAGTGTATACCAGAGTATTTACGCACCTTTACCCACAGCTCTTTGCGTTCTTTACGATTATTTATTCTTCTTTACGCGCAATTCCTAGATATTATAATTTCCACTGAATAAATTGTTTGCGGAAGAACAAAAAGAAATAAAACATTTCCGCCCTTATGCTCGTCAACGATTTTCCTGCTGTATTTTGACCGACTTTGCTGTGAACATCTACAGTAACTTTACGCCTCTTTATATCTGTTTACGCGTCTTTACGCACCTCTCTGTACGTTCTTTACGATTCGTTAACCTTCTTTACGTGTAATTTATCTTCTAACGTACAAATCATCAAGAAAAGCTTTGATTTTATTTGCAAATGCAAGCCGTACGTACTGTAGTTCATGCGCTGCCTTTTCTTTTCTTGTTTACACAGGTAAATTTGCGTCTGTATCCACTCAGAAAGTACTTTTATCCGAGCCGCTATTCTTCCTGTTGAAAAGTATTCAGGGCTTTTTGTGTGTGCAAGTATTAAACTAGTCAGGGAGAAAGTGAGTTCCTTTGAGTCTATGCGTAAACGCCTTGAACTGCGCATAATGGCAAAAAAATGCGTTGAATCCGTAAAAAAGTACAGCGGAACCTCGATTTAACGAAGTGCCATGGGACTCGGGAAATTGGTTCGGTATATCGAGGTTTTGTTATATCGAGGTTCTTTTCCATACATTACACTATTACTGGGCTGAAAAATGTCGTTTATACCGAGGACTTCGTTACAGGTTCCACTGTATGCTTTCTTCCATTCCCCACAGCGCGGGTTCATGGGAACTGGAAACGAGGTGACACGGTGGATTTGATCAGCGGTTTCCGTGTTAGCGTCAATTGTGGCGTCCATTTTGAAATTACGCGAATGTGTGATATTTCTCCAACGTCCTCAAAAAGTAACAGGAATTTTCTCCATTTTATATCTGGAATATTGCGCTAGATGGCCTTCGAAGACAACAAAAAGTTTCTTTCCAAAATATTGGTGATCTTCGAACTGTTATTGATGGCACAAAGCTTCGTAGAAGGACTATGGCTCAGGCAAAATGAAATCCACATGACGCCGTGATGTGGTGACTATGAGAATTCATGGAATGAAAAGGCGGGATATTTGAACTTGAAGACGCTTCAATGGGGCTGGCAAAGCTTTTCTGTCCTATGTTGAGTTGGATTTCCTCGCTGGCTGAAAGTAAATACAGATTACCGAGGTAGGCCGTCTTTGTTTCAAACTAAATCAGTAAATGGAGAACCATGATGTGTCACTGGCTTGGAAGGTTTCAGTTTTGTCAACGAACTTCACCCAACCCCTTTACTGCCAAAAGTACGCAGATTTTAAACTAAGAAGGTTTTCGAAGTTCCATTTTGCAATCAAGTATTTAAAATCGGGCTAATTATATCTATATATGTACCTAGCTCAAGATAAGACTCGGCTAGCTAGAGAAAGGTTCACGGTGAAACTAAGAAAACCGCGAACGGTGGAAATATTTCAGAGATGTTCACTGTGTTTTGCCCAACCACCTGTGTACGGTGGCCCACAACTGTCACATCAAAACAAAATGCTCACATCAAATTCAAATCACTCACAGCAAATTAAAAATCACTCACAGCAAATTCAAATTGCTCACGGCGAATTACAAATCACTCACAGCAAATTACAAATCGTTCACATCAAATACAAATCGTTCACATCAAATACAAGTCGTTCACATCAAATACAAATCGCTCACAGCAAATACAAATACGGTCAGTGAAAAACGAGGACTGCGGACTGTGGACTTAGGAATGCAGACTGCAGACTAAGGGTAAAATTCAGAATGGAGACCGCAGACTAGGGATAAAATGCAGAATTAAGACTGCAGACTGCAGACCAGGGGGAAAATGAGAGAAAAGACAACCAGAAAAATGTCTGCGCTCGTAGAAGTTCGTAGCAATCTACTTAAATCTATTTAATATGGTCAAAATGTTTGCATTTTTTTCGTGTTGTAATGGGAAAGTTTGTTTACTAATTGAGGAGTAATTTCAGTTTTTACACCAAGGACCTGCTGGAATACGTTGCTCATGAAAGAGTTTTGCTTCATCTTCAAGCCGTAGATTGTTCAGAATTTGATCGGACAAGGCAAAACAACCTGTGTGTGATAAACGAATAAGTTCAGACGGGAGTAAATGTAGAGCTAATTATTTCATTAAGCGAAACCTGTAGTGTTCCAAAGGATCGCTTTTTACGAATGAACTTTATTTGTGAACTAGCTGAGGTCATCAGCTACATGTAGTTCCCGGTTGGTCACCCATCCAAGTACAACTTCGCTCGTCGTAAGGACAGAAGAACTTATGGTACCTTGATCATGGACTGGTATCTAAGAATTCAATTAGTTAAAATGTTTACCTCTTGCTTTCCACTTTCATCTTTTTCCTGATTTTTTAAAATGCATATTGTACTGAAAAAAATTTGTGTGGGAGATAACGGAGTGAAACATCTACTATAATCAAAACATTCTCTCAATGGAATTAGTGCTTAGATGGGTGACCACCCTACCCTGGGTGCCAGAGGCTTTTCTTGCGCGGTTCCCGGTTGCAGCTTATGTTCTCTATTGTGATCCGCGCGAGACATCTGCTGTGATTGGTTTAAACGTAATAGGATAAAAAAAGATCAAAGTTCAACGAGAACAGTAAATCAAAGCGCTCTGGCTCAGAGGTTTTTTCTCCCGACAAGCCGCTCATTGCGTCGGCCTTCGGCTGATTTCTCCCAACGTTAGCGAGAAAAAACCTCTGGTACCCAGGGTATGATCCCCGGGAACTATATGTATCCAGCGGAGTTTGACTTTTACCTCAGCTAGTTCGCAAATGAAGTTCATCCATAGAAAAGCGATCTTTTGGAACACTACAGGTTCTGATCTAGATCTACATTTATTCCCATCCAAGTTTATTCGCTTATTAAACACAGGTTGTTTTGCGTAGTGGATCAATCTACGGCTTGGAGTTGAAGCAAAACTTTTGTATGAACAACGTATTCCAGAGAATCATTGGTGGAAAAACTGTTCTACATCTCAATTGGGGGACAAACTTTCCTATCAGAACACAAAAAAAATGCAAACAATTTCACCAGATTTTAATGGATTTCTACGAACTTCTACTAGCGCAGACGTATTTCCGGCTGTCTTTTCTTTCATTTTCCCCCTGGTCTGTAGTCTGCAGTCTGCAGACTTCATTCTGCATTTTACCCCTAGTCTGCGGTCTCCATTCTGAATTTTACCCTCAGTCTGCAGTCTGCAGTCTGCCTTTTACCCTCAGTCTGCTTTTTCCCCTGCTCCACAGTCCGCAGTCCGCAGTCCTCGTTTTACACTGACCGCATTTGTGTTTGCTGTAAGCGATTTGTATTTGATGTGAACGATTTGTATTTGATGTAAATGATTTGTAATTTGCTGTGAGCAATTTGAATTTACTGTGAGTGATTTTTAATTTGCTGTGAGTGATTTGAATTTGATGTGAGTGATTTGAATTTGCTGTGAGTGATTTTTAATTTGCTATGAGTGATTTGAATTTGATGTGAGTGATTTGAATTTGATGTGCGTGATTTGAATTTGATGTGGGCATTTTGTTTTGGTGTGACAGTTGTGGGCCACCGTGCCTGTGAGATCTTGAAGCTGCAGAAAATGAATGGTTTTCTATCAGTCAAAGAACAACTGCTTTGTGGCTCGTTTTTTAAACACATTCATCACACAACCAAACAAATGCTCGTGAGATTACATGTATGTAGTTCCACAAAAATATCCATAGCCACCCCGTGGATGGTCACTGGAAATTCTGGGGGGGGGGGGTATCAAAAACCAAACTTTTAAAGTTAAAGTGGAATTTCCTGAAGAGTGGGGGTTCGAATCGAAAAACCCTCCGTGAAAAGGGTATGGATATTTTCTGGAACCACACTTTTCACGTGTGCTTGTAGTTGTTGTATTTATGTCAAGTGAAATTATAAGCTGCTGGACTACAGTGAAACCTGTATTAATTATTTTAGCATACCCCATATTAAGTGGACACCCTGTATTAAGCAGACATGAGCGTCAGTGTAAAAGAAACCTGTATTTAGTGGACATCTCTATTAAGCGGACACTAGCGAGAGTCCTGTTGGTGTCCGCTTCATACAGGTTTCACTGTAATTCAACCATGTGGAACCATCAAGTTGTCTTCTAGATTAATTTTATTCTCTTTACTTGCTCAAACCTTTTTTCACTTCTGTGGTATATGTGACTCTGAAATAGGAAGTAATGGCAATGGAACCACACTTTTCACGTGTGCTTGTAGTTGTTGTATTTATGTCAAGTGAAATTATAAGCTGCTGGACTACAGTGAGACCTGTATTTAGCGTACCCGATATTAAGTGGACACCCCGCATTAAGCAGACATGAGCGTCAGTGTAAAACAAACCTACATTCAGGGGACACCTCTATTAAGCAGACACTAGCGAGAGTCCTGTTGGTGTCCGCCTCATACAGGTTTCACTGTAATTCAACCTTGTCGAACCATCAAGTTGTCTTATTTATTAATTTTTATTCTCTTTAATTGCTCAAACCTATCTTACACTTGTGTGGTATATGCGACTCGGAAATAGGAAGTAATGGCAATTTGTTTAAAAAATGTCATTGAGATATAAATAAGGAGATACAGAACAGGAACCAGAGTTATTCTGTAACTGATACAATGCAATACAATACTTCATTGACACTCCCCTGGTGGGGCTTTTCAGTGACAATATAAGATGAAAGAAATCTAATTTTAAAACAGTTAACAGTTCATTTAAAAAATTAATGTGAAAATGATGAAACCGTTAATTTACTGCAGTTTCAAGATTGGCCACCATAAAGAGATTGAAAGCTAACATTCCGAGCGTTAGCCCTTCGTCAGAGCGAATCGATTTGCTTGAACGCTTGAAACGTCAGCTTTCAATTCTGTAAGGTGACCAATCTACCTTATCAACTTCAGTTGATAAATCCAAAATTTTGTGTTTCACGTCCCCACTGACTCAGCACCACAGTTTCTTTAGAAACTAACCCCCTTGTTTGTTTGTCTTTTTAGAAAGCCTGTACCCTTGCAGCAATGTTCTGAATCAATCAATGAGGAATCTTTCTTAAGGGACAGTAACTGTTGCTTCATGATTATTAAACTCCTAAAAGTAGGTAAGTTTGCATTGAGTCAATCAAAATTTCCAAAGAGTTGAATCATATCCATAAATGCCTTTTTTCTTGTTGCACTTATTCATGGACTGTTTGGTTCTACAATAATGTGGAATTTACCGAGGGGCAGAGAAACTTTTAAGATTTCAATATTTATTGTTTCGTGTGAATTATGGGGGTTTGGGGAGGGGGGGGGGGGGGGGCTTGTTAATAATTTATTCATCAAATTCTGCCTGGTATTTTCACCTGGGTTACAGTATGTTAAACTTCAGTTTCAAAAACTTTATGAGTCAGGGCAGTTGGAGAGGGAAAAATAAAAATGATGTGAAAAACCACATATGGAATGCAATGTTAGTTCATTTAGGCCATTTTATATTTCATTTTGTCTCAAGACTGGGTTTAACATGTGCTTTAAGTGACCAATTAAAGATCCATGTAAACCTACAGATGTAATTTCTTTGCTATGGCACGACACTTACACATCACCCATCACACTGAGCACTTGGGCTTCCTAAGGTATGCATTGCGTGATTGTACTTCATTACTCCTGGTTTATACAACACTTAAAGCAAAAAGACCCAAAAACCTGTGAAAACCAACATTATTCAGCCCTGCTCTGGTCAAAACCTTAATGGAACCCATGCATACTACAACTTTGCATAATAAAGACTTGGTGGTAACTGGATATCTGACTAAAATTTTGTGGTTAACATTAAGTCCTGTGGTGCGGCTGAGTCATACTGGTGTGATTGACTTACATACCAATCTGTCACAGGTTTGACTCATAAAGGTCTCATGCAGTAACTGTGCATTTTGACTGTTACATGGGTTAATGTCTGTAAAGGAATACATTGCCCAAGAACACTGCAAGAGGCAAGAGTTTATTTACTACTGTCCTTTAATTCAATTCAACAGATTATGCACATCTCTGTGTTATCTTGAGTGGAAGTACAAACAAGTTCAATCCCCATCCAAGAGAGGCTTAAAGGACATCTCATCACAGACCAGAAACTCTACAGCCACCTCGTTTTTTTTTTTTGCTTATGAATCATATATTTCTCCCTGAAGGAAACATGAAGATGACAGTGCTGGAGCTACAGGGAGCCACTGTGACTTAAGTGACTTGTAGTAAAATTAATTTTAGTTTGATAATCATTGTATACATGCACAATTCAATTCTCTTACAATTAGTTTGTACCTTTTCAAGAATTCATACTTTAATTTTTTCTGTGTCACTGTATACAGTGTAGTGCAAAGATTGTTCTTAATGATAAAAAAATGTATACATGTTACCTGTATATGCCCTGAAAGAGCTTCACAAGTTACTGAGTAACAGGAGTAAATAAACAACCATTTGCCAAAAAAATCTGCTATTCTACGTAATATTCTGTAAGCCACCACTTTCATACAGTATTCATGTTACAATGTATACTGGTACGTAACCCAAAATTTTTATGGAAAATCCTGCCATTGATGTAAGAATCCGTATACCTGCCCTTCACACAATATCAGTACACTTCATACTTCGTGCAGTATACATAATAAATACGGACAAGTGTACTGACGAATAACGATGAATAACCATTAACGAGTGTAAGAATCCATATACCTGGCTTCCGCACCATATCCCTACACTTCATGCTTCATGCAGTACACATAAAAAATACGGACAAATATAATGACGAATAAGAAATCCCACCACAAGTGTAAGAGTCCGTATACCTACCTTCCATGCAACACCAGTATACCTCATGTTACCAGCAGTATACATGATGTATACTGACACGTGTACTGACGTATAAGGAATCCTGCTACAAGTGTCTAAGATCCTGCTATTTTCTGGGCATAGCCTGACGTATACTGATCCTTATACGGTACCTTATACATCATGCCACGTCCTTATATCCCCCGTATACATCTATGTATACTGACCGTATAACAGCTAAATAAGGGACCGTATTCGGATTATTTCATGCAGTGATTGCATTTGACCCAGTTCATTTTACTGAACAGTAAGATAGTATGTAAACTGGGATAATTATATGATTGATGTCTTCCATGTGCATACCTTCACTGTAAGAAAAGCTGCATCACTGATCACTGCTGACATATACATGCCTAGTATAGATAAAAAAGGATCAGTGAAAACAACGACTTCAGGGCCAAAAATTGACAGTCTCCTGGCTGCCAGTAGTGATTTAAAACTGACCAGGGCCACTAAAAGTTGAGGTTTGTTTTTATTGCCATGTGACTCCAGTCTTACTTAGAGTTCTACAGTATGTGGTACTTTTTCCACATGATTATTGGCAAAATCCCTGGATAAAAGACTTACTTCTCACCCGGGTTGGGAGGGGTCTATTCAAGTAAATTTGGTTTTACATTTTTTGATTTAGACTAGAGGATTTTGAAACCCACTTTATCTAAATGGCCTGGTCCACTATACTAAGCAAGCAAGCGAGAAGATCCTGGGGACAAGGTTGGAATTCAAGGATACTGGCCCGAGTTGCAATTCAATGATTCAAGAGCTGAAGTTAATTTTTTACCCTACAAATTATGGAATAACTTAATAAGTAAAAGTAGAGAATGAGATGTACAAAAAAATTACATCCACCTGCTTTGAACTCGATTATCTTAAGCATATTTTCCCAAAAGTGATCAACACATAACTTTTAATAAAAGTTTTACATGTACCTAATTCGAAATTTAAATTTGTTGTTTGTCATCAAATCATGCCAACTATAGCTTTGAACCTTACTTGATCTGAGAAACATTCGTGAGTCATTAGATGTATATAAATAATTTGCAAGCAGTGAAGAAAAGCCCAACTAATAAACAAATGGAGTTGGAGATAAAATAAAGTACATTATCATTCACGTTATTTTATCCGGCGTTTTAATTGGCCAAGAGACCATTATGTCACTGCAAATAACTGCCTACGAATAATTGTCTGCTCATGCGCATTACGGCGCGAAGCTGTTTTGCTGCGAATAATTGTGCTCGTGCGCAGTTGAGTCACCGGTTTAGAGCTCAAACTCGAACGCCGGCAAGTAAGCCATTAAAGTGCGGAACTTCTGCGATTTTTGACCAAAAAATTTTAAAGAAAAAAGTGTGAATCTTCCTTTTGAACGTTGTACTTTTTGGCAAATCAGTTGATGTATTCGTTTTAAAGCAACTAATTATTAGCGAAAGCGGAATTTACCAATTTTGTATTTTTTGTGCAGAATATTAAAGTTTTGAACGGAATGAAAGCACGCACTTAGGCGTAGGAATAAATAATTGTGAAACAAGCGTGCTGGTTAAATGCATAAACACATTGTCTTCTTGAATGATAAAACAATTATTGAACTCGATTTCGCAAAATATCGTGATTTGTCTGTGTCTCGCAGATCAATTATTTGCCTCTGCCTTCGGCATCGGCAAATAATTGATCCGCTCGCCACTGACAAATCACGATATTTTGCTCAACCTCGTCCAATAATTGTTTAATATGTTATGTGTTACGTTATGTTGTTATGAGATGTTTACAACACGTAAGCTTAAATGATGCTACACAAAAGAATTTAAGCTTATCTGCCAACATCAACATTAGGAGAATAGCCTGACTTTCTTGCTTTAAGCAATAGCTGTTTGAAACATTAATTTTAACAGCAACGCTGTAATTAAAGTTACTGAAAACATAAAAGATGCGATGCTACCCTTTCCCTGCTAGCAGAGGCCCCTTTTCCTTTGTATTCGCTGAGCTGAAGGGCGGGACGAAAAGGGACCTCTGCCATGGGTCGAAACTCCCTTTGATTCAACCGCCGTCCATGGTCGTGGACGGCGGTTTCCAAAACGCATGCTCCCTGTATTGTTTGCTGACCGTGACTTGAGCCCACGGTATCTCGTGCATTTCTTTATAGTTATTCCGCTGTCATTTAGTGAGCCCGCATAGTAACATGCCGTCCTGGAAAGAGAGCTAAACTCGTGAAGAGTTACAACGTTTACTTTCTCTCGTTTTTGTTAACATGGACGACGGAAAGATAAACAATCGAAAGAAGAAGCTCTAAGAAACACTCGACAAGTTAAGGAATGGAATTTAGAGCGAAGAAAACATCTGTCAAGGCGAAGGACAACCTTCCACCTCCAAAGATTTTTCGAGCTGCGGACTTTCTGTGAAATGCTCCAGCACTTCCACGAGTCTACGGTAGGGTAAATTACACATATCGAAATCGCTTTTTAATTGAGGGATTCTTCACATTCCTTACAGTTTTCGTAAAAGTTTTGAAAACGTGCACAGTTCGCATCACCAAATGCTCTTCAAAATAACTTGCACATCGAGCGAAATCGCTTGCGCGTAGCTTCCCTCGAAGAAAGAATTGAACGCGTTTGGTCTTCAGAAACAAGTAAAGGCGTGTTTTAATAAATGTATTATTTAAAGATCGCTGTCTGTCTCTTCTTCTGTGTACCTTCATTCATAAACTTTCGAAAAGTAGTAATCTGACCTAAACAGACAAAAATGCTCTGTTGTGGTTTGATTTCACGCGCGAGACAACATGAGAAATCTCTTGCGGAAATTTTCAAAATTTTTGACTTTGAGATTGTATTTTTGGCTAATTCTTAATTGACAACTGGTGTATTTTATTTAAAAGTATGAAATTTTAACTATTCTAGATCAAGTGAGTGTTGTTTTTCCGAACCTATAAATTGTCCTTTCGTACTGCACATGGGTTGTTTATTACCAACTGCTAATTTAGTGAAGCGATCATAAAACACGCACCGTTCAATGGGTTAAATTCTCTTTGATTCCTGGAGTTATGGTCATGTTAAAAAAGCTTCCTTGTCCAGATAACTTGAAATTAATACCGTAGATTAGACAACAACTATCTCTAGGCGAACTGTCTACTGTGCAGGTGTTTTTTGGCGCGCTAGTTGAGAAAGGTGGGAGTCGTTAGCTGATCACGTGCTAAAAGCAACACGTGACGTTTCGGTCGCTAAGTAACCGTGGCACATGCTCAACACAGTTCATTTCGACCCGTGGCAGAGGTCGCTTTTCGTCCCGTCCGTCAGCTCAGCGAATACAAAGGAAAAGGGGCCTCTGCTAGCAGGGAATGCTACCCTTTCACTTGGCCAACAAATAACATACGATTCACAGAAGAGTGTACAAAAACCACATCACTTCATATAACGTTTATTTAAAGACTTACGAAACTTAATAAACTTTAGTTACCAACCCAAGTGTCTATCTTTCGGCTTTTTGCTACCGGAACGAAAATGACAAATTATTTAAACACTGGACTAACGATAAATATGAAATATCAAACTATAATGATCGATCGGTAAAGCTCTGCTAATATATGAAGCTGTTTACCGAAGACAATAAAAAGCTATAATTACACGTACCTGACATGAGCAATGCAGCGAAAAATGAAGTGCTGTCCTCTTTCCGAGAAACCATTAACAATTCTTAAGCAAATTTCTAGCAAAACACCTTTTCAGCCATTTTTCGAGGTATTATACGGGTCAAAATTTGGGCATATAACCACGCAATCCCACGCAAGGTAACCATTGAGTACTAATGTGCAGAGCTGCTAGGCAACATCTCAGGGGATGATTCAAAATGGCGGACGGTAGTCGATTTCGTGATTCGATCCGTTTACTATAATGGAAGAAAATTGTACAATTTTCCCAGTTGAGGGTAAAAGACAAGTCAAAGATGAGGAAACGGACATCACCTACATTATATATGCTGTTGACGCCGACCATAAAGGACGTGACGATGACATTCATCTTGCTGTGGAGCAAGACACTGTTCGAATTCAGACAATTCAAGAACTCAGGCTGGAACCTCAACGATCTAACGATCTGTGTATTAAAGAGTTCATTTTAGAAGTTTAGTGTATTACCGGTAACACTATTAGAGTCTATTCGTGTACGGGATAAATCTTCTCAGAAACGGTTGTAAATTCAATCAGTATAAAACGTGCACTCACACAGTGGACTCGCGGACTGACGGACTGCGGACTGCGGACTACGGACTGGGTACAAAACGCAGACTGACTATTAAATGCGGACTGAGTTTAAAACAATAAAGAGTTCAGTTTAGTTGTGTGTGGTTATCCCATTTGAGAGGGCTGTATAGTGCCATGGTTAACCTATGCCCAAAATTTGGGTATAGAGTAACCACGGTTAACTAAAGACAGTTTAATGAAGAAAATGTCATGTAATGAGCCCATGTAATAAAAAGTTCAGTTTAGTTGTGTGTGGTTATCCTATTTGAGTCTAATCGTGTACAGAATAACTATCTGAGAGGGTTATTTAGTACCATGGTTAACCTATGCTTAAAATTTGGGTATAGAGTAACAACGCGGAACTAAAAACAGTTTTATGAAGAAAATTTCATATAATAAGCCGTGTAATAAAGAGTTCAGTTTAGTTGTGTGTGGTTATCCCATTTGAGTCTAATCGTGTACAGAATAACTATCTGAGAGGGTTATTTAGTGCCATGGTTAACTTATGCCCAAAATTTGGGTATTGAGTAACCACGCCGAACTAAAAACAGTTTTACGAAGAAAATTCCATATAATAAGCCGTGTAATAAAGAGTTCAGTTCAGTTGTGTGTGGTTATCGCATTTGAGTCTAATTGTGTACAGAAAAACTATCTGAGAGGGTTATTTAGTGCCTTGGTTAACCTATGCCCAAAATTTGGGTATAGAGTAACCACGGTTAGCTAAAGACAGTTTTATGAAGAAAATGTCATTTAATGAGCCCATGTATTAAAGAGTTCGGTTTAGTTGTGTGTGGTTATCCTATTTGAGTCTAATCGTGTACAGAATAACTATCTCGGAGGGTTATTTAGTGCCATGGTTAACCTATGCGCAAAATTTGGGTGTAGGTTAACCACGAGGGACTGAAAACAGTTTTGCGAAGGATATCTTTTATCAAGAAAACTCCGTGCAAAGAGCCCGTGTATTAAAGAGTTTAGTTAAGTTTAGTGTATTAGCACCATTACAATCTTCGTGTACAAAATAATTCTTAGAAAGGGTTCATGTGTAAAGTGCCATGGTTAACCTATGCCCCAAATTTGGTTTACGTTAGCCACGAGGGACTAAAGATAGTTTTATGAAGTGAAACCCGCGTTATAATATAAGCCCGTTAAATAAAGAGTTAGTTTTAGTTGTGTGTGGTTATCCCATCTGAGTCTATCCAAAAACTATAATGAAGAAACAGCAAAGAAAAAATGACTACGTGACAGATTTGGAAAGCACCGTAGAGCCATACAAAACAAGACAACCGATGCAGCACCGCAGCATTTTAATCAGAAGGACACAAACTCACGGACATCGAACTTATTCCACTCGAACTCATTAATCCTAAAAGAGAATCCATACGTTGAGCTTGAGAATCTTTTTACATAGATAAGGCCAAAACTATGCAACAACATGGAATAAACAGAGAAGATGACTATTAATCCTCTTTTTTTACACTCCTCTTTGTTTATTCATGGTTATTTTATTTCGTCCCCATTGGCTTGTTTAACGTTATATTCCAAACAATTGAATCACACATCTACTGTACCCGTTTTACTACGTATTGTAATGACTATCTGTATCTTCATTAAAATCCCCCAAAGAAGGACGGCTTGATTGTCCGAAATATCGTTAAAACCAACTCGCTCGTCATTTTTTCTTTGCTGTTCAGTTTAATGATAGTTTGGTAAAGAGAATTTGTCAAAATATCAAGACGTCTAATCCTCTGTGCTAATTTTCTTTATTTCCATTACTTAAATGTTTGAACAAGTAGAGATGACGTAAAGAGAAAATCTGTTTTCGTCATTTTAGGGCTTAAAGGGTTAATTGGAGTTCCCTGCTTTTAGCACACTAGCCAAAATTTTTTGTATTTTGAATTTTCGAGAATCGAGAAATCGTAATTTTTTGCTTTTGATTCGGGAAATAGAAAACTCTGTTTCGTGCGCTAGGAACAAGACATCGTATTGCCCCCTCGTCACATTATACAAAATATACTCTTCATAAAAATTTATTCACTTCCTTGTGGTTAACCTATACCCAAATTTTGGGCGTAGCTTAACCATGAAAACTTTTAATTGTTTTTTTTTTCTGGGAATTACTGTAATGATTAGAATGTAATGGTGTTATTGCACTAAACGTACCTCAACAATCTTCTTAAAACTGTCTTTAGTCCCTCGTGGTTAACCTATACCCAAATTTTGGGCATAGTTTAACCATGGCACCTTACAACCCATTCTGAGGGCTATTCTATACGTGAATGAACCAAAATGGGATAAACACACACAACTGAACTAATCTCTTTAGTACGCGGGTTCATTACATGAAATTTTCTTCATGGACCTATCGTCAGTTCCTTGTGGTTAACCTATACCCAAATTTTTAGCATAGGTCAACCATGACTCTTAACAACCCTTTCCGAGAATTACTATGTTCATAAAAGAAAAACTCACATCGGATAACACACACAAGTAAACCGAACTCTTTATTACACGGCTTATTATATGGAATTTTCTTCGTAAAACTGTTTCTAGTTCCGCGTGGTTACCCTATACCCAATTTTTGGGCATAGGCTAACCACGACACTAAATTACCCTCTCCAACAGTTATTCTGTACACGATTAGACTCAAACAAGATAACTACACACAACTAAACTGAACTCTTTATTACACGGCTTATTATATGGAATTTTCTTCATAAAACTGTTTTTAGTTCCTTGTGGTTACTCTATACCCAAATTTTGGGCATAGGTTAACCATGGCACTAAATAACACTCTCAGATAGTTATTCTGTACACGATTAGACTCAAATGGGATAACCACACACAACTAAACCGACATCTTTATTACACGGCTTATTATATGGAATTTTCTTCATAAAACTGTTTTTAGTTCTGCGTGGTTACTCTATACCCAAATTCTGGGCATAGGTTAACCCTGGCACTAAATAACCCTCTCAGATAGTTTTTCTGTACACGATTAGACTCAAATGGGATAACCACACAGTCGGCATTCAATACTCAGTCCGCGTTTTTTTACCCCGTCCGTAGTCGGCAGTCCGTCAGTCCGCGAGTCCACTGTGTGAGTGCTTGTTTTATACTGATTGAATTTACAACCGTTTCTGAGAAGATTTATTCCGTACAGGAATAGGCTCTAATAGTATTACTGGTAATACACTAAACTTGTAAACTGAACTCTATAATACACGGATCGTTAGATCGTTGAGGTTCCAGCCTGAGTTCTTGAATTGTCTGAATTCGAACAGTGTCTTTGCTCCACAGCAAGATCAGTGTCATCGTCACGTCCTTTATCGTCGGCGTCAACAGCATATATAATGTAGGTGATCTCCGTTTCCTCATCTTTGACTTGTGTTTTACCCTCAACTGGGAAAATCAGTTGTACAATTTTCTTCCATTATAGTAAACGGATCAAATCACGAAATCGACTACCAGTCCGCCATTTCGAATCATCCCCTGAGATGTTGCCTAGCAGCCTTGCACATGCGTACTCCATGGTTACTTTGCCTGGTTATATGCCCAAATTTTGACCCGCATAATACCTCATTTATCAGCTTTTGTCGCCAGCTATGCCGCCGCGCCTAAAAAGTGCACTAGTCTTCCTGAGCAATCCGTGACATTGGTGTCCAGTACTCCGCGTGCCTGCAAATTCACATCCCTAAGCTACATGAAAACGAATTTTTAAAAAAACTGTTAGCGTAGTTAGAAAGAGCATAGTTTGAAACCAAATATGCTGATTCGTTTTTACAATTATGTTAAAACCCCACAAAACAGGGGATTATCAAAAGTTTAAGGTTTATTTTTCATCGTGCTTTTTTCAAAAGGGAAAATAATGATGGACGTTTTTGAATAACTTGCAATTTTTTCTGCAATATTACTGTGAGAAATTACGAATTTATTGAGCTTAAAGCAGTTTTAAAGTGTTTTGAATTTTCTGTGCGCTCTGATCACGTGATAAATGAAGTCACTACAGAGAGCATATCATGGTCGTTACTTTCATGTGAAGTTCTATTAACCAGCCAAGCTTTGCTTCTCTCCGTCGTAAACTACCATAGCTACTGACTCCTTACCAGTCCCTGGGAAATGCTCCTGTACAGAACCACCTTAACTTTCAAATGCCAGATGTAAACTGGCAATTTCCATATTGCCCATTCCAATTACTATCAGGGCACGTTATCTGCTTTTGAATTGATGGAGGCCTGTTCTTGCAGTGAGCTAAAACAAATTTTTTGCCATAGTCACGTGAATAATGACGTCATCACCCTAAAGTTAATATGAGGGATAACTTTCACGAAGTTGTAAATAACACATGGTACAGCATTCTCTTCGACCACAAATTAACTAAGTTATTTTGCATTGAAATTTTTCTGGTGCAAAGCATTCTGGGAAGGTTCTTATTATAATTATAATATTGTTTTTAATTATTATTATTGCTATTATTATTATTTCTATTGCTTTGATCTCCAACTTCACATCTCGTAAATGAATTCGTCTCATAAACCACGCCTGGGCTGCCTGTGGTTGCACCTATAAAAGTAGAAAAGCTAAGAAATGTATAAATTGTAGTTGTCTTCCTAGACTACACTGATTTATATATTCATCTCCTAAAATTATGTGGAAGTTTAAGAGGCGTATATTTCCTTAATCTCATACGAAGCTCCCCGCGGGCGATCTGCGAAACCAGCTAAATGCTGCAACGATTAAGCTTCTAGCTTTTTACAAAACTTATCAATGAAATGCAAATGCAGCAAGGCAGTCTGGCATGCTGAGGTGTGCTAAAACTTCCACCATCGTCGGACTGAAAATTTTCAGTTAGATTTATTTCAGGCGGTTTCAGTTTGACGTATAAGTTCGGCCCGATTTCATTTATGATATAAAACAACACCTCCTGCTAATTTAGAGGCTAGTCCGTTCATATTAGGGTTAAATAGCAACACCTGATGGACTCGAATCACATCTCTTCGCCTCAGAAATGTAATTAGTTTTTTTAGGACAGTAGTTAGTTTTAGTAGTTTTAAGCATTGTGTATTTTATATTTTAGATCTGTGACATTTGTATTTCTTATTTTAGATTAATACTCTTTATTTTATGGAGGACCTCCCTGAAAACCACGTACTTACGTGACGGGCGCTTCCTCGTTAAAGATTGTTTTTATTATTATTATTATTATTATTATTATTATTATTATTATTATTATTATTATTATTATTATTATTATCCTCTCAAATCAGACGCGACTCACCCTTCTCACTAGACACAAGCATAAGGACAAACATAAACGAAAACACTATGGCTGTATACAAACTCTTTCTCTTTAAGGACGGTGCCTCCATTTGTTACAGCGCATACGGTCCTCAGATAGTATTCAACCTCATCCCCAGGGTAATCTCAGTTTTCAATATGGCGGCGGTTAATGACTGTATGTGGAAAAAGCAGATCTTAGCAAGGGCTATCAGAATCCAAAAAGAAAACTGGGGGTAACCACGCAATTTTCAGCGATAATTGAGCTTAAATTTGGAAAGAAAATGCCAAACATTCATGTTATTTTAAAGCTTTTTAGAATTATGTTTGCTTAATTGTCTCCGACAAATGCGTGGTTACCCACATTTTTCTTAGCAATAACCCTTGCTAAGATCTGGTTTTCCGTATAGTCATAAGCTTTACAAAAATACCTCTGTGTTAGGGCCCACCGTCCTTAAGGAAAAAAGTGCCATTTTTTCATAAATGATTACATGCTCTTTGAGAGCTTTCTTTCAAACCAAAAATTAGAAGAATAATACTGGCTCAGTGGAGAGTTTATATTAGGAGTGAAAAGATTTTTCCTTGTTAATTGTGGTAATTGATCGCTGTCAAGTTCTGTCACACCTGATTAACTTGTACACGTGAAATCCGCGAAAGCGTGTGCTGTTTGCACGCACATTTTAAGCGATTCTTCCAAAGTGCTTATATCAGTTATTTTTTACGAGATAATGAGAGTTTTCTTTCACCTAAATGCATCCTAAAGGCCAGTGTGTAAGTATTTTCGCGTAAGCGTACGTTTTACTATTTTACTTTTTTACTTTTTCTCTCTTCTTCTTTTGGATCGGGGAAAGTTATAATGATCAGCAGTGTGCATTGTAATTCGCTCAGCAAACAAATTGGAATAAAGCTTGGATCTTGTTTGCAAAGCTCTGTTAATCCGGGGCTCTTTTATCAACATTATCACAATTGATACTGAGCTCTGGAGTTCCAGTCGATTTTTTTTTCCTTGAAGGCATGCAGTTTGAGAAGGATTGTCAAATTCGTACTTTGGAAGTCATAAGGGGACAAGGATCAATAAGGTTGGTCAAAATCCATGGTGAACAAAGGCTCAGAATTAACAATCCCTCTTTTATTGTCATACCTGTTTACTTCTATAATCCATTGCTTAGCACTATTGCATTGCAATTTAAACTGTCCTTACTTCAAGGATCCCTCATTTAGTCTAAAATAATGAACATTTCCCATCACCACATCGCATTTCTTTTGGCTTTCAGACCGCGGGCGAAGCTGGCTAGCCAACTAAGGAAGCCTCTTGCAGACCAGACCACTGGCCCAATTTGAGTGCACTCCACAAGTGAGGTCATTCCAGTACCCAGATGCCCTCTGAGGAAGATGGCCTGTATCTCCAGTCCACATGTTGCTGCATGGTTCGTTTGCATTCCCGTTAGGTTCATTTGGAGCCCAGTTCTTGTAGGTGGGATCTGAGAAATCAGACCAGAAGTAGGCCTTGGCAGTTGAGTCCCACTTGAGTCCGATCCAAATCAGTTTCAATGACGGGGCTACTTTCCTGGCGAGCGCCAGGACGAAGTCGTTTTCTCGCACGTTGGTAATCTTGACCAGTTCACCTCCAAGCTCTTTGCAGTACGCCTGGGCCTCGGACCAAGTCATTGCCTTGTCACTTGCCAAGTAACAGAAGCTGTCGAACTTCACCCATCCTTCAGGACACAATGTCCCTGAAAGATAGATTAGAATGTTAACGATAAGTAGTGAAATGGTGACTGGTAAAAAAAAATTTTCTATACGAGCGCTGTTTCTTATTTCTGATTTATTCGACTTTAATGAAATGTCTTCAGTCTTTTGACTTTTATTAGGTTTTCTTACAGTAGGGATGTTGATGGTCAGAATTATGTTATTTTATTTGCATTGGAAATTAATATCTTTTTTTATTTGAATATTGTCTAAATATTTCGAGTCTTAATATTTTTCTGACCAACGTCAGATGGTTATATGAAACTATGTTACGGTGCTTTCAAAGTGATCTCTGGACCTCAAACCCAGCTATAGCCATCGCATCCTTTACTAAACCATCAATCATAACCACGCAGACAACAAAGGGATCTTCAATAAAGAAACCGGTAAAGTGGATCCAAATCAACCGATCACAGGGTACTAACGTTCATTTAGATTCGTTAAACGTAATTTTCTGTATTCCGAATCGTCCACTACGGCGATTCCACAGTGAAAAACGCGACGGCTAAATCCTGTAACCTTTCTACAGTGATTTCTGCAAACTGCCAATCTAGTATTTCCTGTCATTTCTTACAGGCATCGCTACTCTTGAGTTAAAATAAGAAACAATCAAATGTCCTATCCTACTTACATGTACCGTCAGTACTGGCATCAGCACTGAAGACCCCAATGAAAATAAAGACGAACAGGACAATCATGCTTCAGTTTTCTTCACCTGCAAATAAAGTGAATTCCGTTTTATGACGAAAAAAGAACTGTCTTTTTTTGTGATTGCCTAAAAAAGTACCAGAGTAGATTTTGTAATAGATATATAAGTTCCATCAAAATTTCTGAACGAATGCTGTTCTCGTTTTAGTAACTTGACATTTACAAGTAAAGCCTGAAAAATAATTTTCCTCTAAAGCTAGATGGCTGCCCAGCCTTTGAGAAAATATGACTTTCTGCATTTTTCCGGCTTTCCAGGATATCTTGAACACAATTCGCTGAACTGTATTGGGTTTATTACTAGATACAATTTTGCTGTGGATGCCTTGTTCCAATCCGTTATATTTCGAAAGAAGAAATAACCGCTTTCGTCAAAAATGAACATGGAATAACTCAGATTCAAGATTTTGTGAATCAAGGTTTACTTATTCGTCTTTATAACGAGCACTTAGAATTGAAACTACGAAAAGTACCACCTCAAAATATCTGTCAATTTAGCTTTTATTTCATCTGGATGGGAAGCCGTAATACTTTAGAAATACAAAATAAATAGTTTTTAGGGTTTTACCTGAGCGATTGCTAGTATTGGTCGGATCACCACTCTTTTATTAATTTTTTTTGTAGGCTTGGTAATTGCACCCTGGAAATTGCTTTTTTGGCAAATTTAGTTAGATACTGTTTTAGCATTCTTAACAGCGCAAATAAGAGGCACACATATTTTGAATCCTTACTGAATTTAACGGACTGCAAAAAACAAAATTCGTCTTACCTCACTGAGTGGCTCTCCTGTTGCATTCACTAGGCGGATTGTAGCACAGAAATGATAGGTAATAAAAGATTTTATGAAATATATCTATGTCAAGTGTAAAGTTTACTAAGAGGGCTCAATGGTGATTTAATTGTTTCAGGATTCATATAAATATTTTTAAAAGTATCATTATTTATTTTTCTTATTATTACTTTATGAAACTGAGAAAGTACATGTAGTATGTAGCATTATAACGGAGCTTTACGAAAGCTAAATACCGGAAAACTGAAATGTAGCCTACAAAGGTCAACATAACAATCAGTTATAGCTCGAACTCAAGGATGAAAAATTCAGGCTAAAAGATGTAAGCTAGAAGGCAATAACTTAAGAAATTTGAAGTTTACTCAGTTGAATAAATCATCAATCAAGCCTAGCTGGGGACCACTGCAAGCTTGACTGACGCCCAATAACGCCATGAAACTCTTGTAAACACCTACTTGATGAAAAATAAGATTTAAATTTAACAATTTTCTTTATTCTTTATTTTAAAAGTTTTTAACATTTGTTAGTTATTGTTAATCATTGTGACTTAGTATAATTTGGTACGAAACAGATGTTTTGCATCATTTGTCACTTAACTTGTTTCTAAGAATAATCTTTACCTCATATGTTCAATTAACAATTTTTCCACAATCTCGTGTTGAATATTAGGGGACAAACAGATTATCCAATAAGCGGGAGTGGAGCTGACTACCTTATTGCATTCCCAACTTCGGTGATCATTGGTGCATTTTGTGCCATAATTTTGGACGAAAAGGCTGCTTCGAGGAGAAAACGTTTGAACACCACAGCTCTTGGCATCAATGCAATTTCCTTAGAAGGCAAAAAGCATGGTTATTCAATGAAGACCCGTTTGCGTCAACCAATAGGAAAGCTAGAAATTCAGGGACTGAGGTTGAGAATTTAATACATTGGTTTTGGTGGAATAGTTTTTAAATTATTGAACTCAACGTGATGAAATAGCCGACGTGAAAAAAAAGGAAATTCAAAAGGCAATTATCAATTAAAAGGCGCGAGTTTACTTAGACGTTTGTTAAATAAACTTAGGCATCAATCATGCCTAACTAGGGGGCACTCAAGCCTTTAATACCTTGCAATGATGCATCCAAAACGTGGCCGAGATAAAAACGCAAGCGAAGTATCACAATACCCTATTATACAATAAGGTATTTGCTTCTCTGGAGCCTCTATTCTCATTGGTCTTTTACATTTTCTTTCAGGGATGCGGGCATAGTTTGTCGGGTATTATTTCTAAAAGCCCGATTAGAAGTCCAATTCCAAGAGGTAACTTAGGACAAGAGAGGATTGCTTAGGATATGTAATATCATCAATCGACATGCTCAGTTACCGTTTACAATTTCTGAGACAAAGACAGGTTCAATTCTATCTAAGCTGGCCGGTGAATGACGACCTATTTACTTGGGAATATAGAGTCCAATAACTTTTAATCAGTCTTCAGTTTTCAGCAATTATTGAACGTGTTTGCACAGGACATGACTTGGGCTGTTTAGTTAAGTATTCTTTAATTAAATGTAACTCCTCCGTTTTGGCAAAACAAAGAGAGTCGGGCATTTTTCTTTATTTTGGATTCATCGACTGAGTTGGTAAGGTAAAATGGCCACCGTAAATAAATTGAAAACCGTCGTTTCGAGCGTTAGCCCTTTGTCAGAACGACTCGATTCGCTCTATCGAAGGGCTAACGCTTGAAACGTCAGCTTTCAATTTCCTTGCTGTGGCCAATTTACCTTATCTGCTCAGTTAACAAAACCAAAGTTTTGTGTTTCACTTCCCCATGAACGCAGCATTACAGTTTCTTTAGAGAGTTCCCCCCTTGTTTGTTTATTTTTCTTTATTTGGCTGCTTAGTTCCAGCTAATGCCTCCGGTAAATTCTAGCCAGGAGGTCTTTTCATCTTGTCCATCTTGACACGTGATTTGTGCTCATGCACTGTTGAGGAAATTGACTATTGGTACGTCGTCCGTATTTTTGTAGGAGTTCTTACGAGCCCGCCCGGACTAAGAACAAAGCGAATGTAATACAGAAAGTGGGACTTGGGAGAGACGAATGGGTGTGTGAAGCTCATTTTTTAGCTCATAAATTAAACCGTGTCAGTTGCGCATGCATTGGTATAATTTTTTCATTGTTGGTCAAAGGATTGTTTTTGACGTTTGAAAACGGTCTAGTTTAACCGCAACTATTAACGCTGGTAATTAAACACACCGTGATGCCATACCGGACAGAAAAGTTTTTGGCCCGATGAGTAAAATCATGACAAATTGCAGTACGGTAAAACGTCTTTCACCAATGTAAAAACCAAAATGTCTGTGAGACTGATCCTTTCACGTGGTACCTTTACGCAGTAAATATTCATGGTTACGTGAAAAAGACGCAAAAGGGCGTCCATATAAGTAACCGAGGTGTTAACCTCGGAGTTTTTCGACCACAACGTGAAATAGCCGATTTTTAGAAGCTGGCCCTAATTAGCTACAGCAGACTTAGTTTTCTTGAAAGAAAATCTTGCCTGGTAAAACGGTCCAGAAATGCCGGCGAATGCATAGTTCTTGTAGGTGCAAGTAGCCGCTTGCGCGCGCGGCAAGATACGGTTACTGTATAACTTGAGCTTGTATTAGGGCCAGATAAACCACAGGTTTTCTTGTTCAATGAACGCTGTTGGATTTTAAAGCCTCAAGCTTATACGCGTCAATAGACGGTGGAAAGGCGATATAGGTATAGTTATAAGCTAAGTTTCGTGGTTTTCAGTGCAGTATTATACAAGAGAAAATAACACAGATCAATGTAATAAATGGTTGCCTCTGTATTTTCTCTTCTATTGAATGACGCGCGCGTTGCTGATTTTGAAAATGTCTTCATAAAAAGCCCATACCACCTTTCAGTCTTGTCGCAAGGGTCGAAGAGTTCGATCCCAAAACGTCAGTGGTCAACTGAAATAGTTGTTTACATTCTCGTCCCCAGAGCTGATATCCTCATGGCCAGCACCACAGATCGAGAGTTTACTCCTACCTCTTCTGGAGCCGAGAGCTTTCAAATTTCGAGAAGAGCAGTTTACGGTTGGCTCCCGATAACTCGAACCTCCAAGAGAAATCAAAAAAGGTTCGAGTTATCAGCTAATCAGGAGTTCGAGTTATTGGAGGATGGGATTCGGTGGGATTCCTAATGCCACCACTTGCCACATGTACTCTCACCGTGAAGAACTGGACACCTTTTGTGTAAGAAACGAAAGAAATTGACCTAAAGGACAATTAGACACTTAAAAATACACGCTGCTCAATTTCTTAAAATTCGAGTTGAAATAAGTTCAATGTTGTGGAGTATGTTTTGTCTCATTACACGTTGACGAATGAGATTCGAGATATCGAGAGTAAAATTATAAAGAAAAAAGAGCTGAAGGGAAAAAAATTCGCTTGGAGTTAGCGAGAGATCCAAATTATCGGGGGTAAAATTACAATAAATCTGCGGAGCAAATCCAGGGGAAATCGAGTTTAGTTTGAGTTAGCGCGAGCTTAGGTGTTACCGAGGGTCAACTGTATTCCAGTCTTACTGGCGGGATCTACGTTGGGCGCAGTCGCAAAAAAAGTGTTCTCATGCACGCATTTCTCATATTCTTTTCAGTCTTATTAATTATGTTAATCAATTTTGCTCCTTTATTAAATTATGTTTTTATAGAACTAATTTAACTTAATATTTATCTTATATATTTAGTTAGGATCTAGTCAATCGTTTTTCTTTTCGTTTATAAACTTGTTCACTTATTTCCTTAATTTTGTTTTTATTTGCAAGCCGCTATTAAAGATCTCAATCTGGATTATTGAATTTCAAGATTTCACAGTGGTTCGCTGCGCAGTTTACCTGTGTGCACGCACAGGTTATCAGCGAATAATCTTGCGCTTTGCCTTATAAGGAAATTAGATGTCATACCACAGGTAGCCAAAGCTTGAGTTATAACTGCAAATTAATAAAATTTTATGAAATAAACAGTGTTTCTTTGTTTATATCTTACGTACTTGCTATCTAGGGCAAAAATTCGCTCTCCGAGCGAGAATAACCGTCTTTCTAATTTTTGCTCCTAATTAGTATTATAATTATGAAAGGTGATACACAATTCACCCGCACCAAGCATTTAAATGATCTATTTTTCTTGAAATGAGCTATTTCCACTCACAATTTCCTCAAACCTGAATGAATGAATAGTCGAAAAGCAACTATACGCCGGAAAAGTTCCATCGTTCCCAACATTTGTCACCATAAATGGCAATATTTTGAGCTTCTTGTACCTGAAATCGAATGTGGGTATTCGACCGCCGACCTCTGCGCACAAATACCGAATGAATAAAAACAAAATGACATAATCAAACTGCTAAATATCAGCTAGCAGAAGTCAAAACAAGTCTAAATACCCAATGATAAATGTGGTTAACTATGGTTATAACTAAGGCTAAACACGGCTCCTTCTTGCACCTGCATAAGTATGTTTGCTAGCTGATCAAATATATATAAAAAATTATATATATATATATATTTTTTTTTTTTTTCAAAATCTAAGCTATTGAAAAGCATGCGTTTAACACGTGTACTAGGGAATAAAGTTACAGTTTATTTAATAAGGTGACTCCTTCAAACAAAAGTTAACGACTGAACAATTTTTGTTGGAAACTTTATCTGATGGTTCACTATCATTTGTTTTTACGAATTGTGCAATAAAATCAAGCATTAGGGACAGAATGTCATATGTTTCATGTCTAAGTAAAACGGCGATCGGTTTTACTCAAAACGATTCCTGCATTCGTATTATCCAGGTCACTATTTCTAGCGATAAGTTGTTTTTCTGTCCAAGAAATGTTTTAAAACTTTTCCAACACGAAGGTGATGATTGATTGTCTAAAATTATGCAATGAAAAGGAAACTCAGCACACTCGTTTAACAGGAAACGACTATTTATTTCTGTTGATAGGGCAGCTTTAAAGATAAACTACGAAGCTCTGAATGTGCATATACGCTCTCGCGCACACACTAATTATGCAAGAAATTATGCCCAGGGAGGATGCGCAATGCCGTCGAGGGGAAATCACGTTAACTGTTTATCTTGACTTGGCTAAGATACTACGGATTTCCATAATTTCTTGTAACTAAAAGAAAACGTGCGGAAAACTCCCCTCAAAATAAAGCTTAACCTGAATTTGCACCGCTATCTATAATCTAATCATTGAATCACAATCTTCATGATCTGTCTCAAAGATATTTGTCCAAAACCGTAGGTGCACTATTTAAACAATAGATGGCTTAAGGGAAACTATCAGACCGATTGTCTCAAGACAGAGCACTCAATTGCTTTTGGGGGTGGGGGGGGGGGGACGTTATCCATTCAATCCTGAGGAGTTTCGTGGATCACAAGGATCTGTTTGCCTTGATTTTTTAAAGTTCGTTTCCTGATCTGGGAATTGTATGGTTGAAAGACTCGATATCGTCAACTTGCGGTGTAAGAAGTAAGGAGAGGACGAAATATCTGCTCAGACCGATCTGTATCGCCCCACGAGCGTTTCATTAGTAGAAACCACCGGTAATCAAGCTTAGGCTTGCAGGGTTATCCTAGGTTCTAGTTTGTTTGTTGATCGATCGGGAGTTGTTCAAGCCGGAGTACACACCAAATGTGTGTAAAGTATTGGAAAGCTGATAAAAAGATTCCTTGTCTTTAACTGAAGACCGTTAAATCATCCGCAAAGATGACCAGTTTCAATTCTTGATTGTCAATTTTGATTCCTCCTATCTTTATATCATTTCTGATATTGATGGCTAGTGTTTCTAGTACAAGAATAAAGAGATAAGGAGAGAGAGGATCACCTTGACGAACCCCTCGGGAGAGTTTGAAGGGCTGGGTTGCGAAGCCGTTGTTCATGACACTGCTAGATATATCCGAGTAAAAAGTAGTAATCCAGGCAATAAAAGATGGTCCGAAGTTGAATTTCTCGAGGGTTTTTTTGAGATAATTCCAATTGACAGAATCAAAAGCTTTCTCAAAGTCAATTGCTACTAATAGGGAGCTTATGTCCTTTGAAGCTGTTAGAGAAATAATATCGTCAATCGTACGTACTGCATCAAAAATTGTTCTTCCTTTGACGTTAGCATTCTGGTTGTGGTGTATAATTTCTGGTAATACCTTTTCCAGTCTCTTAGCAATTGCTTTAGTTCCAATTTTAACGTCAACATTAATTAGAGAAATTGGTCTCCAGTTTTTTATTTGCCGTCGATCTCGATCTTTTTTCTCTATGAGGACAATAACTGCTTCCTTTTGTGAGGATGAAAGCTCTCCATGTTTGTAGGAATAATTTAGGCTTTTTACTAACATCTCACCAAGAACGGGCCAGAAGCTCCTGTAGAATTCGATAGTGAGACCATCGTTTCCAGGTGTCTTATTATTTTGAAAAGTTGATAATATATTATAACACTCGGCAACAGACAGTTCACCTTCACAAAGCTGTTGCATTTCTGGAGATAGTGTTGGTATGAAATCCAGGAAAGGACAAGACTGGTTGATTTCCGATTGATTTGTCTCGCTGTAAAGGTCTGAGTAGAAAGAATACAACTCATCCATGATCTTTTTAGGATTTGTCGTTACGTTACCATCAGCGAATTCGACTTTCCTGATCGTGCTTTTTCTCTTGTTATTTCTTTCAAGGTTTAGAAAGTACTTATTATTTTTCTCCCCTTTTTCATACCAGGATGCACGTGAACGAGTGATCGCCCCTCTAGTTATGTATTCATATTCCTTTTCATACTCAATCTTCAAATTTTCAAGTTCATTTTGGTTTGCTATAGTTGGAATTTCAGCTACTTTTTCCTCCGCTAGTTTCAATTTGTTCTCGATCATAATCATTCTTTCCCTGCGTTGCTTTGCTTAAATTACCTTGCTATACTGAATAGTCTCCTTCCGTATGTTATATTTTATCCAGTCCCACTGAACTCTTGCTGTGTAGATCAATAAAAAAACTGCTCCATAACTGCCGGCTATATCCAAGGCGCCTCTTATTAAATATTAAAATACTTTGATCCTGCGGAAGGGATTCAAAGTGCATCTCCAACTTTCGATCTGGGAAGTGCTTCCTGATCTGCATTGTTACATTTTTTGCAAACGCATGGTCTTGCTCGGATTCTTCGTCAAGGAGTACAACGGTCTTGCCAAATGATGGTGGCCAAAACAGAGTGGCAGTTCGAAAGTAATCGCAGTAAAAACGAGTCCTGTGTAGTTTCATTTTGCCTGCCATCCTTATGAACACAGTTATTGACTTGTTTCTGTGGTTAATTTCCTCCAAAGTTGTACTATAACCGTCTGCCCATTTGCTGTCTCGTAATTCCAAGTTAACAAGTGTTAAATAAATCAATGTCATTGCAACACTACAGCAGGACAAAAGAGGAAGCTGTAACTGTATCTGCAGCCCCAACGCTGCACCATAATGACCTGAAAAAAGAAGGTTTAAAAGGATAAAAAGGTTACAACAGCATTTACTGTATAAGAAGAAAACCTGTCGTTTAGCAAAGATGGGGTGTTTCCCGCTAGCGTTAAACGCCTATGGCTGTAAGCCACTAGGTTCACGAAATAAATGAATTCTTAATATTTTTGTATTTTTTTCTATTACGTATAGAAATAAATTTTAAGAAGTCTGTTTTCGAAAAGCAGCAAATAGCAGCAATTCGAAAAGCAGCAAATATTTCATACCAAATCGTCCTACGAACCTCAAAATAGCCAATGCGATGCAAACAATCAGGTTCTCGCATTTTTTGCTATACGCGTGTGCTGCAAATGAATTCACCCTTAACGTTGCCACGTGGTACAGGTATGCAATATTAAAATATGAATATAAAGCCTGAGGGGGTTGGGAGGGGGGGTCGCACTGGAGCGAAAAAAAATTTTTTTTTGGTCGGTCCGATTTTGACCCAAAAAATTGCGACCGGACACAAATTGGTTTGTGTCCGGTCGCACACGAACCTACATGACAAGGCTAAAGTCTTGTGTAAACATTGATAAAACGCCTATGTAAACAATAATTAGTCGTGTAGCTGTGCATCAATTTCCTTAAAGAAACAGTTCATATATTTGAACTGCGGAATGAAGAAATAAATGTAAAGAAGATCCTCGCAGTTATTTCCCGGGTATATTACGAACCAATTTAATGACCAGCTCCCAGTTGGCTTGTTAGCTCAATTGGTTAGAGCGCTGCACCGGTATCGCAGAGGTCAGGGTTCGAATCCCCGCAAGCCTGATTTTTTCAGGCTTTCTTTTCGCAACTGCATAAGTTGCGTTAATAACTGCGAGGATCTTCTTTACATTTATTTGGAACGATATTGTTATCCAAAGTCAGGGGCATGATAGAATGCACCGGCGGAATTTTTTTCCAGCTTCAAGGAGGGAAATTGGCACCTTTGAAGTTTGGCTTGTTCGACCAAATTTTTTCATTTTTACCAAAGGTGGTTGCACTTGTTTTTACGGTTATTTTTTCAGCGAAAACAACAAAAAAAAACCATGGCACGTGTAAATCGGACCAATCACAGGACGACGGCTTCCTTGACGATTTTTTGGCTGTTCGCCAGAAACTTAGGTTGCATTTGCCTCAGCCAATGTGGTCACATTTTTTCAGGAGTATGACAAAAATGCGCAAAATTTATCCTTGTGCAAGCCGGCCCTTAAGGCATGGGTTGCACTTGGCAAATTTTTGCGAAAGTTTATTGACTTTGTGGTCAAAATCTGTAAACAACGTAATTTTCCTAATGCGACCCTAACCGTTTCCGGTTCCTAAAAACTTTCAAAATCGGCAAAAACATCAAATACGCCGTAGTGCTTGGGTGGGGCAGGCCGATTTTGAAAAAAAAGAGCTGAATAATAAGAATCACAGGAACAACTGTCAACGCTTGTCAGTGGAATGGTTTCAAAGGTTTCCCCTCACTTTTGCCAGTAACTGAGTCAGTAGACAAAACACCTTTAGGAATGTTAAGCGAGATAACCGGCAACCGACATAAAACGCTCGTGTTCATTGTCTGCCGCAGTACGGGAAAAGACTTAGTACTTACTTTCTTACAAGGACATAAACACAACTGACAGATCCTGGACGCAGATATAGGTAAACGCTTAGGCAGATTTACAGCATATCAATGGCTCTGTGAAGTTCTTACATGAACAGCTCTTAGTCTGCGAAAACAGCCGCCTGTCACTCACTGCGAGTGTTCTAATAAATTCATAACTCCGCCTCCATAAACAATAGAGCGCAGACCGTGGTAATTAAGCATTAATTGTATTGCGGTGTAAGTCAGTAAAGTGTGACAAAATGATAACACCATAGGAAGCCCAAGTATAATATTTGAATATCATTAAAAATGGCGTTTCAAAATATAAGACTTTGTATGGGATTTCGAAGCGAACATTTTGAGCAATACATAACAACGAACTAACTGAATAAAATTCATGAAATATTACATGGTGTTGTTTGCTATCCTTACAAAGCATTTTGAGCAATTTTAGGTCCATTTACTTAACTGTGTTAGTACGTGTATAATACATTGACAAGCTTGTCAATGTATTATACATGTACTAATACACAGTACTAGTAAGGTAAATAGACCTAAAATAAAATTAATGATAATAATAATAACAATAATAATAATAAATTTAATATTTGTATTGCGCGGGTTCCATAAGGAAATGCTCACCCGCGCATAACAATAATACAAATAAAAATTACAAATAAATTTACAATAATTTAAATTAATGATCTCATAAATTTATATTGACTATTACTTAATGCTAATAAATTAATTAAACTAATAAAATGCTTTTTTAAATAAAAAGGTCTTAAGGAGTTTCTTAAAAGTTAAAATTGAGTTGGCATGGCGTATCTCCGTGTGAAGCTCATTCCATAACCTGGGTGCTGCCAGCGCAAATGAGCGGTCCCCCAACGTCGCTGAGCTCTTAATCGTTGGAGGAAAAGTTCGCCGTCAGATCTTAAGTTGTAGCAAGACAAAGGTTTGACAGTAATGATTTCTGTGATGTGATTAGGTGCTAGGCTATGCAGAGCTTTATACGTGATTAGCAGGATCTTGAAGTTAATGGAGTAATGTGGTCAAAGCGAGAGATATTACATATGAGTCTGGCAGCTGCGTTTTGGACTCGCTGAAGTTTATTCAGTTGGGCGGCTGGTAGACCATATAGGAGGCTGCTGCAGTAATCTAGACGGCTCGTTACGAAAGCATTAACTAATATCCAGAAATGCGGGGAATGCATAGTTTTACCACGTGCAAGACGCCGCTTGCGCGCGCGGCAAGATGCAGTTACATATTACAGTGTACGTCACAAAGAGATTGTGTTTTCAGCGTAGAAACATGGAGCGTTTCAAAACACAACGCATGCAAGCAACTGGTTGAAAATGACTTCATTTCTTACAGTTTTTCCGTTTTTCCTTTTACTGGCCTTTTGTGGAGGTAAGGAGTGTAGCGTTTGTAAATAAGCCACCTTATATACAGCTATTTAAGACGGGCCTTTATGGGGACACCGTCTCCTAGCGATGCGAAAAGAAAGGCATTTCGTCGTATTAGGTTGTTCGAGGTCACTGGACGATTGATTGGTATGTTAATGATATATGGGGGTGGGGACGGCAGAGGAATGATATTTGACCGTGGTTTTCTTGGGGACAGGGCTAACAACTGTATAACTCCAGCTTGTAACCAAAGGTTTTCCTGTTCAATTAACGTTGTTAGATTTTAAAGACTCAAGTTTGTACTTGTCAGTCGAATGTGGAAAGGTGATATAGGTAGTTATAAACTAATAAGTTTCGCGGTTTTCAGCGCAGTATTTTATGAAAGAAAATAAGACAAATCAGTGTGATAAATGATTGCCTCCGTTTTTTCTTTTCTATTGTGTGACGCGCTGCTGATTTTGAAAATGTCTTCATAAAAAGCCCATACCACCTTGCGGCCTTGTCGCAATGGCTGGAGCTTCAACGTACAGGCAAAAGCAAAAGCGATGGCATATAATTTCCTTCAAGGGGAAAAGTCCTGGGAACGAAGTTGCCTTCAAAAATTACGAAAAGAACAGTTTACGGTTGACTCCCGATATTGAAATCAAAAAAGGTTCGAGTTATCAGGAGTGCGAGTTATTGGGGGATGGTATTCTTTCTGCCACCACTTGCCACAAGTACTCTCACCATGAAGAACTGACACCTTTTGTGTAAGAAGCTGAAGAAAGTAACCTAAAGGACAATTAGAAACTTCAAAAATGCATGCTGCTCAATTTTCTTAAAATTCGGCTTGCAATAAATTTAACTTCGTGGAGTATGTTTTGTCTCATTACACGTTGACGAATGAGGCTCGAGATATCGAGAGTAAACTGAATATAAAGACAAATGAGCTGAAGGGAAAAAAAGTCACTTCGTGTTAGCGGGAGATCCGAGTTATCGGGGCTAAAATTACAGTAAATCCTCAGAGCAAATCCAGGGGAACTTGAAATCAAGTTTAGTTCGAGTTTATAGCGCGAGCTACGAGTTACAAAGGGTCAATGTGTATTCCAGTCTTATCCGAGATTAACGTTAGACGCAGGCGCAAAAAAAAGTGTTCTCAGGCATTTCTCATATTCTTGTCGGATTCTCTGCTTCTAATTGTTTTATTTATTAATGTATAAACTTAATATTTATCTAACATATTTAGTTATGATATAGACAATTTTTATTGTCCCCTTTATATATTCTATTATTACCATTTGTATATTTCTCTATTTTATATCTATTTGTATCTATTATTATTCCTATATTTGATTGTATATATTTATAAATTGTACACATTATGTAACTTAGATAGGTATTCATATTTTTATTAGTTAGATACTCTGTAATGCGCTCTTGATCATATTTATGTTAAATAGCGCAATATAAATTAATAAATTATTATTATTATTATTACAATACTTTTTCTTTTCGTTTATACACTTATTTACTTATTCCTTTAATTTTGTTTTTATTTACATGTGTTATTAAAGTTCTCAATCTGGATTATTGAATTTCAAGCTTTCTCAATGGTTCACCCCGCCGTTTACCTGTGTAAGGGGTAAAGGGGACCATTTCTGGTAACGTTTAAGCCGGAGAAATCGCCTTGCACATGGATCATCAAGATTAAACAATAAATAATAGGTCTGTGTTGATATCTGTGGTGCTCTGCGACGGTCAGGGAGTAGATTACACCATATCAGCTGAGTTGTTTTGAGGCAACTTGGCCTCCGTGAAGAGATTCACGAGGGACGCTACCAGCGTTGGCTGGCTGATGCCTGTTATTATGGGTCCAAAAGGATTGTAGCTACTTAGGGAGTGTTCAGTCAAAGACCTGAAGCCTATAATAATAATAATAATAATAATAATAATAATAATAATAATAATAATAATAATAATAATAATAATAATAATAATAATAATAATGATAATGGTTTATTAACGAAATCCGGCCACGGGGTGGCTTTTCCTTCGTTAAAACTACACACTATTTACACTAAACAAATTGTGATAAAAGTATTTAAAAACGTGACTAAGGAAAAAAAAAATGACAAATGACTAAACAAATTTTCCTTCCTAATCAATTGCAGGGGTACTGCACGTCTTGCCGGTGAAAACTCACGCGTCTGTGTGCATGGGCGATTCTGTTTCCCTCGAGCTGGAGATCTCGGGCGCTCAAGGGCAAACCGCGGTTCAATGGACTCATGAAGGGAGTTTTTTGGACGACAGCGAGCATTTTTCTTTGAATGAGAATCGGACAGCGCTGGATATTAACAATGCTTTGCCACCCCATGCCGGATCCTACTATGCTGTAGTTTCAGACGGAGTGTCTTCTGAACATGCAATTTTTAACGTGGAAGTTCATGGTAAGGGAATTAACTTAAGAGCTAGGTCTTCGATTCTGACGGCAGTGGTAGGTTTTGACACCAACAGCGCCACGAAAACAATGCGTTTTTATCCGTCCAAACTGAAAGCGGGGGCGCGATGGTGTAGTGGTTAGCGCGTTGGACTTCAGATCTGAAGATCGATGGTTCGATGCCCAGTCCCTGCCATCGAGTTGTTTCCTTAGACAAGAAACTTTACCCCACATTGTCTCTCTTCACCCAGGTGTATAAATGGACACTGGCGACGTATTGCTGGGCGTAACCCTGCGATGGACTAGCATCCCATCCAAGGGGGATTAGCAATACATGCTACCTACCTACGTACCTACTTTACACTGAAGACGACGCTTTTTGAAAGCTGTTTTGCATCAGCTTTTTTTTTTGGTCGTTTTCGTATGGTTGAAAGCGAAAAAGGCATCAAAATGTCTGAGTTTTCAAACCAAAACGCATTGGTGTGGTTGGGGCCTTTATACCGTATGCTTCAATGTGACGCGGGTCAGCCCAAGCAAAATTAAATCCTGGAATGATGGGGACTGGACGGGGGGAGGGGTGCAGGTGGGTTGAGCGGTGTAGGCCGAGTAGAAAGTTTGATTTGTTTAAATCAACTCTACGGATTTATGTATCTCTACTACTCTACTCTACGCTGTTTGAAGAACCTTGGTTATATATTAGCCTGCGTAGCAAGCGTTTCCGTAGGCTATTCCGCACGTTAGAAGCATTTTTCGCTTTTTAGCCTCGTGGAAATTGGGGCGAGGACGAATGTGGTTTTACATTTGCACTCACCATAACGGCACGTAGCTTCTTAAATAGCAAAACCAAGGGAAAAAAAAAGCATTTAATTTAATGTTATTTACTTTTTTGTTTCTTGTCATTAGTTGAGAATGTCATCTGCGTGCCTTTGGCTGCACATAACTGATCCTGTTCGTGTGCAGCGCATTACACTTAGCCGGAATAACCTAGTAAAATTGTCAATCTAAAATTATTTTTACTATCATTATCAAAACAAATATAGCACATACCCCGAAAATTTGTTTCACAATACCTGTGGGTGAAAATAGCTTACCAACATTCGAGAAATAAAAGTTAAGGCAGGTGCATGCAACTACAACAAGCAAACCAACAATAAGAAATTGATCCAGCTTCCAACGGCTCACATTAGCATTGTCAAAATTTGAGACGATGCTCAAGGGTTTCATTTTAAACTCGTATAGCAAGTGCATAGCCGCTGTGCGGTCTCCAATACCATATGGCTCCAAAATATTTATAGTCTTAAGAAAATAGTGCTGCAAATATCCATCATGAATATGCTGCCTGTATGTTGATATGATGTGTAGCAACAGCGCACCTAGTGTTTTGTTGTTTTCAATGGTATACATATCGAAAGGAAGATCTTCACTCTGCTCAGCAATCCATAGTATTAGGGTCTTTAGGTGGTATGACTTGAGCGCTGGGTAGCTTTTCCTTTTGATTTGGCTGAACTGCTTGATTGCAAATTTGATGACAACATAACACAACTTCAATGCTCTCTTGTCGGAGTGATACTCAAATAGCTTTGACTCTGCTTCTGCAAATGTCACTCGCCAATCAAAATTATGTGATAAATGATTTGATGGACAATGTTTGTGTACTACATAGCATCCTGTAGACCTGACGCTGTTAATAAGCTGAGATGGAAATACATTTTTCACACGTGCAAACCAATCATGAGCTAATCCCACACCATCAAAAATCTTGATTCCAAAAACAATATCGCTGTCAAATCTGAACTTTCCTCGTGGGCCGTCCAACACTGTTTTAAGTGTAATTGCAGGGTAGTTATATTCTATGTCCTTTCCTTCAAACCCCTTTCCTATCTTCTGCGAAATCAATCTTCCAGAAAGCAAAGACTGTGACCCACATTTGACAACACAGTCATGCAAAAATGCATCTTGGGCACATCTACTGATTACCACATTGCAATATCCAGGACATGATGTAGGTATCAAGTTATCCATGCTAACAAACAATGGCTTGTAAAATACATTTATGTCTACATCTTGGATCAGGCATGCGTTTGACCATGGGAATATACCAGAATTTGTACTCAGTAGAGGAAAAAACCCAAATCCATGATCTGCAGAACTCCCAGCAAGTTGGTAATGCCATTTGGTAGACAGTGTCTTTAGGCAACAATAATTCCGTGTACTCTTGGGGCAGTCTACAAAAATCTAGATATCGTGACGTCTTCCTCAAGTGCCAATTAACCAACCAGTGTCCACCAATAAAGCGAAATAATGCAAATACTAATACAGGTGTGAGGATTGCTGTTGGTGTCAAAATAACAAGCACTAAATATAAGTTCACTCCTTCTAATATGGGAAAGAACTGATCATAAGCAATGACTGCAGTCAGTGGAGCAACAACAAAGATAATTAAGTACTTGGCAAAGTCTAATATTGATGGTGTATGTACTGCTGACATATGCAGACCAGCTACAACATCTGTAAATCCTGTGAAGATATGGGCAACTAGGTCCTCAAACATCTTTTTTTACTCTCTCCTTAAAGAAAACAAAACAAACAAAAAAATACTGTTGAAGTGATTTTACTTAATGCAATATAGTTTTTTCCTACAATAACATGTCAAATATTATACATAAATACCTACATATTTTTCCACACATTTTTCAAATAACCTTTAGTTAGAATATGGCAACATAATGTTGTCTCAAACCAGGAAACGTCTCTCTGCAATAATGAGAACCCAACTGCGTAAGCCAAAAACAATAAAACTTAAAGATAATTCAAACACCAGAGCCCGGCTGTCCAAGGCAGTGTTAAGCTAACCCAGGATTAGAGTCAATTTTTAAATCACTTTTAATCCAAAACAGCGTGGATTCCATGAAATTATTTTCACTTAACAATTTGACTCTGGCTACTTTAAAATTGTCACATAAAACTTATCAAGTTAAGTTTCCATTGGAAAGTGAAGTGCTGCGGGTAAAGTGCATGCAGAGGAACAGTGGTTTAACGGCCAAGAGTGAATTTTCTTTTGTAAAGACAACAGATGGCCTCGAACACAAAACTCTTGGTCGTTGGTAAAATCCATGACAGCCATGTCCCTGCGACGGACATCAGTGACACATTTCGTGACACATGTGGCGAGTACGTGTTTCCCCAAAATCTTGTATGGAAGAATGGAGAACAAATTACAACAATTATTTTTTGGCAAATATTTTACTCAGATAAGAAATGGTTTTCTTAAAAAAGGGTTATTACTTAGATAAGAATTGTTTTACTTAAAAAATGAATCGCTTTCAATCCTCGCTTTATCGTGTAAACATCCATCAAGGCCATTCCCAGATCAAAATTATATCTAATCAATGCAACTTTTCCACATTCCCACAAAAACCCAATGAAACAAATACAAAAAAAAAAAGAAATCCCCCCAAAACATCGAACTTGTTTTACGACAGAGTTCCAGGAATTGCTTGAAACGTTACGAGAAAGGTATTGGCTGCAGTTCAAGGGAATTTATCTTTGCTTGCTTTCAAAGTTTTCGCCTTCACAAAAATGTGGCTTTCTCACAAAACAGGATTTCTCCTCTATAAGTTTTCCACATCCACTTTATCGACGGACAACTGCTCTTTAGAATGTTCCAACGATAAAAATAATGGTGTCTGAATTGATTAACTACACGTGAAACTACACGTGGAAACCAAAGGCCACGATTCGAGAGCCACAAAATTGAGGCAGATTTGGTGATAAGCTCCAAAAAATCTCAAAAGCTTAACTGGCCTCAGGCACAGGCAACACAGGCTGTTTACATACACAGCCTGAATTAGTCTACTGTGAGTAAGTAGCGGTGAGGCTTTTAAACAAGAGCATCAGAAACCTTGGACTACATTTAACTCAGGGTTAGCGCTAACTGGCTTTTGAACAACCCAGCCTACTTTGGTAAATGATAAATGATAGCTACTGAGTAGTATTGCCCAGTATGTTAAGGATGGTGGAAAAGAGCAAAAAATTCACCCTTTGAAGCCACCAAACTAAGTAAGAAAAGGTGAAGCATTAACAACTTGTGTGAAAAACAGGGAGAGGTATATTTTACAGGTCACATTCCACAGGTCACTGGGTTGCTGAAATATAAATAAACACATTGGACAGTGTCCCCTGGCATAATAGGTAATGTTTAAGACTGATTTAGGGCTAGGAGACACTATTTAGCTTGTTTATTTATCGGTAACACAGTCACTTGAATGGGCGACCTGTGGAATGTAAAAGAAACCTGCTGGAAAAACAGGCAGTGATTTCATGGTCAACACAACTAGGTGGGCAATACAACTCTGGCCAGTACAAGTCAGTACATGTCCCCTCCTGAAGAGCCAAGATGTGGGGGGGGGAGGGGGGTACTTCCTACAGTGGGCTAAATGTGGAGGCTCTGCTCAAAAGGGGCATCCTTTTTGCACTTTCAGTATATGAAACACCAGTGAAATTTACTGTTTTAGTAGCCAAAATACACCTTGAATTAAAAGGGATACAGTGCTCAGCTCAACCCTGTCCCAGGCTTTCTCTTTACAGGAAGGGAATTAGAGAGACCCTGGGAATGAGGTTGTGCTCAGCTAAACCTGAATACTAAAAAGGGTTGCAAAATTTTGGCAGAAATTGCAGCGCAAAAGGTAAATGGAAGCTTGGAGCATTCAAGCAAGTAGACGTCCACAATTATTATGATCTACTGTTCTTTGCTTATGTTTAGGAGTATGAAGGGCCAAATTTCTGTTCTAAGTAAATGAGAGCCGGCTACTCTTTCAATCAAAATTTGCATTTTGTGGATAAGGGCTCAAACCTTGGACTCATGGAGCCTCCCTGGCAGAGTAAGCCCCTTCCCCCAGGGTACAAGCTCAGCTCAGTAAGGAGTGGTCATATGTGACCTTGAGTTAATGAAAAGTACCCTATGACTACATGACACCAGTATGCACTGACTGATTGCCGACAAGTTCAAATTGATTCGTGCATTAAATTTTTTGTTTCTTAAAACATGAGAACACCTCGAAAATTCATCTCAAAAGGTTAAATTTCAGATTGGTATGACGTTCTCTGGTTACACAACAAAAACTACCCTTACCATGCTCTCCTCTGCAAAGGTCTGATAGGGGGGTAGGATATATCAGTACTGTGCAGGGTGAATGCAGGTGCAAGAAATTAGAGATCTCTTTTTCTGCCTGCACTTACTTTGCTCAGTGGACTCCCCTGTCCAAAATTCCCGTTGAGCTTTGCGGTGGAGAGAGGACTTGGACCAGTTTGACTCACTCCTGTTGTTCAGCTTTCAGAATAAGTCGAGCTGGGCTGAGATGAATTTTTGAACCAGTCTCATGTAATGTAGACGTGAACCGATCTGGACTGGTGTCGGTCTAAGTTCATACTGAACTCATGTAATCACCACTTTCACATGTTGTTTATACCCATCAGCTATTTTTGTGGTTACATTGGCCCAGTCTGGATTAGTAAACCCTCTTTAGTGCAAAAGAAGCACTAGAAATCTGCTAGCTGAGTACATGTGAAGCAATCAATAAGGACTGCATCAAATTAAAATAATAGGCTAATCAGGTCAACCAAAAAGTAAATCAGCACTGGATAAAGGAACCTACAATCTTGGACATTTTAAATGGAACACTTAGATCACACCTCCCCCCAAATCAAGGATGGAAAAATGGCACGTTTACTTCATCATTGATGTTGGGGTATAGGGGGGACAAGGGGGGGGGGGTCTGTTCCATTTTACTCCATCCTAGATTGCAATCTTGGACATTTTAAATGAAACACTTAGACCACCCCTTCCCCCCCCCCCGGCACATCAAGGATGGAAAAATGGCACCTTTTTCGCTTCGCGCGACATCATCTCTGATTTTGGGGGGGTAGGGGTTTCTGTTCGATTTTATTCCGTCGGAGATTCTAGTTACAGATTGCATGCCACATTTACATAGAGTGGGACTTTTTTCTAAATGACAAAAGGAAAATGAACTGATTTCTTACCTGAGGTGTAACCGTTCTAATTCCTGGATAACGCATAAAGAAGTTTAACAAACTCGGATCGATTGTCATCGAAACGCGATTCGCTGGAGATTGTGTCCTGGAGTCCTGGAGATTCCAATAGCTTCCCGGTCAGCGGGCCAAACGACGGACCACAACCTCATGTATTTAAACATGAAGTATCTACCACCGTTAGCCCCAAGCATAATACGATAGATTGTATGGCCAGAAAATCGAACTGAGACTTCCCAGTCTTCCCATCGATAAATTAATACTTGAGTGTTAATTAATTAGTTTAGTGCTGTTACCTGGTGTTGTCTTTTGTCCTTCTAAGAAGGTTTAGCGTCTCTGGAGAGGTTTTTGGTCGTCTACCCTAGCAGTGTATACGAGGGTATAGACGATCGAAAACCTCTCCTATAAAAGTTCACTTATAAAGGTTAACTTGAGAAATTCAGTTGCATTCATCTTCCAGATATCTATCTCCGCACCTTGGTCAAAAGTCCTGTTCACATAGAGTTCGGCGGAACGAGCGTGTTAAGGGTGGAGAAATCCGAAGGAGGAGTTTTGTGGTGGATTCACCACGGCAACCTAATACGAGGTCAGGACAGTCACTACAAGTTCTTGGACACCCAAGATTCCACAGGAACTGAACTAGTAATTTCCGATGCCGGCGAAGAGCAAGGTGGATTTTATGAGGTGGTGCTAAAACAGGCGGGCTGCGAGATAAGGAACGTCATTGACGTACAGGTGGAAGGTATGTAGTAGCTGCTTCGCACAAACAACAGTCAAGGCAGTTGGTTCTTTTTCTGCCAAGTGATAATCATAAAATAGAGTTGTCTACGTACCAATGAAAGCAACTCGAATAATTTGAGCCTACGTGAACAATTCCGATTACTGTCATTTTCGAAAAAATTACCCATATCTTCACTGGAAGCAAGCAATCTGCGCAAGGTATGGGATGCACATAACACTCCTCCTTTGAATGCGTCCAGGTTTGCTTTAGTACGTTTGTAACAAATAACCTTAAGATTAAAAGACTAAAAGACAAAGTGGTACTCATATAGATCTTCCAGCATCACTCAATTGTAGTGGGACAATTTGTTGATCGTTTTTGAGGCCTGTGAGACTGGAAAGTAATGTGAAGGGACTCAGGTGGCCGCTAGACACGGTTCGGTGGCTGGAGTAGAGCGGGACTTGCGAGATAGAATGCAGCTGTGGAATCAGCTTGCATATGACACCAATGTTGCATCCGGTCATGTGATGATAATTGTGATGACGATGTTGAACACTGACATGGTATACGCGCATTAAGCGAGCGTGGCTTTAAGTCTGTTATAGCTACGCAAGCACAATGGTCTGAGCACGCCTCTGCATTGACTGTGCTATCTTTGCTATGCCATGCTGATCAAAAAGGCCGTTACACCATGGCTGCATAAGGATGTGCATGGGTAATAGTCTGTGTGCAAGTGAAAAGGGCCCCTAGTGCATGAAAGGTAGTGTTTCCTGAGTGCCAACGTAATCGCCTAGCCTTGGCATATTAAAGCCTTTCCTGAGCAAAAAAGGTTAGATTACAAAAACGAAAATCAGGTTAAGATAAACAATCAAGATCACTAATGTTACCTGTTTCCACTGGAAGCCCAAAAACATGCAAAAAGGTTCCATCCTCGTGCACTCGATCATGCTTAGGCTGCTTGTGAAAACCACGCCGTTTATAATTATGCCTCTGACAGCCTCTTATTTCGTTTGTGTCGTCCCTGTTTTAGTGCATCTGGAAGAGACAGCGGGGACTGATACAGCAGGTTAGAGGTTCATTGTCTTTATTCTACGCCTTAGCTGGGTACTCGTGGACAAACTAACAACCATTGAGGTTCTATTGGGTAATAACTTGGTCTGCATCTTAGCAAGAAAATAGTCTATTATGAATAACATTGAAAAAATCCCATCCCCGCTGCCTGACAGGCTTTACTCCGCCCATATCCACCTCATGATCTCAATCCAACCCGTGTCCTAAATCAAATTTCAGAGCTCAGTAGCAACGTAGCTGACAAAGGCAAATGCATGCAAATATACGTTAGTTAGACGCAACTAGTTAAACAAACATTAACAACAACGACGATAACAGCTTACAACAATAACAATAACAAGAAAAGAGCCAGTGAGTCTTTACCGCGGGTGTGGTCAACTTGTGTACACTTGCGTTGGGTGGCTAAACAAAGACAATACGCACCAACTTAAATGACAATTTGCACTTGATAACAGTCGCTATTTATCGAATGGAAATGCATGTACTGCTCAAGTGATCACATAGTGAGACGAACGATAATACACTTTAGTATTAATGTACGTTCTGTTTAAACGGAGTCGCTAGTGCGCCTCCGTTTGGCATTAGGGCTTATTTTTTCCAACGACAACGACAAGAACAACGACAACAAGCTTTATCTGTATGGCTGTACATCACTACAGTGTTGCAAAAGCATAGCATGATAAGAAAAGTCAACAAACGTTATAATAATAATAATAATAATAATAATAATAATAATAATAATAATAATAATGATAATAGTGATGATGATGATGATGATGATAATAATAATAATAATAATAATAGAAAAATATAAAAAAACAATGGAAAAGAGGAAAAAAGAATTCACTCTTACATTCGTAAATCCAAACAGGAGGAAATGAATTTGTCAATGTAATTTTTTTTTCTTTTAGGTGATACCAAGTTATGGGGTATCATTGATTATAAATACCTGAAGGTTTTCAGTGGTGATTTCACTGGCGAATGGTACGTTGTACCTGCGGCCCTGGGGCCAGTAATTATTTTACTTCTTGTGCTGATGGTTTGTCTGATAAGGAAGGCACAGGCCCGAAAGCGGTAAGTTTGGACTCTTTGTACGTGAAATAGGAAAGGAGAGACAGTGGATATCTAGATCTGAACTTCCAACCTCTTGTACCCAGGATTGACTCCTGGTGACGCCCTTATCAAGGTGTAGCCTTCACAGCGGTCAAACGCAAACAACAACATCACTTCCGGTTTTTCAAAGCCTTGAAGTTTGAATCAGTTCAGACTTTTACGAGCACGAAGTTCGTATGACCAAAAACAAGAAAGCCCATTGGGCATTTTAACCGGCCATTCTGACCCTCCCCACCCCTAGGTTTCACAAATGTTAGCGCGATCCTCTATTTATACGAACCGGCGTGACGAAAAGTGTGATTGTGTGACACAATATTTTGACTATAACGTTACTGGAAGACGTAATGTTGAAACTCTGATGACTCAGCTTATCTTTCTTATCGCTTTTATTTGTGCTGAAAAACCCAAATTCACTCAAACGTTGAATGTCGATATAAATTCGTCCACAACTGAGAATGCTCACACCGGGACGACGAAGTATTTACTGTTGTGCCTAGACCTTAAATACAAACAGTGAACATAGCAGTAGAATCAAAATATAACGTTTGATAAACACGAGCTCGAGCAGATCGTCAGAGTATGGGGCACGTCAAGGCATATCCCATGACGTGATGTTTAAATCCGGTTTGCTAACCCGGGAATCCCCTTGCAAAAGTAAACGAGCGAGCGGGGACGAAAGTCGCCCACGTCTTTGAAAGCTAAAGCGCCTGTCGAGCCGCAATGGATTTCGCGCTCACTCGCTTGTTTTTCTTTTCCTTCACTATCTCTGAACGGAAAGAGAGACTGCTCGTAGCCTTTAGCGAACACACACGCAAACTACACAAATCCGTCGATAACATTCAGATATTTTCGTTCTTTCAATGCAAAAAGACTCGTAACACCTGCCTTATTAATTGATCTCCTTATTAATGACGATTCCTTCGTATCAACGTCTCGCCTCAAATAAACACTCATCTCTCTTCATTCACAAGAACTATCATGAACTGATGGTGCAATCAACTAATATTGCATCATCATACTAGTACCAATTCCTTCTCTTCCTAGCCCACGCCGGCAAAACGCAACTGTCCTTTTTGTCCGCTGCGAAATACAAGTTAGCCAATCAGAAACCTTACAATCCACTTCGCAAACCACCCCCTCCCCCCACTCCATAAAACGCCAAGGGAAACCGCTTCTCACGCAGCAGAATATTACACCGCCCCTATACAAAACGCAACTTTCAAAGCAAATCACATTCACAGAAGCGTGATATGCTCCCTACATTCACAATCCTTCTGACTCCCACATTTTTACACCCCTCAACATGTCAATCCCAATAAAAAAAATCCTGCGCTAAAAAAATTTTCAACATAACCACTAACTAGATCAGACAACACAGCCAATTTCGCATTCAATCCTATTAGCTTCTTTACTCAATTGTGCATGCGTTATACAAGACAAATACAAAAAACCCCAAACTTAACAACCCTTCGCCGTTCATATCTTAAATACTGTAAATTAAAGGACAAAAACATAGGAAGGTAACATTCAGAAGACTTATATGCGCAAACGTCTTATATAAGACAGTACCGCTCTTGAGTACTCGTACCACAAGCTTTACAGCACTTTCTTCGTATGTTAAGCCAACTTGCTTTATAAACCGGCGGTCGCCATCATGGCGACGGCCTGATGGCGACGGCCGGTTAACAATGGATAAAATGTTTCGATAAACCAAATATCGTGCCGATACAACTTGCGGATGCCAGTTACTTCATTCTGGACACATGCTCCAAGTAAAAAGCCTACGTTTTAAGAAACGGCGTTAAGTTTTACAGAAAAAGTGAAACTTTCGACATTTGTCTGTGTTTTCTTTTCTAAAATTATGGCGGGGACTGCGCACGCGTGGTGCGTTTGACCGTTGTGAAGGTGTAGCCCGCCTCGTGGTGCTTTTGACTGTGAAATAGTATGCATTATAGTACAACGCTAAATTTTGGCGTGCTCCCATTAGTCGAAATCGATCACGTGACGCCATAGTATCTCTCCTCAGCGGGCGCCTATCAGCGCATAGTGCCCTTTTTTGGCAATTTTCGCTCAAAATTTAGTGTTGTACAATAAAAACAATAGGGTCCTTCTGTCTTGCTGTCTCGGGCCCTATGTGTGAAAGGTTCCCTCGGAAATTTGTTGTTCAGACTTCATATAAGCCCTCGAAATACGTTCTTGGGTTAATATTTGTTGTGAACATCAAATTTCCCTGCGCAACCTATCAACCTATCCTCCCTTTCAGCGATCTCATAAATATCCTTCTTCTCCTGCTGATCCTTTTCTTCCGGGTTCTCGACTTGTTGCCCATATTGAGCACACGATTAAAATTCTTTGTTTATCCATTATGTTTAGTTTGAAAAAAGAAAAGACCACAGCGGAAATGGAATCCGGGGTCCCGCATGTACTATTCCAAGAACCTTTATACTCCATGCAAGACCAGGTGTTTTATCCAGCCGCTACTCCGGGGTATGACATTACAGCTGTAACTTCAAGTCATCCCCAGTCCTCCACCCTAGGCGCGTACGATAACATGTCCATGTATAGTGTTGGAATGCCAACTGTAATGTCCAACTATGATCTACTTGGTCCGAGATCTATGGATGGAGCGACGAGGATTAAAGAACTCATATAAAAGATGTGCTATACTCGTGATAACAATAAATCACCATTCTTAGGTGTTTTGTGCAATGAGAGATCTTGCTTGAAAATCTAAGACAAATTAAATAGATTAAAAAAACACGCAATAGAATTGATTACAATATGCAATGTATTTGCTTGCAAGCGCTTTAGGTTTGAACAAGTTATTTATGGCGCGTTAATCTCTCAAAATTAGAAGAAGTGACCCATTTTTCTGGCCCCAGAAAGGAAACTTAAAATTGAAGATAACAAGAAAGCCAAATTGGCATTTTATCGGGCCGTTGTGACCACCCCACCCCCAGGTTGAGAAATGTTAGCGCGATCCTGTGTGACACAATATTTTCACTGTAGCGTTACTGGGTGACGTAATGTTTAAATTGTGATGACTCAGCTTATCTTTGTCATCGGCTTTCACTTTTTGCGCCTCAAATAAAATGTATACCCTATTTTGTGAACCAGCCCCATAAGACGCGAAAGAAAAATTCCACCCGTGCAGTCTCAGCAAATCACATTCACAACATACGAGCGGGAGTGACGAAGTGCGACTGTGTGATAAATACCTTGAATATTGCGTTGGTGCATGATGTCATCTTTAAACTGATGACTCGACTTATCTTTCTTATCTCTTCCAATTTATTTTCCTCAAAAAATCACATTCAACTCAAACGTTGAACGTCGGTATAAACTCGCCCCAACTAAGAATGCTTACACGGAGACGACAAAATATTTACTGTTGTGCCTAGACCGTGAGCGCAAACACTCAAAATAGCATTGAAATCAAAATAAAATGCTGAAACACGAGTAGATCGTCAGAGTCTGGGGAAACTGACATATCTCATGAACGTGATGCTTAACGCGGGAATCTCCTTGCAAAAGTAAACAAGTTGACTCCGAATTCGTAACGATTTAGTCAAATTGAAAATCGAAAGTATCTTTTCTAAAAACGAACAATAGGTTTGGAAACGATAAAAGGTATTTGCGAAATTAGTGGTGCTTCCTCTTCTTTTTGCGAGAATTGGCGAAATTAGTGATGCTTCCTCTTCTTTGTGCGAGAATTGGCGAAATTAGTGGTGTTTCCTCTTTTTTGTGATGTAACTATTCCGCTGTTATAAAACGGTGAAATATTCATTATGTGAGTGTCACGATGTGACGAGACCGTCTTTATCACGCGGTAAAATGCAAGTGATTGTACAGATTACCCAAGTTGTTTTTTAGTGTTTTGAGCGTGCAGGAGGCTGTAAGGAGCCGTTGTAATGACGTGCGGGGACGGGGCATGACGTGCTAGATTTTGATTCGTCGTCCGCCATTTTGAAAATTGAACGGCGGGAAGAGGGGCTGGGTTTTATTGCGCACGTTCAGCCGTTTTTGCGCCCTGTCACGCCTGGGGACACCGGCTGCAGTGCACCTAAAAACGAAGAAAGATCTAAAAATGTAAAAGCTACGACAAAGTTATAGTTCGCACTAGAGTAAAACAAAGCAATCAAAATTTTGATAAAAATGCCTATCAATTATGGCTGCCAAGAAAAAATTACATTCCAGGAACACAGATGTGTGGTACCAAATTGTTGCCAGATAAGTTTTTAGGAAAAGTCTCAAGGTTCTGTGCCGTTGCTCAAAAACAGCACCGGCACAATCAGTCACACTTGATTTTAGTAGAGTAAAACAAGAAAAACACCTTGACAAACAACGCTTTAATAACCTCTTTATTAAAATTGTCATTTTACAATACAACTAGCAAAACTCAGCGCGCTATATTTCGTTTTTGTAACCCTCCTTTGTACAATTCTAATTATTTTTTGCAATATGACTGGCAAAGTAAGGTAATTATTGTTCATCTAAGTACGTTTTGCGCCTGTAACTATATGTTAACGGACACTATAACAATTCTAAACTAGCTTTCTCTTGCCCTATTGCTTTCTAACTGAAAGTAAGCGACCTTTCAATATTAAGAGAACTGCTAACATTGTAATCACGCTGCGCAAACAGAGGTTTTAAGCTTGCACCCTTCAAACTAATATGCATGTTTAATATGTAAATTAATCTTTGGTAAACAGCAAAATTTCCATGTAAACACGCTTTATTCCCTCTGTTTCATAGAATATATTAAACGGAAGTCTAGCTGTTCCACTTTAACGGCAGCTTTAACGCTTTATAAAATTAATATGCTTACAGTAAATTAATGCCATTTCGAAGCCCAAGCTAAATCTCAAAATGCATTTCCTAGGCATTATAAACATTATTTACTCCATGCTATTTAAAACACTCGCATAAATCCACACTTTATAACCTTACTGACACAACTTTCTTTAAATAACCATGTTTCGGTCTGCACAGAGCAACATGAATACTAATTTTTGCAGATATGCGTTGGAGTTTCCCTTTTCGTACTTTATTAACTAAAGGCAACATGCATTTTATAGCAGGCATGAATACACCCTTTATATTCTCATCTAGACAGCTGACCTGCTTATAATAGCATATCGGGGTGTCTACCGATACTTAAGCCATCAATTTGCTCTTGCTGCATGCGGTAGCATGACCACAAGAGGAGAAAAATGGTCTCGAATGCGTGACCCTAAAAGGTCACGCGATATTAGACCTTTCGATTGCAGCAACGCCGTAATGCCACATTCTAGAATAAAACCACGTAGCAGGGCCATTTGACACATGGCAACATAAGCCCTTTGTAGCGTACACACCAACCAAGCTATGAAGAAATCGCCACGCTTTCTTCAATGACGGTCATTTCCTATCCCCTAGGGTATAAAGAATGATCGGTGGGCTTCTCGCAACAGCTTCAAATTTGGCACGATAGAGAGGCCTACAAACAGAGGACACTCACACAAAGAGATTGACTCATTTTGGTTGTTGTGTGAACTAGGCCTCGCCATCAAGCTGGGTTTTTCATAAGGCTATTGAAATAATCCATATTTTATAACCTATAAAAATGAATTCAATGTTGAAGCTAATCCAGGATATAAGCTTTCACAGGAAACTTTGGATTCATCAACTGAGTTCACAAGGTCAATTGAGCACCATAAAGAAACTCAAAAGCTGATGTCTCGAGACTCTGACGAAGGGCTAACGCTCGGAACGTCAGCTTGGGAATTTGTTTACGGTGGTAAATTTACACTAAATCCAAATTCTCGTGTTTCACTGCCCCACCGACGCAGCGCTACAGTTTCGTCAGAAATTAACTTCTTTACCCGGATAACCTTCAGTAATCCTGCTTTGAACACCTGGGCACTCAATTTTAATACATCGTAAGTAAGGAAACTAGTTGTTGAAATAGCAACACCAGTTTAAAAACCTTAAGTCTTTTATAAGGCACAGTCACCGTGCTTGAGTAGAACCCAGTAGCTGCTTACTTTTGCGAATTCTCATCCACTGCTTTGTTTATCACTCGATGTCTTCTGGATCAGCACCCAAAATAGCGGCAGGAGGGTGGGGTCCGGCGCCGGCTGCTGCCAATGCAGCAGGCTCATCAACAGCTTCCACCAGGCCCGGGGTGCCAGTCTTGGTCTTCACGCACTGGAAATCAACATGGCGGCTCTTGCTTTCTTCCTTCTCCCATGACATGCGCACAAAAGGCCGTTGAACGTAGTTGTATATTACTAAATGAGGAGATAGGGGAGGTGGCTAAATTATCAATGCGAGGACTTACTGCTCTTTCTAACAGCAGGCAAACTTTGAAGTTGAATTCAGCCAACACAGGGCAAAAACCTCCTTATGCCACTTTTCCATTGGAAAAGTACCACTCTGGTGATATTGATTCTGATTCTGGTGGTCCGAAAGTGAAATTTATTCGTCGAAGCTACTTCAGTTTATTTCAGCGAATAAAAACTTATGTCCAGACTTTCATGACAGAGGTTTTTTGCTCTTTTTTTAAAGTATGTACATGTATGTAAATAAGTACAAACTCACTAGGCTTTTTTAACTTCAGAGCTCATGCTGTTGAAAGTAAAACAAGTAACATACAACGACTCTATTATCACGGGGCGTTAAGATGGGTTTATAGCTCTACAGTACAGCGTGATTTTTACAACCAATTTCACAGCACATTGCATGTGGAAAGTCGGACATGTTCTTGTTTTGGGTTTCAACTACTCACACAAAAAGTGATTTAAACCGACCGGGTTTTCTCACTTCAGCCAGTTATCCTTCCCAAACCATTCTCTCTCCCTCACTCTTGGTAGGTGGGTGGGGATGACAAAACTTGCTAGGAATTCGTTTGGCTGTATTCTTCATATCTTTCAACGTTCAAAGCGTCAAAGTTAAAATACAAGGTAGCACAAGCTTTCAAGTGGTACATGGAAATCTACTAGAAATACATAATACAACTAGGCTGCAACCGATTTAATCTTACCTTCTGGCCTCCCGCCATTGGGCCTTTGTTTGATCTTCTCCTTGTGAGTGGGGTAACCTGTGAATGAAGACACAATTCACAGATTTATAGAATTCTGCTAATGACATCACAAGGTCATGAGTCTGAATCCAATTTAAGCCCAATATTTTTTCGGCCATTCTCTGCAAGTGCTTATCAGAGACAACACTGCATGTCATTTATTTTAAGTATCACTTGGAAAAGGCACAAGACACATTTGCTTCAATTCCATCTTGTAAAAGTCTGGCCGACTATTTCAAGTTCTTCCTTTGGTTTGCCTGATTTTGAGATCTGCCTGTTTGTAAAGAATAAAGTGTGATTCTACCCGTACTCATCGTCGCCTTCTTGGTTTAATTACGTACATGTAATGGCATTTTTCTATCATTAAAACTAAGTGAAGATGTTAAAACGTTCAAGCATGAAAAAGTTTTAATGTTTGCAAAACATGGGCTATCAGCATGAAGGGTTTAAATTACATTATTTTATTTAGTGGTTTTAACTGTAAAAGAAAATCTGGAAAGCCTGGATCGAATAGAAAGGAATTGAAATCACAAAAAATGTGAGACTCATTAGTGTCATTCTCAAACAAAAGTTGAAGTATTGTGTTCATGTGAAGCACTAGAAAGACACTACGTAGTACACTGAGGGGAAGCTCAAAAGAAAGAGAGGAGTTCAATGAGAACAATGGTGATGATGAAGTTTGGCTGGAAACAAAGAAAGAAAACAATGACTAGATATGACAACGTAACTTTGGTAATTTTTAACTACCTTCTATTCCAAGTCTGATCTTCTTGAGACCTCTTTCTTTGAGAACTTCTTTAGCGACATCACGGTTTTCAAAGTACTTGAAGAACCGATACAAAGCAGTTGAATAAACAACTAAAACAGAAGGAACAGAGGAACTGAGTACAACTAAACATGTAACTTGTATCTTGTAACTGCATTATTTACAATTTGGTTTCCTTAAATTCAAATGTTTCAAGCCTGGTTCTAGAATTTATGCAGTTTTACAAAATATACATAAAATCTTTAACTTAAACCAAAAAATGGAGCACTCCTTCAGTTTTTTCATTCACTTATCAGCCCTTTCTGATCTTTCCTCTACAATCTCAGCAACAACCTTCACATGTTTTGTCTGGCTTGATGTACACAACTTCCACAGAGAAGCCTTTCACAGTCAGTTGTGATCACAATAAACACATTTCGGCGAAGTGTGAACACAGTATCTAAGACTTCTAAACGAAAAGACCTAAGCGGCATTAATTTTTGTTCTATAATAATTCCTTACTGTGTGTGTATTCCTCTCCCATGCTTGGAGGGTATTCCTCGTCCCAGTCCACCACATCATCATCAGTAAGAATCACTATGTGACATTCCCGATCACCTTTCTACAAAAACCAAACACTGCTGATTACAACACTGGCCCTTTTTATAATAAAGAACGCATTAACCATCTGGGACAAACTTGGGCAAACAACGTTTAGTTCGTTGGATTATCCGACGAGATGAACATCTGCTTTTGTTTGTCTTGGAAGATGAACTACAGCGATGGATGGATAATCCATCTTGTGCCCATCTTTATACAAGACAAACTACGAGACGCAGATAACCAGATGAACTATTAAAACACTCTTTGCCAAAGTTAGTCCCTGACAGATAATGCATCTCTAAAATAAAAACAGACACTGCCTCTTGTCAGTAGAGACCGATCTTGTGGTTAACCCTTTCTCCTCTACATTGTATGGTGTCCAGTCTCAAAACAAGTTAAGTTTTTATGGTACATATGTAAATCATAATTGTATATGAACCTAGTTTTAGTCTTTTATCGCTTTTTATTCGTCTTTTCTTAGATTTCTTTTTATTAACTATTCATTTATTTATTTTTAACGCAGGACCCATGTTGATAGCAGTTTTTATAACTGAAATGGTCATCCTGCATAAATATGTTTATTTATTATTATTATTATTATTATTATTATTATTATTATTATTATTATTATTAATCCAAACTTATAAGCACATCTGGTTGTGGGTCCACCAGCTTGGTAACAAAACACCATTCCAGCTGTGCTGCCTCCTAGATACAAGAATAATATAGAGTGCAGTGTACCACACTTCCTAAAAGCAAATGTTTTAGGTAAAGTTTCACAAAATCAACAAAACTAATGGTTCAGTTACACAACTACATTTAGTGCTTGTTCATGACAAGTTGTCTGAGCCCAAAATTTCGTAACTGGAATTCTACAGTGCAGTACACACAAACGTTTTCTAAATTACACCCAGTAAATGACCAGGACAAATTTCAAGCTAGGAGCAAAGAAAGGTCCAAAGTTTAATTTCACCTTAGCTGAGGCAACCATAGCAGGAAGAATGTACTCCTCCACAAAATACTGGAACTGGTTTTTGGCACCGTCATTAGACAGCTCATGAAGAAGATCCCCTAAAGAATAATAATAATAAAAAAGATTGATATGATTAGTGTTCTACTGTTAACATATGGCATACCTTTGGCTACTAACAACTTGCTTGTCTCAATCCTGAGACAAGTGTACATGTATACACATTGACAATGTACTGTAATAAAATATTGAAGGGTTAAATTCAAAAGGGATGTACAATGTACAAACTTGCCCAATTACTGCAAGAAATGTGGGTCTTACATGTTCTAAACATCAGGTTGTTTAATTTTTTTTCACCAGAAGGGAAAATATTGACAAATGGCATTAATCTCGTTGTAGCAATGGCCATAGTTTTTGCACTGGCAATTTGCTGTCAGTAAACTTTGATGTTAATAAAGTGTAAAAAAAAATTGCTGCCAGTGGTGACATCTTTATACTTTTAGTTATTATAATCTTTTGGCCTAAAGTATATATGTCATTGGACATTAATTAGCAATCAAAATCCACAGGACAGGTGCAAGACCTGGAAAGTTGGAAGCATTTTTTTTGGTAAAAATCATATTATACACCCCTTTCACATGAAAACCTCCAATAACTCACGCCTTCTACAGGGAGTGGGATGGCATGGTAATGTGTTTCAACCTAGTCAGGCCTTCTGACAGGGTGCATGGGTGCGGGACTGCACAATTTGGTCAAACCCGCACAATAACGCACAATTTCCCAAAACCTGCAAAATCCCACACGATACTGAGAGATTTACTTAAACATTTAATTAAATCAGGTATGCTATTGATTACTAAGATTTCTAAAACCCTTTTAGGCTATTTCCAGGCTATTTACCTTCCAAAACAATCGAGAAATCCCTTACTTTCCTAGATCGCTCGAGCGGATATAAAACGCAAGGCGTTCTTTCGTCATTCTGCGCTGGCCTGGGCACTAGTTATTTGTTTTCGAGCGTGTTGTCCTCTCGTTCAGTTAACTAATATGCCGGGAACAAAGAAGAAATGCCGAAGAAATGAACCCTGGCGCGGAAATGACTGTCACCGTTTCTGAATTATTTTCACAAAGGACTGATCGAATTTGCGAATTGACAAAGAAACTGAATCTTTAAACTTCGGTCAGAAGAAAATCATGAACTGATCTGCATACTAGATTTCACTTTTTTCATTCACGTGAAAGGTATTTTCATTCAAGAAAATGCAAGTTCTACAATCTACTTGGTAAGTTGTCCTGCGAGAAAAACAAACATGCCATCAAACACTTTATCAAATCACATTTAGCACGCAATTTGTGTACATGTTGGGTTGTGCTTTTGCGGCTAACTTCGAAGAATTTGTGAGCCTTTACAGGGAATTATTCACACTACATATTATTAATTTAAGACAGAAAAACTGCAGGGATTTTATTTGTAAAGGAACTCGTTTAGATCGGAAATATTTTATACCAAAGTTTTATTTTGCTTCTATACGCGTGTTAATAAAACCCGATCGAGTTTATCGTGCGTGTCACGCAACGTGATTTTGTTTACACAGACACAGCTTTGAGTCAAACTACACTTTGGTAAGAAAAAAAAAGCCACAAATTGGCAACTGCTGGGTATATTTCTATCGCCAAAGAAAGAAATTTAGTCGCATTTTTCATTTATACAGAATTTCCTCCCTGTCGGGTCTGGCTAGAACACTGGAGATTGAATATTTGGTTCATCACAAGATTACGCAATCCCGCACAATTCCCCGCACAATTTGCCCCGCAAATCCTGCACAATTTTAATTTTTCTCCCGCACCCTGTCTGAAGGCCTGCCTAGTGATTGGAGTGCATAATTATAAGATGACCCACCATGGATAAATCTGTGCATTTGAAAGATGTAGGGCTTTAAAAGTGATTTCTCACTTTACCCCAAACTTAACCCAGTGTCTGGAAATAACCAACCCAAACTTTATCAGTTGTTTCCCAAAAATTTATAAAGGTGAGAAAAATACCAACATTTCACCAATTTGGAAATCACAAAATGTTCCTTGCATTAAGTACTTACTCATGTTCTCCCCAAAACCCACTGTAAAGTTGCAACAGCTCACTGGGGCCACATCTAGCCAGCATTTACGTCCCTTATTAGAAATGTCTACATTTATGTCTCTTATTGAAAATGAGTGAAGAAGCTGGGGGTGCAAGGGTAACCCAAGCAACTCCACAAATCACAAAACACAACCTACGTCACTTTTAATGAAGCACTTACTTAAATTCTGACATCTGATAACTTGAGCATTAAATGGTATGAGTAGATAATCACAAGCTTCTCTAAGCTCTGGGATTTGAACACTTGGCGGAGAGTTGATCAATCCTGTTTTATAGTAATCCTGCAAAAAAAAAATTTTTGAAGTCAACACATTTTACAGTGTAGCAAAATAAAAAGCTCATGAAAAGACAGTACACAAACTAGAGACACAGATTAGACTGTAATCAACAGATCACGAGAAAGAAATCTGAATCCCTAAGATGAGTTTGACCCATGATCTTTCACACACAGGAATATGATTCAACCACTGAGCTTCACAAACAATATTTGTACAGGGAGACTTGCAGCGAACAAAATAATTTACCAGATTCACATGTGCCATACACTGCAACCCATTTAATCCGACCATTAATGACTATGACATTCTGGCTGCATTAACAGGTTAACGGAATTAGCAGGGTTTTAACATATGAAAATTGACTGTGGGAAGCTATTCTTTTGGGCAAAAATAAAGTGGCTACAAATAACAACTGAAGGTGACTGCACTAACAGGGTGACTGTAATAACAAGGTTACATGTAATACCATAAAGCAGGGTCCCACTGTATATCCTGCATACTGTTAGGATCAGATTTGCAGAAAGCATTCAACGATTTATTGTATAAAATTTTATGTGTATTGTTAGACTTACCAGTACACACTTGAATACATTAGCAGAAATACCTCTGGCCACTTCATATTCTCCTTTCTCGTTTCTTGTTGTATATTCCATTGTTGAACCAAACATTCTGGAATGAACACAATGCAATGATCAGAGAAAAGGCCTCAAGTTAATTTACAGCCACACCTTAATAGATACAGGCACCAACTAACATATGGAAGTGTTAGACTACAACACAAATAACACTGTCTCATATGTTTGAATGAGTTGGTCTGGCAAGCATGGAAATGATTGTATTATACAACTCACTGTCAGAGCAAGTGTGAATATGTAGATTTGAGGCTTGCAGGCAAGCAAACATTTTTTTGGGGGGGGAGGGGGTGCATTTTGCAGCTTGAAATTACCTGTACTTTTGCTGATTCTCATCTCCTGTGATTTTTAAGAGTTCAAACCATAAGGTAACTAAAGTATCCTGTGAGCAGAGTCGCTTCATTCTTTTCTAGATAAGTCACTTTCCTCTTTCCTGACTTATCTAGAAGGGCTCAAAGCAAATCTGCTCACAGGGTGTAAGGTAAGGGACCTGTGCCAACATTCATTAAATTGTACAAGGAAATAGACAACTCCGAGATCATGAAGTAAGTGAATGTGATAAAGTTGCATCATGTTATTTCTCCCTCTAAATCAGCCTTAACGCCCTTTTCACCCATTGTCTTTTCCATATTTGCGTTCGACAATAGGAGAACGCAACCCTAATCCCGGCCGGAGTGAAATCGAGATTTTCTCTGTAGTGGATGGATGGACACCAATTTAGCCCTCCCGAAGATTTTTGCAGGGGCATAACCTCGACCGGGAACTGGTGTATACTTTGACTCGCTCTCATGAAACCAAATGACCTCTTTTTCACGTTCGAAGGCATCTGTTGCGTCTGTCGTGAAGAAGTGTTTCGAATGAGGGAAGTTCCAGCCTCGAAAAAGCAACCGTTCGCCCAGGGAGTTATTGTAAATCCTTGATCGAAGTCGTAGAGAAGTATGTACGACTCCTTGCTACATATGTCAACCTGCAGTTCGCCGTTCAGTTGGCAAACCTTCTCGCCTTCGATGAAGAACTCGGCATACAACATTCAAATTGATATGTCCGTGAAAGAAACACGCTACCGGTATTTAAATTTTCTTGATACTTAAATCATTTCTCTTCCGAACAATGCTTTGGCGAGTCACGTTTGAGGTTTTGTGTAATGTCCACGCTGCGACTTTTAAGTTTAGAAATCACGTTGTCGTGATTTCGGAAATCGACGTTTATCACCGAAGCCACGAACTAAGAGAGGCTGAGAGGACCATTGCAGGAATATTTTTTCGAGGTTTTCAAAGCTAAAGAGTTTAACGGTAGTTGCTACTTTTCAGTTTAGTTCTGTATTTACATGTGAAACTTTCGATGAGTACATATAAGCGGTCATGTAAATAAATATGTCCCCTGAAAAATAACATGTGTCATGCAACTTTGCTATTTTAAGATTTCATGTATTTTGTATCTGACAATGTTCGATTTTCTATTGAAAATATATCAACTGATAACAACCGAGGGTCGAGAAAGATCAGAAAGCTGAGCAGACTCTTTCTTTTCCTAATTTCGGTGTCGACAAGGGTTGCAGTCGAACGCACTCCACTAATCTGCGATTACTACTAGTTATAATTTAAAACTCAAAGGATAAAACAACATCTGTTTTGAAAAACCCAGACCACTCATTCAATGGAAACTAAAAGTCCTTAGCTCAGCAAAATCTGATTTCCAGGGAAAGATCATGGAGGGACTAATTAAGGTTTCAACAAAAGGACTCAACAAACAAACAATTCAATGACAATGTTGGGAAGTTGCTCCCTCTGAAAATACATTAGATATAAAATGATGTATGATCCTGGATAGTTTTTATAGAAAAGGATATTTTGTTTCAAATGTTTCTTTTTTTCCATTAAACCTGATTAATCAACCAAAATCTGTCTCAAAGCGTAAGACTTGTCATGATAAACGATTTTAGATTGTTTGGTTAATCCCGCCAAGAGTCGTATTTTTGGGTCGTTTTCGACCCAGAGACGTTGAACCACTTGTGGCGTCATCATTTTTGAGGTCACCAGATTGTTTTGATAAGCAGCTAACACAGCAAGGACAGATCCATTAATACGTGTGTCCATTTTGAATACCGACCAAATTCTGGCAGAGCTATACCAGAAAAAATGTGTCCAATTTTGGGTGCAAAGATGGTGGTAAAATAGGCCAATTCACCTAGTTGATCAATGTTTGATTGTCAGGCTTTTAGAAGGGCTGAGGCCAAAACTTTTCCAGTGGATAGAAAGGGGATAAAGGGTAGAAGATAAAGAGAAAAGAAAGGGAGAGAAAAAGGAAACCAAAAGAAGCGAGAAAAAAATTGGAAATGAATCTGCAAAAAAAACAGAAACAAAAACAAGTCCAAATTTTGGCTTATGCGCATACATGAAAGCAAAATATTGTACAATCTACAACAGAAGCTGACTCAAAATCTAGCTAAATTGTAAGAAAACACTTTTGTAGCAAAGTTTAGTGGCATTTGGCAACACAACACTTAAAAAACCGCTTTAACGGTAAAAAATGCATTTTTTGAGTAAAAAAGGCGGGTGGGAAAAGGTTAACCCTGATGACAACAGAAGTCAAGAACATTCAGTTTTGTTATATGTAGTTTTATAACATTATTTTTAACCTTGTACTGGTGTAAATGGTACAGTGCACATCTACAGTACATGTAAACTGTGATCAGGTGTCCTTTTTTACTCGCAGGTTACAGTACATGTACACTGTACGTGCTTAAAAGTAAGGGACTGTCAACATATTCACAATTCCCCCACTTAACATCGACTGGACGTTTATGTCAGATTCTCCTCCCCTCCTTCTCCTTAATGTCCATAGGGATTTGGCACTCCCATGTTTTTCTAGAGCCAGTGAATTTAGTCGTTACAACTGAATTTATATGTGTGACCAGGGGATGCATTTGGATTGTAACTGGAATGAATTTCGAATTAGAAAAGATGCTGAATGGCTTTTGTGGTTGACAAGGTCTGAAATTCTTTTGAAACCTTTTTATTTAACCACTGACGGTTTGTTTTGTTATTTCGTATATCCAGCCAGAAAACTTGTTGGTTTTTAAAATCTAGGGAAAGCACTTCTGAGCCATCTTCATAAGTCACAAACAACTACACAGATCACAGTGGCACTCAGTTTGTTCTCGTTTTCTTCTACAGTCGAAAGTCTACATCCAGTGGTCGTTAAGCAGGGAACTTGTGAATATGTCGATGCCCCCTTAGGATAGGATGCATGTACATATGTGTTTTAATCCCATCCTAGTCTTAGTTTACTGGTAATGGAAGACCTTTTTCTTGTGTTTCATTACTGTATTGTTTTACAGAGTGATCCATGTGAAATTACCTCTAGGAAACAAAACAAACAAAGAGCAGGGAGTTTCATTTCAACATTTACATTGTTTCATCACAAGGGAAAGGAACTTCAAGAGGAGGAGCTAACTCTGTTTTAGAGTGACCTGAGAGAGAGCAAAATGATGTTCAAGCAAAGTCATCCCAAAGCCTCAATTCTGTGGTTAGCTTCAAAATGGTGCTCAGCAATGTAATAATTGCTCAAGGACTTTGTTTCGTTTGATTGCATCAAATCATTTAACCCTAAAAAAATTTTTAACAGTAAAACAACCCATATCCTGGTTGTTCAAAGTGTGGATAACTTAAGAAAGTAACAATTGATATATTTTTTTAAGCTTATTATTAATGTACAATGAAATCTAGTTTAATACTTATGGATTTATTAAAAGACCTACATTGTACTCTTAAAGACAGCTGGCTGACTATTTTTTAAGAGCACCACAATAAAAACTTATAAGCTTATTTTAAGCTTAAAAGCACTCATGAAAAAGTGATAAGAAATATTACTATCAAATTAACGTTATTTCATTGAACTTGACGACAGCTCTAAAGGTCGAGCGCTCTAAAACTCAAAGGATTTCAACATAAAACAAAATTTACCTTCCAAGCATGGTGTTTGGATGGGCAGTAAAAAGCGACCTTTCCACGACAAAACGAGTATCGTCGACTACAAGAGTAATTTTATCCGTAGCGTGATCGACGACTTGAGCATTCCTCGGTAAAATTTGAGTGACGACTTTATTTCGCTGCTTTTGTATAACAGGAGGCGAATGAACGTCTTTGCGAATATTATAATCCATTCTGTTTCGTGTTGTAGTTCTCTGCGGTTCTGAATAACCCCTTGCAAGATGCCTAGGAAAGTCTCGTGGTGGAATATCCAACGGAACGTAGGCGTTCAGCTCCTCTAACTCGCTATCGGTAGAGTCTTCCTGGTCGACTCCATTAACGTCCACATTTTCATCGCGGTTGCTGTTTTCCATCGATTTGAACACGAAAGGCTTTCATAGATGACACGCAAGTATCACAGGTCCCACAAAAGACAAATCTGGAGTTTCAATTGAGAAAAACAAGCCACAGATGCACTCAAATCAGCTGTAAACTTACGAGTTGACCTCGACAAAATGTATCTCAACTCAGTCTTTCATCCCCAGGGCCTTCTCTGTTTTCATCAGTTCCCTCCCAGCTCTCTCCCTGACAGCTTCATCCTAAAACTAATCGATAAAGTCGATAAATCGGTATCGGCTAGTCGATCATGAATCGATAATCACAGCAGAAAACGTCCTCCTTCATCGATTGCTAACGACTCTAATCGATTCCAATCGATTTATAATTAGCATGTATCACAGAAATCTTTGTCATCGATCATGATCGATTATCAATATCGATTATATCGATTATGGACTTTTATCGACTTTCAGTGATCATCGATTTTCCATCGATTGTTCTGGCCCTCAAGCGAACAGGACAAAGACGCTCCCTATTATGAGGTCACATTTCTATTTTCAGTATCGAGATATGTGCCTTCCTTGGCGCTTTCGCTTTCTCAATATTTAACTGTAGTTTACAGTTGTCGTTCTAATCCACAAAGAAATGTGAATTTCATCACGCCTTTGGTTGCCAAAATGTCTGAAGACTATTATGAAATATTAGAAGTTCCAAGAACAGCAACAGAAGACGACATAAGGAAGGGCTATCGTCGCCAAGCGTTACGATGGCACCCGGACAAAAATCCGGACAACAGGGAAGCAGCTGAAGAGAGATTCAAGCTTGTTTCTGAAGCCTACGAAGTTCTTTCTGACAAGGACAAACGAACAATATACGATAGGTATGGGAAAGAGGGACTCTCAACAGGTCCGAGACGGAGTGAAGATAGCGAATTTGCCGCGAGTACGTTTGAAACCTTCCCTTCACATGTCTTCCGCAACCCAGAAGACGTGTTTAGGGAGTTCTTTGGCACAACTTCGTTTGATGATATTTTCAACATGGCTTTCCAAACTTTTGGTGGCTTTCACGATTTAACGACCGGCGAAAATACTTCAAGAAGGCGTAACAGAGGACGCAATTCGGACTTCTTCCAGGCAAATGCCTTCGAAGATCCATTCTCTAGCCGGAACTTTTTCGACGAGTTGGATAACAGATTCGCCGAGGATTTTTACAGCGACTATGGAGATCAAAACGCCTATGTCCCAAGGCACAGAAGACAAGGAAATCATCGAGATAACAGAAGAAGCTCCGAATGGCAAACTCGGAATAATTCCCCAAACGTTTACGATCCCTTTGGGGGTTTTGGGGATTTTGACCGGGTGTTCGACCATTTCGCAGATATGGAGAGGCATATGATGGCGACCATGGAACGAGTGTTCGGCAGGTTTTAATCGGCGCAAGAAAATTAATAACGAACATCTAACTAAACTGCAAGTATACTAAACAGTTTACATATGTTCTTCGGAACTAGTTATGTTGATGAAAGGAAAGATTTTTCCTGGACAAATACGAGTAAAAGTGGAAGCCAGGGAATTTTAATCAATAATGGGAAGCGGTGTGATACTTGTAAGTACACTACATGTAGAATCTTTCTGATTAGGATGATGGTTTTGAGCATGGATTTGTTAGCTTATCTGCTACTAGAGTCCCTTTTATCTTTGTAGCTGCTGAACAATAGTAAGGCAGCATTGTGTGGTTCCAGAAAATATCCATACCCTCCCCACAGAAGGGATTGGAATTTCCAGGGGGGTGGGGGGGTCAAAGGCCCAGGAAAATCCTGAAGAGCGGGGGGGGGGGTGTTGTATCAATTTATATTAATTTTTCCAGACCGGTTCCATTATTCCTATATGTTAAATTTTCCTTGTTTGCATTTTGCTTACCAATCCGCAGACGCAAACATTGATCTTGTTAACTGCACAAAAGTAATATTTTCAAGGTGGTCAGGCTCGATTTCTGGTGCTGCCAGAGTCCGGTCATTTTACCAAACAGCGGCTGATTAGCGAACAGCTCATGCTGTGGAAGATGAGTAAATCCCGTGAATTACACCAAGAATCTCTGTCACACATATTTAAGCAGATACGTCTGTCATTTGATTTCGAACTGTATCCGTCTCTGCTAGTAGCAGCGTAGACATTTATGTCCCATTTCTTCGTTGTTGTTCGCCGGCGTGAAAACTATCGTTTGAACTGAATTAATTATTGTGTCAACATTGAGCACAGTAATAATTCGGAATCGACACAAAACAGTTCTTGATCCCGCTAAGAGTAATTCTTGATCGAAAACTATGTAAAAACACTGTTAGTAATAATTATAGTTCGGCAGACAAATATTATCTGTAAGAAATTTACGACTCAGGTGCGTTATGTAAATCAAAAATGAAAACATGCCCGTTTGACGGCATGAAAGAAACAGGCAAAATTTCTTCGGTAGCAGTGGAAAATCACACAGTCGTCATTACAATTGCATAAAGCAAGTATAAAATAAAGTAAAAGGCATCCCAAGTATTAAAAGGGAAGTGTTTGATGGGAGCGCATATAAACATGAACCATTGTTCAGATAAGTTTGTTTACAGAACATTCCCACGTGTGTGCTGAAATGTTTTCGAATACATTCATGCTGCTTGCAACGTCGTTTTCGGCTAAACTTTACATTAGGTAAATCATTGAAAACATTACAAACATCAAAATCTTCACTGAAGGCCAAGAATAATGAGATTTTCCAGCTGCCAAACGAAAGGTAATTCTATCTGAAAATATCCGTAAATAGAACATGCAAATTTGGTACACCGAAATCTGACACAAAATGTTATTTTGATTACAGTACTCATTTTTTACCTTGGCAGCGTAACTTAGAGATTCTTACTCAACATTTATTTTTCAAGAGAACTTGTATTTTGTCAACTACTCGAATTATAAATTGAAGTGTTGCTGTTTCGTCAAGATAATGAAGCAGAATTGGTCGTAAATAAAACTTATGACGATATGCATGCACAATAGCATTTGACATGCGACGCAACTTCTGCTCGTATACGCAAATTTACCAGAAAATGCAAGTAACCATCGAAATTTGGATTCTTAAACTATAGTTTAGCTTATTTTTCACTTTAAACAAGAAATAGAAATATTTCCAGGGGGTGTAGGAAAAAATTGGAATTTCTGGAGGGGGGGAGGGGTATAGTTTGTGGGCCGTTTTTGGAAAATCCAGAGGGGAGGGGGGGTCATATGAAAAATCCCTTCCGTGGGTGGGGTATGGATATTTTCTTCCAGTCTCCTACGCAGCCATTTTTAGTGCCGTCACGCAATGCTCCCCCCTGCATAGGAGACTACATTGACATTTGATGCCTTACAGAACATCACGGCTCATTCACATTCAATGCCCAGAGCAAAGAAAATTTGTAGGTTTTGTACCTGAGCACTTATGTGCAGACTGGTGACTGTCTTGGTGCCTGCATACAAGGTCTTCACATTGCACCCAGTGCCTGGGAAGTGTGCTCAATATTATTAATGCCACAGGTACACATAAAAAAACCCTGTTCACATTGGTTCCCTGAGCACAGTGCATGAGTACCAAGTGTGACCCTTGCAAAGAGGCATGAGAATAAGTGGACTCTGCAGTGACGCGCAACACTGCGTACTAAGCATGCATTAGCATTTGAAACAAGGTTAGTACACATGGACTTGCCAGTTGTCGGATTGAAGAGCGTGGGTGTTGCAACTGTGTATTCAGTTACATTTTCTAAGTCAAGCGATTCTTTGTACAGGCATGCATTCCAAGGACTTTGTAAGGAACTGGTTTTGTAAACCAAAAACGTTTTTTTTCTCCATGGTTATGGATGGCAGTTCAATCAAACATCACTATGAGTTAGGGCAGTCCTCTTTTCTTGAGCCCTTTAGTTGAGCAAATACAAAGCAGAAGGGGAATACACTATCAGAGAGTAATTTCTTGGCTTCACTCAGTGGAAAATTTTCTGAAATGTTTGAAGAAAATATGGTTCAAGCGTTGGATAATTTCTAGGCCTCACAATCTGAATAAATGCATTAATGAATTATTTTTATGTGCTTTGTGTAGGAAGTGAAGCTACCTGCACCATATTTACTTGAATAAATATTTCTCCCAACCCCCTCCAAAAAACCCATTAAATGTTAAAAAAAAAAGAAAAAAAAGAAGTAAAATGATGGCCATGGGGCTTATAGGAATGGAATGGTTTTCAGGAATGTTGTAACTATTTGTGGGCTTGCTTTTTACAGTTAATGCCCTTCTAAAGTCTGTTGGTTAAAACTACCCTGGGAATACATTTATTCATGAAAATGTGGTTGAATACCAAAACCTTTGTAGACAGATGAACATTGTGTAAGGTTTTATTGTGGCACAGTGATCTATCCATAAACATGATCTTCAGTTAAACTGGTACAAGAGTTGTGCTAGCCAAGGATGAATGTTTTGATGTGGGCAGCATTCTCTTCAACATTCTCTTCACGTTGATGCACTAAAAACACACTACTGAAACTGACTTAAGGTCTGTGCTTTGCTTTTTTGCCTTAGGAGGGAATGAATATGTTATTTTTTGAGTTGAGTATTAAGACGGATTCCGCTCAACGTTTGAGCAATAAGTGCAAAAAATATTTACCAAAAAAGTACTCATAGCACGGTAACATTTTAAATGCTATTTGAAACATCTCACTCTAGTTCACTTGTCCAAGTGACCCCGCGATGAAATTCTCAAGCATTCTCAAGAAAATTAATTTCAAATCTCGTAAAAGTATGCTAAAAACGGGCGCCATTTTGTTTTGAACTGACATGAAGCATCTTTTTAATTGAAATATTGATAACTTCAAATCCAATTTTCTCTTGCGGGGTCAGCTTGGGAGCAAAAGTAACGATAAGGTCTTCTTATCTGTTCTCAAAATGTGACAGTGCTGCAAGTATTTTTTTGGTAACTTAACTTTTGCACTTACTGCTCGAACGTTGAGCGGAAATCGTCTTAAACATAGAAAATAGCAGGCTGATTATGAAATTATTGTTTATTATTAATAGCAGTGACAGACAGCATGAAAAAAATATTAATGTCAATGTGTAGCATGCTTACTGTAAGGTTTGACAAATTATATGGAAAACACAGTGTTATTTACAGTGTTGTTTGAGCAATAAATATTTTAATGAAGTAAACTGTTACTCATGAGCCAGGTATTTAGTATCTTTTCAGTCTCAATTTTATTTTGTTTGAAATGTGTTTTTTATCACAAGTTCTATGTAGGAGGTATTTCGCCAAGATGTCCTTGAATTTTTCCATGACTATTTTTGATAACCTCCCCACTGAAAAGAGACCAAAACCTTCAACACGTTTTTCAGAGTTTTTCTCTTAATGGCATCGTTGAAACTTTTGAGTTTGCCTAACTACTTTCATGAAATCCTTTGTACTTAATGTAGTAATTAATAAATCACTTCATCTTCGTAATCCCAAGATGGCTACTAATAATATGAGATTCAACTGTTCAATTTGTTTGGGAATTAGGTGGGATGCACTAGAAAGATAAATTTAAAAGCATGCAGATACCAATAATTCAATAATTCAAATTGTTGTGTTACATAATCTCATTGTGCTTTAAATATCTGATAGCATTTTCCTGTCAGGTCAAGAAATGAATGTTACATTGTTTGACATTTACTTGTTATGAGTCGAGTTGTTAACTTGAAAACATAATTTTGATGTCTTACTAGAAATACTGTTCGTAACAAGAAGTTGTGTGTGGAACAGTACATTTATACACGTTCAAGCACTGGACATTAGGTGCACTAATGTATCTTTCCCTTTGTTTATTTGTGCCTTCGTATTTTCAGAAGCTAAAAGAACCTTTCATGACTTGTGAGACATATTTTCCACATTTGATTGGTGGATATTTGTTTGAGCCATCTAAGCAAGTGATCTTTGCTCTCCAATCTGGATCATAAAAGAATGCAACAGAACGTCTTGGAGTACGTCGTTTGAGTTCCTCTTCTGGAATGATGACTCTGTGAACCTGTGCAAACACAAGATCACTTGTTTAATTACCCGAAAGCGTAGGTCCTTTGAAGATGCTTAAGATTGGTTTCTGTAACTAATATTGATAAACTTAAGGGGATGCTGAACTGCGTTTGTTATCAATTGATATTTTGAATCCCTAAAAACCTATGTGGATTTGTCATCCATGCCAGGTAGAGATATATGACAGGGAAAAAAACTGACAATCTTGCTATGTAATATGGCTTTTGCATATTTACCGTGGAGACAAACTTGTCTGCAGTCCACCGCTGCATCAAGTCGGCAATGTTAACAATTATTGTTCCTGGTATTGGGGTTGCTGAAACAAACTTCTTCTCTCTATTTACTACCTGTGTTAAAATGTAAATGTTAAAAAAGGAAAAAAATGAAGGGCTTCAAATAGTTAAAAACTTAAAAATATGATTTTAATTATAAACTTCTTTTGGGTGCATAAAATTCACTAGTATTAAATGAAATTCTTTTAATTAATACAAAGGTCAACAAATAAATTTTAAAAAATGAATTTGCAGGATGTAAAGTCATGCAGATGACAAATTGAAGTTGGGTAGTAGGTAAAAAATGTTCTTCAAAAATTTTGTTTATACTGGTAATTTTCTGCTGAATTGGCATTTCTCAACTACTAACATATTTTACCTCCAGACCTCCAGCCTCATCTTGAAACAGAAGTGTTATCCCTCCATAATCTGTATGTTCTCCACATCGAATCGGCCCTGGCTTGATGTGAGCAATATCAGTTATTCTTGGGTAATAGTTAAAGCGCAGGAGAGCTGTGCCCCATTCTGTACCAACATCTTTGTAATAACTTTTGAACGTATCTGCTGACTAAAGGTCAGATAACAGCTGTGATTCAATTCAGGAACACCTAAATTTTGCAATTGTTCCCCAGCTATTTGGATAACACAACCTTGATCCTGATGTAACAACTACAGTTGTACTACACAGAGTTTTAAAACTCCTAATAACATAATATAGAATAAAATGATGTGAAATGCGGAAATACAAATGAAAAGAAGATGTGACCATCACAGTTGTAATCGCAATTTAAGCAATTGCAAATGAAGCCCGAAAAAAAGATTTTTGGGGCTTCAACAGGATTTGAACCCGTGGCCTCTGTGGTCGCACTGTGGTGCTCTACCAACTGAGCTTTCAAGACCCATAGATTGGGAACAGGCCAATTTTTATCACTATTTATAACGTCTAATAGTTACAGGCCTGAAACTTTGACATTTGCCTTTTAAAAGTGATGTTGCTAAGATAAGCTTACCAGTCCTAAACCCAAAGCCATTGCACACAACACTCTATCACCAAGACAACTTAGACGATCAAAGAGGGTCTTAACAGCTGGCTGAAGATCAGGAACTTCTGTTGGCCAGCGCTGCAATATGAAATATTATTGTATTTCAAACCTGATTCGATGATAATAAGACTACTTTAAAACTTAGTCAGAATTCTCTTTAAGTCTAAAATAGAACCTCATCTGGGGGGATGGGGGGGGGGGATGGGTCCTCTAAAAAGGGATAAGGGTAAAGATCTATCATGTATATAGGTGTTAAAATTCATCTAATTTGGTACCGCTCATACTCTCTCATAATTATGACACATGAGAAGAATCACAGTTGGCACCTCTTAGGGGAAAATGAATTCAAACTGCCCAAAACAAAATAAAAGAGATAATTATACCCTTTCAGTTTAGATGGGCATCATGAAGGTACATGCATGCAGTGCCACTTTAAATATACAACAGTTACTTACAAATTTCTTGTCATCAAAAGCTCCAATATCAAAGGACTCCTTGAGGTCACCTGGTTTTGTTGGATCAGTGCTGAAAATGAAATTGGAGTATCATAATCGTGTTAGTAATTTACTTCAAATTATTCAGTTCTAAAGCATTTTCCTGCAGCTAAAGTGATTAAAATATATCACCATTGGATTACTAGTCTTGATGACCCCCCCCCCCATCCCCCCAGATGAGGTTCTATTTTAGACTTAAAGAGAATTCTGACTAAGTTTTAAAGTAGTCTTATTATCATCGAATCAGGTTTGAAATACAATAATATTTTATATTGCAGCGCTGGCCAGATTGTCTTAAGGGGGGGATCAGGGGAGGGTGAGGGTACATCACTAAGTAAACATAAAATAAAGCAGAATAAGGTCCCTGCATGTCCAAACCAACCACCATTGAGGGTGGTAAAGGGGGGGGGGGATCTAGATCATGTTTCACTAAAAATAAAATGGCCATTTCAAGTTTCACGGGAAATAAAATGGCCATTTCATGATTAAAAAAATTCCTTACTTTTTGATGAATTACATCCAAAGTACAGCTTTGTTTGTTGTCCTCACCTACCGTCCACTCAACGCAACTTTTTTAAAAGCCCAACTTGTGAGCAGCACTGTGCGAACGTAAATTGTAAAACTTCTTTAAATATTCTCCTTCGCTGTAGGGGAACTTCCTCAGCGAATTTTACAACAATTACAACGGCTTGTATTCATACACAACGTAGCCACTAGAACTATTTTATGTATAACGTAAACTGTAAAACTAATTTGCAGATTTATGTCTGGGATTGAAACAAGCTTGTTTTTTGCAAAGCACGACGAAGGTGTAGCATATGTGTGACATTTGATCAACTCCATACGCGTGGCATATTTATTTTGGGGGGCCACAGATTTAAATCTGTGTCCTTCCCCCCCCCCCCAAAAAAAAATTCTCAAAAAAAAAAATGGGGTTTCCGGCACTCTTCTGTTCCGCCACGTCACGCTGTTTTCCACCAAAATCCAAGACGTCTTTCTTAAATGTTTACAGGTTTTCTTGTGCACTTTGCACAACAACAGGACTTTAGACTTTTCTTTCTGCATCAAGGCTTTCTTGTTAGCGTGTACTTTATATAAACTAAACAAAACTATCATCTGAGGTAAAACCTTGCGACCGTCCAGAGACCCTTCCGCAATGATCCCCAAGAAAACCAAGAGAAAAGGTGGAATGAGTAGTCAGAGTGACCTGGCGTCCAGCACGATCGGCACTGGTCCAGACGTAGTTTTGGTTTAGTCTTGTAGTCTCTTTACCACGCGTAGTCTTGTTTTTTAAAACACTTACTAGAGAATTTTTTGCATGAAAAAGAGAATCATGGTTTATAGTCACATTTCAGGATAAAAATAAACAGTCATTTGGCAATTCTCGTCAAAAAACGGTGATTCGCGGTTCACGGCTCTGTAACCAAATCACGTTTCACGAGGAAAAAATTTGCCATTTCACAAATTATTCACGGGAAATAAAAAGGGCCTTTCACGGATCACGAAAAAACCCTTTACCACCCTCACCATTCTACAGACACTAGAAAGCACTATCTATGCTAAAAGCTATTAATAACACCATCACTTTCTTTCTGTGCCTTATACATACATTGGGTCCCAGTTTTTATATTCCTACCAATCCTCCTCTCCCCTTCCCTTTCAATACATAGTAGATCTTTCTTTCACGACTGAGGTTATAAGAACTCTTATATTACCCTGCGAGCAGAGTCTTCCGGGCGAAACGGGTCTGCAGGGTAGCTCTCATATGGCTCAGGACAGGATTACTCCAGTTCTTTTTAATGAAAAGTTCTCTATTCTCCACCAGTCCCCCTCAAACTTCTCAAGCTTGGAGTACAAGACAGTGCAGGGACAACAGAACATAATTCAAGGTAGGGGAAACGAAAGCTAGTAAAGCTATGAAGCACCTAACACAGAAACTCAATCTGAAATGTCACTCAAGTGGAGGGGAAGGCAAACAGAGCTGAGGGTTGGGGGTGGTGTAGCCTCCTATAACATCCCCTAGCCTCCTGGCTCTATTGTCCCTGCTTGTTCTGACTGACAACCGGTGTCTCATCTTACATTTCTCTTTCCAAAGCTTCCCAGCCATTGGCTTGCAGCTCGCCCTTTTTCCTATATTTGTTTTTCATGTTTTTGCTGAGTGTAAAGAATTTGTCCATAACATCAAATGTTCCCTCAACCTATCCAAAATAAAGGAACACGAACAGACATTTACATATTAAAAATTACAGTAAACTGTATTTCTACAGTGTTAGTACAGTCTATAGATCTTCCGCCTTTTGTAATGAAAACCACAGTCATCCAATTGGACTAATAAAATTATATAACTGGGACTTAAACGGCAAAAGCTGAGGCTCCGAGTCGTTGGTACTCTTGTAGAGATTATTTAAGTTCGAGTTCTTTTGATTAATTATGCTTATCTAGCGTCTTGGGGAACTTGTTTAGATGTTGTAGTTTATAGTGATAAAAATTAGTTTTAGAGTAACATCACATGTAAAATGTAATTTAGTTCTGAAAAATCAAGTTGGAAGAACTAATAAAGTAGTGTATTGTATAACTTAAAGGCTACGTTACTGTGTCTTGCGTGATTCCGTGTTTCTTTAGATAAACAAATCCAACAGTGCTGAAAGCTTGGTGAATTTGCTTGGCGATCGCTTGCACCTTCTCGTCTGTGGAGGATGGAAGATTCTCGTGTTCTACGCTCATGGCAGAGAAATCTACCACGGGTATTCCTGAAACAGTCTCCATATTTTGAACAGAAATATTGAAAATCTTGTGAGAACGATGTAGTTAGAAAGCAGCTGCATAAAGGAAAGTAAACATATTGAACCGAATTACGCGAATATCGCCTGGATGGTGTAACAATGTCACGCTATATTCATAGTCACGCTATATTATGATAGGTACTAAAGATCGGACAATGGATGGATCTTCCCTTTTCACCCCCACTTCGAGTTAAAAACCATCGAAGAGCTTGTAATCAACTCGCAAACAAATTTAAAGTGAGCCCTTTTTACTTTCTCAGTTATTTCAGGGAGCGTTAAATAAATACGGTCGAATTCGTTTTGAATATTTCAGTGACTCTGCCAAAGTTTGGCCAGAGACTCTCCCCTCCCCTCCTCGAAAGACACAAAATGAACGCGAAACGCGCGAAACGTTCATTGATCTTTCTGGTCAGCAGCTATACTTACTAGTACCAGTCTTTGCCTCAACCAGGCGCACGTGAAGCCTGCAAGAAACATGCATTCGTCCATTCCACTTTAGAAGAAACTGTTTTTATAATGTTTTTATCAAGTATTTCGATAAAAAGGTGGACGTACGTGTAAAGAATGATTACTTGTTTAGGTTGGGTTAGACGAGGAGCGGCCAAAGCGGTCCCTGATAAGGTAAGTCCGACACATCACATTTCTTATCGAACTCAAACTCGAGAATTCGAAGAGCGGATTACGTTACATTGAAGATTTACGACACTGTAAAATAGTTTCTAGTTTTTCTAATGGACTATTTGAAAGTCTCAAATCTCCTCTAGGATGCACACTCCTAATAACTCTTTAAAAAGGAACAAGAGACGGTTAAAGAAAATCCCTAGTATGATTATAGTAGAGCCAGGGCAACCAGGCTGCATTTTGCGTACGTTTTCCGGAAGATCTTCGGCGTGGGTTTCCAAATCGCTCGGCGTACTGGCGTACGATCGTCGTCTTTGGCGTAAAGCGACGTAAGACCAAGCAAGCGCGGCTTAGGAGGGTGTAAGCTTACCTCATATTAACGATATTGTACGTTGGCGTGTAGCCGAGGTAACCACCATGGCGTGTGAAAATTTTTACCGTTTAAATAATAAACTTGTGGACACCGAATAATATCCGGGATTTCACCATCCCTGGCTCAGGATTTAGAGTCCACGGGCCCCTCGGTCAGCGGTTGTCGACCACTCGTAGACAGAGTCCTCAACCAATAAAGAATAAAAGAATACATGGGTATGATACCCTTTCAAGCAAATGGCAAGTAAGTCAGAGGAAAATCCGACTTGAGTCACTTTGTGTCTCATTGATACGACAGCTTGGTATTTAAAGATTCAGAGCTCTCAAGTCTCACGCATTCGCAAACGAATGCAATCTAACGCCCTCACGCTAGAAGTATTATTTCTCACGCATTTCTCAAGGTTTTTGATTTAAACAGTTCATTTTGAGGCAGAAAATTGCTGCTTAAGTTAAGTGACTCCCTAATGAACCATCATTCTGGAAATAATTCATTCCATGTTCCCTTTGTACTGGCTTCCAACGCTTTCTAACAATGGAAATTCTCGTGCAGTTCTTGTTCTACCACATTGAAATGCCGGTGAAGAGAGAGTTTTTTCTCTAATGAGGAAAAACAAAACAACATTTCAGCCCTTTCTCCAGATGGATGGTACACTGGCCTCTCTGCTTACTATCAAAACGGCCAACAAGGAGTCATCTTTTGAAGCACCTGCAGATTAGTTGGTCAGTGCCAAGAAAGCTACTTGGAACTACAACTACAACAAAGAGCATCAGAGTGACAGCATGTAGAAGAAACTCCTGTTTTTCGGAGATATGACATGTTAATTTGACTTCTGAATACATTTGTAAGTCGGAATGTTAAGAAAGAGTTGATATTAGTCCATCTAAATAGTTACTTTCAAAGGGTCACATTTCCGCTCATAATAAAGGAAAACACGTCTTAGCTACTTCAATTTTTCAAAATTTTCTAGGGGAGCCCCCAAACCCCCCTAGAAAGGTGACGTCTTTAGTGTCACAATAGAAGGCTACGCCGTCAAAAATCTCACTCTTTGGCGACAAATCAACTTGAGAGCTCTGGAGATTGCCTCGTTGCATTAGTCCAGTACTGAATGCCTTGTCACTGTCTGCAGATTTGTAGTGATGTTAGAAAGTTGTACTAGTAATTATAAACATGAACAAATAAACCAAACCATAAGTTTCTAGGCCATCAACTTTCTTGTCCTCGTTACTTCGCCTCTCTTTCGCATTCGCGGCGGGAAGAGGGGAGAGCCTAGCTTAGGGACTGGGGACAAGGTTGCTGGCGTCGGCGCCTCGGCGGCCGCTTCGCATACAACTTCGAAACTCTTGGCGTATCTTCGGTGTGGGACGTACATGGAGTGCACCCTGGCAGGGCAAGCGCACCCCCGTAGAATGAAAATTTGAATTGATTACTGCAATTTTGATTTCATTATTTGTTTCAGTAATCCGCTTTTCAAATGAAAAATGAAATATCCAAACTGAAAACTCAATCACATACCTGACTTTTTACTCGATTAATTCTTGCAACATGCACATTGGAATTTGACAGGTTTTCCAATTTGTTCCTGATTTGTTCTTGATTTGTTTTAAAAAGTTGGTAGTGGAGAGAACAGAAGAGAAAAATTTTAAAATCAGATGACAGCTGGAATACAGTTCGGGAAAACCTGTCAAATTCCCATATGCTTGAGGCATTCTTTGTTTGAAAAGCGGATCATTGAATCGAATAAATAAATCAATAATGAAAAAATCAACCTCAAATTTTATTCTTTGGGGGTACGCTTGACCTGGCTTGACTGTAGATTATAAATAAAAATATTGAAATCCCAATTAATATATGTGGAATTCAAAATTACCCAATTGTGAGGCTAGATGTCTTTTCACACTTTCATTACAATGTAAGTGAATGTCAACACAAAGTACTTTCATGCTGTTGGACAGGTGTAAAATTGCCTAGATTCGCCTTGCTTCCCCACTTGGCAATTTCACAGTGCAAAAGCACAAGTTATACTGATTGTTTCCCATTTACTTGGGGAATCCAGTTAATCCATGATTTGTACAAATGGTAATAACACGTATAAGAAAAACTCCCCAAATCGAAAATTCAGTTTGAGTTTGGCATGCACAACATTTGTGCAAATCACTCTCACTGACTTATTTGCAGAAAGAGTTAGCTAGTTTGGCCATTGGCACAGGGACTGAAACTGGTTAAAAAAAAGCCAAATTAAACACAGTTTTCCATTCTGGTATTCCTCTTGGACTTCATGCTCCACTAGGACATACAGTTGAAGCTCTCGTAAGTGACCACCTCGGGAATTCAGAAAAGTGGTCGCTTACAAGAATGGGCTCTCGTAGGCGAACACCTGATGAAACAATAGAGAATGGTCGCTTATAAGAGCTTTTAGTGTAAAGCTTGGCATATGTTAATGGTTACTAATAGTCTTGTATTAATGATATTGAATAGTTTGTTATTGCCTATCACAGAAGAGGTCCGCATAGATACAAGTCAAAGAACCACTGGATTAGCACTTGTGTTATGTAATTACTCAATTTAAACAAGAACCGAGTGCTTTTATTAAAAGTGTTAACCGAGTGGTCGCTTACGAGAACGTAAAAACAAAGAAAAAAACAAGTTGGTAATTCATGAAAGTGGTCGCGGTCACTTACAGGAGTGGTTGCTTATGAGAGCTTTTCATTACAGAGTTTAAGTGACAGGTCAAACGGGGTTTCACAATGCTGGTCGTAACTAGAGCTGATTGCTTACAAGAGTGGTCACAAGGAGAGCTTTGACTGTAATTGTATAGTCACGAGCATATTAATTAATTAATTAATATAAAAACATATATTTTTGAGGAAATATGTTAATTTGTACATAGTCTCATAATTTTGTTAATTAATAGTGGTGACCTCCTTCTAAGGGATTGCCAAATCTTGTTTGAGGTTTTCCCCAGTTTTTAATACAATCAGTTCTTGTATTTTTTACTGAAAATTTGTTAAAGTTAAAGTTAAAGTTAAAGTCTAAGAATTAGACTCCAGTTGGGAATTTTTGGGAAAATACTCATGAGCTTAGGAATAGTTAGCACTTTGTTTGTTACATGTCCCTACTCAGGGCACCTATAAACCTGTGATTCAGGAGTTTTTGGGATGGGCTAGATTATTATTTGCTGAGAGTTTAGCCAGCATCTTGGGTTGGCAAGACTCAGTGCATCTCTTAACACATTTTCCAATAATTTCCAAGATAATTTGTGACAGCTTATTCAGTTATTCAAAAAAAAAATTATGTGTTGTTTTATGTCCCTACTCCAGGCGCCTGTTAGCCTGTGATTCAGGAGTTTTTTGGGTGGGCAAGTGTGTTATTCCACCGTCTTGGATTGGCAAGACTCAGCCCAGCTCTTTACCCATTTGTAAATCCAAGATTGTAGATCGAACATATGACAGCTCATTCAGTGTTTGTATATGCAAAACATGCATGTAACGTAGGCTATATATAGGTACGCATTAATACAGCTTGCTACTAGAGACACCGTCACTATTAAATTGGTTAAAATGTTGCTTTACTCCACTTACATGTAATTTTGTTGACAGGTTGCACTGTCAAAGGAAGAACTTCAAGATATAATTGAGGAAGCAAAAGAAAAACTAAGGTACCACTAATTTGATTTGTATGTATAAAATGTTATAATTATCATGTGTGGTAGTGTCTCATCCAAGCATTATACATTGACCTTTATTCATCTTCGTTTCCCGAAAGACGATTATGTGCTTTGACCTTCTGTCAGTTGTCACATTATCAGATTGAAATGTGCTTGTATGTTTAAGGATGGTGCTCCTAATACAGATGCATTTTTGCAAAGGTTATGAGTATGCTCATGCTCTTTTATACTTCTTGCACAAATTGCAAGACCAAAAAACCCAAATGTCCCCCCCCCCCCCACCCTCCAGAGTGGTACCCTAACCAGAATGAACCAGATAATGTACTGGAGTGAAACAGATTACACCCGAATGACCTGGAATGTACTTGTACTGGATCATTAAGGTGCCATTCTGGTGTAATCCCACTTCATTCTAGTCTATTCTGGTATATTACAGGTTGATCATTGTGGTAGATCTATCCCGTTCCCGTCTTTAGTAATCCTCGTCTTTTTGATGTATTTTAGGGAAAAAGAAGAAGCTGAGCAGGAGGCAAGAAATGAAGAAGGAAAATCAAGTGAAGAAGTCGATCAAACAAAGGCAGGATCAAGTGCGACAAAAACAAAAGTTGGTGATGATGATGATGATGATGAAGATGATATAGCTGACTTGTATGATCTGGCTCATTATGATAGTGATGAAGATGTAGAAGGTAACTCTTAGAGGGCAGCTTCTTTCCTGGAATTAAATTAAAGTAGTTGTAAGTAAATTGATATTTTAAATTGCAACTTTTTTTTTTCTCGGGTGTAAAGTATAAAGTGAGGTTGTTAGGGGGGTTGAAGAACAGATGTTTTATGCAAACTAGGCCTTTTCATGATTGTACATGTAAGGCTGTCAAGAGCTACAAAATGTATAACTCATAGAACATGTAATTTTACAGTACAGTTGTGACCCTTGGGTACATGGGGCTGTTGGTGGTGCTCTGTGGGTGGATCTTTCAGGGATGTAAAGAGTGTTGCATTACTTTTATTAATTGATATGTTTGTTCAGTTTGAGCTGATCATTGCAAATCAACAACTGCTGTAGTTTTATAAGCAAATCTTTATAGATTATGTTTTAGGCACCAGTTCCAAAGCTCAATATGGGAAATGAATTTAACAAAATTAATGTAACAAAATGAAATATTTATAAAATGTGTTTATGATGGTATTATTAATAATTTGTTGTTTAGGGGAACTCATGTCTGGTGCAGGAATGGCCGGTGTAACATACTATGCTTCAAATGAGGACGATCCATACGTCACTCTAAAAAATCCAGTGAGTCAAATCAAACACTGCTTTGTTTTGTGCATTGTCTGTGTGTGTGTTTTTTTTTGTTATTTTAATGCTGTAGTTCAACACGTAGCAAATTGTGGCAGTGCTCCTTTTGTTACTACGCATATGTTCTGCACATCTCGAGATATTCCAGTTTCTTAAGGCATTTGCCCAAATACAACAATATACTGTAATTATTTTTGCATGGTTTATGGCTATGTAGATTAATAAAAAGCAGATTTTAGCAAGGGCTATCAGAATCCAAAAAGAAAATTGGGGGTAACAGAGATAATTGAGCTTAAATGTAGAAAGAAATTGCCATACATTCTTTGTATTTTACCCCTTTTTTAGAATTATGGTTGCTTAATTATCTCTGCAAAATGCGTGGTTACCCACATTTTTCTTTTTGGATTCCAATAACCCTTGTTAAGATCTACTTTCCCCCCCCAAAGTCATCCATGCCTTCCTTAACTTGTTCATGTACAGTGTATTTGAACTTGGTTTTTCTAACCTGTCCTCTTTTTATGCTTGTCAAGGATGATGATAAGGAGGAAGAAGATTTTAATATCAAACCAGATGATAATTTAATTGTGGTTGGCCATGTGGATCAAGATTTCAGCACTCTAGAGATATCAGGTGAGGTTGTCATCAGCTAGATTTACTACAAATGTAAGCACTGTTGTCAGTAACAATGCTTCTTGTAACTTCTTCTGCACCATGTCAGTCTCTGTCTCCCACAGAAAAGGCAATTTTCCTGCCAGTTACCTTGCAAAACTTGCAAAGTTGACTGCAGAGGTGTAGTGAGGGTAGACACATGTACATGTACATGGCAACCTTAAGCTTGGACAATTTGGAGACGAGTTGCAGAAGCCCTCACCTGGTAGAAATCCTACGTGAAATCCCATAAGATTCTACAGTTCAGGTTCTGGATTCTGTAGGATCCTACCCAGGATCCTTGCAGTAATCCTAACCATGATTTGCGAGATCCTGGATAAAGCACAAGATGCTGTTTAGGACCCTAATGGATCCTTCAGAATAAGATCATACAGGCACAGATCTTCAATATAGGCCCTATGGAATCCTGTATAATCTTGTAATAGGTAGGATCCTTTGGATCTTGAATAGGATCTTGTTAGGATCCTAGGTTAGCATCTTGTAAGAGCCTTTGTAGTATTTCTGTTAGGGAAGGGATTGGGGGGAAGAGCAGTGGGGGGGGGGGGGCACCACTGGGCGGTGCTGGAACAGGTTGCTGCATCATTGTAGGAAATGCCAAACAAATCTGCTAGATACAAGGCAGCACAACAAGAGTTGACCACCACCTTAGTTAAATTGATTTCATGTCCAAGCTGTCAAGCTTCCACCATGACGTACAGTATTTCCTTCAGTGAACATTAAAATGTCATCACGTTAGTACCATTGTCTTAAAGGCAGTTATTAAAATTTATACTCAGTCTATGGTTGACTGTTTCCTGTTCTTTTTTTTCCTTTTTTTTTCAGTTTATAATGAGGAAGAAGGAAGCCAGTATGTGCACCATGATATTTTACTTGAAGCATTTCCTCTGGCTATTGAATGGCTTGATTTTGATCCTGAAGACACCAACAGACCAGGTGCAGAATTCCTGGGTTTAATTACAAGTCATATTGAACTGAATTTCATTAATACTCGATATAAGTTACAAGATCGTTCTACCTGTAGTCAGTGACTTGAGCATGTTTTTTGTCTGCAGAACTCTTCTGTAGCAGGCAGGAAATAAAATAGAAATAAATTTTAAAATAGAATTGAACATAAAGATGTGACAATATAATCTAATAAAAAGCTAACATTAAATTTTAAAAAAATGTAGACATGGAACAATGCTCCATCCACATCATCAAGTACCGATTAATACATGAACATAAACGAATGCGTCCAATAAAATTGATTTTTTATTGGTAACCAAAAAATTCAATTTCAAGTACCCTAGTGAACCAATGATAATAATTTTGTAAAACTTAAAGAGGCTTTAAACTTACAGATAGATTGTAGAATACCCCGCAGTTCATTTGCATCTTATTGAATGACAATGGTGCCTATCGTTTTTTTCATGGTGCTTAACAAAGGGTTCCGACATTTTACATGTGAGTTGTGGGGTATTCTGCAATCGCTCCAAACTTTAATCCAGGTTTCTGTCCTATATTTGTTGGCTCCTGCCTCTGCGCTTTTTCAGTTGCATAACACTGTGCACGTAATTTTCTCCTATTTATCCCGCCTCCCGCCCCCTCTACACCTGCCTCCTGTCCACCTCCTGCCCCCCCCCCCCTTCTCGACGTCTCCCACCTCACTGTCCCCTCCACTGAAAAAGTGCATAGTTTCCCTAGCAATGGATAACTAGCATCCCTAGATTGGACATGGCATGGCCGGGAGTTAATTAACCTAGCTAATATTACACTTTATTAAACTCCCTATTTTCCAATTCCGCAGGCAACTTTGTGGCTGTAGGTACAATGGAGCCTTACATTGATATCTGGGATGTGGACTTGGTGGACACATTAGAACCTGTGATCTCACTGGGAAGAAGAAAAAAGAAAAAGTCAAAGAAGGTTAAGATGCTGTTACACTAGGCAATTTTTCTTTCTACAAGCTGTACAGTTGTCTCAGTTTTGTTGCAACACAAGTTGCATGAAAAATTGCCTAGTCCATCATACCCTGGACTAAAAAATATTAAATGTCTCGCAATTTTTTGTTGCCTCAGTCGTTGTAAGAAGTGGAAGATGGTTCTTCTTCTTATGGCGATCCTTACAATGCTACAGCAAATTTTTCTAGCATTGTGCAGGGTTGTCACACTGCACAATGTTTCGTACAAGTTGCAAAAACACAGCTTAGTGTGAAAATGGCTTTTTTAGCCGGCTTAACACAAACCCATAATTTCTATTTTTGTATGCCACAGTCAATCACTAAAAGGATAAAACTAAAAGAAAAAATATGCTAGTCAAGAGCTAAATATTTACCACAATGGCTTGTGTTTTCATTGTTTTCCTGGCATTTTGTTAGTTGTGACTCATGCATAGTTAATCATTTCAGAAGCATTACCATCATATAAGAAGTATTCCTATTTCCTAGTTTTGTCTTTATGGGTGCACCGGTATGGACTTTCCTTGAAGCGATGATCTTGTGGCAGTGTGTCAGAAGATGTTACAGTTTTGACACCCCAGTGACAAACAAGGCATTTTCAAATAGTGCAGACAACCCAGGATGTAGATGAAATACTTTCAAGAACATTTGCTGCAAAATGTTCCATCTATAAATTTTCCCTTCATTTTACACAGAGATCTATTTATATATGCAGGATCACTTCCAGCTTTAGTACCCTTACCAAAACTACACAACTGTGCAACTTGGGGAGAGTACTCGTGAGAATTTCATGTGAACCTAGAAGTTTTACTCATGTGTTATGCATGTGTAACTCATGTAGAACACCATGTGTAACACATGTGAAACACACTATAAATTTGCCCACTAAATCATGGTGTTACACGTGCTATACATGTGTAATTTCATGTGTTACACAAGTTCACCCTAGACGTTTTATGCACGTGTGACATTTGTAACACTATGTGTAATACATGTATAACACTATATGTAACATGTGAAATGCACTATAAAATTTGCCCACTAAATCATGGTGCCACACACGTTGTACATACGTGTAATTTTCCTTGTGTTAAACATTTGCACTTTCATGCATGACATGTGCAATTTCATGTGTCACACATGCAAACTAAGAAAATAACATAAACTGCTAAATAAATAATTTTTAGGAATGATGATTTATTCCAAAATCAAATTATAAGCTCTGTACATAATTTTTGCTGTGCTTTACCTATAACCAAGCCTCATCCTCAGGCTGTTCCCAGCCACCTCTCTGCTTCATGAGTAGCTGCTGACCAAAAGGACTTATTTGATTCAAAATGGTGGCTTTCTCTAAACCAACTGAGATTAACTCGCTTTTTCTACTTACTTTGAAAGCTTGATCTAGCAAGAAAGAAACAAGATATAATTATAATAATAATGTTTAATATTTATATTGCGCATTTTCTATAAGAATAATCAAATGCACATTACAGACATTACTGACAGTAAATACAAAAATAAAAAACCTATTAACAATGACTATACAATATATGAGTTAAAGAAATCCATAGGGATTCTGAAGAAATATCGCTTCTCCGAGAGCTTGGATTAGCATAAATTTTGAGGTTTGAGATTTTAGCTGTGATTTATATGTTCAGCTGTATAAGCTTTAATGATCATCATATCCTTTTCATACGCAGGTTACACGTGTAACACGTGTGCAGTAATGGCGTCACATGTGTTTAACACAAGTGTAATATGTCACACACAGGTGTTACACATACTCAGCATGTGTGTGCACATGTGCAAATGAGTGCGAAAAATACAATATATCTCTCACATGAAATACACAATGGTTATAACATACATCTGGTTAGATTGCACCAATTTACAGGTGTAACACATGTAGTTTTGGTAAGGGTGTTACCTATTATAATCAGCAGTGCAAGTGTACACAAACATGAGTAAATGTTTTTCACTGGCATTACCAGCACTACATTTCTGCAGTTAATTTTCTATGTCAGTGCATCAAAATTAACAATATTTTTGTCACACATGTAGAAGTCAAGAAATTCTGAGGAAGGTCATACCGATGCAGTCCTTGACTTGTCTTGGAATCATCTTTTAAGGTAAGGTAAAGCTGAAGTCTGCACCAGTCTTGTATATTTGGTAGCTTTAGTGGCTCATTATCCGTCTCTTATAAACTGCAGTTTCTTGGCTTAAGGCTACTGGAAGTATTTGTATTCGCCTCCTAGATGGGAAGGCATGGTGGTTTCACGGTTAGCACATTAATCTTCAGATCTGAAGTTCGGTGTTTCCAGGTGTGGTCCCTGCCATCGTGTTGTTTCCTTAGACAAAAAAAAAAAATTACTCCACGTTGTCTCTCTCCACCCAGGTGTATAAATTGGTACTGGTGACATACTGCTGGGGATAACCCTGCAATGGTCTAGCATCCCATCCAGGGGGGAGTAGCAATATTGTCAGTTGCAGAAGTCATGGTACACAGTGAAACTGGGTTATGCTCCAGCCCTGTGGGCCTCCTAAAGATGTGGTCATACTTGACGATTACTTTGAGAATGTTTCAGGGTATTGTAGAAGAGAGGATAAATGGAGCTCTCGTTGTTGCTTTTGAGTTTGACTTTTTTGTTTTTGTTTTTGTTTTATTGTGATGTTTCAGGAACGTTTTAGCAAGTGCATCAGCAGATCACTCAGTTATTTTATGGGATATGGCACAACCAAAACCTGTACACGTCTTGAGACATCACAAAGATAAGGTAATATACACGCGAGAGCCGGCCAGTCTTTTATCACACTCTTATTGTATCCAAACATTAATTTTCTTGTGGCCTAATTAGCTTTCTGCCTGCTGATAGGCCTTTGGCCAGTTCGCAGTGGTCAAACGCAGAGAGCAACGTCACTTCCGGCTTTTCAGAGCCTTGAAATTTGAATCAGTTCATGTATTTACCTGATGCAAAAAAGCCCGACAAACCGAATTTCACACCGATAAATCTTGTGGATGGTAGGACATCAATGAGCACACAGGCGACGTAAAAAGCTGAAGTTTTCCGAAAGGGCGTTAAGTTTTGCCGTTAAACTGAACGTTTTCACATTTGTCTCTTTTTTTCCTTCAAAATCATAGCAGCAACTGCGCATGCGTCGTACGTTTGACCGCTGTGAATCTGACCAGTGGCCCTATGACAGCGCAAGAAAAACATTTGGTACGCATGCACACGAGTACCCCCAAAGGCTTTCACTGCCGATAATATCAGATACGTCTTAGGGGGCAGGATTTTATTTCTTAAATCAACAGATCTTTCCAACACCAGTTTGGTGGCAAATGTTTCCTGGATCGGAATTATAGCGCCTTTCACTAAAACGCGAAATCTAATGTTCACAACCCAACTGACGATTGCGATTTTTTTAGTGCCGTCAATCAAGCATGTAATTTCATCGGCAACCAAAGAACCGTGAAACAGAAAGTGGATGGAAATCCACCAATCACATTGCACGAACTTGGCCTCTTGACCCGGCTGTTGAGCTAAACCTCTAAAAACGCGCTACATTTTTTAACGTCAGTGAAATGTAACCTAATCGTTTTAACCGTTCGCGTGTTATTGAAGAGACTTTAAAGACAGTTTTGCCGAAAAGCAAAGAAAAAAACGTTTGAAGGGGCAGTATCACAGGGATTTTGCTCGCGTTTATAAAAAGCCAATAGTAGCATTTACATAAACGAAAACCTAAAAATAATGGTCAATTTCTCGTTCAGACACCATACTAATTCAGTGAATTCAGTGAAACTTTGGCCACGGATTGCCAAGATGGAAATGGGTTACAACGTGAAAACGTGCGACAAACGTTGTCAAGTTTCGTGCTTGTATCTTGCAAAAATCGTTGAAAAACTTGTTGTGGTTTGCTCTCCTTGTGAAAATTCACTTCTTATCTTCCACGTGGTGTCTCAGGAGCATTTTGTGTGTGAGCGATGGAATTTAATCACAATTTTAGCAACGTTTTGATGAAACGCGAGCACAATCCTCGTGACACAGCCCCTTTAACAGACTACCTATGTTCAAGGTGTCCGCGTTTTCTTCAAACTTCTTCGTACAGTAATGATTATGAGTCTTGTTTTCAAGTGTTAAAATTTTCTGTTTTAGGTGCAGTCATTACAATGGCATCCTTATGAATCACAGTCAATTCTCACTGGATCTTTTGATAAGTAAGTTGTATGGCCATCCTAGGTAGCTCAATTTTTCAACATTATTTCCCCGCCTGGGCCCGTCACAGCTTTGTACTTGTATATATGTATTTTTTTTGCTTGTTTGTATGGTGAGATAGGGAAACCTTTTTTTCGTAGACAATTCTCTTTCGTCATAAATTGGCATGCTGGAGACTTTGAAAAAAAAAAACTTGAGCTGCTCGTAATTTGGCCCGACAGAAAAAAAAGCATGACAGTGCTTGATTCTAATGATTTCTGATGTCCTTTTAACGACATTTTGCTGGTTTGTTTAACGTTGTGTTTTTTCAACTCTCTCATATTAGAAAAGCTAAAGTGGTTGACTGCAGAAGTCCTGAGGTAATTGTTTATATTTACTGTAATTTTGACCCAACTATTTTGCTCCAGTTCCTGCATTCCTGAGACCAGCATGGCAAAAGTTATTTATCACTGTTTTTATGAGACACTTTAGAGTGCTAAATGTACTTGGTCATGGAAGTAGATATCCTTTTTCCAGTATCTCTGGTATGCGAGTTTGGCAGTGTTGCTTCGAACCGTTTTACCGTTTTGTGCCTGTTATCACCTAATTTGCAAAGGTCCTAGGCATAGCGATGAAAGCTTCAGTGGGACAGCTTGGTTGATTTGTATTTGTATTGGTCTCGACTCTTTTAACATCTGGATCAGTCAAAGTGGTCAGCCTCTTCTCAGGATATTTGCTAATCCCTGTAGCAGTTCCCTTGGTTGCTATAAACTTTACTAGCTAAAAATACACAGTTTCCTCTGAGTTTATAATATATTTTTGTTTTTGTACAGAGTAACATCAAATCGTGGAAATTTAATGCAGAGGTGGAAAGAGTTCTGTGGAACCATTTTTCGCCATACAACTTTTTAGTGAGTGTCTGGAATTCTGGAAGTAACTAGGGTCATTACTTTCCTGTAGGAGTTATTTCTTGCAGTTGGTCGCTGCTTTCTAGTACCTAAAACCTTTACTGTACATGGGATGCAAGATCTGTCAAAACAATTCGTGGGAAATATGTGATGCACAATTTTTATTTCAATTTAAAGTGTGCTTTCGAATCAGAGCTCGGGAGCGTCGTAACTCGTCACTTTCACGGCTCGTTGCTTTGTTATTCCGCTGATTTTTTCTCTTTTATACGCATGTTAATTGGCCCCCAAAACTACATAAGCTCAAGCCTGTACCAGGCTCTCAGATAGAAGGAACGGCAAACATAAGAAAGGGACCGCAGAAATAGGACGCCCAGGATTTGGTAGAAAGGGGGCAGCAGTTCCTCTCCAGCCCCCAAGCGTTCACTTTTGACCGTTCCTACTATCCTGGACCCTGTTCGCTATATAAGCACTGTCTGCACAGGCAAAATTCAAAAGAATAATTTATGCGGCCATTTTAGAACAGTGTATAATATACCACATTTTTCAATAATATCTCCGTACTCATTCTCGCACAGCATTTGTCCTCGTTAAAAAGAAGTTGACTTGAATTGTTATGAACATTTGTGTGGGACAATCCGGGTTTTTCATCCTTACCTAACTGATTGTTTGCAGGTTAGCACAGAGGATGGTCACGTGTTTTGTTGTGATGTCAGAACGGACACCCCAGTCTACACTTTAAAAGCGCATGATGACGCAATACCAGGTGAGAATTGCTAGAGTTCTGTAATGCCGTCAGCGTCTACTATCAACCCCTATTTTGTTTTCGACAGCCCTTCTTCCCCCTTCTGTTTACGATGTTGTCTATGAAGAGGGAGGCTTGCTGAACGAGAAAAGTGTCAGTTTTTCAATGCGAATGTCTCTCTTAGCGGACGTAGAAAATTGTACCATTTTTGTCTTCACTGTGAAATACTTTCCAAAGATCCTCCAAGTTCGGAACACTTGGACATGGCTGAAGGAGGAAAACCGTGTGTATTAATAAAGAAAGAAAGATGGTAAATTTCAAGCTGGGAAAGAAATGGGAAAGATGGAATATGTCTTTGTATAGTTATTAAGAGGCCTTGTATCTAGCTGAAAATTTTCGGGCGTTTATGTTTTATTCACTTTTATTGGAAGCAAGCTCTTTTAAAAAGAGGCCTTGTATCGAGCTGAAAATTTCTGGCGTTTATGTTTTATTCTGTAGTCTTTTAAAAATTTTTATAAAAAGAGGTTAAGTGACATTTGTAAAAGTTTGTGTAGTTTTTGGTGCCCTGTAAGTTTTAGTCGCCCTGTTAAATCTCTCAGAGAAAACCTGCGATTTAATCCGGGCGGATACACTCGCTGCGCGTGAAAATTTCAAACCTTTAGTGCGTCAACTTAACTTTATTTTTTACATTGTATTCTTACTTATATATCTACATATATATCTATTAGGAATCAGGTTAAGTCCTACTTTAGCGGGGAAATGATCTGTAAAGAAAACATAGCAATCTCAGCAATAACGAGACGGGCGAGCTGGAAAAGGCTTTTGTTTTGCGCCTTCAGGTTCTGATCAAAGTGCCGAAAAGATTGAAGGAAATACTATAAGGCTAGCCTCATTGTCTTTGGTGCGAAAACGCCATCGCTTATTATACATGTAAAAAAAAAGAGAAACTAAATGGGTAAACATCTGGATACAAGAGTATCTCACGTAAACTTATTATTGCGTTATTGTGTGGCATTCTTCTTAACAATATATAGACTTTATTATCAAAGCTTCGTTCTTTGTTCCACTCCTTCATCTATTGTTTTTAACCAAAAAGACTAAGACTGTTTACATTTACGTGTTTGACTGGATTTTAATAACACGACAACAATGATTCAACTTTGCGTCAGTTGGGAATGTTTAATACGTGGTATGCATTTAGAAGGCTCAACACGAAGCTGTCCCTCCCAGACTTGCGTCAGTCATCTCAACTTTTTAAAATGTTCAGTACAACCAAGCTCTTGGATCGAGGCGAGTTTCCCCTTACCAAATGCTGGCGAGTGACAGGCTTTCGCTTATTCGCAGTCGGTCCAAAGAAAACGTAGAGAAAATGGCCCCTCGTGATCAATTCAAAGCCTTTGTTCACGACACTTCCAACGAAGAAACAGCCCTCGTACAAATCTCGAAGCTCTTGGGAAGAGGCGGGTTTGGCTCGGTGTACGAGGGCACATTTCGAGGAAGAAAAGTTGCGGTGAAGAAAATGAAGACAAACTCTAAAAACCTACGAGCTGTGCTGCAGAGCTTTCAAGCGGAGACCTCGACAGCTTCGTTTTGTCACCCCCACATAGTACGAACTCTAGCCGCTTCCAGTCCAGACCTTCCTCCTTCAGAAAGGATCCTCGTTATGGAGTTTGCGGGTACAAGAACACTGCAGAGTATTCTGGACAACGAGAAAGAACTTATTGACGAGGTAAGAAGAATAAAATTCGCTAGTCATATTACCATAGCACTGGAGTTCGTTCACGGACACGGTTTTGTCCATTTAGACATTAAACCGGCCAATATCTTGGTGGACTCCAGAGACATTTGCAAACTAGGAGATTTCGGTTGCAGTCAAATTGTGGACGATGGTGATGCTGGTAGCCCAACCTATTCATATCTGGAAGGGACGTTTGTCTATAGGGCACCTGAACTTCTTAAAGGAGAGCCACCGTCCCCAAAAGCGGACATTTATTCACTGGGTATTTGTCTATGGCAGTTGCTGACTCGAGAACGGCCATACGGCTGACAAAATTGGTCCGCTGTTGTGTTTAGCGTCGTTGCGCACAATTTACGACCACGTGTGCCAAGTGTAGATAACACTTCGTGCCATTATCAGCAATAAGTGGTGTCACTATGGCAGGCCAGTCCATGTTTAAGGCCAACGGCCAGTGAGGTTCTAGAAGTTTTAAGGTCCTTTTTAAATAAATAATTTTCCTTGTTGTAGTGTGTAGAGTTATTGTCGTGATAATTTTATTTCGCTTACGTAATGGTGTACGACTAAAAACACTACTATTTAAACTTTAAAGCGCGTAATTTAATCTGAAAAACTTCAATTAAGTAACGTAGTCATTTTCAGTTAGGATTTTCTTCAAATGTACCCTGGTGCATGAGCTTATTTTTGTTTCTGCGAGAAGGTTTATTAGCGCTCTCGGCGTCGAAAACTTCAGCCACGAATACGGTATGGAACTTTTACAGGATGCCTCGTCACCTAGGGTAAAAGGTTTTGTTTTGTATTTTTTAACGCCCAGTTCAAGATGACGGACATTTGCGTTTTTCATTATTTTGGACAACTGATTGCGTGTTCAAGTTCACAAAGCATGTGCATCAAACATTCAAAATTAAGCACTGTTTTACTGTTTGGCCTCAGCAATAGGTTGCAATTTATGTTTATACGAATATTTGGTTGATTTTTATTTTGAGAACGACCAGTGTTCACATATATGCAAGATGTCGCGATATACACGTTAAAGAGGCCATGCAGTTCGCAAAAACTAACATCTCGGTAGTGTGAAATTAGAGAAGCAGCAGAGAAATGGTTTGAATCCAACCAAATTTTAAATTGTTTAAACATTTGTTTCCTTTTTTTCTGCTAAACTGAACGATTATCGGCTGCCATCTTGAAGCCCCGGTATAGCGTAAGAAAACGGGGAGCGCTGGACGTCTTAGTTTGCCCGTTAAATCTCTCCGAGAAAACCTGCGATTTAATCGGGACAGATGCACTCGCTGCGCGTGAAAAATTCGAAGCTTTAGTGCGTCAACTTTAACTTTATTTTTTACATTGTATTCTTACATATCTACATATATATCTATTAGGATCCCTCGAAGTCCTACTTCAGCGGGGAAACGATCTATAAAGAAAACAAATTATTGTCAGCAATCAGGCGGGGTGGAAAAGGCTTTTGTTTTGCGCCTTCCGGTTCCGATAATAATAATAATAATAATAATAATAATAATAATAATAATAATAATAATAATAATAATAAACTTTATTTATACACGGTGACAATTTCAATAAATTGGTTTTCAATTTAGCCGTGTTCCTAATTGACCCATATTAAAAAAAAAAGTAAAATGCTCATAAATAATAACTATACTAGAGTCTCATACTGCTTCAGTTATAACACGTGCGGTCATATCAGCTTCGTCGCTCGTTTTGTCGGCTAAATCAGTGAGCAAGAGCACTGAGCACAAGAGCACTTTTATTTCTGAACTTTAGAAATGACGTTCACAAATGTTAATTAACCGACTTACGGGCGTGGGGTCCTGAACCAAGGCTCCGGGTAAAATTGGTCAACCACTTCAACTTGCTCCTTAGTTTTTGTCCTAGGTAGTATGAAAATCATTAATTTAAGTTAAAAACTCGGTTAAAGCAAGGCCTTAGGAAGTCTAACCTGGTTTACTAAGAGGACAAAATACTTACACGAAGATTTCATCTATTATTGGCGTACTCCCGTAGACAGGCGCCAGCCTTCTATCAGGTAGGAACAGAAACTTTCCATCGGCACAATTTTGGAAAAGTCGTCTTTGGGCGATATAGGCGGTCAATATCTCAAAAATCTGTTGACTATCGTGACCTCTAAACTCCATCTAGTACTTCATTTTGTTCGATACTTTCTTCTTGAACCACCATGAACGGTCGCACTTCTCTCTGGCCCTTCACACAACTTAGCACTTTTAAAAGAAGATCGGATATGCGCACCTAGATGAACGAGAAAAATGGCCATCAGTTACGTTTTCTGATTGAAAGTTTTTGTTATCTCGTTTAAAAGAAAAAGGGGAAGAAGTTGACAATCTTTAAACTTGCAACTCTGTGTAGTGGCCTCACATGTACACTAACCATTGCTGCCAACGACGATGGTCAACTCGCAATGAAATACCAGAGTAGCTACGCAAAAATCACTCAGACAATATATCAGTGAAAGCACAAGGTAACCTGAAACGTTGATAATGATACTGGACATCTTTTAGTTTGTGTTTTTCTGTAATGTTTAAGGTATTTGCCTCCCTTGGATGTGGAAAAGAATAACAAATTATCCATTTCGCAAAGTAAACATTTATTAGGATTTAGAGCCCGCTGGTTGGTTGGTCTTCGCTTCTTAATTTATTCAATTACTTTTACATGTCGTGATTGGATAAAACACGGGGTTATCCCAGATCAATATGAAGCCTTGTTTCACGCCCTGTGCAGTTGGTATACTGGGTGTAACCCAAAGACGGGAAGGGTGTGTCAATTTCTGTTATCTTTTCTTAGTAACTCGTCCGACAGGCTTCTCGATGTTTAGGGCAAAAAATTGGTATGAAAGGTGCTTCGAAGTCTGCATTGCATGAAAAAAAAAAAGAAAAAAATGCCTGGTGGCGTTGACCGGCAAACTGAGTAATCAGATCTGGAGTTTTTTTAAGAGGATTTGACAATTCAAACTAACCGAAAAACTAAGCTTCGCTATTCGCAGCATTTTTCTTTAATGTCGGAAGCGACAAGTGATTTTCTTTGCTTAGCAAGTTTTGCAAAAAGGTGTATTATATAAGTGTTATTCCTGTTCAAAACAATTTGATGGATTGACATTTAATCACAGGAACGTTTACAAATGTCAATTAACCTCCTGTTATAAGACCTTTTAAAGACTACAAACTAAGCAAATGTAAACACCGGAAACTTTGAGCTCGATACAGTGCTGGTCAGTCAGTGGCAGATAGTGCGCGATCGTAGACGATCACGTGGAAACCAGGCTCTACATTACTGCGACTGCAGTTGGTTCATTCACTTATGATTTGTGCACCACACAGGTTACTTAATCAGCTTTAATATTCCGAAACGAAGGCCTCTTAGAAGACCTTGCTCGCGATAAAAGTGAATAATCACTGTTATTGTTTTCCTTAAAAGAGGATCAAAGATTCGTCTCCGATGTTTGTTCCTCAAACAACAAATGGTGGTCACATATTAAACAAATCGTAGTTCAATAATCAATAACTGTTCTTGATAAGAATAATCCTAATAAATACGACGCCCCATTTTATCAAATCATTTACGTCCAGGTTCAAAGCGGACATCTTCGGAGTAAATTAGCAAGAGTCGTGCATGATGTCCTTGTATCCAAAACCTACTAACTTTGCTGCCGCTATCGACAACAGACACGAGATGGGCAGGCCAACGTACTCGTACATCGCGATGATTGCTTTTGCTATCCTCAACGCTCCGGAGAAGAAAGTAACAGTGAAAGGAATTTACGAATTCATCATGCGCCACTTTCCGTACCTTTGTAGATCGGACAATAAGAAAAGCTGGCAGAACACTGTACGCTATACCCTGTCATACAATGACTGCTTCGTAAAAGTGCCGAATAATAACGAAGACTGTGATGGTTGTAATAAAAAGCATGGGTCTACATCCCGACAGTGTCCACATGTTTGAAGCTGAAAGATGCCTGCAGAGAAGAAGGACCCATTTCAGGAAGAAGGCCAGTGAATGCCCAAGCCGCGCTTTCAGAACGCCATCGTGCCCCGCTTCTTCCACAACTTGACCTTGCTCTCGACACACCACACAAGAAAACAATGTTATCGGTATCAAAATACCAGGCTCAATCTATTTCAATTATTTCTCTTGCATTTAAATTCAACAAGGAATAATTATTATTTTGAGCTAGAAAATGAAACGACCTTTATAATTTTTTCCAAATCAAGCAAGATCTGAGAATGATACATTCTGCAATTTATTTATTTATTTTTTACGAGACGCGAGGAGAGATGAAGGGGGGCGAATGAGCGTCATCACAGAATGAAGCGATCTTTTACAGCGTTAAAATTTCAAACTAGAGTGAGCGCTATCTGACAATGAACACTTGTAAGGGACTCGAGAGAGTGCTAGAAAAGCGAGACTGCGAGACCTGTAAAATTTGACTAAATTTTGCGACACCCGTATTTTCAGAAGGGGAGAAGAATTGAGGAAAAGATGAAATCGTATCCCAAAAAAAATTTTTCAGGCGTTGACTCATTGTTAGTCATTGCTTTAGTTTGAGTAGTGGCTCCTAAAAGAGCCGTTGAGTTATGTGTTTCCTTGCAGGCTATTTCGTAGAAACTCTAGGCTTTGCCCAAGCCAGTCTGGTTCTCTCCTTTGGCGTCTTTTGCATTTGCTTGTTCCTACCTTGGAAACTTCGTAGAATTTACTCGTGTTGTCATCTATGACTTATGAGGCGTATTGGCAAACGCCTTTTTATACTTTAAGCTCATTACTTGTTCAGTTTATTCATCGGTTGTTGACTCCTTGGAACAATCGGTTTTCATAAACAAGTTAATTAGCTTCTAACTTAAATCGGCTTTTTCACATGTTTGCTGTGCCGACGCGCGGGAATTTTTTATGCGAAAAACACCTTGTACCGCGCGATAAAACACAGAGTCTCAATGCAGGATTTTTTTTCACGGCCGACAAAATAAGTAACAGTTTGGGCTCAGTAACGAAATAAAACGGACATTTGAAAAATCGAGGCCTTCCTTTGCCTCTACAAACTTTATAATCAGAGCACCTAAAGTCCCGAAGCGCGCGAGCCATGGCGAAAGCGAACGCTTAACTAACTCGATTAGTGAGCCTTATTAGAGATCTAACGAACAATTCACAGCAAATATTTTGTAGTGGCAAAGAAATGATGTGTTTCGATTCAGGGTTTTCCTTTTAAGAAAATCTACGGCAGTTGATTAGTTGTTAAAAACGCTTTCTGATTACAATGCCGATGTAGCGATTATGCGAGCATAAATTATGAAAGTGCTTTCAATTTTGCTATTTTTCTCGTTTTGTCTTGCACGATATAATTAACAATTATCCTGCGAAATCGCGCGGAATATCACCTGATACTTAGCCGACGAGGCCGTAGGCCGAGTTGGCTAAATCAGGGGATATTCCGCAAGATTGAGCAGGATAATTGTTTTATTATTCAACAAATTCCCATCGCCTACCATTTTCAGAACGAGAAAAACTACGGCTCTATGATAAAAACGCTAAAAGCTAGAAACACATAAGCTTAAGCTTAATAAAAATCAAAACAGAACTTCAAGAAATCGAAGTTTACTACCGTTCGCTTAAAAAGACTTATTTACAAACTCATGTTTGGAAATGACAAGACAAAGGAAAAAATATTGCTGCCTTACCGAGAAAAAGTCCTCTTCCTGTGAATTAAAATCTTTTCAACTTTAGTCTTTACAACTTTCCGTGCCGGCAAGTGTGCTGCTTCGTTCGCAATAGCATTTTCTTGGTTGAGTTCTCACTATGAAAATTCCAAGTCAACCGCTGGATATCTTTGTGAGCTGAAGCAAATACTTGTTGACTTTTTGAGAGCATTTAATCGTGGAAAGTTTCTTCCAGAGAGTTAAAATTTACGGAGAACACTGCTATAACTGCCTCGCTTTTCAAAATGGCTGCCAAAGAAGCAATGAAAGAAAATCTGCAATGCACTTCCAAATATGGTCATTTACGTATATCGCAGGATATCTGTCATGCAGGATGACAGATATTGAGGGCTTGCTTACCATATATGGGCATAGTGACAATTTGTTGAATAATAATTAACAATTATTCTACGAGGGCGCGCTGGATATCGAATGATATATAACCAACGAGGCGCGCGTAGCGCCGAGTTGGTTATAATCATTTGATATCCAGCAAGCCCGAGTAGAATAATTGTTTTATTAAAAACTTAACCACTTTTTAAAAAAAGCAAGAAAGAACGGGAAAAATGAGAAAGGAAATAAAAAGTGAACAAGAATCGATCACATGACTGAACGAAAAAGGCGCCAAAACCTTGCGAAGTGCTGCAGCGTTTCATTGCAAAGCTGAATGAATCAATGAAAGCTGCTCGAAAGTGAACAAAGCGGCACAAGTTTTGGAAAAAAATCTTCTAATTTTTGGCTCTGAAATATGGTACATGTTTGATTTTTCCTGAAACATTGTTGTAATCATCGTTCAAAGCGGATTGAAGCTGTACAATTTCACCATGTTAGCTGCTGGAGTTGACACTGAACAAGTTTGTAATCTGTTCGCACAACGAAGCCATCATGTGCGTGTTTGATCGAACTGAAGACAGAACAAATTTGAACTTGAAGAGGTAATTTCTATGCATCTTAGAAGTAAGATTACTGTAGCGAGGAACATTAGAATTCACCATCATAGTTTGTTAAACGCAAAGCGCAAAATGCAGTTGTTCTCGGTTTAGAGGTTGGGGACGGAATGGTAAAAACAACATTCAAATAACTGGAAAAGCGATTCAACTTCGTTTACATGGCATCCGATTTCTATCTGAGCATTTGGACCTGTTGGAACACAGAGCTACAACGAGTGCAGGTAAACCAGTGTCAATTTTGCGTGTTAAAGCCGAAAAAAATCTCGCCTTTCCTTCCTTCCTGGTAGTTTGCAGCTGTATTTTTTCCTAGTACTTGTTTAGACTGCTTCATGATCTTCGCATCGACTCGCCATGAATGTGTGATAGTTTTTATTAAATGCTCCTGCCCCATTTCACTGTGTTTTATTTTATGTCTTGTCTTGATATTTTGAAGTGGAAAGCCTTCCTGATAAAACCTACCGTTTGTTCAATTTCAATGACCGACGTGACGATCGATGAAAGAAATTAAGCTTAATTGTAAACACAACGCTTAATGCTTAATTTCTGCACAGTTTCTTCAAACAATTTTGACTTGTGTTAGACGACGCTGTTGGTGATGCTTGTTGATGACGCTGTTTGAATTTCTGCTTAATTTAAATTCGCTGCCAAGTGATTTTTCTCGTCCATTTTCCTCGCCGGGTTGCTCGCGAGGAAAAAACTTTCAGCTCACTTTGTTGTTGAGTGTTCATTGACCATATTTAGTCGCAGCAGGTATATGAGCTGACAGCCTAGCTCCGTTCAGCCAATCAAAATGCTAGAAATCCAATATACCTAGTCCAGTTTTTAATAATGAAATTTATAACGGACTCTGTTTACCTTTCATTCATGGTAGCCTTTTCATTGCTTAACGCATGAAAAACAAATCGTATCGCGATATGTTTGTAAATTTTGTCGGTAAGATTACGCGCTACGAATTTCATGTTTATTGCTATTCCCGCGAGCTAGCAGAACATTAAAATCACCGAAACGGAAAAAGTTGCGAACTTTGAACATTCAATCTTTTGATTACCGACGCTTGCCGGCAAGTGTGTTGCTGCAGATATTCAATCTAATGCGCTCAGCAAATCAACACTGAAGCAAATGAACTTTTGAGGCGTGTTGGCTTAGCTTTACCAAATAAGCCAAACTGCAGGAACTGTATGGTTATAAATTTCCAAGAGGGGTGTGGTTTTATACGTTCGGTGTACCTACGGTGTAAAGTCATATTGTTGCGAAAAACGAAAAGAATCCGCCCTAGCTAGTCTGTTAAAAACGCTATCTGCTTACAGTGCCGATGAAGCGATTGTGCGAGCATAAAGTATGAAGTTTTTCTTTTGCGCTCGATCAATGATATCTTCACTGCGCGAGCTTATGAGTGCAGCCGGCCCGGTGACTCACCCACCCTATGTCAGCTCCTGTCCTAGTTAAACCTTTTTCCCACTAGACCGCCGTTGGGTGGTCACCGACAATTTGCCGATTGGACCCGATTAAAAACTGAACGCCATTGTTAAAACAACATCGCAGTGGCGACGCAAAACGATTGTTAGATGAACTGAAAGCATGCGCACCAACAAAAGATTCAATATGATTTCTATGAAATACAAGGCAGGCACAAAGAGCAAACAATTTACTTTTCCGCTTTTCCTTCTGCCAAGGTTGAATGAACAATTGTGCTTAATTACTGTATAGCGTATTAAAAAAATTTTAAGGTCTAAGTCAAACGCCGCACATGGCTGAATTCATTTCGGTACATGTTAATCAAGGCACTTGAACCGGGACTTACTGAGATGGCATTAAGATTTCGATAAAGGGTCAGAGGAAAAATTTTATTTCTGCTTTCTACAACTAATGAGATAAAATTCCTTGGAAACACAGTTAACGGTTGCAGCTAACTCCAACTTATCTAAAGTTGCTTTACATAACCGGGAGCGATCCATTTGAATTTAAACCTAATTATCCGTGTGTACTTAATTCCTTTCCCCGGATCACAACCCCCTTTTTCCACTGGAAAACGACAGGTGATCTGTACGTCAGTGCGACACTAGTCTTTGGCTGTGTTGAAAAAAAAAATCGTAGCAGCGCCAGCTTTTCCACAAGCTTAATCGTGACTTAGAGAGCAGAGACGCTGCTTTTATGGAGGAGTACTATTGTCTAGTTTGCAAACGTCCCTTCCCTCCCCTTGTTAGATTCATCCAATTTCGTACACGTTTTTCCTCACCCCACTCCCCGAAGGGCTGAGTTTATAATACGAAATCGCTAACGAAGATTTTTTTAATTTCGCGCACAGGTATCTGACTGAGGTCGGTTACTTTAAGCTTTTGTCTTATCAAACAAAAGATTATTGAAATTCTAACAAACGAAATGCCCATAAAACGACCGAAAATATGCCATAGTGTCTACCAAAATTATAAGGCAAAATTCAACATACTATGCAGGCGTTTTGCTCGAGGTAACACATCTTTCCGAAACAATTAGCCTGTGTAGCAAGCGTTTCTGTAGGCTTTTGGCAGGATTGAAGCATTTTTCGCTTTTTGGTCGCGCGAAAAATGCCTCAAACGGGCGGAAAAGCCGTACGGAAACGCTTGCTACGCAGGCTATGAAACAGTATTTAGCAAAAAAATGTTCCTTGGCGTAAGATTGGTTTCTGGTCCATGTTTTCCTCATTTATAGTGCAGCTCCTCCCTCCACACAACCCATAATCCCTTGGCTCTCTCTGTGCTGTCCTAGGGCTTTCGTTACTTTTAGGGGACTCGCGCTTTATAGAGAAAAAATTGTCTGAATGCACGCTCAAAAATGACGAATTTAATTCACTCGCAAAAATGACGAATTCAATTAACTGTACAAAGTTTAGAAATAACTAAACTCAACAATAACAAAGCTAACCGTTGTAGAATCAGTGCTTAACCCTAAGCAGAAGTATAGATGAGTTCTTAGGCCTAATCACTATCGATCAGTGCTTAACCCTAAATACTGTAGATGAGTGTTTAACCGTTTTTCATTTTGTTTTCATTTGTTTTTCTCGCTAATAAACGCTCGTCATCAAATTTGTCACTCGTCATTTTTGCGCGTGCATTCAAACAGTTTTTCACTGGTTTTTTTCCTATGTAGCGCGAGTCCTTTAAAAGTAACGATAGCCCTGTCCTAGCTCAGAGCTCAGCTCTCTCAGCCGTTGAACTCTTTACGGAGGCCAATTTTTCGTACATCAACTCAGTTGATATCAAATCGAGGTGTTCCTCATTTAGTATAATTATACCAAACCAGTGGAGAGTGTTTCTCGTGCGCTCTGATTGGCTACTCAAACTCAGGATAGTACCTGCCATTCACCTCCCGGCATTTTTCTGAACTTCGTGCGCGAGTTTTCCCTCATTTCTCAGAAAAAAGGAACCATTTGTCTGGCTATCCACTGGTTTGGTCTATACTAAAACAATAATTCACCTCGGTGTCGGTGAAGAGTGGTAGATATTTACCGCCATTTTGGTGGATGATAGTACATTAGCCACCCACGCAGCAAAATTGAAAGCAAGGGAAAAGCAATGTTTACTTATCATTTTTTTTTTCCAAGCAGGGGCCCTAACTCAACGATTTTAAGTTGTTTGATAAACTGGTTAAACGTTCAAAGATCGTTCGGTGTTTAAAATGATAGACGAAAGTACTTGATGGCGAAAAATGTTTGTCTGTTTATTGACTTCATCAAACGTGATGTTGTGGGAAAAACCTTTTCTGGCTTGTTTATCGCCAACTTCGGGATAAATCCAGGATAAAGGGATAAAGGGTACATTGACTTGTCGTTGAAGACCAACAACAAACCTGTAGTTCTCTTTTGTCTCTTGTTGGGAGACGATTTTTTCCTAGTGTACAGACGTTTTGGGATAATAATTAATCCACGATTCGTAAATTTCTTAAACTGTTCAAAATTATGTTCACTTAAATGCTTCCAGTTGCTCAGATTGCTAGCTTTGTCACCTTTAATATTTATGGACCCTTTTCTCGGACCCTTAGCACAAAGGAAAGGGTAATATCCAAGAACATCAGCAACTAACAAATACTAAGTTTGTGTTCTTTTCTTGTTGGTCATAGGTCTTGCTCTAAGTAGCCAAGTACCCGGATGTTTGGTCACTGCCTCAGCTGACGAGACTGTGAAAGTCTGGGATATTCAGGTCAAGTGACTTAATTATGGCTTGGTTTGGTTTTGTGATTGACATTACGTGTATTAGTAAAATGTGGACTAGTTCAAACTTTGAGTCTGTGGATGAAATCCCAAAATGTGATCAGTGACCATTCAAACTGGAGCTGTTATCGGTGCTGTTTATTTTACTTTACAAAGTGGTTCTACCTTTTTAATATGTGGATAAAAACTTAAATTGTGATCATTTAAATGAAAGCCAGCGAGTAGTACTTTTCTGTGGTGCTGCCTCTTATGTTGTATGAAATGGTTCTAACTTTGTATTCTGTGGGAGGCATCCTAAAAGTCTGGCAAATAAAAGCTACTAAGTAGTACTTTCCTTTTCTGCTGATTATTTTGTTGTAAACGATGAATCCAGTCTTTAAGTGTGCGGATGAAATACCAGCGTGTGCATTCAGGTGAAAGCTACTGAGCAGCATTTTCGACATTTCCCAGAAAGGAAATTATGAAAATAGAAAGGAGAGATTTTTGCCTTGTTAGTCATGCAAGGTGAAGGGTTAAACCCGTGATCCTGAAGTTGAAAAAAGCCTGAGAGTTAGACGATAGCCCTTCATAGTAAAAAAGGTAAAATCGCACACGAGCCAAGGAGGCCCACACGGCCGGAGCTTATCCCGGTTTCTGTAGCATGAAGCAACTGAGAGTATTGCTACTCCCCACTGGATGGGATGCTATACCATCGCAGGGTTACCCCCAGCAGTATGTCGCCGGTACCCATTTATATACCTGGGTGGAGAGAGACTAGAGTGCGGTAAAGTTTCTCGTCCAAGGAAACAACTCGATGGCAGGGACTGGGCGTCGAACTGCCGACCTTCTACACCACCGCGCCCCCACACTTACCTTTGCCACTGCTTACCTTTGTGAGGAGCTGCGGTGTTGTACTAGTGAGCATGTTGGACTTCCTGTGGAACCTTCCAATTACAAGTTGGGTGCCCTAAGCTCTTGACCAAGCTGCCTCCCCGAAAAAACCTTAATGGTTATATAGATTTCTTTTCGATAAACCTTTCTTGTTGAACTGGTTGGTAATTGTTATGTCACCTTTTTCTGTGCAGGTTGACAAACCATCTTTGGTAGCGTCAAGAAATCCCCAGGTGGTAAGGAAATGCAAAGTTTAGTTTGAAAATGTCAAGAGTCTGTGTAAGCGAAGAGAAGCCATGAGGAAGGTGACTGATTTCTTTGGGTTATTTTCAGGGGAAAATTCTTAGTGCCTGTTGCTGTCCCGATGCGCCGTTTGTGTTCAGTTTCGGTGGTGAGAAGCAGGGATTGAGAGTCTTCGATATTACAGAGAGTACCCCAGGTAACAAAAGATCCGTCTCCGTCCACCAAAGTATAAGTCAGTCAAAACAATCATTCTGCCAGTTGATGAATCAGACAGACAGATGGACAGACAGACAGACAGACAGACAGACGGACAGACAGACGGACAGACAGTCGGTTAGTCAGTCAGTCTGTCAGTGGTTGTTTACCATTTACACGGGCAAACCGGTCGGTTTACCGTTTGGGTCGATTTGGGCAAATGGTAAGCAAATTTCCGTATTGGGAAAATTCCGTTCGAGACTGACGCTTACCATTTGTAGAAATCCCTACCATTTACCAAAAAATTTGCACGACGGCGACGGCTGACAAGAAGGTCGCAAAACAAAAGCTTTGATTAACAAAACAATGACTCTGCACGCGCGTTATTTTTGGTATATTTCTTTGCCGTTCTGTGCACAACTACAACTTGAAATGACCAAATTCAACCTTTTGTGGAGAACACAAACACACGACGGTGAATTTTCGTTTTTATAATAATAACAATACAGTAGTAAACTTTATTCACGTGTCAAGTGATCTAGCACCCTGTAAAGACAGGGCGCTAATTGGGGACACAGCTATTTTCTAATTAATTTTCTAAATGAATTCTTCCTGAACAGATACGCTGTCCTTACAAATTCAGCTCCTGGATAATTCGACTGCATTAGACAGGTTAAACGAGTCCATCGGAATAATCGCCAAGAAGTTTCAAAGGTTTTTTTTTCCGTTTGGAACAATCCGTCCGGAAAAACAGGACTACCTTTTCAGACGTTCCGTTGCTCCCGGAAATTTTCCACTGGAACGACCAGAAAAGTCGTGTATCATTTACTTTCCAACCGGAATTTCCGGAAAGTTGTTATAAATGGTAAACAACCAGTCAGTCGAACAGTTAGTCATTCAGTCAGTCGGTCTGTTGGTCGGTCGGTCGGTCGGTCGGTCGGTCGGTCGGTCGGTCGGTCGGTCGGTCGGTCGGTCGGTCGGTCGGTCGGTCGGTCGGTCGGTCGGTCGGTCGGTCGGTCGGTCGGTCGGTCGGTCGGTCGGTCAGTCGGTCAGTCAGTCAGTCAGTTGGCCAGCCGGTCAGTCAGTCAGTCAGTTGGCCAGCCGGTCAGTCAGTCAGTCAGTTGGCCAGCCGGTCAGTCAGTCAGTCAGTTGGCCAGCCGGTCAGTCAGTCACTCAGTTAATTCATCAGTAAGTTAGTCAAACCATTAGTTCATCAGCTTTTAACATTGGTCCATCTGTCATTCAGCCTGTCGACAGTGTGTCACTGAGTCAAACTGTTAATCTTATCCACCAAATGATCTGACTAGTAGCCAGGAAGGTAATAAAGTCAAATCAAACCTTAGATTTACACCGCTCTTCAACTCAGTAAAGCCAAAACCAAAGAAGAATTACTTTAGCCAACCATAATAAACACAAATTAACCTGTAAACTAATCAGTACTCAGAGCAAATGCTGTAACCGATGCTAACTGCGGAAATACACTTGAAGGCACAATTGGTTTTGAATTGGTTGTGGTTCTACTTCTAAGTGGTCGAAAAAATGGCGCGAATTTTTAAACCAATCTCAGAGCGTTGTAAGGAAAAAGCTAAGCAAACGCAAACTACTTTCGATACACAGTTGGAAACCGTGCTGTAAGGTTGATTTTTTACTGCTCAACTGCGTACAGAAACTGTAGTAAGGCTAAGTGCTCTAAGCTAAACTGTAGTCAGGCTAAGTGCTCTAGGTTGCGTCGCTTTGTAGATTTGTTTTCGCTTTCAATCTTCGTTCCTGAACATATTTGATTATGTTTTAGTTCGCCGGCAGTTTGGATCTAGACAAAGACTGGTGCCGACTACAGCTGTTAAAGCTTCAACAGACAACACAAATACTGTAGAACCTGTACGCGAGGTGAGTTCTGTGTCGAGACTTTAGAATTTTTTTTTATTGTTGTTGTCGTTTTAAAATTAAGATGATTTTTCTTTTTTAGGCTGAAGAGGAAGTAAAACCTGAGCCCATGGAAGAAGAGTCGGCGGCTGACGCCATGGCAGCGTTAAGCCTAAGCAGCACTATGAACAGCGGTCATTCAAAGAAAAAGAAGAAAAAGAAACGGAAATAAACTTGATGGAATTTTATGTATAAAACTGGAGGCAAAGTATTATATTTCACAGACTCCGTTCGAAATATATGAGACAACAAATGGTAGGAATTCCCCAGTTAGTGCTTCAAACCACTTTTTAACGCATAGAAGGGGTAGATCCCCCATAAAGTCAAAAGGGGCCTGGGTATACCCACAGGGCCCTGGGACCTATGTCTCGTGGTCCCGTGATGCTTTGGTGGCTTTTTTCCTTGTGCTTCAAACCATTCGGTAAGTATTCTGATTTTGTCCTGCCTTTTTGCTAATTTTTTAACCTTTTGCAGGCTATTCCTCTGTGTTTTTGCACAGTAGGTTTCTTTCTAGCGATATTTTCTCGCTCTTCAGCTATTTTCATTCGCTGAACATGTCCAGCAGAAAGCACAAGTCCCGAAAAAGGACTCGCTCCCGGTCGCCATCTTCGCGCCAAAACTCCATCTCGTCACACGACGCACAAGGTGAAAGTTCTCCGCCAAAACGGCGCAGGGACCTAGAAGAAGTTACTCTTCAGAGGATTTTGCACTCGATTGAGAGTCTTTCTGGGCGATTAGACTCATTGGAATCCCGCTCAAATCAGCTAGAATCTGCTACGAACACGGACATTGATGCCTTGTCGCTAATGGCTGATGACACGCCAAGCTTGATGGAGATAAACGTTCCTTTGACGACCAATAAGTCTCTTGAGACTTCTTCATCGCCCATTAGGGCGCCAATAGAGCCTATTGAGGCACCAATAGAGCCTATTGAGGCACCTGTAGAGCCTGTTAAGGCACCAAAGGATTCAAGTAAGACTGCCGACGAAGCAGCGAGCCTTGATCATGGTCTGTTTGACCCTGTTGCTCAGTCAACCTCCTGGAAGCCATCATCTTCATTCTCCAAATTTTTGGAGTCTAATTTCCGGAGGAAATTAACGTATCAACAATCGCTCGTTATCCTGGAGGACTGGGCCACTCCTGAGGTGGATTCTTTATCCGCCCCAAAACTGGATCAACAGTTATTGAATCAAGTTCCCAGTAAACTGAAAAGGTATGTCCAGGAGAGAGACAAAGAAATGTTCACGCTTCAGCGTGCCCTCTTAAATTCCACTGCTCCACTTTGTGGTCTTCATGACTGCATCGAAAATGGTTCAGCACCATCTTATGAGGAAATCAAATTAGCCCTGGAACAAGCCCTTTGCCTTTTAGGCTCAGCAAATACCCATCTATCGATTTGCGACGACAGAGAGTCCTTGCATCAATAAATAAGTCGAGGATAAACCTCGCAGAATTACCTCTACCAAATGCCAAGTCTTGGCTTTTTGGAGATGATTTTCCCTCATTAGCCTCAAAGCAGGCTGAATTGTCTAGAGGCCTCACAAAAAATTTGGCACAAAATACAACCAAGCCCTTTCCTAGGCGTGGTACTAGTTCCCAGTCTCAGACCAAGCATCGAGGAGACACCTTCTCCAAATATCAATCTTCTGGGTATTCAAACACCTCTAGATTTCAGTCAAATTACCAGGGAACCCGTTCAAAAAACGGCCCCTTTCGTCCCCATTCCCAGAAGGGACGTCAGCAAGACTCTCAGAGTGCCTAGCCACTTGGAGAACCCTAACATCGGACCCACAGATCCTTTCAATTGTCTCAGGGTACAAGATAACTTTTTTCAAAACTCCTTTCCAAAAGTTTCCTCGGTTTACCCAATCATCGGGTCAGGAGGCACTTCTAATTTCACAGGAAGTCAACGAGTTGTTGCAGAAAGGGGCCATAGAGAGAACCCCCTTTTCAAGAGACGGCTTTTACAGCCACCTTTTTCTTGTACCCAAAAAGGATGGACCTATGCGTCCGGTGATAGATCTAAGTTATCTGAACAAGTTCATTTTAAACGAGCATTTCCAGATGGAAAATCTCAGTTGCCTAAAAACGTTGCTTTTGAAAGGAGATTTTATGACAAATATAGATTTAAAGGACGCTTACCTGTCAGTTCCCGTCCACCAGTCATCCCAAAAGTTTCTTCGGTTTATTTGGGAGGACACTTGTTACCAGTTCAAAGCCCTCCCATTCGGCCTGTGTTCAGCCCCCAGAATTTTTACAAAACTAATGAAGCCAATCGCAGCATTCCTGAGGAGAAAGTCAATACGAGTCCTTATTTACCTGGACGACTTCCTTCTCTTAGCTGCTACAAAGGAGGAAGCTGTGAAAAACACCCATCTGTTAATAACTCTCCTTCAGTCCCTAGGATTTATAATAAACTTCAAAAAGTCATCCCTGACTCCCTCTCAGGTTATCACCTTTCTGGGTTTCAAAATAGACTCAACGTCTATGATGCTGTCACTCCCAGCAGAAAAGATCAACAAAATCCTAGACTGTGCTCACCGTCTACTAGCTCCTCGAAGGATCACTCTACGAAACCTAGCAAGCTTAATTGGTTTACTCGAGGCCTCTCGGCCAGCCATTTGGCGAGCACCACTCCATTTCCGCCACCTGCAATGCGACCTCATATGGGGCCTACAAATGAACCGAGAGTCTTACGACGCCCTAATTACTCTGTCAACAAGTGCCAGAGGAGAACTCGCCTGGTGGTTGGAAAACACCCGCAGTACAAACGGCAGCCCTGTACACCTGCCTCCTCCAGATATGTTAATCACGACCGACGCCTCCATGAAAGGCTGGGGTGCGGTTCATCACTCCCTCGAGACCAATGGCAGATGGTCACAACAGGAGTCTCTCCAACATATCAATTACCTGGAGCTGAAAGCAGCCTTCCTGGCCTTAAAAACTTTTCTCAAAGACAGGTCTCACGTAACCGTATCTCTGCAAATAGACAACACAACCGCCATCGCCTATATCAACAACAAAGGGGGTACACATTCCCTCCAACTCCTGACCCTTGCCCTGGAATTGTGGGATTGGTGCCAGGCAAGAGACATCTTTGTGATAGCTTCTCACATCCCAGGAAGAGACAACGTCTCTGCAGACAAGGAGTCGAGAGAATTCAGGGACATGAGCGAGTGGAAGTTAGACCCATCCATCATCCAACCCTTTCTATCACATTGTCAGACCGACCTGTTCGCGAGTCGCCTAACAAACCAACTGAAGGATTACATCAGTTGGAGACCCGACCCAGGAGCCATCCACACAGACGCCTTCATGATAACTTGGGGTCCTCTGCAAGGCTACGCCTTTCCTCCATTCAACTTGATATCCAGAACTCTGGAGAAGGTAATGATAGAACAAACAGAGATAATTCTAGTCGCCCCAATCTGGCAAACCCAGCCTTGGTGGCCGGTTCTGTTGAGGCTTCTAATATCTCAGCCAGTACTACTGCCAAACAGTCCAACCCTCCTAACAGACCCGTCCGATCTGAACAGAGTTCACCCGATGTATCCTCGCCTTCACTTGGCCGTGTTTCACATTTCTACCAACGTTTCCAAGCTGAGGGCATTCCGACAAACGTTGCCGATCTACTCATCGCAGCAACTCGTACCTCCACACACAAGACCTACGAGTCTAGTTGGAACCGTTGGTGCCGCTCGTGTTCTGGACGACAAATTGATCCTCTTTCGTCATCTATAAATGACATCCTGATTTTCCTAACAGAAGTCTTTAATGAAGGCTTAGCATACCGATCGATCAATGTCCTTCGATCAGCTATTTCCTCGACTCACCCTAAGATAGATGGCTATTCCGTTGGTCAACACCCGTATGTTACTAGACTCCTCCGGGGTGTTCTGAACAAACGCCCTCCAAAGCCCAGGTATTCACATACATGGAACGTTGATATTATGGTCAAATACATTATTTCATTGGGGAAAAACAGTTCCCTATCGCTTAAGGTTCTGTCAATGAAATTAGTTACCCTGTTTGCGTTAACCTGTCCTGAACGGATTTCTACTTTGGCAAATTTGGATCTCAGACATTGCTATGTGCATCCAGAAGGGGTATCTTTCCAACTCACTATCCCAAGAAAAACTGGCAGTGCGGATAAACCAGCAGATGCATTCTTTGCCCGTTTTAACCAAGACAAGAAGCTTTGTCCTGTGGAATGTTTTAGACATTATCTTAAATTGACAAGGAACATTCGACCAGTCATTCCATCTTCTCTCCCTGATAAATTGTTTATCTCATTTAAACGCCCTTTCAAACCGGTCACTACCACTACATTGGGGCGTTGGCTGCGAACCTTTATGAGCGCAGCAGGAATTGACTGTCAAATTTTCAAAGCTCACTCAGTACGCGGCGCCTCTACGACAGCAGCCGCCAAGGCATTTGTTCCACTGTCAACTATCATGTCTATGGCTGACTGGTCTTCCTCTTCAACGTTCAGAATTTTTTATTATAAGCCCTTGTATAACTCAGACTTTGCTATCGGAGTTTTATCCTCAAAGTAGTTGTAACATCAGTTACTCTCCGGTTGAACTTTCTGTCATGAAACTGTTGTTCAATGGAACCGTAGTTGAGTTTTCTATGCCATTAAAATGTTTTTGTTACATAGAACTTTGAATGTATGCTCATATAATGGCGTTAAAAACTACCATTTGTTGTCTCATATATTTCGAACGGAGTCTGTGAAATATAATGAGAATTATACTAGGGCCGCTAAGCGGCCTGAAGTAATAATTCGGATTATATAAACAGACGAAGTGAGAAATATATGAGCATCCCTCCCTTTGCCCATCCCTGGCATGGGTCTCCTTTTACCTGTTTATTGTATGGCGTCAAAAAGCCACCAAAGCATCACGGGACCACGAGACATAGGTCCCAGGGCCCTGTGGGTATACCCAGGCCCCTTTTGACTTTATGGGGGATCTACCCCTTCTATGCGTTAAAAAGTGGTTTGAAGCACTAACTGGGGAATTCCTACCATTTGTTGTCTCATATATTTCTCACTTCGTCTGTTTATATAATCCGAATTATTACTTCAGGCCGCTTAGCGGCCCTAGTATAATTCTCATTTTTCGATATTTATTTTAAAGGTGTCTGTTAGAAGACTGTGTTTGTTTAACAATTATTGAACAGTTTCCGAGTTTCGGTAAAAAGGTGACTGGAACACGCTTTTTCAGTGCGTTACATAGCTGGAAAGCTTCTTGAAAGGCAATTTCACTCTGCCGCTTGGGAATTTCTGATCTTGAAAGTCTCCTAGGTTATACAAACGTCCCTTCCTTTTGCTTTGATTATAGGGGCAATTATCTTCATAACATTTGCGTCAAATAGATCGCGTTTGTCCCTGACATATATTTCCGACGTAACTTTCCGAAATGTTAGTTTTTGGTAAATGGTAAACAACCTGTATTTTTCGTTACTAATGAAAAAGGGCAACTTGTTTGTGACTTCTTTTGACGTCCTTTGTTTCTGCTTACACGCTCAATCCTCTTTTTATTTTCTAAACATATTTTTACCGAATATTTTACAAAGTTCTAGATAAAAGTTAAAAGCATTTTGTCTCCAAAACGAGGCCTTCTTCTCAGGATTTGATAAGCCGGAACTATTTCAATCAGTATTTGAGCGAAATTTCTGTACAATTTGACTTGACATTTTAACAAATGTCACCCTTACAAAGAACTCGTAATAGTCTATTTCAGTCACGTGTTAGTTGAAAGTGGAACAGTGACGTAATCGCTGTGCCTGACTCCGAAGCTGAATTTCGGTGCAGAGGGTTTGTTCAACACAACCTGAAAAGTAAAATACAAGACAAGGGTTAAAAGGACTTGAATTTTGGGAAACGTTTGATGCTTATTGTTTCATTAGAGTATGTACTATGTGTACACTTGATCACACAGGAAAACATTAGAGTTCGAGAGAAAGTTCCTTTTCGCTTTTAAAAATTTTGCCATTAAATACAAGCTTTCGGCGTTATCGAGGTGCGTTTATCAAGTGATGAAAATTAATCAATGACATCGACTTGTCAAAGTCTGTTAAGGCCGGTTTACACGCTGCAATTTGTCGGTCCGATATGTTGGCCCTACACTATCGGGGCGTGAATCTGACGTGTGTTTACATGCTACGATTTGTCGGCTCCTGGACTTCCCGATTTGTCGGCCCAACCTGCCTCGTCCCCAGGCGGCGGTTTAGCGCGGGCAAACAGGGAGCGCGGGGCGTTGTGGAAAGGATGCCGCGCCACGCGCACCATCATACAATGAGGAGGGAAGCCTGGGGACGAGGCAGCGTCCCGACAGTGTCGGAGCGTGATTCGTACGTGTATTTTGACATCCGATTGTACAAAATTTGATCGACGTGGCGGCTTCTTTGAGAATGTCGGCCCGACTTAACTTGGTAAAAAGCTGTTACAGTGCAACAGATTTTCTGAATCGGTTTCACAAATCGGCTGTGAATCGCGTGTCAAAATACATGTACGATCTGCGCTCCGATACTGTCAGGCAGACAAATGAAATCGGACCGACAAACCTTAGCTAGAAGTTGTGACACTTATCTAAAGTTTGTTTTGTTTGGCACATTTACAGGGATTTTCGGGGCTTGGGGAGTAAAAGGCTTTAAACCCAATCAGGTCATGTTTACGTATTCTGTCTTCCAGTGGAAAAAAAAAATCATTCGGTTTTGTGTGGCTTCTCTGAAACCCACAAACTGATGCCGTCGCCCAAGATATTAATGGCTGGCAGGCTGATATATTCGATACATTTACGGATGGGTGTTTGCGACTTCCCCTAGAATTATGATCGCGTGTGAATTTATACCTTTTCAGGGCGGTGCTGGCCTGGTCCTGGTTTCAGTGTGGAGTCCTCTGGCATATATTTGCGACCATTCATCGTGTATGCTGGCATTCTTCGTTTGCTCTTGTTAGGATGAGTTACTTCGTACGTTCCGGGACCGGGCGTCTTGTGAAGTCAACGAAAAATAAACAAGGAAACGATGCTGATTAAATTTATTTTCGAAATTAAGTGTCCTTCCGGCCCTCTACCCAGGTGCTAAAAAAGACATTTTGGAATACCATAGTTACTCGAGGGACTGGCTATGAAACCTTGCAAGTTTCAAAGGCCATAACAAAGGTGCTGCAATTTATGTTGAAAGTACTACGACCGTGCACAATCTTTTGTTTTACGTTCGCACACTATGGCTGAATAACTTAGCTGTGACATTTTTATTGGTTAGTTGCTCATGTAAAATTCAAAACGTATTGTTGTTTGTGCACGGTCAAGGCTAAAAACGATAACAAAAACATAAAACAAAGGACTTTGCTGAGCTTTATAACCAGATTCTTTTATTAAAGTGCACCTAACCCCAAAATATTTTTTTCGCTAAAATAACTCTTTGCACATGTTCGAAAAGCATTACGCCTTTTTTTTATGAAATCCCCCTCAGTCTTGACTTTTTATAGGCTGTAAAAATTACGAAATCTAGCCATCATCTGGTACACGACCGAGCTAGTGAGGGCATGGGTCTATTCTGGATTTGACATCACAAACTGATTTGCATCTTCTTAATGCATGGTTCAATTTTACCTGTTACCATCCCCCCCCGGGCAACCCCGGGGACAAGTCCAGCCCTTCGGTCCCGGGGGTGGGGAATTGTTTGAAGCCGTCTTGTCCCGGGGGGACGGGGGCGGGGCAAATCGAAAATAACTTCTTGTTGTTCTTGTGAAGTACGTCACTTCTCGGTTGACGCCGGACCGCGTGGAGAAGACTGCCTATTTCCAGTGAGAATCGCTAGAATTTGCAGCAGACTGCGGGTGAGAGAAGAATAATCTCTCAAAATTAAAATCTGTAAAATCTCTATTTTAAATTGTTAAACGAAAGTGCGTTTGATGCGTACTCGAATGGATGGCATTCGTCACAAACAAAGAAATATTTCTTCAGCGTATTTACGTATATACTAAGACGACTTAAATAGACTCTATATGAAAACGGATGCACAGCTTTATATTAAACAGAGGTCTCAGTCCAGTTTTCATTCTTATGAAACAAGCTAAGAAGAACTCCTTTAAAATGCTGCCAGCAATTTGTTCACGGGCCTCTTCCAGGTTGTGCGTATGTGCTAGATTTAGAATAAATCACGTGGCGAAGACCATTTCTTTACCTGCTAGCCGTATTCCAGTGCGGTTAGAGGTTTTTCTTCAGTTTTCTTTTTCAAATATAGTGTTCATGTTTTTATTACATTATACATGTAGTGTCCTTCGTTCAAGAAACTCTAGAAAAGCGTTTAAGTTCTTATCAAAACGTCTGGTTTTGCTGTTGTACGGAAATCTATGCTTTGTACACAAAACAACGTATTTGTGGTCGATGAGGAGTCCCGGGGGTGGGGAATTGTCTCTTTCTGCGTGCCCGCGGGTGGGGAATAGAGCGCCAAATGAGAACAAAATTGCAAATCCCCGGGGGTATGCCCGGGGGGGGGGCATGGTAACACGTAGAATTGAACCATGCATAAGTCTTTGTAAACATGCAGCCAAAGCAGTTTGTGACGTCAAATCCAGAATAGATCCATGCCCTCACTAGCTCGGTCGTGTACCAGATGATGGCTAGATTTCGTAACTTTTACAGCCTATAAAAAGTCAAGACTGAGGGGAATTTCATTAAAAAAAAGGCGTAATGCTTTTCGAACAGGTGCAAAGAGTTATTTTAGCGTAAAAATATTTTGGGGTTAGGTGCACTTTAACTATGGGAATACATAGTGCATGGCGTGCTACCGATTGTCATTTGTTGTTAACCGTCGGACGTACAAGCAAACTCTTGAATAATATATAGATTTAGCAAAGCCTAAATGCGGAGCCCCCCGTCCCCCCTTTTTGTTTGTTTGTTTGTTGTTGTTGTTTTTTTTTGTTGGCAGTTATTAATTTGTGAAAATACTCTCATTCAAGTCTTTAAATTAAAAAAAGGGGGGGGGAAGGAAAAAATTTCCTATACCCTCGCTGAGAGCCGAACCCGGCTTGTCGGCGTCAGAAGCCGGAGATTAGTGCACTAGGCTATGAGCGGTTATTTTCCATGTGGAAGTTAATTTTAATACTTATTTCTTTCTTCGTGACAAGCTGGCTATCAACATGAAAAAGCTGGTGTTTGGAACGCCGTAAAAACCATGGTTTTGGACAGAAAAAACCAAAAAGCAATAGCTCTACTATATTTGGCGTCGAAACCGTTGGGAAAAGCTGCGAACTCAAGCGGTGTGCCGACCGAGTTCGAACAGAACCGACGAGGCAAATTTGAACTTTTCGCCTGAACTTTATCGCCTGTTTTTTTTCGCCCAAATTGAACTTTTCTCCTTCCACCAAAAAAACAACTGAGTATTCTTTTGAACTTTTTTTCCATTAACAAATTTGTTTTTGACTTTTGTTGTCTTTGCTTGTTTTGCTACAACGCGGGTCAACGTGCGATTTCGCGCCAAAAACACACGGGATTCAGCATAGGGTTATATCCAGTGTATGAAGTGTATTGGTAACCCTGTGGTGTGGACGTACGGACGTACGGACGGACGGCCACGTGACCATTACGTCACTACCAACATTTCTTAGCATGATGGGTTACCAAATTTCCTTAGCAATGGTGCTCCACTGACGCGCTAGCGCGCTGGCTCCGCTATTATGGGTTGTGGCGCTGCTAAGCGCCGGTGACGTCATACAAAATGAGAGAGGCCCCCATCTTGGATTTCAACTTAGTTCCCAGCGTCTTCTCTCTTCCCTGGGAACGATGTTGCTTGGATTTTGCTTAGAATTTATCAATATAAGGAGGAAATTGAAGAGTTTTCATGCTAGACAGGTAGACAGTTTGGTTCTTTTTGTGAGCACCTTATTCATAATTTCCTTTTGAAAAGGTGAACAAGACGCATTTTCATTAGAAATGGTTGACCGTATGATACCTGTTTTATTTTATAAAACGTAGCTATGAAGTTTTTACCTATGACGTAATATGTCATAACCGTAGCAACTGATTCTCGCCAAACTTGTCAAATTATGTCAGATGATAAGCGTACAACTACTGAAGCCGCTAAAGAATCTTCTAGAAAAAAAGAATTGCTTGCTTTATGATTTATTTTGATAAGGTTCCAGGAACCGTTAACAGTTTAATTTTTTAGAGAATGATTGAAATCTCAAACATAAAAGGTATAAATTAGAGTACGTACAAGCGCTAGGTTTTCAAAATTTTCTTACCTTTTTAAGATCTTCACTAAATGAACCAATAGCAGAGCGCGCACTCAGGGAGTAGGCTGGTGCCGATTGTGCACTGACAACTCTTGGTCCAATCAGGGGAGGGAGACAGTACGAGTTAGGGGAGGGGGTGGGATCTTCAAATGAGTACTTGGTACGGGTCTTGATTGTGAAGCAAGGAGCTCTCTTTTCGTGCGGCGGATGACATTTTTCCGGGGAGTATTGTCCTGCGCAGGAACGAAAATGTATGACAAGTAAGATTCTTTGTCCGTTTTAAGGTGACGGCTCAAGACATAAATAAAAGAATGTTTTTCCGGTACATCTTGGTCGATTTTCCCGATGGCTACACTCTTTAGAAAATAATAGGACAGTCCAGTTACAACAACGTCAAACTGGAGCGATTTATTGTCCTTAACTTAAACGGTAACTGCAGCCATTCCTGAAGCAAGAAACGGATTCCCGTCTAAATAAAATGGTCATGAAGTGTTCTTTTAGACCAGGTGAAGTGGAAGATTTAGATATAAATTTGCAATTTCAGTGGTTTTATTTATGACATTTTCAATTTTTACTCCTATCCGGGCAAAAAGATCCACCCCTGAGAAAAGTCCGGATATTTTAATGTTCAGATGCGTTACATGTTTGTGTTTGAACATTTAGTTTTGTCCGAAAATTTTTTTTTAGCGTCCGAAAACTTTCGAAGTTAAAGCACAGTGCTAATTTAGGCTGTTCGGTGGCTCCGTCCACTCAACTAAATTTTCAAGCCTCTCTTTTCGTCTCGTCTAAATGAAGCAAATATTAGCGTCCCTTTACAAGGGAAACCTCAGGGACCGTGTTTTCGTGCCTGTATACTTAAATGAGTCGGAATTCGTAATAACCGGGGTCATCTTCACTCATCTAAAACGGAACTTCTCAAATCTGTTACTGAACCGGCGGGCCCATCCCTACAGAGATTGGGTTCCTGTGTTGAGAACTCCTAACTAAGTAAATTTTTAAGATAATGGATGGTGAGATAACAATTTAAAAATTATCTTCAGGTTAAAATGGCATTGTTCTCCTACATTGAACTTAATTTTCCAGAATTCCACACCTGTCCTCAATGACGGGGTGTTCGTACCTCATTACACCGAAGAGTCTGCAAGGCAGAATTCGAATTTGGTGAATTTAGAGGATTAGTTTTGAGCTAAAAGCTGTTAGCTTATCACGAGTTAGGACCTGAACCAGACCTTGATATGGTTCATTTTCTGTTTCTATAAGCACTGTCTTTAATTTGAAATTGTAAGCGACGTTATACTAAAAAGATATATTGATTCCCCGTTTACTTCAAGGAATAACTATGAAATAGATTAGCGTTATCTAAGAATACCTGGACCAGGTGTAAAGAAGTGGAGATTATCCGGTGTCCGACTGTACAGTGAAAATGCCGGCGAAGCTTCTTTACCCTTGCGCGTCACATAAGCAGGGAACATGTATTTTGGACCAGGACTAAAACTCGACGAAAATTCTTGATGTCGTTGACCAAAACTAAACGCCGGACATCGCCTCTTGCGAATATCATGGCCTTTAACTCCTATGGTCCCTGGAAGAAGGTACTTGGCTGGGCCAGGCCCTCGACACTTCGCGCCGATCAGCACCTCTTTTTTGTCCTTGTTTTCGTCGTTTTCAGTTTCCTTGTTTTGTTGAGACATTTTTCACGGACATTGGTCAAACATTGACTTAAAGGTTTTTGTTCCGATGTTGAATTTAAAAGATACTGGTGTTAATCAAGTTAATTTATTACCAATTAAACCGCACGTGCACAATGAGTGGGGTGACGTAAAAAGATGAACCTTATAATTACGCAAATGATTTATTATGCGTGCGCAGATAGAAAAATTCTTTTCAGTTTGGCCGGGTAAAATGGAAATTGGCGTGAAACGCCAAAACTTTTCTAAGAAAGATCGCCCTATTCAACAAGAATTTCATGTCGTCTGCAGTAGAATCTAAGGCAGGTTAAAGAGGTGCCTCGTGGTGGCTAGGAGAAACTCATAAGGACTTTTTCAACCCTTATGTTTCTGCGGGTTCCTGTTGATTCAACTTTCAGCTAGTCAAGACTATATAAAAACTGCCTAGTATTCCTAAGGACAAAAAGTCTGCTTAGTTAAGCTGACTAGGGCCCTTTGGGTTTCAACAAGATCACAGTAAACAATCGATGGATAAGACCCCGTCCACGCTAATACGTTTTCAAAATACATCCATTTTTAGGAACCTCGAAAACGAATAAAAAAAGACCTCCGTCCACATTAGCCTTCCAATCATATTACCCTCTTCCTCACTAGCTAACGCCTGCTTGTGGAGAGGAGGGTAATTCCGCTCCCCTAAAAACGACTGCGTGGGGGACTGGCATCCGCAGTAACGCTTTGATTGCGTCTTCGTTATACTAATAGCTATTGTTTAGTAATCTATGAATGTTAATTCCATAAAAAGATTGAACACAAAAGAAAAAAAATAGTGTAACAATGGTTATAAAGTACAAGGTTTTGTTGTCTCTCGTTGCGTTATTGATATGTCGAGAAACTCCCAAACTGCGCGGAAAACTGGGCTGTGTATAATTAGTTGTGACGTCATCCTTTCAGAAAATTCCTTTTTTGCTGTCCACACCAGAAAACGATAGACCTCCGTTTTCGGAAGTCTCCATTCTGGTGAGCGTTACCGGAAACCTCCGTTTATATCGATAAACATCTGCGTTTGCGATTGCTTTAGTGTGGACGGTCAGAAAAATCAAAAATTAAGCAGGCTGTTCAATTATTTATTTATTTATTTGTTTATTTATTTATTTATTTATTTATTTATTAATCTCTGTGGCTCAGAAGAGAAACAAATGAACTCAAATTGGTCACGCAAACCCCTTATAATTCAAACTTTTTACTGGTTCAAAACGTGAGTTACTTCAAGTTAAAGGTGGCTCCCTAGAGTTTCTCCAAAAGTGACTGTACGAATTGGCAAGAGTTACAAAAGAAACCCTAGTTCTATTGTCTTGCAATCCTTGTTCCTGAGATTTGCCAGTAAGGTTGCCAACATAATTACCCTTATTTTTCAGTTTTTGTTTCTTACGCATAGGCCGTTGTTATGGCAACAAAACGTCTAAAGAATGACGGATATTTAACAATTATCCTGCGAAATCGCGCGGAATATCACCTGATACTTAGCCGACGAGGCCGTAGGCCGAGTTGGCTAAATCAGGGGATATTCCGAAAGATTGAGCAGGATAATTGTTTTATTATTCAACAAATTCTCATCGAATACCATTTTCAGAACGAGAAAAACTATGGTTCTATGATGAAATCGCTAAAAGCCAGCAACACATAATGAAAATCAAAACAGAACTTCAAGAAATCGAAGTTTACTACCGTTTACTTAAAAGGACTTATTTACAAACTCATGTTTGGAAATGACGTGACAAAGTAAAAAAAATATTGCTACCTTACCGAGAATAAGTCCTCTTCCTGTGAATTAAAATCTTTTCAACTTTACAACTTTCCGTGAGCAAGTCTGCTGCTTCGTTCGCAATAGCATTTCCTTGGGTGAGTTCTCACTATGAAAAGTCCAAGTCAACCTCTGGATATCTTTGTGAGCTGAAGCAAATAATTGTTGACTTTTTGAGAGCATTTAATCGTGGAAAGTTTCTTCCAGGGAGTTAAAATTTCCGGAGAAAACTGCTAAAACTGCCTCGCTTTTTAAAATGGCCGCCAAACAAGCAATGAAAGAAAATCTGCAGTGCACTTCCAAATATGGTCATTTACGTGTATCGCAGGATATCCGTCGTGTGCGGATGACAGATATTGAGGGCTTCCTTACCATATATGGGCATAGTGACAATTTGTTGAATAATAATTCCCATTAATTCATCTTTATTCTTTTACATTTTGATTTTCCCTCGGTGAATTTTTTTAAGCTTTCCTATCTCGTGAAAATGATTTTTACTAACATTTTGCAGGGGAAAAAATATGGGGAAGTTCAGACGGTTTCACCGATATCACGTGATTTCTTATTTTTAACCATTAAACTGCATCGCTCTGGCAGAATTTTCCCCCAAAATAGTATGTGGAAGGTAGCGTTAGTATGTCAAAATGTGCAAAATTTTAAAAAAATCCACCGAAGGAAATGCGGGAAAATTCACTGTTAACTTTGCTTTTTTTTGGCTATGCTGACGTCATAAAATGTCAGGAAAATGTCACAATTTCATGTGAGCGCGTGCAGATTATTACAGCTCACATAATCACCGCGCGCGCTGTCATAGAACTATAGGGAGCCACCTTAAAAATACAAGAAAGCTTGAACTGTCAACAGAATAATTCCATTTACACTCACTTACCATCCACATAACCTCCCAGCCAAAAACATCACTTTAAAGAACTTTAAATTACTGCAATATGACAATGAAAAAGAAAGAATTTTACACAGCCCCCATTGATTTCGTTCAAACGCGACAAAACATAGGGAACTTTCTAGTTAGAAGTGTACTTAAATCTGATGATCAACCAGGTACTTTTATATGCGCAAACGATGCAACACTTGTTCTTTCATTCACTATGCGGACAAAATAACAGGACCCAAGCGATCGATTAAAATCACTGATCGTTTTACATGCACCTCCCCAAATGTTATCTACTACATAACATGCACTTTATGCAAAAAGATATACACTGGTGAAACAGGGAGGAGATTAGGCGACCTTTTCCGCGAACACCTACGAGACGTTGAAAGAAATGACAAGGACGCATCCAAACCGGTCGCCCGACATTTCAACATCCCTAATCATTCTAGCCAACACATGACAATCTGTGGCCTTTCCCTAGACCAGGGTAACACGGAAAGCTGTAAAAATCTAGAACAAAAATTCATTTTTCAAGTCGGCACACTTAATCCCCACGGTATCAACAAACTCCCAGTCATTCAACTAATTTATTCTTGTTTTTCACGTTACAATGTTCCTACCAATAGCGTAGCTCCGCCATTCTCCATATAAACCAAGTGCGACCTACAATTCCTTGATTCGCTCTGACGAAGGGCTAACGCTCGAAACGTCAGCTTTCAATCTCTTTACGGTGGCCAATTTACCATAACAACTCAGTTGATAAATCCAAAATTCTGTTTCACGTCCCCACCGACACAGCACCACAGTTTCTTAAGAAACTAACCCCGTTGTTTGTTTGCCAACAGAGTAAGTCCATTACGAAACAGCTCGCTGCCATATGCACAATGAAAAACTTCTTCTCTTAAATCTTACCGCTAGGCCGGAGTGCAAACAAAGGCTACTTCTTTTTAATTTTGCCTAAAATATTTAATACCACCATACTTAATCAAACATCTTCGCAGGTTAGTCTCGCAAACGCCTGATATCTCAGACTTTGTTCCGGTCCAAAACATGGGTGTCATCACTGACTATTAAAAGCAAGAAAACCTGTGGTTTATAAGTGTCATAAACACTTGCCTTGATATTTACTTTGTATAGGGGCGATTGGTAAATTTATTAACAAATTACCCTTATCTTCTTGCGGTCTTGTCGCGAAGGTTTTCCGACAACGTTAATTGGAATGGCTGTATTTAAGCAATAGAGTTCTCCTGTCGAAGGCACTATCGTGTGATAGGTTGCCCGAGGAAATTTGAGGCTTACAACAAATATTAGCTTAAGAACGTAGTTCGAGGGCTTCTATAAAGTTTGGACATCAAATTTCTTAGGGAATCTATCACACATAGGGCCTGAGACAGAAAGACTCCATTGTTTTCATTGTACATCGCTAAATTTTAAGCGACAATTGCCAAAAACGGGCACTATGCGCTGATAGGCGCCGGCCGAGGAGAGATACTAATCGCACCACGTGATCGATTTCGACCAATGGGAGCACGTCAAAATTTAGCGTTGTACTACAAATGGGTATAGTGTGTATCTCGAACAGGACCATCTCTTTTCCATTGAAAAGCCAAGAATGGTTAAATTTGGCTCAGAGCAGAAAGCAACTGGAGCCATGGCAACATCACAATATGGACCATTTTGTCTCTCTCTTAAGGCTCTCTCCTCCGCAGAGGCTCCTTCAGTGATTCTCTCCAGGCTCCGCGCGCTTACTTTTCACCTCTCCCCAATTCCTAGCCCGTACGAAAAAATATAGAGGCCTCTGCGGAGGAGAGAGCTCTTAAGGCGTTAAACACTCTTGCCAAGTTTTAAATTACCTTAACCCATTCTTTTAAAGGAATGTTCTGGAGTTTGTGATTTAACTCTGTGTTGGAACAGGAGAAGATATTTCAAGAAGGAAAAGACCATCCTTCTCTAACTCAAAAGGCTTTTTTTAATAAGGTAAACTTGTTTTTCGCTACATACCTGTGGGCAAATTAAGTCCATTACGAAACAGTTGGCTGCTGACATAGCATAACCACAAAATGAAAAACGATAACAGCGTCAGCTTCTTTACGGTTAGTATTGTCTACTGAGTAGGACGGTAAAGGTTTAGAGTGAATTCTTGGAAAATAACTTAATAAAATTAACAAAATGGCTGGTATGATTTTGCTACATTTTTCACGATTTTAATCAGTTTTTAATCAGATTTTAATCAGTTTTTTTTTTGACGATTTTAATCAGTAATCAGCACAAGTGCCCTCATTGTAGCAAAACCCTGAAAGTAGCGATACAGAGGATGATGATCAAACTTTGTGTGAAGCCAGCGTACGTCTTTTTCTGCGCCTATCGCAGTAACTTAGAACTAAACGTCTCTATCTTACAATAATGACATAGTAATAAAAAAAACAAAACTAGCAAAGAACTTTGCTTTAAGGGCGGTGCCTCCTCATACAAACGTGTTATTTGCACAGTTTATGACGTTGCCAGATCTTAGCGAGTGGTTGGAGAAAATTATGGGTAACCACACATTTTTCATAAATAAGCAAACATGATAGATAATTCTTAAAGCTTCTAAATACATAACAATGTATGGAATTTGCTTTCCAAATTTAAGTTCAATAATCTCTGAATAATGCGCGGTTACCCTCAATTTTCTTTATGGATTCCAACAGCCCCTTTCTTAGCTTTTCCCGCTAAGTCATGAACTTGACTTTCTGAACCAAAAAAAAAAAAAAGACAAAAATACGAGTACGTTGGCGATACCTTGTGTCAAAAAACCGGACAAGATGTAATAAAAGCGCTCGGAACACGATGCTAAATACATCCCACAATAACCCACCCGTTTTTTCTTTGGAAAATCGTAGCCGTTGAAATAAAAATTGTACTTATGTTTTCCTATTTGTTGCATTTTACTCAGAATAATCGGGCAACCTACGGTACAAAAGTGAAAAGCTGAGAGAGTATGGTAAAAAAGGGATAAATATCTCTACCTGATTTTATGAAAACCAGGCCAACCTACAAAATTGCAGTCGTGCGCTGAGGTGCTAAGGAAAATGCCTTGCTTTGCCTGAAAGTACACTCTGCAAGCTGCTTCTTAGCACATGAGGTGATTTGGGCATCAAGAAGCTAATCCAGTCTTGAATCGGGGCTCTGCAGCTATAATCACCTGCAAATCAGTGAAAAGCAAAGACATGACATTTGGCAAACATAGCGTCAGCTATTTAGGGCCTGTGCTGTGGTCCAAACTGAGCTCGGAGGTGAAACAATCAGAGACCATAAAGATCTTTAAAAATCGAGTGAGAAGTATGAGACTGGACGAACTAATAATGAAACAATGCCATTGCTCTCTCTGTGATAGTTAGTTGGTTACTTAGTTAGTTAGTTCTGAGTTAGTTAGTTAGTTAGTTAGTTAGTTTGTATTTTCATTACGATTACTTAAATTATATACTAGAAAATTATTTTATTGTTTAGACATAAGTGCATTTTTTAACACTTTGTAATATTATTATTATTAGTGTGTCCCCAATTAGCACCCTGTCTTTACAGGGTGCTAGATCAATTAGACACATAAATAAGGTTATTATTATTATTATTAGTCCTGTCTTGTCTTGCAAGACCAACATGGCGGAACGAAGGCAGCTCAAACCGAAAAAGACATGGACACAGCAGATGAAAGAGGATTTGTTGTGTTGCAAGCGCGAGGCCATTGCTATGACAAAATCAGAACAGCCGCCGCTTGAGAGAAATGGGAGGAAGAAAGGCTACATTAAGATCATGAGAGAGTTATGGGATGCTAAAGGATATGGGGAATATGGATTCTCAAATCAAAACTTGCGTGATCAAGCTGCAAGGCTTGAATCAGAGCTCAGAAAACCACAAGGAGAGTGTTCACAGAACGCTACAGGAGATGAGCAGACGGGGAATAGTGCCGAATCTATATCCAGTGCAGATAATATATCTAGAAATGTTCAAGCGGTTAGAATAGATTCAGGGAGCTTTAATGCAGAGATTGTAAACAGCGATACATATAATATTCAAGACGCAGAGAGCTGTAGTTATGCTAATTCTACTCAAGCAACACTGACCATAGATTTGCATATGACATGTCCTGGCAGTGAAATCCCAGGAGTAACAGGGCAGACAGAGTGGAAAGAAGACAATCTGTGCGTAGACAATGCAGGCAAGAACAATGCTGTCCTAGATAATGTAAGTGAAAACGACAACAACAGAGAAAATGAATGCAAGCCGGGATGCCTTCCAGCGTATGATACCGTCCATAAACCGTCTACGATCAACTGGGGAAAGAGAAGTGACGGAACTGCAATTATTATATCGGCGTCAAACATAGTCGACGCTTACAACGAGATTGTCACTTGGAGAAAGAATGCTTTTCTTGTACCATACGGGAAAATAGGGCGTGACTTTATTGATCAAGTGACGCTGCACATTAATAACTGGAATAATGGTTCAGATGAGCAACATGTCTCGCTGAAGGCTGCTTTTGTTCTTCTCGCCGTGGGCCTTCAAAAACCAGGTCCCAAGTCTAAGGCAAAAGATCACGCGGATGCATTGTCTAAGCGCCTTGTCCTCTGGAAAGAGGGTGAAATTCATAAACTGCTACGTGAAGGAAGAATTATTCAAGGTCGCATCGGAAAGTCGAAAATGTCAGACCCGCTCGATAAATCTAAAGTATTTGCAAAGCTTGTTCTCGAGGGCCAGATCAATGCAGCGTTGCGTTTTGTGAGTGAGACATCCAGTGGTGGCGTGCTAGGTTTGACTGAGGACGTCATGGCGCAACTCAAAGAAAAACATCCAGATCCAAAACCAGCAAAATTAGGCTCCCTGCTCTTTGGGCCAATTGATGATGCCATACCAGAGTCGCTGTATTCAGAGATAAACGGTGAAATGGTTAGACAAGCCGCGCTGCGAACCAAAGGATCGGGGGGTCCATCCGGAATCGATGCGAACGGTTTTCGAAGAATGATGGCTAGCAAGTCCTTCAAACAATCATCTTCTAAATTATGCGATGCGATAGCCACTATGACCAAGATTCTGTGCACACATTTTATTGATCCAAGTACCATAGAAGCAGTAGTGGCAAGCCGTTTGATTCCCCTTGATAAAGGTGAAGGTGAAGTCAGGCCAATAGGTGTGGGCGAAGTGCTCCGGCGGATCATGGGAAAGTGTGTCATGAACGTTGCCAAGAACGATGTTGTAGGGGTTAGTGGGTCTCTTCAGCTATGCGCGGGACAGAAATCTGGGAGTGAAGCCGCCATACATGCAATGCATACTATATTTGAGAGTGATGAAACCGACGCGGTGCTGTTAATCGATGCGTCTAATGCATTCAACTCACTAAACCGAGCGGCGGCACTGCATAATGTCCGGGTCCTATGCCCGATCATCGCGGTCTATGCAATCAACACCTATAGACTCTCGTCACGCCTGTTTATCACCGGAGGCCAGGAAATCCCCTCGGCTGAAGGAACAACACAGGGTGACCCGCTCGCAATGGGACTATACGCCTTAAGTATGCAACCTCTAATTACTGGTCTCCAGGGAGTATGTGAGATCAAGCAGTGCTGGTTTGCAGATGATGCCAGCGGAGCTGGCTCTGTTTCGGATATCAAGAAGTGGTGGGACACCTTGAGTACGATCGGCCCGGATTTTGGTTACTTCCCAAAAGCCAAGAAATGCTGGGTTATCACCAAGCCAGACAAGGAGGATCTCGTGAAGGAGGCGTTCAAGGAAACAGCTGTGAATGTAACAACACAAGGGCAGAAACATCTTGGAGCTGCGATAGGCTCACGAGAATATGTGGAGGACTATGTGAGTGATAAGGTGTCCAACTGGATCAGTGAAGTAACGAGATTAGCCAAGTTTGCTGCGGTTCAGCCCCAAGCGTGCTATGCAGCATACACGTTTGGCCTAAAACATCGATGGACGTATTTCATCAGAACCATTCCAGATATTCAAGATCTGCTTGAGCCGTTAGAGAACGCTATATCACGTATACTTATCCCTGCTCTTACAGATCGGCAGTGTAGCCAGTTGGACAGGGAAATACTATCGTTACCAGTACGCTTGGGAGGACTAGGTCTGGGGAACCCGTGCGACGATGCACAGCGTGAGTACGTGTCATCAGTCAAAGTAACCACGCCTCTCGTTGCACAGATTGTGTCCCAGGCACATCAGTTGCCAGATCCCTCCCTGATAACATCAGCACAGCAAGAGGTAAGAGAAAAGAGAGCAAAGGATAATGAAAACAAGGTCAATGGAATAAAGGAGGTCGCATCTCAGAAGACTCAACGCGCACTAGAATTGGCTGCCGAAAAAGGATCGTCCACGTGGCTAACAGTACTGCCTCTTAAAGAGTTAGGATTTAATCTTAACAAAAGGCAATTTAAGGACGGAGTCAAACTACGTTATGACTGGCCAATCGACGATATTCCATCCAGCTGTGTGTGCGGGGAACTGTTTGATGTTGACCACGCCATGATATGTAAGAGAGGGGGGTTTGTCATTCAGAGGCATAATGAACTGAGGGATCTGGAAGCGGAGTTGATAAATTTGGTTTGTAGCGATGTCGTTACTGAACCAGTGCTGCAAGATGTATCAGGTGAGCAGTTGACAAGAGGGTCGAACACAGCGAGAGATGCCAGACTGGATATACATGCACGCGGATTTTGGGAGCCTCAGCAATCAGCCTTTTTCGACGTCAGGGTCTGTCACCCAAATGCTGAAAGCTATAGGGACCTAGAACCGCAACAAATTTATCGGATACATGAGAACGAGAAGAAGCGGCAGTACGCAAGCAGAGTTGTTGATATTGAGCAAGGAACTTTCACACCGCTGGTATTTACAACCACGGGTGGAATGGGGAAAGAATGCCGGATGTTTCATAGCCGCCTAGCCGAGCTAATCGCTATCAAGAAAGGAGAAGATTACGCCAAGACAATCTCCTGGATTCGTGCAAGAACTTCCTTTGCTCTTTTGAGATCAGCGCTAACCTGCCTTCGTGGATCACGAACAGTTAAGAGGGTCTCATGGGACTTAAAGAACTCTGACATTGAAATTGAAGCAACCGAGGGAGCCATTAGATAGGGACTTTGATTGATTTTATTATTTATTCCGAGTTTCACGAATGAGCGCCACTAGGATATATATACTTTTAACTATTAGAATATTTTATTACCTTTTCATAAATCATTAGTATTTTTAACCTATTGATTGATTGTTTTTATAAAAATTAAAAAAAAAAAAAAATATTATTATTATTATTATTATTTAGTTCTTAAAAACTTTTTAAACTAATAATTGATTATTAACAATTTGTAATATTATTAACAATTTGTAATATTATTATTATTAGTGTGTCCCCAATTAGCACCCTGTCTTTACAGGGTGCTAGATCAATTAGACACATAAATAAGGTTATTATTATTATTATTATTATTATTATTATTATTATTATTTAGTTCTTAAAAACTTTTTAAACTAATAATTGATTGTAATTTCTTAGCATCTTATTCTTATCTTTCCATTGTATTTTCACTATGACTATCAATAAAGGTTTTATTATTTAAAAAAAAAAAAAATTATTATTATTATTATTATTATGCACTCAGGGAGTGAATTCAAACACTGATCTAAATGTACGCTCTCCCACCTCTCCCCATAAGTCTGACAGTTGCCGCCTGAGGTATCAACTCACTTGCATGGCGACGACTAGCAGCTACCGCAAGGAGAAACTACTAACGAGAGTGCAGAAACACCTAGCAAGCAGTTCAAACAAGTCAGTGTGTTGACTTCCAAAATAATAACGAGGCACAGACTGCAGCGAAGACTCAAGTTTTGACCAACCCTATCCGCCCCCCTAGATTAAGAGCGGGGTACCCCAAAGCCGGTGGTCTGTTAGCACTCTTCCCGGGCGTTGCTGGGAACTCACGGTGACGTTGCTATGAAGTAAACTGCTACCCTAAGGTGGAACCGGATCGCGGAGTAAAATTATCTATGATTTTGAATGGAAAACTTTGAATACTAAAAGACCAGTATAATCTTGAGAAGTAGGAAACAATAATTTGCAGCAGGAGCTCCTGTTTGCAGCAAATTGCAGTGGTTACAGAAAAGCAATCCTTTTGTTTTGTTTTTTTTTGTTTTGTTTGTTTTTTGGAGAAAACAGTATGATCATGCCACTCTCTAAAAGAAAAAAGGCGCGCGGTCCGCGCCAGCAAGGACCGGACTCTGTTCCCGGCGTCCATTGCGCACACACTCGACCCGTGCCTTCAGCGTAAATCCACGGTCAAGATGGCGGAAGGAAATGAGATGCAAAATCATGCAGAGGTAAAGAACCTGCTAAATTGCAATTTTACATATAATTTCCACCGCAGTGGGAGAGAAATTGCCATGAAATGAAAGCCATAGCAATAATTTTTCATGGGAAGTAGCCATGTGACGGAACAAATTTTTAATGCGCCGGCTTAGTGGGAGAGAATTCAGAGGTTTCGATAGCTGTCAGAGCTGTACTTGAATTGTTATTTTTGACATTGATGTGAAAAAAGGAAATCATATTTCGGTTAAATTCAATGGCAATGTATCGCCGACTTCCTTCGACGTTTGCGAGTTGTTTTGTTCTGTTCATCGCTCTTCACTCGAAGTGCAGTGGAAACGTAATGCATTCGTATGGAATAGGAGCGATGGTTTCCTTGCCAGAATACGAGAAAATCTTCCAGGATGCTGTGGATGAAATCAATGCAAATTCAAGCAGTCTTCTAAGAACTGCGAGGTTGAATGCAAGTTCGTATGTTTTGAGCCCAAATCCTATCCGTTCAGCTCTAGATGTTTGCGAGAAATTAGTAGCCAAAGGAGTAACAGCGGTGATTGTTAGTCATCCAAAGGATGAATTATCGCCGCCAATATCTGTGTCATACGCCTGCAGTTTTTATCATATTCCTGTTATTGGAATTTCAGCCAGAGAAACCATCTTCTCTGATAAGGTAATGTGTTTTATCTTAATCATGTAATAATTAGACCGAATTCACTCGCAAGAAGATTAGTTTTGCGAGTGAAAGGGTCACTAAAAAATAATAAGTGTAATCAAAAATTTTTTTTTGTAGAGATTATTAAAGAAAAAATTCAAGAGGATTCATTAAAATAGTTTCCTACACGGAATCACCATTTAGGGCAACTTTATTTGATTCAAGTCTAGATTCTAAAGGAGGGAATTGGTTGATTTAAAGGATATGTAACATGCACTGCATATTTCTTTTAATTTTTTTAATTTAGAAAATGCATATTGTCTGTGGTTCCAGCTGGTTGCTGAACTTTTCTTAGGGAATACAAGGAAGTTGGTAGAACATTTTATTTAAGACCAAAAAGGGAACAAATCATCTTTTTTGTTACAGCTGTTGTCATCCTCTGTGTTACACTGGTGTACAACAGCTTATAAATAAACCTCTAATAAATAGAGGTTTATGTATAGCTGTTAATTCAAAACATTACACAGTATTAAATATATTATTGTTGTGGTGTTTTGTTTTGAACAGGCAAGGTTGACTAAACTCTAAACTTTCTGGGGCATAATTTACATTATATTTAGGGTTCTACTTGTGGTTTAAATTTCATTCGGATTTTTGTGGCTTCTTGGACCTTTTGTTTAATAACATAATTTTATGGTGTATGTCTTTCTACGTATTTGTAATGTTTTATATTGTGGGTAAATTTTAATTTCTTTGTGAAATTCTATGCTCAAGAAAAAAAACTTAGATCGAAATACTAAATTAGAAGTATAGGCTGTGAATGCCTGCACAGACAAAGTGTGAATACATATGTCTTGTAACATTTATTCTAAGGTCATGTTTCTCTGATACAAAAATCCTTAGCATAATATCACCTTATATCTTGAAAACAGTTTTGCTTGATGCAGAGAATATAATATCACAGTTCAACTAAAAATAAAAATAACCTCAAGGTGGTTGACTGATTTGCATGAATTATGTGGGACAAACATTTGATACAAAAGCCAAAACTCAAGCTGTGTAATTGCACTGATATTGAATTTGAAAAACAAGAGAACTAACTTTGTTATAATGTATTGTCAGTATTACTTTACATATCAAGATGAATAACTAATAGCCTTTAATTAAGCCTTTTGGTCTTTAAAAGAAATAAAAAATAATTAGGTTCTAAACTGTAAGCTTGAGGTGAACTTTTGGCTTAAAGGCATGATAATTTTACATTGCACAACATCTTATAAATTATGAATGTCTTCCATGTTCCTGGAACAAAAATAATTTTTAACCAGTTTAAGGGTAGTTAACAATCTTTTATGAAGATGCATGTAAAAAGATCCTTAACAATCCTTGAAAATACTTTTAATAAAGGCTTCAAGAAGGTCCTTAATGCCTTCTGAAGGTTGTGATCCTGTGGGGGGGGGTACTCAGGTATATAAGTGTTGGGGGGGGTGTGGGAATAAGGCCAAATTTTTAAACCCAAAAAAGTCCGTTTAGGCTAAAACTGAACCCAAGAAAAGTCCAACATCCTTTTTATCTGCATAAAAAAGAAAAACCAAGAGAGTCTGAGCCAGTTTATGCTTCCACCTTCATTTATTTATCCTGTATCTGACAGGCATGGAGAATGGAATTCTTGCTGTTTATGAAACTAAACAGATACTGACAATTATTGTTTGATAAAAAATTGAAAAGTCTGAGGAATGCACACTTTTTATGAACTCTAAAAGAGGCCTGCAAAAATCTCCCCACTCCCCCCACCAAAAAAAAGCCTTTAGAAAATATTATAAACTATTATTATTATTAACTATTATACCTGAGTACCCCCTCCCCCCAAGTGTGATCCAAGTACCTGGTAACCACTAGATCAGAAGGTGCCATGTGGCACTAAATTTTTGCGGGTTCTAATTTTTGCGATTTTTGCATTTTTTTTTTCACAATCCGCCAAAACAAGTTCCCGCGAAAGGAAATTCCCTGCAAAAATTTTCTCCGCAAAAAATTTACATTAGTGTTGAAATTATATACAAACATCGCCTTTTACATGAAATGTAAAATCATTCAGAAACATGAAATTAGAACAAAATCGGAAATAAAACAATGAAATGGCAGTTGGTAATAAATAATAATAATCTTTAATAATAATAATCTTTATTGAGGAAACTTTTTCAGTTACCTGGTTTTTGAAAAGGACCTCAAAGATTAATACTAAAAACTAAAATATCTACATTGAATATAAAAAAGGAAAAAAAAATAAGAGGACTAAAAATGTTACACTACAAGACAGTATTTTAGCGGTAAAAGCTTCAAAGAGAAGGGTCGTCTGAGTGTACTCCATGATGTTCACCTGCATTTGAGTGTTTGTACTCAAAAAACAAGAATGTCATAATTCCAAATAGAAGATGACTTCCTGAAAATCACAAAAATTAATTCCCAGCAAGAAAAACTTGTTTTTCCAAAAATCGTAAAAATTAGTTCCCACAAAACACCAAAGAATCACCCATTCACAAAATTTAGTGCTACCTGGTATGGTCTATTGAATGACAGCAAAATTCCACTTTAAATACACTTTAAAATAATTATTATGTCTAGTCAGTGAGAGGGGAGGTAAGGAGGCCTGATTTGACCCACATTTTGTACTTGAGTGGAAAATTTGAAAACAAACACTTCAAGAAGTTGAATGCGTGGCACCTACCTGGCTTCCCCCAAACCTCCCCCCCCTCCCCCAGCTCCACCCCATTGCAGCTTAATAGGTGATAGTTGCATAACCTGATGTTTGTTTTATCATTTCAGTCCATTCATGAGTCCTTTTTGCGGACCGTTCCCCCATACTCAGATCAAGCCAACGTGTGGCTAGGCTTGTTGAAGTACTTTAACTGGAACAAGGTCATTCTTTTGACCAGTAATGACCAGGATAGTCGCATGATTGCGACCAAGTTCACAGGTCTGGCTGAAAAAAATAACATCAAGGTAACAATGCAACTTTAAGGCTGGCATATACACACAAAGGGATTAGTTCTAACACTAGGCAAACACAAAGGGGCTAGACCCAGGGACTAGTCTCCTATAGTGTATACACAAAAGGAACGTCATGGGGACAGTCCTGATTTGGTTTTTGATTGGTTGATTTTTTAGTACGTGCACACATGTACACATAATAGGTCACAAGTGTTAGGATTAGTCACACAAACAGTACACATGAGGGACCAAGCACAATTTGAAGGGATGAGTCCTTGCAACTTAATTGTGCCATGAATTCAAACCAGTCTGAATTGGTGGGACAATTTAATGCAGGGACCTTATTGTGGTTCTCCCCACTGGCATGCCAACCTTTACAAAATGTATGTACAGTGCACATTGAAGAAAAATTGTTTACTTACCAGTAGTGATATCTTAAGATGGCATAGAATTTGTAAAGCTCAGGAGGAGAACCACTGGCCAGTAAACCTGACCATGCCTCCACAACTCAGTTAAGGTTTAGTTAATATTGATGAGTTACACTTTTTTAAGCAGGCTTGAAAGGGTTTTAAGCTGCACACAAGCATACAACCCACACACAACATGGCTAACATGCCATGTACTTTTTTAATCCTTCCTTATTTCAAGAACACTCTATCCATGATAAACCATTACCTGCCTCCTTAATGACATAATTTTCTTTTCTCTGTTTCTTGCAGATAGAGAAAACCGTCATGTTCCCCACTGGGTGTCTGAATGTCACATCTCAGCTGTATAAGCTGAAGAAAAGTCAATCAAGGGTCATTTTGTTTAGTGCCAGGTTTGTGTTTCAATACTTTGAAAGTGGTGACCTTTAATTTTATAGAAATGGACAGTTGAATTTTTATGCCTTGAGGTCTTGGCTTTTTATCTATCAAGAATATAGTGATCAGTATCAGAAATTAAAATAGATGGCCCTACGTTTGCAAGTTGTAATGTACAATTTATACAGTAAACTTTTATTCTGGCCATCATAACCAAGAACACTTGTTACAGGGTTCAAAATAGCAGCGGGCACTTTGGCCACTCTTGCTGACGATTTTTCACCCAAGAAATAGAAAAGAAGCCATCCCATCCTTTGATTGGCAAAATCAACATCCCTGGAATGTCATAGTAAACGTTTCATATCAGAAAGTGATGCAGCCATGTAACACTTACACACATACCAAAGTGAATTGGATGACTTTTTAAATAAAGCTTTCTAAAATTAATAAAACAACAGCAACAACAACAATAAATTACAGAACGTTAACAATTACAGTGTATTGTCTCCATTCTTGTAAATCAAGTCTTCGTTCTAGTAACTATATCTCTATATGTTGGCACCCTTTTTTTCCGGTGTAGTTTCATAGGTGATCAACAACGCGACTTTTGAGGAAATAAGCAAGACACGGGATAGCAGTGCCGCAGCAATTCAGTTCTCTTTAAGGAACCGGGCAAATTTTCATTCACGATACCTTTGTTACCAATGTGTCTTCGATCCTGTTCCACTTAGCACCTTGTCGCTCTTTTCATGTGCTTTCTCCTTCTCGTTTAATATAGTTTGGACGTGAAGGAAATGTACCGTCGTGTTGAAAATCCGTGTCACTGTTGCGGCAGTTATCATTTTCAAAGGCCTGATCTAATTTGTGAAATGCCAGCAAGGTACCCTGCCAGTCCGCCGTCAACGAGATTTCCATGCTCAAGAGAAAAATTGAGCAGTCAGAAAGCCGATAGTTAAACTTCAGGCCCACACAGAAAAGGGCACATACCCAAGAGACTTGCACTCTGTCGCAAAAGCAAACATCACTCCTGACGAGGAGTTTAAGACAGAACTACATTCCATAAAGAAAGAGGCCAAGCTAAAATTCATAGGCGCACTAACCAAGTTTCAATATCGCCACGTTGAACGCAACAATGATAAGTTGCGAGGAGCGAAATCTGATAAATCTAGGTCAAAGAAAACACTGATCGGGCTTAGCATAACACCATGTGCTCAGTCAAACAGCAGTGTCCTTCACTCTTCGACCACTTGAGTGGAAAAGGTACATCGATGACATACTCTCGCTGCGAAATGTTGACAAAAAGGAGAAGAGTTTATTGTCCTAGCAAACAGTCACCACCCGACAATTAAATTTACGGCTGAAATCTCAGACAAAGAGATATCAAACTTCCTGGATACCACTGTTTTCAAAGGCGAAAGATTTAACAAGCAAGCAATCCTTGATATCCACACACATTTTAAGCCCACAGAAACTTTCCAGTACACTCATTTCCCTTCCTACCACTCACCAGGGGTTAGAAAAGGGTTAGCAAAGGGTTTATCAGCGAAATCTGTTGTTGAGAATATCACCCAGTTCAAAACACGTCTTGCCGTGCGAGAGACTACCCCACCAGTCTAGCAGAAAGAATAACGTCCGAAGTCAAATTCAGTGAAAGGAAGTCGGCTCTTCAACAAAGAGAGACAGTGCAGAAAAATTCTGCCTTACGTAACAACGTACCACCCAGCTGTGCCTAATTTTAAGAACATCCTTACAAGCCATCAGTGACACTTAATTAAAATCAACCATTGCTGAGAAAAATATACATGTACAAACACATTAGCACGAGCATGTGAGCCGTGTTTGGCCTGTCAACACTTTATTCCATACTTGGGATAGGTGCTTGTTCATTCTTGTTGACAGCCAGCTAAAAATCAGCCTTGACAAAAAAAAGCTGTCAAATTCAGGCTGAAACCCCTTATTTTATTTTGAACCCTGTGTTAATAGCTTCAATGAACCAGTATCTACTATGGAAACTTTAAACAGGTCTGCACCATTGTGAAAAATGTGAAAATCATGGTGTTTGGTTTCTCAAAGTAGGAAACTGACATATTTCTCACATGCCCATTGCTCCTTCTCATTAGCATGGGCAGATTTAAGGCATTCAGCAATATCAGTACCCTGCAAGCAGAGGTTGCTTGGTCGCCCAAGGTTTTCTTGGCTGAATAAGTAACCTCTGTGCAAAACCATCCGATTTCCCGTCATGCATGTGCAACATTTCCCGTACATATCGTCACTTCCCTTCACGTGCGACTTATATGTTCTTGGTTGCCTTATGTTCCTGCTGGGACATAAAGGGACCAAGAAACTTCTACTTGCAGGGTACAATATTGCTTGTCTTTAAGTAACCCCTGTTAGTGCTATCTTAACACGTCCAGCTTGTACAGCATGCTCCTTCCTGTATCCACTTTAATAGCACCTTCTCTTATGCAGAGTGAAGTTTTGGGTCTGGTTGTGTGGTTCTTGCTTTTCAATCTCTGGACAAAACTCGAAAGTATGACCATTCAAATCAAAGTACTACCCTTCCTGGTGCTGTTTGCTACCGTTTTGTAGAAAAATTCGTTTTTTGTAATTTTGATTTCAGACACCCTTGTAACTTAAGGAAACTTTATGAAAGGGTCAAGGGAATGTTTACAGATGTGTTGGGGATATACAGTGTAATTTCTCTCGTGTGCCTCCATGGAGGGTTTGTTTTAAAGTCCCTGTTTATGTTTACTTTTTTCTACGTGTGTTTTAGTGAGGATGATGCCGCTGTTGTGTATCAAAATGCTTCATCTCTTGAGATGACTGGAGAGGGCTATGTTTGGTTGGTTACACAGCAAACCATCTCAGGAGTTGCCAGAAATCATTTACCACAAGGTAAGACAGAGCTGGATTCTAATAACAGTCTGTCTTTCAATATCATCCAGTCAAATTTTAGAAACGTCCAACTAATTTTAACATTTGCCCAGATTTGTTGTCCATGCACAAATGTGATGCAATTTGATGACTACTGTAGAACAATGCAAGACAACTGCATAATTTGTTATGGCTTGATGGTCTTCTCTTGCAACTTGCAACACAGTTTTTCATTGCAAGGTGAATTGCAAAAGGAGTGTTTGTTACAGGTGTAATTTTATTGGCAACTTGTTTGCAATGGCATTGCATTGCATATTTAAGGCTACTGCCTCAAAAAAAATTCCAAGAAGAACAAAGCTTAGATTTCGGGAGACCAGGATGTGAAATGGCAGACCTTGCTGAACAGCTACTAAATACTTGTGTTAGCTGTCCTTGTTAGTTCCTTGGGCAATGGAGTTCTTTAGGCTCTTGTTTAATATACAATACAAGGTAGGTAACAGCTCTGATAACCTTATACTATGGTTTTACAATAATTATTTATTTAAAATAAGTGATAACTCTGAAGTTGTGACACAGGTATTGTGGGGATGCAATTGTATCACGGATATGATGAATCTGCTCAGATACAAGATGCCGTCAAACTGGTTGCAACAGCTCTTGATGCACTGGTGACAGCTGGGAGGAGCTTAACTCCACCACCTGCTAGCTGCCGGGAAACTACCCAATGGGAGAGTGGTCAGACTTTGTTCAAGTGAGTACAGCTGCTGTATCTCCTATTTGATGTCATCAGATAGTAGTATTGCCTTCATTTTTTTTTTAATTTCTCAGTAGTAGTCAGTTTATTTACAATGATATTAGTCAGTAAAAGTCCTTGTACCCATATGTTAATTTTTGGCTCCATGGAATTTGAATTTGCTATTGAAATCGTCAATTGAACGTAAATAAAATAAATAAAAATAATAAATAAATTGGAATTTGCAGTGGCACCTCCACAGAGTGGCTCTTCGACCACTGATTCCAGATGGAATTTGGAAATGTTGGTTTTTGTGGAGGGAGGAAAACTGAAGAACCCAGAGAAAAACCCTCGGAGCAAGGACGAGAACCAACAACAAACTCAACCCACATATGACAACGGGACCGGGAATCGAACCCGGGCCACACTGGTGGGAGGCGAGCGCTCTCACCACTGCGCCATCCCTCCTCCCATCCTTGTTCTTAGCAAGGTTTAATTTTTGTAGTTGCAGTAAATCATTTTTATAGATTTTAAAAAATCTGTAAATAATTAAAGTTAGTAGTTAAAAGAAAAAATCAAACCTGACATTTGTAACAATCTTGAATCTTAATATTTTAATCTAGAGAAGTATTTGATATTGCACTCAATATTTTTCCTGTGGAACAAGAAAAGTTGTGCAAAAATTAAAATCCAGAAAATTGAGTAATCTGATTCCAGTTTGTTTTGTGTTTTCAGTGAACTTGTTAACACCACTCTTGTGAATGGCAAGACAGGTAGCATACAGCTCAACAGAAAAGGAGACCGCATCAACTCAGTTTATCGCATTGTTAACCTTAAGAACAATGCAGATGTACAGCTGACAGTTGTCGGGGAGTATCGTGATGGACAGGCGTCAATCAATGATACAATTATTTGGCCAGGAGGACAAGATGAAAAACCAGAGGGGATCTTTGTTTCCACTCATTTGAGTGTAAGAATATAATTGTGTATACACCCTACCTGTGTCAGGAGGACGTGGGCTCAAATCCCGCTCAGGGCAATTCTTTCTTCATACGAATATTTGTTATTTACGAGATGGGTTTCTGTTCTTCTTCATTCATTACTGTTTATAAAACTTAATAAGCCTGTATTGTTAATTTGATCCTCCTAAGTTGGTGTTTACCTGTGAATCGTTAAGGTTGATCCTTAGGTTCAACGCTATGAAGCGGCTATAGGCTTAGCCCGCTTTCCCCTGTCACCCGAAGACAGAATCCTAGCATTGTCACGTACCGCCTACTCAATATCTAAAATAACTGTGTTCCCAGTGTGGTTGTCCTGATAGTGTAGTGGTCATCACACACGACAGTAAAATAAATTAAAATAAACTTAACTTTAATACCGTATATTGTGTCATACATCAGTGACCACAAGAGGTGAAAATAGAATGGTCTGACTGTGGTTGCTTTATACCACATAATCTGGTGTAAGCTCTGGTAGTGCTGGGCCACTGTGCGTGCGAAGACTTTTACTGCCTCTCATCATTTTTTGCGTTATGATGTCTTCTTGCAGGTTGTGACCTTGGTGGGTGAGCCTTTTGTATTTATCAAAGCTATGCCTAAGAGTGGTAGATGTGAAGATCTTGATAATCCTGAAGAGAAACACAAGCACATTAACTGCACTGGGAAGGTGTATGGCGAGCATGCCAAACTGGTGTCTGGTGACAGCAATGACCACTGCTGTTACGGTAAGATTATTGTTCCACGGAATCAGAATCGGAAGTCAGTTAGAGTTGGAAGTACAACTGCATCCATATTAGATATGGAGCCACCGTATAGAGTATCAAAAGCTGACGTTTCAAGTGTGATAAACCCTTCGTCACAGTGATTGAATTTCTCTGATGGAGAGCTTCTGCTCGAAATGTCAGCTTTTGAATTTCTCCGTATAGGGAATCAAAAGCTGACATTTCAAGTGTTAACCCTTCGTGGCGGTGAATGAATTTCTCTGATGGAGAGCTTATGCTCGAAATATCAGCTTTTGAATGTTTTAACTTTTCAGTGGCAATCTGCCATACAATCGACTGTCTTTAAATCAAGTTAGTTTTCCATCTCCCCACCAAAGCAGCTCCACGGTTCCTATAGAAATCAGTCCATTTGTCGTTTGTTGAATGCATACCAACACTTGTTATTTATTGCAAAACAAGCATAAGGATAAGAATCTTTAAAGATTTTTATTGACTTAAAAGTGCGTGACGTACAGTGTATGACTCAGCACCGTTCAACATTTTTTGCCAAGCAAATGTCGATTCCTTATGTATGACAAATCAAGCACAATGCAATGGCAGTGATTCAATATCGTTCAATATCTGTTGCTACATTGTAAACAAGTCCTGAAGGTTGTTTTCACTTGTTGAAACCATGATAAACTTCTTGATGTTGTTTTAAAAAACAATCAACATGTTGATTGAACGATGGTAAACCAAATGAAGTCTGGCTCTACTCCATTTAACTACGCATATTTAAATGATGGATAGCTTATATCAACTGACATCGAACAACAACACTTGTTCAACAACAATTGCAACATTTTATTTTATCAACAGTGTTTAGCGTTGTATTGCTTACGGTCGTTACGATTTGTATTGCTTTGGTGATCGCTGATCATACGCTTCCAACCCTGACTCTGATTCCATTTTCAAAACTCGTAAAAGTTGACAAACTAAGGCCCGTTTCAAACGTCAAACCTCTCATCTGCACATGGGAAGTTCGACGTTTGAAACGGACTTTAAGGTCTTGTCTTGGTAGCTTTGGCTTTCTTGTCCTGGTATCTCAAATATATTTCTCATATTTAAGACTTATCGGAAGATCTTTCAACTAATGTAATGAGGAATTGTTCTACTATCTTCAACTGGTGCCATTTGCTGTTGACTAAAAAATCACGTGACTTTGATTGGTTGAAACTAGCTAATGTTACAAGCGTTTGCAAGTCAAATGCCAGTTTCCCAACACAGACAAGTTGATAATATGTGTGTAATAAAACAAATTCACGTGAATTAATAAAAACTACCGTAGAACTGAAGAAGTTTGCAATAAAAGTTAACGCGAGTAATGAACGGCGTTTCGACCGTTCAACGGTCATTTTCAAGTTCGGTGTTAGAATAAAATTACATGTGTAAATATAGTAAAAGCGCTAAAAATATGTACATACAAACAATAGACAATAAGAATAAAAGGCTAAAAGTAGCTTAAAAATAACTTTGTGCAAATGGCATGCATAGCTGTAAAAGATATAATTAAAAGCGTATAAGGCGACGGGAATAAGAACATTAAAATACCTAAAAATACCTAAAAATAACTAAACAAATAATTTTGCGCGGAGCGAGTCGCTCTGTTTGTTGAGCTTTGGCTTCAGAAGTCTAATAAAAAGCATCTCAAAAATTAAACAGTCAAGCTTGCTCTGGCACTTCCTTAAAATCTTAAAATTCTTCTCGATGTTATCTGGCTCCTTTCCATGTTGTTCTTTAATGTGACAATCCGACAATATGTCTTTAATGTGACTATCCGACAATTTGTCGAGGCGAAAGTTGTAACGGGGAATGCGTGTCCTCAACAGCAGCAGGCCCCTAGTCAGCAGGAAGTTCCCATTAGAGTCGTTTTGCCGTACAAGGACCAAAAAGCAGCCAACTCAGTACGCAGACAACTAAGTGATCTCAGCCGAAAGATAAACACCGAGATCCGTCCTGTTTACACCAGCAGAAAGATCAAAGACATAATTAAAGTGAAGGAACAGAAGCCACCCATCGTAAACCAACAAAGCGCTGTGTATTATTTTAAATTTGATCTGTGTGATGCAGATTATGTCGGCTATTCGTGTCGGCACTTACACCAGCGCATCGAAGAACACAAAGGATCGGCTATCGGACGTCACATTAAAGAACAAAGTAAAAGAACAAAGTATTAAATAACAAAGTTATTTTTTAGCCACTTTTAGCCTTTTATTCTTATTGTCTATTGTTTGTATGTACATATTTTTAGCGCTTTTACTATATTTACACATGTAATTTTATTCTAACACCGAACTTGAAAATGACCGTTGAACGGTCGAAACGCCGTTCATTACTCGCGTTAACTTTTATTGCAAAATCAACTTCAAGAACTTGTTAACTGAAGAATTTAAGAGAAAAAAAAAACCATTTCAGATCCTGAAACAAAAACTAAGTCTGCCAACCCTGAACCTTGCATAATGCTGTTGCTAACGGTATCTTGTTGACAGAATTGTTGGAAGAGAAGTCTAAAAAGTTACATTCTTACCAACAGTTTGCCATCATGTTCACAACTTTGGTTGAGAATCACAAACACACCGTCAAGAATGTATTTGTCAAGTTTGCAAATTTTAGTTTGTACATATTTGATTGTGAGAGCGTCTTAGCTGTGGCCAGCAATACGTTTAAAGCGTTTGTGTGAGCGATAAGTCCGTGTCGTCTAATGTTGCTGTGTATCTTTGAACAATTCTAACTGCCACCCTTTGTCTTTAGGGTTCTGTATGGATCTGTTAATTCGCTTGGCGAAGAAAGTTAATTTCACGTTTGATGTTCATTTGTCTGAGGATGGGAGCTATGGTTCTCTCAGAAGAGTGAGTATTGTTGACGGGGTTACTTTAACAATGTATGAGGTGAACCTGTATTTTATACAAAGATTTTCATTTCTAAACAGACAGCTATGTTCAATAAATAGGCGACAATGAACGTGTGCGACACAACAAAATCTGACAGAGACATCTCAAAAATTCAAGTAGCTGAGTACGACCACTTCTTACAGGTAGCTGAGTACGACCACTGTCACTGCTGACTCTAAATACATGTTAGACATTTTGCAATGATGATTTTAAAAAAACCCACAAAAACAATTATGTTCGCTGAATATGTAATTTCCCCACTCAAGCACAATTACAATATAAAAATTGATTCCATCTTACAGAGTTAGAAAAAATAGGATTTGCTCTGTGAGCGATAACATTTTATACATGTATCTGGTTGTTTTGTGATATCACAGGTAAATGGCACAGACAGGAAACGCTGGAATGGTATGGTAGGAGAGGTGATTGATGGAAAATCTGATTTAATTGTCGCTGCTCTGACAATCAATAATGAAAGAGCTGAGTGGATTGAGTTTTCAAAACCTTTCAAGTACCAAGGCCTCACTATACTTGTTAAGAAGGTAATTATAAAACTATCCTGTAACTGACTTTAATTCGCTTTGTATTTTTCTAAATGACCAAGAGATCACAGTGATATCTTCGTTTGAAGTGTTAACCAAGAAGTGGAGTGGTGTTTCTTAATTCATTTGCTACAAGTCGATCAATCATTTCAGTCTACTACAAGTTGATCAATGAGTCAGACAGTCAGGCGGTTTTTAGGTCTGCCCATCCATTCAACCTTCCTTCGGTCATTCTTTTCATGATCCGTTCGTCCGTGCGTCCTTTTAGTCAGTCAGGCAAGTACCGGTCCGTCCGTTCGTCAGACAGCATGTCAGTTGTAATGTGTCAGTCAGACAGTCGGTCAGTTGGTGGGTCAGTTGGTCTGCCTGTTAGTCAGTCAGTCTATTCCTTCGTCCATCCTTTTGTGCATCAGCCACTCCTTCAATTGGATCACTTGCATCGCCATCCACTTGGCCACCCTCCAGTCTTTAGACAGCCAAAGCCTCCCGTTGTCCGTCCATTTCTCTGTGCATCTGCCTGTTCATCCAACATTTCCCGTCTACCTTTTATACCTGTCCATCTGTCCAGCCCTTGGCTCTGGTAAGTCACTCCGTCTGCTGATTCATCCATGATCCGTGAGTTATTTTGGTGAATTTTTCCATAGTAACACTACGTATTTGTTGCATCTTTCTCATTGAAGGATCAAAGCAGCAACCGGCTGGACTCGTTTCTGAGGCCTTTCCAAATCAACTTGTGGCTGCTGGTTTTACTCTCAGTACACATAGTGGCAGTGATACTCTACCTGTTGGACCGGTTTAGCCCGTTTGGCAGGTTTAAACTGGCTCGGAAAGAGAAGGAGGAGACGGCGCTTAATTTGTCCAGTGCTATGTGGTTTTCATGGGGAGTACTGCTCAACAGTGGGATTGGAGAAGGTTGGTTTACGTTTGGAGATCTGACAAAGAACTTTAACCAGTTCTCTGCCAATTAGCTGCTTGATTCAATGTAAACAATACCCGATGAAATTTTTGGCACAGTAATAAATTGACCTCAAACAACACCAGAAGAGAAAGTGCAATTTGATTGTTTTCACTTAAGAAGCCGTAAACAGTTATGTACACTGAAGTTAACGTGCAGTTAGGATAAAAAAATCATCATATTTGACAAGAATGATCCTTGCGATCAACCAGACATGATAAATATGTTTTATTCAGTCTGTGGTCAAAGGTCTAGCCGATAAGTTAATATACATTTTATCCCCTCTACAAACTGAGCCTTAGCCTTGACTAGAATAAACTGGTCTCTGTAGAGAGATCATCGTTATCGGGCGGTTGTAAGAAAATTCTTTGAGTGAATAGATCGGTGGGTGGGACTCGAAGACTGTGAAAATGCTGTCTTTAGGAGGTACCCATTTGCACAGTTTCTACTGGAATTTTTTAGGGCTTCGTAACTATACTCAGTAGAATTTTCTGTTTTAATTCAGGCACCCCTCGTAGCTTCAGTGCCCGCGTGCTCGGTATGGTCTGGGCCGGGTTCGCCATGATAATTGTCGCCAGCTACACTGCAAACCTGGCCGCATTTCTTGTCCTTGATCGGCCTAAGGCTGTGGTCAGCGGTATCGATGATCCGAACGTAAGTACCCGTGTTGAAGTCGCATCTACATGCACGCTGCTTTTATTGACCCTTATTCCTCTATGTTTTATTCGAAACTGCTTTTGTTGAATCTCATCACTGAAGATTGCTTCCACTCATTCCTTGTTTTTTTTCTTTTCTTTATGTCCAGCTCCGTAACCCTTCGAAAGAGTTCAAGTACGCTACTGTGGCTAACAGCAGTGTAGACGCTTATTTCCGCCGGCAAGTCGAGCTGTCATCCATGTACACGTTCATGGAAAAGTACAACGTGAAGACCGCTAAAGAAGCCATACAGAAAGTCAAGGACGAGTAAGATAATCTTCAGCTTAATAACAAGTTAGCCCGTGAAACAAAGTGGAAAAGTGCCTATTGGAGCCTCAGTAGGCACCGGTAATTCTGCAAGTGACCACACGACTCGTTAACATTTAGGACAGGCGACAACGAGAGAAGTTTATTCAATAATAGAGAGCCAATCAAATAGACCTCTGTACCACCCTAACACAAGGACTATTGTTAACGTTTGCGAGCTGTGACCTATAAGTATGTTTATTTATATATTTTCACATTTTTAAATGAATTGGTAACTGTTTTTAAATTAGATTTCTTTTACCTTATGTTGTCACAGAAGAGCCCCACGAGGGGAGTGTCAATGAAGTATTGTAACGTCCGAATAGATGGGTGGATGAAAAGAAACTTTCTCTGCTTCTGGAGTTATCGCACCAAGTATGGTGACTAAACAAAAACGTGTAAGCACGTGCGACTAAATCTAGGAGCTTGTAAAATAAGGCATACGACCTAATGGTTTTTTTTTTGGAAATGTAAAGACCTATTGCGCTCTCACCACCGTGCACATTGTGATAATACTGGCCCATTAACGTGGGGAAACCGGTTGGTCCACCGGTTATGCAACTGGTAAAGAAAACCTCCCGAATCGGAAATTCTGTCCGATGATGTCGTGCAATATTTGTGCAATTCACAGAACGAGTTTGACTGGAACTGGTTGAAAAAAGTAAATCAGGGGAACAATTTTCCGTTTGAATACTCCGGATGGGAATTTTAGACTACCTCTCCAGACGTCGGTTTATTTTGGAAATTTTCCGGTCGGGCAAACCCAAATACCCTTACCGACCTTGCGTCGATTATGTAAATTACAATATCGTTTTCGAACAATTCCAATTTTGAAGCCTTCGTCTACATTGTACTTAACAGGGAGTTAAAGGCGTTTATCTGGGATTCACCTGTGCTGTATTATGAAGCGTCTGAGGACTGCTCACTCACTACTGCTGGTGAGCTGTTTGGACGGTCTGGATACGGCATTGGAATGCCTAAAGTATGTACTACTTTAGTGTGTGTGTGTAAAACCCGAATGTTAAATTCCCTCTAGAAAAGTTCCAGCTAAAGAGAAATTCCACTTAAGGAACTTTTTGTAAATACTCGATCTCAAATGATCGAAACAGTTGAAAGTACTATATGGGGGGACTTTGGACTATATGGGGGGACTTTGGACTATATGGGGGGGGGACTTTGCGGGAATTTTAGGAAAAGTCTGCTAAAACTAAGTACCTTCGCGTGCACAGGAAGACGTCAAGCTTACTTTTCGTAACGAGAGCAAACAATTGTAAGTGTTTAACGATGTGTGCAAGAACTTGAAAAAGTTGGCCCAATGTTTTCAAGTCGAAATCCTTTTCCATTATGGCCACGATTTCACTGCCCCAGTATATTGTCTTTGAACAAACCTTGACTATTATTTTAAGGTTTTCATTTCTAAAAAGCAGCGTAATACTATCTTAGTCTGATGTTTTCGTTTGGTTGAAAAGCTCGACAATTAATTGGTTCAATTTTGTTTGTACAGGGCTCTCCTTGGAGTAATGAAATATCGCTTGCCATTCTGAACTTTCACGAGAGTGGCGTGATGGAGGAATTGGAGACCACATGGATCGATACGAAGAAATGTGCTGAACAGAGTAATTCACCTGCTACACTAGGACTCAATCACATGTTAGGTGTGTACTTAGGATTCAGTGGTCACGGGAAATAACCTTTGTGACGACCGTTAGAAGGAAAGTTTTTGTAATACATGTTTTTCTCATTTTATCCTTTACAGTACTTTAAGGAGAGAAATTGAAATACTGACTGCTCTTGAGAATAAAAATGTTAGAGAAAATCCGCGTGGATAATAAAAAATAATAATAAACACCTTTATTTATTTACGCCAGGGTGATCCAGTCAGAGTCAAACCTGGCTCTGTTATCAAAAGGAGCCTTGGCAAACTAAACTATTACGATTACAAACTATGAAAACTTGAATATTATAAAAGCGAGGAAAAAAAGAGAAAAACATAAAAACGATAATATTGCTATAAAAAATGCAGAAATACAAAAAAAATGTGATAGCTGCAAAACGTGATGGCTGGATAAAAAGTGATGGCTGCAAAACGTCTGAAGCCATTATTTTAGGTTTCATAAGCGATGTTATCTTGGATTCGACGTACGATAATATTGCTAATGTAAAGAAGGATAAGATAAATACGTAATGTAAAGAAGGATAAATACGTTAAGGAACTTGATTTTAGTGCACAGTCAGTTCAGTCGCTTCCCAGACAATACCATGATTTTAAGTGCTGTCAGCCATTTATTCATTGTGTTCAATTTCTTATCGAATAATATTCTTGGTAGAAGTATCGTAGTTAAGTACTTATTATTTACACGACCCCACAAGCATTATGCTTTAAATTTTTTATTGTGTTTAAATAAAGGATGCGATGATGATGATGATGATGATGATGATGATGATGATGATGATGATTATGATGATGATGACTTTAAGAAGTGAACCAACAGACGAAAAAACAAACAAATAAATAAACAAGCAACGTCAGCTTCAATAAGTGCATGATCGATAAAAATGTTCTTTTTTTAGTGGACAAAGAGCTGTTAGGTATAACCGAGATATACTTTTAAACCTAACTTGTGACAAATTCGTGTTCTCTTGCCTTCAGGTGTGTTTATTATGGTTGCGGCTGGAATTGGAGCTGGTATCGTGATCATTATCCTAGAAATCCTCTACCACAAACACCGTGGCTGGAAAGAAGAACAGAGAGAACTGGCTAAAAAGACCACGGATAAATGGCGTGCTAACATCATGATGATGAAGAAGGAACGCACGACAAATGGCCAACCACCTAATGGTGTTCTGAATTCCCACTCTCCACAGACTGACGGGATAGCTCGCAGGAACCCAATCTACAATCCTGAGAACCACGTGGACGGCACGTTCACGTATAATTAAGTATGCGTGCTAGGCATGAGTGTTTCACGTGACAAATACAAATATGGGCATACATTGGTGTGTAAATATAATAATGAGGACCTCCGGTAGTTCATTCATACAATTAGCTTTGGGAATCACGTGGACTGCACATACAGATATAGGTAGTCTTGCATGGCTGCCATGCGTCTTGCACGTGGTAAAACAAGTTTCGCTTGCATTGTTGTCTATTTATAAAAAAAAAAAAGGGTTCCCCAGTACTTCATCCATACAGTAAACCAATACAGTCACATTGGCAGCACGTTCGTGCGTAATTAGTTACGCATGCGTGCTGGACATGTGACTTGCACGTGCCAAAACCGTGCATTTGTGTGTAGATAAAACAAGGTTCCCTTGTAGTTCACTGATACTGTTAACTATTGTAATTATGCAAAAAAAGGCGTGGGTGTTAGGCATGCATGGGGCACATTCTAAATGCTGATGTGCGCGTGTACTGCCGTGTAAATAACTGTGGTAATACAGTTGAGAATCTCGTGGACAACTGTGACAAACACGTGAAGATCATGTGCGCACTTAACATTGTTACGTGCCAAATATATTTGTGTGTACCCGTAATACCAGGGAGCCCCAGAGATTTATTCATAGAATGAACCACCGGAATCACTCAACAGTATGTTGATGTCTACCTAACGAAACGTGCCGTGTTTGGTTCATGCGTGATATAATTAATTGCAAATGTAGATGGCAAAAAGGGGTATAAAATCTTACTACATAAAGATATATAGAGAGTTGCTTTTAAGAAAGGCTTTAAGAAAACATACAAAATTGTACATTTATAATGTAGGAGCAAGTTCAGCTGTAGCTGACATTAGCTGAGTAGAACGTCCGTTATATTCGTGTGGTGGGCTTACAACTACAAAACTTACCACATGGTAGGACAGCCTAGTACTCTTGTAGTCTCCAAACAATTGTATAGTTTTACTTATTTGTGGGTTTAGAAATTTAATTGCCTTTCAGGGTCACTGTAATTCACTTTACCAAATTGCAGTAAATGTATGCGTGCGAAGGGGTTGTGAGGTGGGGAGAGGGGGGGGGGGGGAGGGAGGGTAGTGCAGGGATTTACAGAGCAGAAGAAGAGAAAAAACTGGATCTAGTGGTGAACGTAATGAATGTTGTTATTTATTATATTTCTAAAATAGGGAATGAAACTGTGTTGCTATTATCATATTAATTAATGATATCGTTAATATATTACTGATTCCAAGGAACTCATGTTCGTGAATGAAACACTATATTATATTTACAGATACCAAGTACAGTGTATGGTAAGAGAGATAAAGTGTGTGCGTAAGTGTATTTATCGAATCACTTTTACCATGGTGATGCACCTTTATATTGCCAATACTCCATGGACGTAAATGAGGAATGACTAGCGAAATGAGCAAATGATAAGTAACTTTGGAATCCCAAGATTAGTTTCAAAATCTTCTTGCCGCTTTTCAGCTTATTAACTCTTGTATATATTTCTTTGCGAAAATTTCAAGTCAAGCCCTTTGAACTCGGGATGCATGTAAAGGAAAGGAGAAACCAACGACAGAGTGGCAGAGCTTCGTCGATTTCCTCGGAATGCTGCATTTTAACTTGGTACTTGCTTCGTTGTGCCTAGCATGAAATACAAAAGGGTTTTGGTGCTGCCACTATATTAAGTGAAAAACCTACCAACCAATCAATCGATTGCTTAGTTAACCAGTTATTAATTAATTATGTATTTATTGTTTTAAAGCACTCCATGTTTGTAGTGAAAACGGGCGTGGAATACAATTAATCAACGGGTTGAGGGAGATTAAAATCTATTTATTGTTTTAAGTCATTTTGTATTTATTATCCATGTTAAGTTATGACAATTGAGTACAGAGTGGTGTAATGAAGTAGTATTTATTGATTCCTGGGTTTATTTATATGTAATATATATCAGTGAGAACTAATGAGTACAAACTTACTCTCTTAGTATATATTTGAGCAATAAAAGCTATGTACAGTGTAATAAAAGCATAAACAAAATGATGAATTGTAGTGCTTTTGCAATGGTTTCTGTGGACCGTAACTAACATACTGTTTCATCTTCATATCCACTGGAGAAACTAGGAATAATAAATAAACCGGTAATACGGATGGTTTTGTAATCTAATGTTTGTCACGTAGTAATACTTTTGATTTTATAAATGCACTTGCAGTCGGATAAAGCCAAAATGGTCGTAAAACTAACGTGTTCGATTTAAAAGCTTACACGATCCTTTGTGGTCAAGTTGACCACGGGCAGAACGATATCTCAACGGAAGAAGAGTCAATGGCACTCTTCTTTTTCACTGACACTTGTTCTCTGACTACTTTTAAACAGCAGATCTTCTGTTAATCACGTATATGTTTCATCTGTTTTCCACTTTTATTAACAGCTGACCCAACCAACTAACACTTAGTGTGTCATGGTTGAAACTAAACAACAGAAATTAACAAGATAAATGTGTAATAGTGACTAACAAATTAGGACCTATTTCACGGGTGAAGTAAAGTCACTCGAATCAAGTGTGAAAGCCAAAGGTAGATTGTAACGGTTGTAAATGGTAATTAATAGTACAATTGATTTAGATACAAGGAGCGTTAACAACACTCCGGTACAAGTCTATTCTGATTCCTTCTCGTGATTACGCATTCGTTTACATAAAACTGGTCCAGAAGCTCACACCAGTTTGAGGCATTGCGTTTCTGTGAGTGGCAGCTGTGTGTCAGTACGGAGACTTATGACAATTATGTGAATGCCTCATCGTTCCTTTCATATTCCTTTCTATCCAGTTATTTTGACCAGAATAAACTCGTATCGCTACGTAAATGGTGTATTTTAACGCGACATTAAGTTTTCATTTAGTAACGCAGTGAAAGTCATGCCGTTAGGAGAGAATAATTCTGTAAACAAGCCATACATCAAACGAATAGTATAGACATCAGTACGAAATCTAGGGAAGGTCTCAGTCCTTCATTTTTTAAGGACAATTATAGTTATTTGTGCAGGATCACAGATACCAAACTAATCTTTTTCGTAACTCTCCCCACCCCTCTATAATTCCTGGCCCCAACTTCATAACAAAGTTTGATCTGCCACCGGATAAACTTTCATCGTCGTTATCGTCACCTCCATCAGTATCGTCTTCATCACCGTCGGTATAGTCCAGAAGCACCACTTATAGGAATAGAGCTAAGTTATCTCGTATCTAGACACTCCATTTATCGTTTGTTTCTTATATACAGATTAAGGAGCCAAAAGTCCATTCAGTGTTTTGCCAACAGTTTGTAGTAGTAATCACTCTTTGCGTTCTAACAGTCACGGTTTCTGTGACAAATTGGAAACGGCAGAGACTCCTGATCCTGGCCGCTAGAATGAACCAAAACAAAAACCAAGTCGTTGTAAAAATCGAGATTAAAACGTTAATTTGTAATAGAAGTTGACTTCTCACAGTAAAAAAGGAAAATGTTTACAGGTTAATCGCGCATAACATTTACCTACGTTCTTTTCATCGCCAAAGTATAGACTTTTGACATTACTAATCATCACATTTTCAATGGCGCCGTACGTCCCCCTGGGACGAAGTGGATGAAGTAAGTGAGTAATCATAGCGTTATGCAGGTCACATGATGCCCTGTTTGGGGTATATGCTTCTCTTCAGTCTGAATTTCAAAACTTTGTCAAAATTTCAGCATGTTTCTATTAAACATTTGTCTAATGATCTAACTTTCCATAGCTGTCGCAATATCATGGAGACATTCTTAACATTCCTCGTCATTTCATTTTGTTTCTGTCGTTGTTTCAAAGCCATGTCGTTTTGGTTGTTTGGAATGTACCCCAACGGGGCCTTATACTACAACTACTCGCTACGGGTTTCCTGTAGCATCCGTACGTCTGGTCTACTAAGAGTCATTGGTTCGACTGTCATGGGCGCAGAATAATGAAAGTCCGGAAGATAGTTAGCCAGTCTCTTCCAATACTTTGTTTCCACTTATCCTCATCCTATGCTACTTACCAAGCTTCCGTTTCGTGTCGAGAGCGTATCCTTAGAGATATCATTGTAGTTATGTGGTGACAGTGAATGTGTTTGAAACAAGTCATGTGACTCCGACCAAACCTTCTTTTTCCTGTTGAACACCCTTCTCACCTACAAATGAGCGACAAAAATAAAAAGATGAATGCCCTACGATTCTCTATAGACTACTGGCAGTCAGTTTCTCTCTCTCCGTACGCAATAAGCGATTTTCGCGATATTTCGCGTGTTATTTTGGTCTACTATCCTTTAGCGGAACTAAAGTCTGCTTGTAATCTAGATTTTTTGGTCGAAACCAAAACTGCCTTAAATCGATCAAAATGTGTCAACTTTTTATTCACAAAATACAGAGAAGTCTTCGTTGAGGTAACGTATTTCCTATTGGTATCGTCCAAGTTACAGAGTGACTTCCAAATACGAGAACACTCATAGTTAATTAGCACACTTTCTTGAGAGCAACTGACCGATACAATTTCGAGGATATCGATCTTCCAGGAAACCAAGTAGAGGCCACAAGAGAACGTGAGTTATTTCTGGGGGGAGTTAACCTTTTTGTTAATTGTGGCTAGATGGTCGATCTCTCGGTTATATGTCCTATACATTTTACCCGCTGAATAGCGATATCAGATGCTGTGGACGTTGAAAAAGCGGATGCTGGTAGTAACAAAAGAGAACATGATATCCAGTGCCTTTACCATTTTTTTGAAGGGTTATTTGATTTCTGTTAGCGGCTATATATGAAAAGAATTAACTGTAGGATATTGCCTTACGCTATCTTTTTGAAAGGGGTATGTTTACATTACTAACCTCGGAGTTGAGAAGGCAATGGAACAGGAAGATAAAGAATCCCTGCAAGAGAACGGAAAAAATTCACTGTGGCAAATGGTAAACACAATCACATTTTTAGAATTATATGTAGATCATTGCAGTGAAGGTTTTTCAACCTAAGCGGTTGAAAAGAAGAAACCTGAAAAAATTCTGGCTTGAACGGGAATCGAACCTATGACCCCTGCGACACCGGTGGGTTCGATTCCCGTTGAAGCCTGAATTTTTTATCCGCAGTTCAAATATATGAATTTCATATATTAATATTCAATCACATTTTTGTTGTTTCTAAGCTCGATTTTTTTTTCAATACTTCAGGTCTAAAGGTTTAAGATGGAAGAACCATAGAACTTTGTATCCACTTTATTACGTAATAGTAAAATGTTTTAACAGTGTAAAATTGTAAGGCAAGAAACTTTTCAATTTCTCAAATAACGTTTCTTAGCATAACATACGTACAGAAATTCCCATCTGGACCTTCCTCTAATAATCAACAAAAGCAAAAATCTGATAATAAAGGTTCATTAGCTTTATTGAATTAATAACATCGAACTCACTATGCACAGACCTGTAGCGAGTTAAAAATGGCAAAGAGATACTGGAATGCCAGGGTGTCACTGTTAAATGTCAATATGCCAAACAACCACGTGATCCCAAGTAATGGTAGCAGTACAACAGCTGACTGGACGCCTGACCTGTCACGTGAAAAAGGTGTGATTAATCACTTGGATCATTTGCTGTTGGAGAAGTTTTGAACTCATTTTGTCTGGTTGTGGAAGCCACCTTAGTTTGAGACTTCAGGTTAATGTTTATGTCTTGTTTTTACGAGGCTGGTATGAGAGTCGTCACATTAATAAAGATCTCATCCACTTCCAAAGGGGAAGAAAGATGGAAAAAAAAGTGCCACGGAAAATAATAATGGGACTGGGTAATCTGCGAGTTGTGGAGTTGCGAGTTGCGAGTTGCGAGTTGCGAGTTGGCATGTTCGGTTCCTCAACGGTATTATTTGACTCCGTTCTCAAAATTATTAACTGGTGCTGGAAAAGTATCGTATCCTATTTTGTCGCATTTTAAAGCTGAATTTCAATTTCGTTTCTTCCCGGAGATTTTTAAACCATTTGAAGTTCCTCCTTGTTGTTCTCCCCCCCCCCCCCCCTTTGTTTATTCTTACTGATTCCGTTCTTCATTATATTCGAGGGTGTACCTTCGAATGTTTCTATATGTTGGCGCTACTCGTAGTAACGAATGGGTGACAGAATTACAAAACAAATTCGATGGAGAGCAGCCATATCGCTTGGTTGCGTTTTTATTAAAAGTAAAAGCCACGGCACTTATGGACGAAAGTCTTCATTTCATTGTGTTATGTCGGCTACATGCACATATTATAGTGGAAGTTTTGTTTCAAAATAGACAAAGTAGACAAAATTCTACGAGATTAGCAGGGTTTGATATCTGTTGAGTTGAGTCACTAGCCACCGGGCAAGTGATCTTTAAAAATCTACAAGCCAACGGCACATTTCAGTCGCCCAGATTCCTTACTGAATCAATCAGAGTTAGACGGTCTAACTCTTTCTTCACCCATATCACCTTTACCCTAGCAGTAGAGCTTAAGACTGTGAAGGAACTTAACAGCTTTAATAGCTAAGCGACTGCTGGGCATTTGCTGCAAGCTTTAAGCCCATTATCGTAAATCAAATCTAAAGAACAAAAAATCTTATATTTATCTTACCGAACGAGTGAAACGTTACGTGAACGTTTACGAGTATTAGGTAAAGAAGGTCCGAAATTCGAAGCTTAGCTGTCGAAATGTTTAAATTTTAACAAACCTAGTAACTTTTAGGATACTTTTAGAGGCTTTTTGTGCTATCTTGCCTAACTTAGTAACCTGGTAATAAAACCTGGAAATTGTGTGGTTACCAAGTCGAGTACGTGTAGTGAATGTGCAAAAGACTGAGTGAAATTGATGGTTTTGCGCCTGTTTTGTTTTAGGACAGCGACCAGCTAGAATAATAACAACTTCACAATGCAGTTCCAGTGGAATGAGTTTTAACGGTACATTAGAAAATAATCAACAAGAAATTTTCTTCTCGTTTAACTCGCCTGGGGCGACCGGGCTAGCGGAGATGTCGAACCCTGCATTAGCCAAATTTCGCCTTTGCCTGAACGATGTATATCTAAAGCATTCACCACAACGGAAATCTTGTGGAGCGCACTGGGTGAACGTTAATTCTGACGAATTAACGAATCTGACTTAGATTTTTGAATTAATTCAACAAATATCACTTTCGCTTGCAGTTTCATATTTTCTCGTGAACTACAACGGGAGCCCATAACCTCCTGACTACAGTCATAGGGTCTTGTTTTGTTTTTTGTTTTTTTTGTGCTGCCTCCACGAACTTCCGTGCGATTTCCCGTTGTTTACTTCAGTGTATTTGTTTAAATGTAATTGTTTGTCAGGGGCTGTTGCGTTTCTGGAAATAACTTACGTTGAACATGAAACAGGTTCTGTGTTGGTGTAAACCAATTCCAACCTTTCTTTCATACATGGCTGGACTGGCTATGACCCACTATGAAAGAGAACATTGTGACTGTTTTCCTGAGCGGTTGGGGTTTCGCTTAAGGTGGACTGCTTTTGAATTGATTTTACCAAATTGTGACGTTTACTAAACGTTGTTCAAGTTTCTGCAGAGCTTTTAGTTACCAAAGTTGCAAGGAACTTTTTTGTTTGTACTCGTTTATCGTCTTTTTAGCGGAGTGCGTCTCCGATTGATTAACTTTGTTACGCTGTCAGTAATTTAACAGCAAAACATGTTTTGAGGTTAAGTCAAAGATACAGGTTTCGATTGAGTTGAGCATCCTTGCGTATGTAAAAAATTGGAAAATATGTGACTGTTCCCATTTACTTTGTAATCCATGCGATAGGTTCAGTTGAGAACCCGGCAGCAAAAAAGTAACTTGACCAACACTACTAAAAGCACAGCACAACACATTCTCCCACGCATTCGTTAAACCGCGAGTAGTGCCAACATATAGTTAAAGAAAAAAGGGGGAGAAAGAACAGGAGGAACTTGAAATGTTAAAAAAAAAAAATTCGGAAAGAAACTGAGAAAAAATTCGTCTTAAAAATAAGACAAAAAAGGATATGATGAGGAATCTACACTATTTTCCATCGCAACTGGCAACTCGCCGCTGGCAACTCGCAACTCGCAACTTGCAACTCGCAACTCGCAACTCGCAACTCGCAACTCGCAACTCGCAACTCGCAACAACTCGCAACTCGCAACTCGCAACTCGCAACTCGCAACTCGCAACTCGCAACTCGCAACTCGCAACTCGCAACTCGCAACTCGCAACTCGCAACTCGCAACTCGCAACTCGCAACTCGCAACTCGCAACTCGCAACTCGCAACTCGCAACTCGCAACTCGCAACTCGCAACTCGCAACTCGCAACTCGCAACTCCACAACTCGCAACTCGCAACTCGTAACTTCACAACTTGCATTCTTCCCACACCCACGGAAAATACTCATATCACATTAGAATTATTTTGAGTCATTTCAAAAGGGAATACCACGTTTCATGATCTTTCAATCAAAACAGACACCTGTTGCAAGAACGTACTTTTTGATACGTTTAGTTCAGAAAGTTAATTTACAGCTCTTACCCTTTTTTTTTCTTTTCCTTACCTCGCAGACTGATATTTAGTGTTCTCTGTTGTTGTCGGATGATTCATCCTTAATATTTCCTTCACCACCATCCCCAGTATGATGGAATTTGCCTGCGAAAATGATATTGATTATTCAGGCAGGAAAACCAAGATCTCTTTTAGGGAGAAGTTACGAGGGGAAGCCAAGTCAAGGCTGATTCTTTTGGTAGGCCTCTCTTGAGGTACAACAAAACTGAGAGGCAAAAACAAATTTTACTTTTAAATGGTAATACAGAACGCTGGAGTTTTTAAAGACAACGAATAATTAATGATTGGAGAGCCAGTTAGAGTAAGGTATCATTTTCGTAGCGCCTTTGATTCATCTAGTGTTTTTATTAATTTCTTTCAAAATTTCAAACCTCCGCTCAGGGATTCCAGTCTTTCTAAAGTCTAGTTTGTGTGTGTGACAGAATCAAAACGAGAGTCAAAGACATGACGACGACGACGATGATGATGATGATGACGATGATGATGATGATGATGATGATGATGATGATGATGATGAATAGAGTAACGAAACGTAAATCGCGTTCTCTTACCAGAGCGATGAGCAGGACTGGTACTACAAAACTCCAGATTGTCCCTTTCTGTACAGATAGCCAACAACTGAAAATGAACAACAAGAAATGTGTAGGAGTAATGCAAAGTTGGAAGCTAATCTGTTTGGAATGATTATATTACTAACGGCAAGAGTTCATCTAGCTGTTGTAAAGAAACATCGAGACTGTATTTGTTCCTTTTTTCTTCAAGGCTGCAAGAAAACGATCCATCGACCAAAGAAATAAACAAACCACTGAAGAAAAAACAAACAAACTAAAAAGGCTTAAGGTATACATCAGAGACTAAACAGTGTCAAAGCTATTGTTAACTTTGTCTACAAACAAGCAAACAAACAAACAAACAAAAAACTTCGCTTTTGGTTCAACCACCTAACTTATTACACTACTTAACTACATATTAATCTAAAGCTAGCCAAACTAAAACAAGAAGCAACCCTTGAGCAAAGGGAAAAACTTAGACCCAAAAAATACACTGACAGGGAAGTGTTGAAGCGTAGAACTTTCCTCTTCATAATCATAAAAATTTGCCTCTTTACATGTGCAAGAAATGATCAACAACGCCCTCAGGTCTTGAAGCGTTAAAATTACCTCGTATCAGTTCCATATCCGTCGAAACTTGCTGATAAAGTTATTACAACAAATACAAACGGGATTCCTGTGAAATCAACGAAAACTGAAATGAGCCTTGGGGTTCGAGATAAGAAGAGAGGGCAGGGTGCAAGTACTCATCTCCAAACGTCCTCACATTGTCAAATTTATGTCGTAAACAATATTATTGATAAAATTACTGAAACTGTAGAGAGCATAGAGACTCAGTGCGATGTAGAGAGAAAAGAGACATAGAGAAGCAATAATGGAGCGAGAGAAGACGCTAATATGAAGTGAACTGGCCCCGCAATTAGAAAATAAAAGCTTTTTGCAAGTAAAAAGGCGTTTATACAAAAAGAGAGTGAGTCAGACTTGAGAAGTAAAGTTTATATCATACTAACAGGGTTTAACTGCTCTAAAGAATCGTCAGCGTCACTTACCCCACGCGCAAGCGCAGTATTTCTTTATTCTGCTATGTCCGTTCTCAAACACTCGAACTATCATTACATAAAGCCAGATCCCCTCCACCAGCATCCAGGTAAACGACACAAGATTAAAGTAATGAAGTAGGACCGCCACGATCTTGCAAGCCGCCTGTGAAAACGAATTGGGAAAATAATCATGGCATTTAATTAAAGACGGCAGTTGGGAAAAATTAATAGCTTGAGTGGGCTATCGCCTTTATGCTACGACTGTATATGTCCACTGTGTAAGTAAAGGTTACGATATCTTTATTTTTAGCAGTCCATTCACTAATCTGGTGCTTCAAGACTTGCATAAGTATCATAGGGACGCCTAATCCTTTATATCAGACCTGCAACCGTTTCTGTCCTTTTACCCCACTTCTTTGAGCAACTATAACGACGAAGGCGAAGACGACGACAGCAGCATCAGCAATAACAACAACAACAACAACGGCATCAAAGTCTACCATAAATGCCTTCTACGTGGAAAGAAATGTTTACTCTCACCTTATTTTGTGTGGCCTCAATTCCGGTGAGGAAAATTATCTGCGCCACCGCTAAAGCTGATACAAGGTTTAGGTGAATAATGCTTGTCTCTGATCTCGTCAGCCTGTTAAGACAGAAACAAAGTTATGTCAAAAGTCCTTCAAACTGTCAGCGAACACGGTTTTTTGGTCTCTGTAGTACTGGCGTCTTCCTGATTTTCTTTGTTGCATTCCAAGTATCCGCTTAGGAGAGATCAGCAATCCAGTTATTGCGTTTGTCTTGGATCCGTGAAGAGGGACTGTCCGCTTGACAGACGTATCAGCCTAAGTAGTTGTGTGTTCGTGGAGGCTTCGCTGAACATGTTTTCTCAAACAGATTACCACAACTGCCAAATATCTGTAACAGTATGATATAATCGGGCCATTTACTTTGCCGCACGTATCTGGAAGAAAGTTAGGATTTTCACTTACTTAAGACATGTGATGGCCACAATTGTAAGAATCTCTCCCAGTAACGACAAGCTGAAGCCAACATATGTGATAACCTCCAAGGCTAGAATGTGCGGCTTGTCAGGGAGAACAACCTGAGCAAAAACTAGGCGTTATAAAATCGATTATACTGTTCAGTGTATTAGTAAAGATGTTGTTTTTTGATACTGTTATATTTTAGAAATTTGAATTGAGTAATTACCTTCTCAGGATCTAAAATTCGTTTACAATACAATACAATTCCAGCGCGGAATCTTTTTCAAATGCTTGAATTTCAAACTTTGCAACGTGACTTGGGCTGTTAAAGTCATGTGACAAAATGTCCAGGCAGGAACCAGAAAACCCATGCCACCTAACATTACTGAGGTCATAATCCACCGAATGTGTTCCCCGAAAAAGAAGTCGTGATCGTCAATTTTTGCATTTTGCTCAATTGTCTCAACCTGGTCCCCAGGGCCTTCTCCTCGTTCAAAATGGCGGTCGGAGAAAGGCTGCCAAAGTGGCTCCAAAAATTCGTTCGAATTTCGTCGTCGCTTAAACACGATGAAATGTCTTCGTTTCGTTTGAACAACGGTTTCCGATTGCAGAAAACAATCAGGGCCGCCATATGCTGGAAACAACCTCCGAAAAAGCCATTTCATCAGGTGTCACGTGACAAAATACTCCACGATTCTTGGAGTATTTCAGCGGCCTTGGCCAGGGGTTTCTCCGACCGCCATTTTGAACGAGGAGAAGGCCCTGGGACGAGGTTGAAATTGCCTTAGCTGAACAGTACGAAATAGTTCTCATATTCTAAAAACTACACTAACATTGTTCCTTTGTATATTCGTAAGGTTGCTTGCTTCTTTTCCACTTAACGCAGGTTTACTGCCACTGCCACATCTTAGATGCACTTTGAAGCAGTATATCCGGCAAACATATACTGCCATGAACTATATGTGACAAATTCTTTATTTAATGTATAATTTTCGCAGAGCGGTGTCTGTACCTCTGTGTTATCAGTTACTCTCATAAGCACAGCAAAGTGAGTCAGGTGATTGCAATGACATACTGTAGCTTGCTCACTGGACAGCTGTTCATCTTTATGGCAACCTTCAGTGGACCAGTGGCCTGTCGAATTACTTGAGCTAAAAGAACAGAATAGAGCAGATAGTTGTAATTACAGTGTTACTCGATGTACCGTTCCCACTTGGACAAAGTTGTTTTTAGGCATCTCTTTGGCAACTTTTTGATGGCTTATTTTCAGCTGACTAATCAAACCCAAGAAAGGTAAAAAAAAAGCTAGTCAGGAGTGCGAACGTGAAACATGATCACTCCGTAGTGAGATAGCGAATCCTTGCTGTAATAAGCTAATTTTGTGATCGGCATGTAGAAACCGAAATTGATCGTCTAAATGGACTATCGATAGATAATAGACTAATTCCATTGTTTCTTTTGTGATCTTTTGCCTATAAGACACTAATTGATAGATATTGTTTCACGGGTTAAGTGAACCACTGTATCCCCTCCAGCCGTGCAGCGGAATCAGTTACACTTGAAATAGGAGCACTTATGCTGATTTACTGTACGATAGGCGAAAGAACCAAAGATACAAATTGCTATTATTGTACCTACCACGAGGACCAGTAGTTACCTTTTTTTAACAAGAAAATTGCAATTGTTTTCAAGCCTAGTCTCATGGTGTTTACACGGTTGCTCACCTGTTTGTAAATAACCAAAATGCACACACCATTGTCGTCTTTTCCGAGCTTCTGAACTGAAAAGGACGACAATTTTAACCCTAACTACCCAGTGAAACAATACGTACAGAAAAAAGGGAATTTAGTTTTAGAAGGAAATACAATGGAATGAATGAGCTGTTTATAACCTTGTTCATTTTTCCTAAAAAAGCCCGTCACCCTGTGCTTCAGTTTTTAACAATACGTTTAAGCGACGCTCTGCTAAGAGGCAAATTTAACTGGCCCTTTCAAATGTCGTCTCCTCAAAGGTAGGAACAAAGGCAACGGTGCAACTTTTGATAATAAAGAAATGTTCTCCATATAAGAGATTGAAGAGAAATCCAGTTTTGACGACTTACACAACTGCCTTCCGGTTCTGAAGGATGGAGCGACTAAGAGGATTATACTACTCCTTCTTGGATGGGATGCTAGTGCATCGCAAGATTACTCCAGAAGTTTGTTAGGTTTCTGTGATGGTTCGCTGATACACCTGGGGCCAGATTCAGCCCTCCTAAGTTAGACAGTACTTAGGAATCTACTAAGGATGAAAGAATGCTAAGGAAATTAAATTATACAATAATTAAATTAAACTTAAATTAACTTAAATAAAAAAAAAATATCTTAAGCCTAAGCTTAACAATACTGTGGGAAGCTTCGTGAGTCCGCCCCCTTTACAGAGAGAGACATGTGGAAAAAGGTTTCTTCTCTTCGAAAACCTAACAGACCGTTACAGACCAGGCCAATATAGAGCCACAAAGCTCCGGAGCACTGTCCCTGTACCCGGAAAAGGCGAGACGACATTTTAATCATTCAACCCAAATTGTTTTTACCTGGGTATGTTCAAGTCGAATCGTCGCTTTACCATTGAACGACTCGTTTGCAGTGCGGATTATGGATCCTGATATAATCCTACTGTTAAGATAGTGAGGTATCCTCTGGCTTGATGCTTTGCCGCTACGAGAAACGTATAGCCAATTAAACTAACTAACTCGATGCTGATGTCAACAGATTGTGAAAAGTATAGCATCGAAATCGTGAGCAAAGGTGATATGCTTTTTGCACTCAATATATTTTATTCTGTTGCATCTAAGCAATGATGCTTTTTTTTAAGCACAACGTGATATTTTAACTATTCTTTGCAGCGAATTCAACATCATCATTCTAAGTATAACTAACGAGTGCAAACAAACGCAAAATGACAATAATTAATGATTTGCAACAAATTGTGCACACGCTTTTTTCAGGAGTGGCCTGGAGTAGTGGGTACACTAAAACATTACCTTTCATCGATTTACAAAACCCTCAAATACCCTTCATAGATGGACCTACAGTGTTTTATCATGGTCAGCCTGTTAGGTTCCAGATCATTAGAAATAGTCTCCTAAATTCTTCCTTACTGGGATCTGAAAATAACCCTATTTGTTCCCCCACGACATCCTGTCTCAAATGCTACATGTGAAAAAAGACCCAAATTAAACTGACTCTAACTCCGTTAGCTTTGACCGATAATACCCTCATACCAGAAATTACATGAACGAATTAGTTAAGTTTTCAGAACGGATTAATCAAATACGAACGAACATGGTCTGTAAGCTCTCACCTGTGAACTTCACTGATATTGCTTTGAATTGCCTTGTCCAATTCCCTGTAAAAAGCTGAGAAAAAGCGTGCCTTGTCTGCTGCGGAGATGAGAAATACGTCATTTATATCACACAAGACATAAAACATAAACGTTATTTACTGAAGAAGTGTGTATGAATTTATTCTATTCATGTTTGATGAGCATTTTAATGTTCTTTAAGGATGAAACTCCCATCTAAGAGTAGCTGAGTACTTGCAAAAGTACTGTTCTTAGGCAAGAGTACAGTATGTTGTTGTTGTTGTTGTTGTTGTTGAGTGACGTTGTTGTCTCAGCATTTTCCCACACAAATGGATGGTGTTTACACTGAGATCAATCATCAATCCTATGATTGACGCACATGGCATGGTAGGCTAAATGATCAAATTTGCTTGATTACATTGTATGATGACGTATTAAGGATAAGCAAGCGATGACCTGTAGCTTAACTTATTAGAAAGTGTTGAATAGCATCTGTTTCCTTACTTGTTGTGTTATTTCCCAAAGTAATGCTTATGCTGTTTTGCGAATTAGGCCCTTCCACTGCAGATAAGATACTTTCAGAGAAAAACGATTGCCCTCCATAGCTTGCCTTCATATCTGAAACACAGTAGAGAGAAGACGACATGCAATGGTCGAGCTCCTGTTTTCGCAGATGTCTATTTTTAAGAAATAGAAGATGGAATCTTTAGCTAAACCTCATGTTCCAACAAATAGTAGTATGATGGCTCAGAAACATTTTACCGCTACAATTAAAAAGCTTTATCTTACGTGCTTGCTTAATTAAGTTAAAATGCATGGACTTAATACTTACCTATACTTGAGAAATTTACAGCGATAACTGTAGAAGTATTGGTGATCCGCGAGGCGATGCTTTCACCAAGTTTTTCAACTTCCCTGGCAAGTTCAAGTGCTCTATTTGATTTATTTACGTTCAGATCCACAAAGGAATTATTTAGACTTTCGAACAGGTCACTTGTCTTTTTCCCGGCAGTCTGTAGGTGCATAATTACACTCAGTTACCTGATGTAGTTTAAGTTCATAATTGTTACGATGATGATCATTAGGTAATTTCCAGTATTGAATGTTTGAAGTGCCCTGGTCCCAACCAACAAACAAGCATGCAAACAAGTAAAAAACAAACAAACAAAACAACAACTTTGCGTTACAATAATAATAATAATAATAATGATGATGATGATGATGATGGTGATGAAGGCTTATAATAATAATGAAAGTTACAGTTGGACGTTAACACTTAAAAGCTCGCCTCCATTATCTGTTGAAGGAAGTCATCTGTAGGACTCGCAGCCATGTCAAGCTGAGCCTGTAAATCTCTTAGTTCAGACTCCACAATAATAATCTAAAACGAAAATGGAAACAGCCTCAATTGCTTGAGTAAAAGAGGAAAAAAATCTGTTAACTGCCAAATGTAATGTACCGTCCTTAAGGACGTTCGCGCCCCAAATCTTGCCATGTTCAGATTTTTTTCAAAACTTTTGCTGCAGTTAGATAATGGCCAACTCATGCCAGGAAGAAAAAAAAATATTGGGGGGGGGGGGTCACCGCGTTCGTTTCGGAGAAAAAGTGTATTGAAAACGTAGCGTTTTCAAAAGCTTTGGTCATCTAAGGTGAAACCGGCTGCATCTCCACCAGCAAATGAAATAAGTTAAATGGAGAACTCTAGATAATGCCGATTTATTGATTTCAACACAAATTGGCCTATTTCAGTTAATGTTTGCGGCAGTAACGGAAGTGGTATATCGAAAAAAGTCTAGGGTCACCGTACATTTAAGATGAGTTAAGTACGTTTATAGATATTATAATACCCACCACCGTGTTTTTGTCTATATTTTTTCTCAGCGCGCGCGCTCGATGCATTAAGTGCTGTGACATTGCGACATGAATTGCGTGCGCAGTAAGGATGCGCATAACCGATTAGCAGAACGTCCTTAAAACGGCTTAGGTAGTCAGTGCAGCGCCTCGTCTTTGCAATAGCAACGGCCAGCAAAACGGGGTCCAACTATTAAAATCACTCCTTCGCAACGAGGTTAGCCGTGGAGTATCCAGTGAAAAGTAATACTGTTACATTTACTTCCTACCTTTTGCTTATCTGGAAGTTCGTTGCAATCGACATAGTCGGGATAATTTGGTTCACCTGTTTTCTGGCAATATTTCTCAGGAATATCTGAAAGCATTTACAAGAGAAAATTAACAATTCAGTGATAGCCATCAGTTCCAGTGAAAACCAAAATCGAGAATATTAATTTCTTGACTTAAATTTTGAATTGAAAAGAACGCCTTCTTTCTTTCCTTTGTGTTTTTGTGCAACCATTACCCTGGCTTCACGGTGACTTGTGGAAATAACAGGAAGCAAGAACACTAGAAAGGTTTTAAAATAATATGTAATTTTTCTTCTTGGTATCTCGTGAGGCAGCTAAAGTGAAGTATTAAATTCAGTCAAAAGAATGCCAAAGAAAAGCAGAAAGATTCTGGCTTGAACGTTTAAGTCAACATTTTTCTTGGTTTATTTCCATCTTCTTTGATTTAAAAGGTACTGTCACCATTTCTTCCGCAGTTTCGCAATAAGTCATGGGACGTTATTATTATTTTTTTTTGGAAAAGAACATTTTCATGATAGTTTAAACATTGGTACTCACATTCTTCAGTGATGTTTAGCATCAAGGTTTGATTCCCAATTGGAACTTTCGTCTCACCGCCGGGTGTTCTCATACCAACGATCATTCGATCAAAGCCTACACCTTGTTTAAAAAGCGCCTCGATGTAATACACTTTGTTCTTTTCTAAATATTGCGGAGCAGAAATCTGGTAATTCTTCAATGCAGCATCCCTGTGAGCATCGAAAACAAAAAAAATTCAGGTCCCCCGAAATGAAATGAAATGGCGCCAAACATCTAAATTAAAACAAATGAAGGACATCATCACCCAAATTATTTCCAATTAACATTGTCTATTTCTTAACTCATGAATTATTTATAAATGTAAAATATATTTACAATTTACTTGAACTTTTATTTCAACTTTATTTATTAAAACTTAGCATAAAATGAGAAGGCAAGGTGCATAGCTTGACAATGCGCAATTGTTCCTTAGGTAATTTGGTAGACAGAAGATAAATTAAAAATAAGGTCACTAACCACAGGACCTGTTTAGGCCATGCGCTATTTTGGTAGGTAACTAGGTAACTAGTTTGGTAGGAAACTAGTAGGATAACGCCATTCGTTAAGAATGTCCAAAGAGTATATTACAAAAACAGAATGCAGCCAAATTTGTTATTAATATTTTTGATGCACTCAGGCGACATCCGATCCTATTTTATTTTAATCTATCTTATTGGTACTTAATTTCGCGTTTTTCGCAATTGTAAAAAAATCGCGAAATTAAAGACCCGCGAATAAAAATTCTCGCCCTTTTTAACTACTTCTTTTGCCCTTTTTTCATATTTGCCTATTGAAATCGCAAAAATAAAACCCCTCGAAATACTGTCTCGCCGAAATCGCGAAATCAAGTACTCGCGAAATTAAGTACCAATAAGGTAAATTGTGGGTTGAGTAAGTTTGATTCTTAGTTTAAGGATGGTTAGGGTAGGTAGGCCTAGTAATTATAAGGGACGCAATGTCCTCTTGCATGTTTAACTGCCTTTAGCGAATTTGTCAATAAATAAATAGATAAATAAATAAATAAATAAATAAATAAATAGATAGATAAATAAATAACTAAATAAGTGAGGGACGAGATCTTACTTGCAACAGTTGTTCTTATCTGGAGCTGGTACGTTAGTATGCTGGTCGACAATCATTTGCTTGTTTCTGGGGTTGAAATCACTGCTCAGAAATAACTCGCAGCTGTCGTCACAAAACGTGTAGAAAGTGAAGTTCCCTGTCTCCTGGGCGAGTAAATAAGAGCGATATCGACCTCCATACTTCTGTCCGAAAACGACTTCCTTGAATACTGAAAGGTATTTACTTTTCGTAGGATTTCTATGAAACCCAGGATTCTCTGTAAGATCTGTGATTGCGGAGCCGCTGATGTTCAGCCAACGCTCAGACAAAACTTTGCCAGGTGCTGTTAAACATTGTTAAAACAAAAACGAGCGTGTTTACTTTTATTACATAAGCTTTATATTTAACGCATTAATAATATACATGAAAAAATTACTCGATTCTGATTGGCTGAGAGCAGTGCAGTTCAGTTGTAACACCAGTGCAAAAAGTGTAACACCAGTGCAAAAAGTGTAACACCAGTGCAAATTACACATCGATATTCTGGATTATGATTATTAAACGAACCGCTTTGAGTTCGTAGCATTATCAGCTGATCTTCATCAGCCAATCAGTAAATAAAGTGTCAAATCCGCGTCAAATGCTCACTTCCTGTCTGCAGTAAGATCTTCCGGCTTTTCCTCCACGCGAATTTTTTCATGTTTATATTATTAATAAGCCGAAGCGGCTCGTGCAATTTCAGCTTTTTGAAAAACTCACTCGTGCAAATTAATTCCAAATTGAACTCGAAACCGTATGATTACCTATACTAAAAGTGGTAGCCCGGCTTAATTAGTTTTACATGTCCTAGATACATTACATGGGTACTTTTCTTGCAAGGTACAATTCATATAATTTAACCACTCCAAAGAACTCACGTAGCGCATGGGCTCATAGGCAGCCAGGCGCGCACGCAGCACTCATTGAATTGGCGATGAACTTAGCAAGCAAGAGTCAAATAATCTTTCGTATTAAATTTGAAAACGTCCCTTGGATTATGGAAAAGATTACTTATTAACAAGAAAGCTTGATATCCACTATTTACTCGTGCGAGTCGTCTACCTATAGGACATTTATAGCATACACCCTTCTGGCGGCTGGTGTATCGAAGGATAGTGTCCGAAGCTAAAAGATTGTCCCAAAATTTGAACAGTTGGCCGAGAAGAAAAGCTTTGCGGACAACTGTAAATTTTAGGGAATCTTTTCACCATTATCCTTCAAGGCGCTTGCAGAAAGCCAGAAAGGGGTTTATCTATTTTTAACATTGATCGTGTGCGCGTATCGTGGTAAAGGGAAATGGCTGGTGATGGCCAGGGAATAATGAAAGTTGATTGGTTTACTCGATTTTATTAACTACACTGTGATTTGGTTAAGAAGCAAATGACTTAAATGTTGCTTCCTTCTCCTCTGTGTTCTCGTCGATAAAATCGGACGTCGCATATTAATTCAGACGGGGCAACAAGGTTCGATTTTTTATCACTTGATGTTTTTCGTCCAATGAGAGCGCCCGAAGACCGCCCCGTATAGGTCACAAAAGCTTACAGCCTATTAGTAAGGAACCAGATCGCAAAGGTTTGCACATACCTGGGGCCATACTTGATCCTAAGGTTTTTCTTTTTTAAATTAAAAAGGAAATGCCCAGAACTTTTTATCTGTGTAAACCATATACTGATTATGCAGCAGCATTCAACTATACTAGCCATACTTTGACGCTCCTTTTCTCTATACTGCGTTTAGAGAATGGGGCTGCACCCTCAGTGGCACTGTCTACTAGTTTGCAACGTGTCAGTTCACACTGTTTATGGAATCAGCGTAAATTCTTTAAACAGTGGGCATTTAGCTCATTTCTGTTCGCACTCGATCAGTACAAAATTGTCTTTATTCAGTGCGCTTGTGCAGTAAAAGCTAGAAGAAGACGTAACACTCGAATGGGCTAAGATACCATAGCTGTGAAATAACATCGACTGACGTACCCGACGTTGACTTGAATGAGAAGAAAAAGACAAAACCAAATTGAAAAAGGAAGCAGAAAATGTCGACAAATTGTCTTTTTTGAGTAGTGATTGCTAAGTTGCTGACAAGCATGAGAAAAAAACTTACACCAGTGTATTGTTTAACCTCATGTGAGGCATCAATAGAACAGTTTGTAACACATGAACGGTCAATATATCTTTTATTGTAGATAATAATATGTGGTATGTTATATTGAACAAAAAGAGAGAGTTACCATCTAGCAAGTGGTGTTTTACTAAGTCGATGACAATCATGAAAGAAAAATCGTGTCATTCAACTGGGAACAATTTGCAAGACATGAATTGTCATTAAATCTTTTTGTTGCACATGGAATGTCATCCGTATCAAGTTATTTCGAGAAAGAAGAAGAGAGTAACCGTTTCCTTGAATCACAGTTGGCGCATTTTCCCGCTTTGATGCATCGAAAAGTATCCCACGCTCTATTTTATTTTCGTCTGACGTTAGCTTACGCCATCTATCCTTTAGTAAAATTTGGCCGCTTTCGCAAAAAAAAAAAAAAACAGAACAAAAAAAAACATTCGAAATTAAAATAAAGCTTTACTCGAAATTATTGAAACCGCGAAGGATAAAACAATCATGAAGTTTAATATTCTAAAAAAAAGAAAATTATTGATTACTTATGTTCCTAACGCCTGTTTTAATCTTGTAGTTTTAATTTGACGCCTCCACACAATGGAAATTCAAAACTTTGAAGCCTTTTCTCCAAAAAAGCTTCCAAAATTTTAGCGGAAAGTGAAACAAAATTGCAAGATTACGACTTATTTAAAGTAAGAATAAATGAAGCTCTGATAATGAGGGAAACGCAAGGTAATTCGCGAGTTTCAATTTCAGAGATAGTGTTTAATAGTCTAATACTAATTACTGCGTCACTTAGCTAGACAGGTTTGCTCTTCTGTGACACACGGGTTTGAACGATTCCGGTCAAATGACGTACAAACCTCAAGCTTGGAAGAGTTATCTTAAAACAAGATTTCTTTAATTAATTTCTGGTTATAAGCATTTTAGTATTTCAGTGCTTACTGCATGCTGCTGTTAAACAGGTCATTTAGGATACTGGAAAAAATTCATTTGGTTCTTTATACAAAGAAGAGCTTTGCCTTTATGCATACTCTCAAAATAAAAGTCCAAAGAATTCTGGATTTTTTTTAAGCCATTGAATCATAAAATTAATCAACAACGTATCATATTAGTAAAAAATGAAATGGCTATCAAATTTCCCTTCCGTTTCTCATTTAATTTTTCCCTCTTTTTAGCAATTTAAACCTCTCATGTTTGTCTGGCAACTGGCAAAACGGACTGTTGCTTAATTGGAAAGAGAATTTCATTTGTTCATGTTTTAACTGAATAAGTATGCGGCGTCGACAAGTTTTAAGTCTTCATCAATCAATGTTACACTGAATCGTTTCATTTTCTTAAAATGTTTAACCCGTTCTAAATCACTCAAGAAAAAAATCGCAAATTTACTATCCCTGAGCGAATAAGTTCTCTCTTATCAGTTGTCTGATTTTCAACATTTTTACTAGAATAATCCACTTTCATCTGTAGCTTCTAAGAAATATGTTTCAAAGTGTCATTTGCACTTCTTTTAGTCTTATTTCATGCAGAAACGTATCGAAAAGGCACGTGAATTTAAGTCATACATCAAGGGTTCGGAACACAAAAATAAAAACTGCGATTAAGCCAAGCGTGTTGCCAAAAACATGAAATTATTTCTTACCTTTAAGAGCCGCAGAAAAGGGTAAAATCGCCTAAAGATTGTAACAAAAATCAAAAAACGAATTTCACAACCAGTTGTTTTTAAGCCGATAATGCCTTGTTAAACCGCACATAAGTATCTCTACTTACCTGAAGCAAAACTAGAAACAATAGAGTACTGCCACGCCTTGGCTTCATTTCACGACTTGGAGAAACTGTTCATTTTTTAGGTAAAAACCGTTTCGACTTTTTCTGCCTTGGATACGGACACGATACCGGGAATTTCGTTTCGCTAACTGGTCGCAACTCTTCGTTGCTCGTTGCTTCACCTTACCATCTGTCTGTCAATCTGCCAGATATTTGTATTAGCGTGTGCCAATCTGTCCAACTACCAATAAGGTTACGAAGTTGTGACGAGGTGTTGACTTTTCATCAGTGCACCCAGTATTGTGCTAATGAACTGTCTGTTAAAGCTCTCTCTTGATATGTATTGATTTGATTCTTGGCAACTGTGATACTACTAAGCCCTTTAATTTCTGGCGCAATTACAAAGCCTTGGTAAAGCCTTTTATATACTTTGGCTTTGAATGCGTTGATGGGTTCCACTCGTGTAAAAATAAAACGAGTCAAATATCCTGTTCATTGTATTAAGGTGCGATATGACGAGTGAAGCTATAGAAAAAGTAAACAAAGCTGATTTCACTACTTTGTCTGTTTATCAGTTGATGACAGAGGAGTTCAACAAAAGACCGCTTGCCTTGCCTTCAAAACACTGCACCATATTGGTTGACAAAATGTTATAGAAATATATTAAAAATTAATTTCTATGCACGCAATGATATTTTGACTCTGGATAAATAGAACTGGAAAACAAATTTAAACATGGAAAATCGTATTCGGAAATTACAAACGCACGAATGTCGCGTTGTTGAATTATCTTATTTGCTGATAAATGTGATAAATATTCATCCTCTAATCACTGGTTCTTAAAGTTTTCTGTACAAAGATCTCGACAAGGATAACATTTTAAGTTGCGTCATTGAGATATAATCCACTGCTCCAAAAAGATAATCTTTGTTAAATACGGACGTTAAATTAGGCTCACTTTTGAACGGTACAACACGACTAGACTAAATTCCATGAAAGTGTTATTTGCCTCGAGTTTGATTTACCGCAAACAATAAAAGAAAAATTTTCATGAATTGTTCTGTTCGTACATTTGTCATAAAAATTCAGTTATTTTACATTTTTCTTTCTTTATTTATTTTTTTACTTCACGCAACTCGATGCACTATCTTCTTTTTGGTCAATAACTTCTAAAGCCATGATATTTTATTCCTTTCATTGAAGACATTATAACAGTACATTTTAATTCAAAGCATTGTTAAATGAAAGCTCATTTCGACTTTACACGGACAATAACGTCAAATAGCCGATTATTCTGAGTCAAAGCACAGATAAGGGGCAGAATTGTTGTGAAGCGCTCGTGAAGTGCTCAAGCACTTTACAATCATTTTTCACTTTTTTTTACCTTGAGTCCCATAATTAGGATGGGGGGAAATGGGTCCTCAAAACGCACTCCAACGTACTCTTAATGTTAGCAAAATATATGTGATCCTTACGTGGCATTCGAATGACGCAATTAAACTTTTGATCGTTAACTGTTTTTTTTTCTATTTATTTTATTTTTCTTTTTTTCACGCTGAAATTCTATTGGGACACTGCATCTCCTCGCAGATTCAGGGTTTTTTCATCGTTGTTCGTATTTTGGTTTTATAATCTTTTCACTAGAAAATTTCACGATGTTCTCAAACGCGAGATAGCCGATAATATTCAAAGCTATTGTGCCTAACCAGGAATAACAACCGCCTTTTTAGGGACAATTTCAATTTGTAAACAGCCACGATCGAATGTGGACTAAACTATTATAAACTTGTTTCCCATGCAACTGTTGCAGGCTCTATAAGTTTTCCAAAGAAACAAGTATTGGCAGTAAATAATATTTGTCATCTGTACATGACTGTCTCTTCCATTTTAGTTAAAGGTTGATGACTAATTCATGGGTGTTTATGAACTCCGAATTGACCTGCCTGTGAGACCTATTATTGCTCGCCTCATAGAGTATCGCACACGCAAGCATTGGTTATCAGTGAAAAATCTATTGAATCATTGACATTTATTTCAATGCTTATGTAGTTTTGCAGTAGAGTTCGGCTGTGGATCACTACATTATGAACACATTATTCTGAGTCCGCAGTTTATAAATGACTGAAAACCTTCGTGTATTCACTAACGAATTGGATCGGTCGAAACGTCAGTACATACATGTGGGGGGGGGGGGGGGACAGGGGGGTTTGAACCTCCCGCTTCCCGTACCCATTAATCCCGGTTCCCGCCCTGTATTTTTTGGCTCCCGCCCTTTGCATTTTTTCGATTGCGAAACATTGCGCAATGTTGCGTAATTTTCCCCTTTTTCTCCCGCTTCCCGCCACCTTGGGAATCCCGCTTCCCGCCCCCTCTTCTCCCACCTCCCGTACACCTCCCGCTTCCCGTACCGCTAATCCACCAAAACTGCTTCCCAAACTCCTTCCGATGCACTTGCTACACTGCCTCCAGATTGAGTCTAAACTGTGCCTTGACTACATCCAGATTGCGTCTTGACTGCGTCCAGATTTCGTCTTAAGTACACCTATACTGCGTTTAACCTGTGCGCAAACTGCGTCAAGATTGCCTCTTGACTGCATCGAGATTGCGTCTAGACTCCGTTTAGATTGCATCTTGACCGCGTTTAGAATGTGTCCAGATTGCTTCTAAACTGCGTTCAGATTACGTCTGGTGTATGTACGTCTGATGTAATGGAAAACAAATTTAAATATGGAAAATCGTGTTCGGAAATTACAAACGCACGATTGTTCCGTTGTTGAATTATCTTATTTGCCGATAAATGCGATAAATATTCATCCTCCATTATCACTGGCTCTTAAAGTTTCCTGTACAAAGATTTCGACAAGGATAACGTTTTAAGCTTGTGCCATTGAGATTAATCCACTGCTCCACAAGATAATCTACGTGAAATACAGACGTTAAATTAGATTCACTTTCGAACGGTACAACTTGACTAGACTAAATTTTATGAAGGTGTACGTTATTTGCCTTGAGTTTAATGGATACTGCAAACATTAACAGAGATAAATATTCATGAATTGTTTTGGTCGTACATTTCTCATTAAAATTTAGTTATTTTTTATTTTTCTTTTCGTTTATGCTTTTACCTCACGAAACTCGATGAACTCTTTTCTCTTTGGACAATAACTTCTAAAGCCATGATTTTTTATTCCTTTCGCTGAAGAGATTATGATAGTAGATTATTAATTCAAGGTATTGCTAAATGAAAGCTCATTTCGACGTTACACGGATAATAACGTCAAATAGCCTATTATTCTAAGTCAAAGCACAGTTAAGGGGCAGAACTGTTGTGAAGCGCTCGTGAAGTGCTCAAGCACTTCACAATCATTTTTCACTTTTTTTAAACTTTGAGTCCTACAATTACGATGGGATAAAAATGGGTCCTCGCTCCAACGAACTCTTTGTGAGCAAAATAATTATCTCCTTTATGTGATCTTAAATTTGTAAACAGCCACGTTCGAATATGTAAAAGGGCAACTTTGGTATTCTCAAGACGAAGGGAGTCTAAGTACAGGTAGCCCAACCAAGCTCACTTTGAGAGGAGCGCATATATTAGCCTGTTCGTTTTTGCATATATCATGAGTCGGCAAAATATTAGGGTTTGTATATGGAAAATGCAACTAAGACACGTTAAATGCCATAAATGCGAAATAATTCATAATATAAATGGTTCACCTTGTTTCTGTGTTGTATTAATTGCTATTTAATGGTCTTTTAGGGAGATATGAAGCGTTTTGGGCGAGAATAAGCGTCCTCGATTATTTGGACCTAACACTTAATAAGCGAAGAGAAAGGTAACATACTCTAAGCCGTCACGTGACCGATTCAAAGTTATTTATTTGCTGTAAATCCCGAATTTTGGCACCTTTCTCCAAAATCCTTCAAGACACCATTAGCTTTATATCGTAGCAAAAAAGACATACCAAAAAGTCAAACATTCGCCTCCTTTTCCTCATCAAAATCGCAACTTTCAATCTCTCCTGACCACTACATCGAGCCATCCGTGTGACGAACTGTTCGCGAATGCAAATTTCTGATCTCTTTTCATTGGAAGACTTGCACAATAGGCGCTCAGGACAAAAATATCCCTTGTATGGGAGGTGGAGGTGTATTTGATAAATTACGTGCAAAGTTTGAAAATCGAACGAGAAGCGTGCAAAATGCAGAGCTTGTGATTTACGCCAGTTTTAGCGTCAACTGAAGGCGTTACCGGGAAAACCGCACGTGATTAAGACGGATTCCGCTCAACGTTCGAGCAATAAGTGCAAAAAATATTTACCAAAAAACTACTCATAGCACGGTAACATTTTAAGTGCTATTTGAAACATCTCACTCTAGTTCACTTGCCCAAGTGACCCCGCGATGAAATTCTCAAGCATTCACAAGAAAATTAATTTCAAATCTCGTAAAAGTATGCTGAAAACGGGCGCCATTTTGTTTTGAACTGACATGAGGCGTCTTTTTAATTGAAATATTGATAACTTCAAATCCAATTTTCCCTCGCGGGGTCAGCTTGGGAGCAAAAGTAACGATAAGTTCTTCTTGTCTGTTCTCAAAATGTGACAGTGCTGCAAGTATTTTTTTGGTAACTTAATTTTTGCACTTACTGCTCGAACGTTGAGCGGAAATCGTCTTAAATAGATTCATCAACAGAAAAACACATTTACTTTTATAATTTTATCTTGAGCACAAAAAAGCTAAAAAGAGGTATTTTTTCACACACTCTGATATTATTGCAGGTTGATATTCGAGTAATTTTGAATTTTTTCCCGGAATTATCAGCAAGGGTTTCTTTTAAACTTTTAACAGTAAAAGTAATCGGCCGTTTCGACCACGCTTCACGTGCGACTTTCAAATTGTGCATGTAATCTGTCAAATACACCACCCATACACGGGACATTTTTGTCCTGAGCGCCTATTGTGCAAGTCTTCCAATGAAAAGAGATCAGAAATTTGCATTCGCGAACAGTACGTCACACGGATGGTTCGATATGGTGGAGAGATTGAAAATTGCGATTTTGATAAGGAAAGGACGCGAATGCTGGACATTTTGGTATATCTTTTTTGTTACGATATAAATTTATTGGTGTCTTGAAGAATTTTGGAGAGAGGTGCCAAAATTCGAGATTTCCAGCAAATGAATAACTTTGAATCGGTCACGTGACGGCTTAGAGTGTGTTACCTTTCGCTTCGCTTATTAAGTGTTAGGTGCAAATAATCAAGGACGCTTATTCTCGCCCAAAACGCTTCAAATCACCCTATAACGCCATTAAATAGCAATTAATACAACACAGAAACAAGGTGAACCATTTATATTATGAATTATTTCGCATTTATGGCATTTAACGCGTCTTAGTTGCATTTTCCATACAAACTCTTATATTTTGCCGACTCAAAATATATGCAAAAACGAACAGGCTAATATATGCGCTCCTCTCATAGTGAGCTTGGGCTGCCTGTGGTCTAAGTATCCATTTTTGGAGTAAACTAATATAACCTTTTGTTTCTCATGCAATCACTGGCAATTGTCGCAGGCTCTGTAAGTTTTCCAAAAAAACAAGTATTGGCAATAAGTAATACTTCTGAACATTAATACACGAAATGATCGTATATTTGAACTGCGGATTTTTTCAGGTTTCTTCTCCTCAACTGCTTAAGTTGAAACATCTTCACTGCGATGGTCCGCAGTTCAAATATATGATCATTTCATATATTAATGTTCATTTATTCTCCATCTACGGAATAAATACGAGTCTCAATTGACCAGCTCCCAGTTGGCTTGATAGCTCAATTGGTATCACAGAGGTCATGGGTTCGATTCCCGTTCAAGCCTGAATTTTTTCAGGTTTCTTCTTTTCAACTGCTTAAGTTGAAACATCTTCGCTTCGATGGTCTGCATATAATTATAAGATAGCTAGCAAATCCGTGCAATCAAATTCACCTTACGTAAGCGTGCTCCAAATCCTGTTGACTGCACGCTGGTGGCGTGAGCAAACTTAACTTTGTTTTTTTCTGTCTGTGGCGGCTTAAAGTGTCTTCTTCGCGAGCAACTCGGCAAGTAAATGACCAAGAAAAATCACTTTGCAGCTGCAGAGTGTTTGTTTCTTAGGACGAGCAAGAAACTTCGTTGAAAAAGAACCTTAAGCTTAATTCAGTCTTTGGCGTTGTGTTTTAATACGATTTCTTTCATCGTCGCACTCTCAACAAATGTTCACTAAAGGTAGGCTTTATTCGGAAAACGTTTGACACCAAAATATCAAGACATGACACAAAATGAAACAGTACAATCGACGAAAACCGTTTAAATATTCGAATCAGATTGAATTTCGATAAACATTTAAGGATAAAAATTAGCGACAAGAGTTGTCATGGAGACATCGAAACGTTGTGTTAAACTCTTGTCGCTAATTTTTATCCTTAAATGAAAACCGTTTATCCAGAAAAGACGACATTTTTCTCGGCTATAATTATACTACACAAAATAACATCGTTTTACCTACAGATGATGTAGCTCTTGTGTTCAAGCAGCTCCAAATGTTCAAATAAAATAGAATGTAATGCAAATAAGTTGAATGATCGCTTTCCCCGTTGTTTGATTCATTGTTGTTTTACCACATTCCGTCCGCGGCCTCTGAACCGAGAACCACTACTTTTTGTGCTCGTTTCAACTCTCGCAGCTGCAATGCTGAAATTATACAGCTTCAATCCGCTTTGGACGATGAATACAAGTTTTTCTGGAAACATCAAACCTGTACCACATTTTAGAGCCAATAATTGGAAGACAGCGTATTCTCGGACGTTCACTTCGGAGCAGTTTCATTTATCCATTCAGCTTTGCAAAGATTAAACACTGCAACACTTCGCAAGGTTATGGCGCCTTTTTCGTTCAGTCAGATGATCGATTATTGTTCCTTTTGTTTTCTCTTTCTCGTTTTTGTTTCTCGTTCTTTCTTGCTTTTTATGGTAACTAGTGATTGAGTTTTGAATCAACGGTGCGCTGATTCGTATTGCTTATAATTTCAAATTTCAACGGAAGCGAAATGGAACTGCGGCATCCGGCCGAAAAAAATACAACCTTTCAGTATTAAAGCTTGTATTCGTTCACTTTTCGCCGGTATTTCCACTGGCTATGTTGGGAACTGAGTTTGGAGAGCACTCAAGAAGCTAGAGTTTCTCTCGGCTGCGCCTCGAGCAACTGTTGCGCTTCTCTCGTGCTCTCCAAGCTTCCCCCGTGCATCCATAACCTCGATGTACGCACGCCAAAGCATGAACGAATTGGTAATTCTACCACTAATATTTCTCATCGGTAAGGCCCGTTTACACACGCGATTTTTGATGCGATTTTTGTCGCGCTTTCCAATGCAACTTTTTTCGCAAGTGTAAACTAACGCGGTGATTTCGCTGCTACTCAAGGCTGCGATGTTTGTTACAATTCACCAGATATGCTACCAAGTTGCATCAAATTGCAACAAGTTCCGAACATGTTCAAAGCATGTGCGATATCGCAGCGACAAATAGCACAGAAATCGCACTGATATCGCCGCTGCAATTTTCCCTTTCGTAAACGGTCGTTGCCATTTTTAAGACACTTAGAAAATTTTTGAACTATTATTGAAAGTTTTTCTACTAATCTATGCTAATCTCTCTCCCTTACCACTACACTACCACGCCAATCAGCCACAACTCCGAAAAATTAAAGTATATATTATAATTAACTGTCTTTCATAACTGATACATCTATAATAGGTGACCCTAGCCCTTTCCCGAACTTTTAACGTAAATTCAACTTGGGCTTAAACTTTGTTCTTTCCGCAAAGACTATTCAAAAATGTATTTGTTGCCGAGCATATATTACTTCTACCATGACTAAAGGCTTGGTTACTAATGATGGCATCGACCGTCAAAAATGGCAACGACCGTTTACGAAAGGGAAATAGGCATCGCCGCTAGTTTACACGTGCGATGTAATGATCCAACTTGAGGGCAACAAAAATTGCATTGAAAAGTGCGACAAGAATTGCATCAAAAATCGCATGTGTAAACGGGCCTGCTGCACATGACTGTCTCTTCCATTTAGTTAAAGGTTGATGGCCAATTGATCTGCCTGTGAGACCTATTATTGCTCAGCTCCAGAGCAATAATTGCTCTGCCCGTACGACACTAGAGTCTCTTACAAAAACGTTGTCCGTTATATCAAAACGGTCAAACGAGATCAGAGGAGCGGGTGAACCGATAAGGAAGCGTGCAAAAATGCTGATTTTTTAAGGAAATCGCAGCAAGCATTGTACTCGAAGCTCAGGGAAATTGCAATGAAACTGCTGTTCTTCGTGTGTTAAATGATGCCTTGTTTTCTTTCGATAATCACCAAGAAGTGATATTGCCTTTACTCGATCCGTCATCCGCATTTGACACTTAACTGATCATATGTTGCTACTACAGAGACTCCAACACCGCTATGGCGTTGGCGGAGCAGCGATTAAATGGTTTAAGTCCTACCTCCTTGCAATTGACCGTACTCAATCAGTTTAACTTAAAGATGTATCACCTTCCGAGAGGAGGGTTCTATATGGCGTACCTCAGGGATCGGTACTAGGCCCTTTGATGTTTGCGTTGTTTTTTTCGCACCATTAGAGGATGTCATTATTAGCCATGGTTTACGCTGTATGATGTACGCTGATGACAAGCAGTTGTATGTTTTTGCCAGTCCTATTAAAGATCGATCTACCATGGTTTCTAAACTTGAAACATGTGTAATGGACATCTTTATCGGGTGCTCGAGAAACGGCCTCACTTGTAATCCGGACAAAACAGAAGTCTGACATCTAACATCAAGATTTGCAAAGCATCACGAACTGGTAATTCCTTGTTTTAGAATAAATGATGTTGAAATTACACCTCCATCAACGGTGCGTGACCTTGGAGTTATACTTGACTCATACCTTCAGTTACAACAGCATGTTAACAATGTTTTCAAGTCTGGCTATTCTGCTTTGAAAATTTAAAACATCGGAAAGATCAGAAACTATATCAATCATTCCAACTGTGAGCGGTTGGTCCATGCGGCTTATTACATCAAAGCTTGACATGTGGAATAGTATTCTGATTGGTTTACCATCGACAGAACTCGATGAGCTCCAGTGTTAACAGAACACTGCAGCAAGGGTTGTTGTCAGAGCGAAGAAAAATGAACATATAACACCACTACTGAAGCGCCTCCATTGGCTTCCAATAAAAGCAAGAATTGATTTCAAAATCTTGTTAATCACGTACAAAGCTCTTCATAACCAGGCAAAAGGACTACATAAAAGAACTTTCAGTTGAATACAAACCTAGCCGCTCACTACGCTCATCATGACTCAAAACCTGCTCGCTGTTCCACCAACAAAGTCAAAAACTGGAGATAGAGCCTTTCAAGTTGCCTCACCTAAGCTATGGAACGCGATGCCCAGCAGTATACGTTTGGCTAGCTCTTTGACTAGATTTATAAGCTTAGTTAAAACGTTTCTTTTCAAAAAGTGTTTTCTGTAGTTATTTGACTTTGAACTCCGTACATATTCTAATTGTTTTTTAGTCTCTCTTTTCTTTGTTTTTATCTTTTAATCGATGTAAGAGCATAGAGACTTTGTATCATGCTCCTAATACTTATTATTATTATTATTATTATTATTATTATTATTATTATTATTATTATTATTATTAATGAAATCGCCGCAAGTTTACACCTGCGACAAAAGTTGCATTGGAGAGTGCGACAAAAATCGCATCAAAAATTGCACGTGTAAACGGACCTTTAGCAGGTGTTAGGTGCAATTTGTGAGTCAACACACTGTTCGACCAAAACAAAGATGGTTCGGTGAAATAAAGATTGTGAAAATTTTATTCCAATTCGAACTTTTACGGAGTGAAGAATACATTCGTAATACCAGAATGCTGTTATTGAACTTAAATGACAGAAACATTGTTTGAACATCTGCCTTTGTTAAATTAGCCAAAAACCGCCGCACCGAATTGTTGAACCTAGAGAAAAGAGAATTTGTTGATGGTTTTTTAATAGTCTAAAGACATAGAAAAGCCGACAGTAATCAGTTTGTGTGGGTGAACTAACAAGTTAACCACCTCAGCCAAATTTCTAGTAATTCGTAACAATTTACGATCTTTCTTTCTCTATTTTCACACACGGTGCTTTTGACATTGCTGATCCTAACTATATACAGGACATTGCTGATCCTAGAAATATATATCAACGAACCAAGTAAATAGGACCTCGCTCGCCACTAGTCTCCCATTAGCTCAATGCATGGTACTGAGCGCGCCCGACTGGGGTCACAAGTTTGATTACCGGCGGGGGCTAAGACTTTTTTTTTGTCCCACGTTTGTGACAAACTGAAGATTCCATCTTTCTTATTTCTTTCCGAACTTGAATATTTGCCATCTTTCTTTATTTTTAACACTATATTTATGGGAAAGACACTTGAAATAAATAACCTGAAGCATTTGTTCACAGACAGGACACAGGTGTGCCTGTTGTCAGTGAAACAAGCTTAATACTGTGCATTATGCGCAAATTTACATGTGAATTGTGACTCAATGTCCTACTGTCTAATTAGAATCTTCAATTTCCTGTTTGAAAGTCTCCTGGCTACCTATTAAAATAATATACAACGTATTTTTTGGGTGACGGGAGCAAGAAAAAAGTTCTCCATTGTCTGTTTTACTAAAGGTAAGTTGTAAGATTTAAGACCTGCCGTTGCGTTTTAAAATTCGACCAAGCTCAAAGCCTATTTCAGGGACCAAAGAAAGAAGCATTTTCTTAAATTTATCGAGTTAAAGTTTAAAAATATACAATAGCTGGCCTTTTGTTAAGATGTTTATTAACACACACGCAACCACACACCTTTTTTTGTCATATTGTGCTACGACAATAAACTGGTGCAAAGGGCAAAAATGTAAAGGCATAATAGTTTTCCATACATTAGCTGAGAGACAGTTTTGGAATATTGTTTTACTTCTCCTCACATCTTTTAGATTTTCAGTAAAAGAAAAAGAAAATGTTTACTTTACCAGACGCTATCAAGATCATGGTTATACGTTCAAAAAAAAATATTATAAATAAAAAAACGTCTGTGTTTCTACTACGATCAAGACAACGAACATGTGAGCTTCGCGAGCAACTAATGTTTATAGAACCTCGTAACTAAAAGACCTTGCTAGAGCTCATCTTTTTAGACGTTTACAGTGTTACAGATCTGGTTTGAGACGTTCCTTTTTGATAATTTAAACAGCTATAAACGATTCAGCCTTTTTTTACGGACAGCTACGAAAACTCAATCACGCTGTTTCTAGTGGATCAAGTTATTTTATCAGCAATCTTTTTTTTTTCGCTCAAGAAACAACTAAGCACTGAGGCGATCTTTTCACTACAGTGTCGAAGCGAGAGGGGTCTTTCTGTATATAAAACTGATCTAACCAAGACTAGTGTACCTGCTAAATCAGTAATGACCAAAGACTAAGTTACAGCTACCAAATCAAGTCAAATCAGCGGAGAGATCGCTATGTTTTCTTCGGTTTTTAGGCTCATTAAATGAGACATACTAGTTTATTATTATATACGTCTGCAAAGAGAAACACTGAGGCCAAAATAGCTACCGTCCTGAACACGCGTACGTGTTAGCAGTGATGGCAGCGAAAACGAAGCGAATTTTCTTAGACATATTTGAAAGCTGCTAACATTTAGATAAGATATTCTTTGGAAAACATCTCCACAGCTTAAAAAGTAGTACGAATTGGCGCGGAGTCATTGCTTTTGGCTAATTTTAATTACAGGTTTGCCAAAGAACCAGATGATCTCTTATGCCAACGATCGATAAGAGAAACTTGTGCGTGCTCACTGATAGAAAAGGGAAGGTACAGGCTATATTTCGATGCCATTTTGCACCATCGTCAGTCACAGTTTCTGCACAAAAAAGCTTTTTAAGAGCCACTGTCTGTAACTTTCGAGAATCCGCGGTCAGGAAGCGAAAATTCGAATTTTCTTTTTCTACACCAAAAAGACCCTTTTGGTGAACCTTTTTAAAAAATGATACCCAAAAGTTCCAGCGAGCCCTTATTTTGACAAAAACGGACAAAGTTCGTAAAGCTGCCCAACCGCCGTCGAAGGCCGAGGTAAATTATGCAAATTAGCGTATTTTCAACTCGCCAGAACATGACAACAAAAGCTCAGACTAAATTCACTTTTTCACCATTTGTTATTCATCCCTTGGACTTCCTTTTAAACTACATTTCATTGCCATGTTAACAATTTTTCTTTGCTATTTACACGCTTAAAAAATATAGCATTCGCTCTTCAGTTGATTCATCAAATTTTACCTTTTATTTCGGAAGATCACAGCGCCGGGGGTATACGTATCTACAGGGCAAAAAGGGATTCTATCGAACGGGCAATTATTCTTCTTTATCATACTGAAATGGTTAGTTTGGCCCGTAAAAAGCAAGCGCGCTAGAGGCAAAAATGAGAGACCATTTTCACACATTTCGCCGTTTTCTCTGTTGTTCTCGTATTACAAGCTGCATATCATTTTGAAACAGAAATCAATGATACGTTGGTCACTTTGGTCAATGCTCCCAATTTTATTTGTTTTAAAATTTTAACACTTTATATCTGTAGCAATAACTTGACTTTTTTAATCAAACTCGATTATTTCCAAATACGGGAACATTAAAGCACTAAATAAACAATCCTCCGACGTGTGTACGGGGGAATTCGAACAAGAAGCTGTGCAAACGTCGAAAAGAATTAGGTTTGTAATAGAAAACCGCCGAGTAGCCACCTTTCCATATTTCGCCAATCGATATGCTTTTAGTTGACGTACTGATTATTAGACTTGCTTATTTTAATAGGAACTTTGAACGACAAATATTAAAACGTTTACCATGAGAGATAAATGCTACTGCATCACACCACACTACAGACAATCTAAAATCACTAAAATTTTGATTTTGCGCCGTAAAAAGTAACGCTTAAACATGCATAACAACACTGTCAACAACGTGTTGCTGCTGAGACTATGTTAATATAAATAGGTATAAAGGAAAATACATTATTTGTGTAAGGCGCTTCTCTCTGCTCGCTCTGATTTCAATTCAATATCCGACCTGAGTCAAAGGCCACCTACGAAATCTTTTTTGTTGCCTATGTAAGTATAGTTATTCACTTACTCGTCTTTTTGTGGTACAGACGTCTGAACAATGCGGAAGATGTCTTATCCCCTTCGAAGAGAAGGCAGCAAATTGGAATTTTCTTCCTGGTAGGTGTACGTTTTTATTTGTGGAGGCGACAACAGGTTGTCACGTTGCGTGACATACAAAATTACATGGATAGGCACAGCAGCGCGTCCGCGAAATTAGAAAAAGAAAACAGAAAAACGAAAACGAAAACAAAAACCACAAGAAGAGTGGCAGAAAACTAACACATTTCCCTAAGAAAATGTTCTCGACTCATCGACAAAACCAATAACGAAAACAAAACCAGAAATAAATTTATATATAAAAACATAATGATATGAACGTTTGAGAATACAGAAAAGGATATTCCCATAACTTGGGGATGAAAATAGGATACATTCCAGCAACCGATAAAAAATGGAGAGATTTTGGAAGGCCTGATTCACGATTGTCCTTCATACATGACAATTTTGTTATTTTCTTTGGCGGGAGGGGGAGGGGGAGGGTGGGATTGAGGGGTATGAGTAAATCGCAAAAATGCAAAGCTTTAGTACAAGTGAGAATGTCCAATAACACGAAGCAACCGCGTCGTTTCCTATCTTAACCTCCTGAGTAAAATAAAATCTGTGCCAAGTATTTATATGTAGCCGCCACGGAATAAAACGTTCGGACTAAAACATCTAAACAAAACAAAACGCTTCCCCAAATATAAACGGTTCCACCTCCGCAGGTACGTAAAAAGAAAACCCGACACGCCAAAATTTTGATTTTGAAAACCATATGCGAAGGAATCATGATTTATTATGGCTTGGTGGTCCAGCCTCCCATATGACAATTCAAGGAAATGACGGTTTTCGATGTACAGTAGAATTTCCATAACTCAACTTAAACCGTCAATGGATACCCAGAACTAACCCGCTTAAACGAAAGGTCTTGCTATCGAGTTTTACTATGATGAAGTGAGATAAGTAGTTCTATTTAGCTTAGATTTCAAACTAAAAGAGGTTCGGGTTATAGAGATTGTATGATCGTATCCTGGGGGGGGGCTCTCGTACGAAAGTGGCGGGGATGCTCGTCGAAAAATTAGAATTAAACCCCTAAAGGAGACCAATCTGGGCGCGGCACAGGCTTAATTTGACCTCTAAGGGAGACCATGCTAAAACAGACCACCAAGTAAGAGCTACTGACAGTGATTTTAATTGCGCTAAAGATTGACGGTGTTTGGTTTTTTCATATAGATGTTTCTTTAAGCACAACCCTAAGCGATGGGTAAAAATATTGGCTTACCGTAAACCCTAAGCGACACCAAAATCTGCAATTCACACCCCTAAGCGAGACGACGAGCATTCCCGCCACTTTCATTTAGGAGTCCCCCCAAGGGGGATCGTATGAAATGAGAGTGTTAATCGGATCCTGAGAGTCAAGAGCGGCCGCCACAGGAACAACCAGCAACAAGATCACTAAGCGCCGCAATATACGGGGCCTTTTATCTGCGGCCGGATTGAGTTGACACCTCTAATTCCAATTTCTCACAGAGCGTCTCGAGCAAACCCATTTTCAAGTTTTTCAATGAATTGTTAACGACCAATTTATTTCTTCATTCCGCAGTTCAAATATTCATATATTCATAATTTCATCTTCATCTTTCCCGGGTATATTACGAACCAATTTAATGACCAGCTTCCAGTTGGCTTGTTAGCTCAATTGGTTAGAGCGCTGCACCGGTATCGCAGAAGTCAGGGTTCGAATCCCGGCAAGCCTGATTTTTTCAGGCTTTCTTTTCGCAACTGCATAAGTTGCGTTAATAACTGCGAGGATCTTCTTTAGATTTATTTCAGTGGGTCATATTGTTTGACTAACTATGCGGAGGGATTAAGTCAGGGAATTTAAATTTTTAGGGTGTATATTCTTTATAAGCGCATTTTCAATGAGACTGTGGATACGTTCGTGCATATTGCTGTAGTTCTGGAATTTCCTTGCACTCAGTTAATTATTAGTGAAGTTATATGGCTGTCTATGCAAGAGAATTAATAGTTGATTTTGTTGTTTCCTTTGCATAGTAGCAGTTACAGTAACGTCAATAATGTTTTTCGACTAGATGGTGGTTACAAATGGTTTGATGGCACGTTCTCTGATGGAGACTTCAAGGTTATCAAAAAAGACGACTGAGAGAGCTACGACGAGTGAGAAGGCTGAGGAAAAGAAAGATGAAGATCGGCCATCAGAAGACATCGATTATTCTGGGGCTTATCCTTGTCCACCATAAGGATGCATCAGGGTCTTTCAAAAGCTATCTAACCTAGAACGGCATTTTTCTGTGGAAAAATGTTCCCGTTCACTCGAGAGACTTTTCCTTTTAGACCTAGCAAAGACGGAATACGCCGCAGTCCTACAGGAAGGAGTCTCAACTATGCCAACCCTCGAACCTACGTCAACGCTTTCGTTAGCCTCAGCATCTCCTAAGGAGAGATGGGCTCTGAAAGAATCGAGAAAGGCTTACCGTTTAAATGAGAAACAAAGAAGCTATTTGGAAGCGAAGTTTAATCTTGGGCAGTCGATGGGAAGAAAGGTTGACCCTGACTTCGTGGTAAAAGAGATGAGGCGAGCCTTGGATTCGGATGGCAAACGACTATTCAGACCATCTGAATTTCTCACTTTGCAACAAATCACGTCTTTTTTTGCTCGACTTGCGGTCAAACTTCGCCATCAAGTTGTTGCAACGGAAGATGACATTTGCGCTGTGGAGGAGGAGGAGGCAAACTTTCAAACGGCAATAGAAGCGATTCTATCCGAGATTGAAGTAGAGCATCCCATTGTCTTCTACCAGTACAATCTCTGTGCCTTGGTCGTTAACAATTCATTGAAAAACTTGAAAATGGGTTTGCTCGAGACGCTCTGTGAGAAATTGGAATTAGAGGTATCAACTCAGTCCGGCCGCAGAAAAAAGGCCCCGTATATTGCGGCGCTTAGTGATCTTGTTGCTGGTTGTTCCTGTGGCGGCCGCTCTTGACTCTCAGGATCCGATTAACACTCTCATTTCATACGATCCCCCTTGGGGGGACTCCTAACTGAAAGTGGCGGGAATGCTCGTCGTCTCGCTTAGGGGTGTGAATTGCAGATTTTGGTGTCGCTTAGGGTTTACGGTAAGCCAATATTTTTACCCATCGCTTAGGGTTGTGCTTAAAGAAACATCTATATGAAAAAACCAAACACCGTCAATCTTTAGCGCAATTAAAATCACTGTCAGTAGCTCTTACTTGGTGGTCTGTTTTAGCATGGTCTCCCTTAGAGGTCAAATTAAGCCTGTGCCGCGCCCAGATTGGTCTCCTTTAGGGGTTTAATTCTAATTTTTCGACGAGCATCCCCGCCACTTTCGTACGAGAGTCCCCCCCAGGATACGATCATACAATCTCTATAACCCGAACCTCTTTTAGTTTGAAATCTAAGCTAAATAGAACTACTTATCTCACTTCATCATAGTAAAACTCGATAGCAAGACCTTTCGTTTAAGCGGGTTAGTTCTGGGTATCCATTGACGGTTTAAGTTGAGTTATGGAAATTCTACTGTACATCGAAAACCGTCATTTCCTTGAATTGTCATATGGGAGGCTGGACCACCAAGCCATAATAAATCATGATTCCTTCGCATATGGTTTTCAAAATCAAAATTTTGGCGTGTCGGGTTTTCTTTTTACGTACCTGCGGAGGTGGAACCGTTTATATTTGGGGAAGCGTTTTGTTTTGTTTAGATGTTTTAGTCCGAACGTTTTATTCCGTGGCGGCTACATATAAATACTTGGCACAGATTTTATTTTACTCAGGAGGTTAAGATAGGAAACGACGCGGTTGCTTCGTGTTATTGAACATTCTCACTTGTGCTAAAGCGTTGCATTTTTGCGATTTTTTTTTTCAAAGAAATATATATATTTTATTTTATTTATTCTTTATTATTAATTACTTGCAAGCACAAAAAAGAAAACAACGCATACAGTACAAACACTAAAGCACGTTACTAAACAATACAGCAGAGTAAAAAGTAAGTGATCCTAATTACAATGGTTTAGGTGCATTACCAAAATTACAAAGAGTTAGTCAGTCGAGGGGAGGGGAAGTAACATTTTGAAAGTTATTTGGGTTTGCCATAGTTACATACTTTATACAAAATATACTTAAACAATATTTTCTATATATGAGTACAAGGGTGTTTACAGGTTTGCTAAAAAAAATAACAGTCCTTCAGTCAGGGGGACAGGAGATAAACTCTTTATAAACATTCTGCAAAAGGAATCCATTTTTTTGTGTCACCCACTTTTGTCTCTAATACATATCTTGATTTAACAAGACGTAGAAAAGATGTGAAATTTGGTGAGGTTTCCTCTAATCTGGCTTGCCATATATGATACCGCGCTAGCAACAAGATATAGTTTAATTGCATTTTTGCGATTTACTCATACCCCTCACTCCCACCCTCCCCCTCTCCCTCCTGCCAAAGAAAATAACAAAATTGTCATGTATGAAGGACAATCGTAAATCAGGCCTTCCAAAATCTCTCCATTTTTTATCGGTTGCTACAATGCATCCTATTTTCATCCCCAAGTTATGGGAATATCCTTTTATGTATTCTCAGGAGCCATAATCGGGGACGGAGACCGTAACTGAATACCATTTTCAGTGATGGGGCTGGCCCCATCGAAAAAGACAAATGTGCTATTTTTAGAACAAATTGCGCCATCGCGCGCGTGAAACACGCGTGTATGTTGCGAGGATGCCGCGCAAAGAAAAAACAAACAAAATGGCGTCGGAAATTACCTTCGTTGGAGATGAAGAAATCCAGTTTTTGTCATCAGTGACAATTCCAAATCTAAGGCAAGCCCTTGAGGAGAACTTTTTGGATAGTGACTCTGGATATGAGGATTGTACAAGTGATTCCGATGATGACAGTGAGAGTATTTTAGACTGAATCCTGTAGCGAAGATGCGTCGGACATGTCGGACGAGGATTTCCCCGTTAGACGGAACAACCGTTTTGCGGGCCAAAAGGGCGTCGAACGACGAAAAAATCAGTTGAAGGCGAATCAGGCAGGAAAAGGGAAAATACATCCCGAAAATATATTTCCTCTGAGGACGTACAGAGATTGAAGGGCAGCCGCAAAGACTGTAAAATGATTTTCCAAGCACGTTGTGAAGAAAAGTAACCATAACGCACTGATAAATCGTTGTCACTATTTCCCCAGCAAGAAAAATAGATTCAAATACCGAATCAGTAAAGAAAACATTTGCCGAGATTTCACAGCGTATGTTTTCTGAAATAATGCCCGCCTTTACCGAAATGACCGAAATGTTTATAATGAAGACAAAGAATAGTGAAAAGCGCGCTTTGTTTTCAATCAAATACTCTCGCCGTGCGTTATCAATCCTCGACAAAATAGAGAACCGGAAAAACACCAAGAAAAAACTACTTCCGTCGATGAGAAGGAGAAAGATGAAGTGAAATTTCATGCTGCCCTAGTACTGAATATGACTTACTGGGTAATTTACGAACCTAGAAGGGATACATAGCGCAGTGGACATGGCAAGGGTTTCAACGACAGAGTGAGCTTGATTTTTTTCTCCGCCAGCAACCCGGCGAGAAAAATCATTTTGTATCGAAGCAAAATTAAGGAGAAATTACAACTGAACGTCACTGAGACACAAATGCTTGATTTCTTAGGACGAACAGAAACTGTAGAAATAGAAATATAAGCATTTAGCGCTGTGTTTACAATTTCTTTCATCGTCAACTCAATCACTTGTTCTTAAAATTTCACAAACAGTAGGTTTTATACGGAAGGCTTTGAGTCGGAAATATCGACACAAGACAAAATAAGCACAGTAAAATAAGAAAGAAGCATTTAATAAAAATTGTCACACTTTTTATGGCGAGTCAGTACAAAAATCATGCAGCAGTCTGAACAAAAAGCATTAGACAAATTCAGTACCAGAAAAGGCGACATTTTTTGGCTATACCACGCAAAATTGACACTGGTTTACCTGTACTCGTTGTGGCTCTATCTGTGTTCCCTTGAGCAGCTCCAGACATTTAGACACAAGTCGGATGCCATGTAAAATACGTTGAATCGCTTTCACAGTTGCTTGAGTGTTGTTTTTACCATTCCGTCCGTGGGCTCTAAACTGAGAACAATTGTGTTTTGTGGTTTGCGTTTAAAAAGTAAGATGGTGAATTCTAATGTTCCTCACCTCCGTAGTCCTGTTTCAGTGAGCTGCATAGAAATTATCGTTCAAGCTTAATTATTAATTCTGCCTTCAGTTCGATCAAACAAACACATGATGGCTCCGTTGTCAGCGTTGTGCGAACGGAGCAATTACAAACTCTTTCATTTGAACTCCAGCAGCCATAACGGTGAGATCGTACAGCTTCAATCCGCTTTGAACGACGATTCCAACAATTTTCAGGAAAACTCAAACACGTACCACATTTCAGAGCCCATAATTGGAAGATTTTTCGCAAACCTTGTGCTTGTACGTTCACTTCGGGGCAGTTTCATTGATTCATTCAGCTCCGCAAAGAAACGCTGCGACACTTCGCAAGGTTTTGGCGCCTTTTTCGGTCAGTCGTGTGATCGCGATCGATTCCTGTTCCCTTTTATCTGGGAGTTTCTCTCTTTTTTTTCTCTTTCTTGATTTCATAGCAATTAGCGATTGCGTTTTTAATAATAAAAACCAGTACGTACTCGGGCATACTGGATATCAAATAATTATAACCATCTTGGTCATATCCACGTTGAACGCAAATTTGCGTGTAGCCACGCGCGTTTATGACGTTGAGGGTGGCGCAATTTTTTCTAAAAATAGCACATTTGTCTTTTTCGATGGGGCCGCGTGGACCCCGCGCTTACGGTCTCCGTCCCCGATTATGGCTCCTGGTATTCTCAAACGTTCATATTATTATTTTTTTATATATAAATTTATTTCTGGCTTTGTTTTCGTTATTGGTTTTGTCGATGAGTCGAGAACATTTTCTTAGGGAAATGTGTTAGTTTTCTGCCACTCTTCTTGTGGTTTTTGTTTTCGTTTTCGTTTTTCTGTTTTCTTTTTCTAATTTCGCGGACGCGCTGCTGTGCCTATCCAGGCGGTGTGCGTCACGAGATTTGACCAATCAGAACGCGTCATTTGTGTAGGCATTTTCGCGCTCGGAAAGAGCCGCTTCGAGAAGTGTATGAGGTGAAATTTTCGTTATTTTCGACGCTTGTGATTTTGTTCTCGGAATTATACCTCATCTAAAGTTTTTGGAATACCATATCTTAGTTCTGGTCAGGTTATCGTTGAAGGTAAATGTTTTAGTCGCGTTTATTAGAAGTTCAAAGTGGGCAGTTAGTTGAAAGCCGCCATGTTGATTTCACTGTTAATGTCACAGTTCTTTATGGACTCGAAGCTGCTTACTGTTAACGGTATTTGCCCATTATCTTGGCCAGTTGGGTAGTATAACTTTTCTTCTTTTGAAATTTCGGGGTCATCCCGGGTCTACCCCTTACAGTTTCTCCGTTACAAGCCGTTGAAAGTATCGTAGAATGAAGAGATCATGTAAACCAAGTAGCAGATCTCCCGGGAAACCGGCTGATAAAGTAGACCGAGATGAAAGCCGACACCAAGGGAATAACATCAAACTTCGAAAGTTACGCTCAAATTTGAACTAAAAAAGGGGAAAAAGGTCAATTTCTCTATCATGCCTCGGGCATTTCAGCCTTTTATCTCCCTTGTTTGTGTTTTTGAGGTCCAAGCAGGTGCCGTACAAAGCGAGCTTATTTTATAATACGATTTTCTTTAAGTCGTCAGTGAAGCTGTTTCTTTTGTTGTTTTTTGTCACAAGACAAAAACAGTGATTTTATTTGTACATTCTGATAAAATGGTGAGCAAAACAACTTGTACAAGCAAAAGTTGGTACTGCTTTGTCACTGTTTAGTGTGTAATCTTATTATTTTCTGACAGTCAGCTCTACAACAACTGTGCACGTCTCTGCCACCAGTGGAATAGATTATGTATGAACTTTATTTCAGTGCTTAAATTTCGAGGCCAATTTTGATTTCTAATAGCTTATTGGCTTAAGATACTTATGGATATGTTCACACTTGGTGTCTGTGCACCTACACAGACTGGTGCTGTGTTACTGGGTATCCAAAAATATGTAATATTGTGTACACATTTTGAAAACGGAACTCTCTTTTGCTCCATTAGAGGCAATTTAAAAATGTGAGCATAGGCAGGAGTTATTGGTATATAAGCGGACTGACAGAAGGTGTTTGCTAAGTTGTAACCTTGGAATTAAAGAAAGACATAAACACATGGAATTGGTGATCACTTTAGAGCCCAAGCACAGATCTTCATCTCACAGTGTAGTAAGGTACCCAAATTCATGCATGAGTACTTAAAAAAAAGGTGTGTTCACCTATAAAAGTGCCCAGTGAAAATAGTAATCAGTGCAAAAAGCAACAGGTATCCTGTGTGCATGTCTCATTTGGAAGTCTTCTACTACTCTGGTCTTTGATTTAGGAGTTTGAAAGTTTTCTTCTTCTTTTTTGCCATAGTGCTGCCACTGAGATACACTGTGTGCACCAGTCTTTTCTCACAGAGAAGATGAAATAAATATTTACTTGATATTCTTGGAAGCCTTGTAACCCAAACTACAAAGTGAAACAGTTGGAATAAAGTTGATTGTATTGCAAGTAAATTTTAGCACTGTGCTTTAGCACAGTAAATGAACTACACCCTCTAACGGACAAACAAGACAATAGTAAAGTAACTTACTGACTCCTGTCGGCAATATAACAAGCACCAAAGTTTTTACAAGAACAGCTGCATTCAGGGGCCAATTCATTAAAACTTTTACGATTATTTACAAGTGTATTGTTTTTCAAACTGTAAAACAATAGCTGCACTTGTAAAAGTTTTATTGAATTTACCCCTGGTCATTATCAGGTTCTGGTTGGAGCTTTGCCCATACTGCTTTATCTTTAAAATGTCCATATACAGGTCTGGGGTGGCTAGCTACCTTTCAGATATGTCCAGAAACACAGGCCAGTGAGATATTTTAGAAGTAATTATCATGATAGCCATCACAAAGTGTCCTCAGGGATTAAAAGGAAATTTGAAGTGATCTGAAAGTAACAATTGAAGCTGTCACATGTAAAGGGCTTTCTCAACAATCCTTGCCTGTATTTCTGGAACCATCAGCATTCCCTAGCTCGTATGTGTCTTTTGTGGTATTACTGGAGTGTGGTAAAGAAACATTCATGGCAAAGCTGTAAGCTCCTGGCTTTGCTATAAATTTCTTCTCATCAAACTTCAGCAAGAGCACTGGCTTTGCAGGCAAGGTATTCCTAGAGGCAAAAATTATCCCTGAGCTCTGATAGTACACACTGTCAAATATGTGATGTTTCAATTACCAGATCAGATAACATTGTTAAACTTATTTACTATCCAGCCCACTATCCAGCCTACACATGTCCACGTGAAGGAGTAATCCACTCAAATGTTCCATACTTTCAACTGACTTGGTACAGACAAGACAGAGAAATACATTTTATTTTATAAAATAACTAAGATACTATGTGCACTCTGAGTGGCTGAGATGTGTGTTTGCAGGTGAATAAAGTAAGGAAAACCTTTTCCTGTGTTTGGATGGCCTGATATACAGCAAACACTCAAGTGGGGGGGGGGGGGGGTATTCTCAAAAGTCTATATGCAACCCAGGCGGGGCACTCCCTGCAAACCCCCAAGGGTTTGCATAACTGTCTTGAATTCTCCCAACATTCTTGTGTTTATATCAGGCTATGCAAACACAGAAAAAGTTTTTCTACCATTTGCTTGAATACAATGTTTTACAGAGAAACCTGTGGACAAAATTAATTTTCGGTAAAAGGAAACACCTCTCTTAAGCAGACAAGAAGGTCAATGAATAACATCGGTATCAAAATTTTTTTTATAATCAGTGACTGTAGGAATGTAGGTTAGTAACTTGTTAAAATAGGAAGCAGAGGAGTATATATTACATATGGAAGTATGGCTCTTCCTTGGGATCAGCATCACTAGTCTTATAGCAAGGTTGAGAAAACTAATGTACAGTGTTTTTCTGTTTTCTTTTTCTAATTTCGCGGACGCGCTGCTGTGCCTATCCATGTAATTTTTTGTATGTCACGCAACGTGACAACCTGTTGTCGCCTCCACAAAATAAAAACGTACACCTACCAGGAAGAAAATTCCAATTTGCTGCCTTCTCTTCGAAGGGGATAAGACATCTTCCGCATTGTTCAGACGTCTGTACCACAAAAAGACGAGTAAATGAATAACTATACTTATATAGGCAACAAAAAAGATTTCGTAGGTGGCCTTTGACTCAGGTCGGATATTGAATTGAAATCAGAGCGAGCAGAGAGAAGCGCCTTATACAAATAATGTATTTTCCTTTATACCTATTTATATTAACATAGTCTCAGCAGCAACACGTTGTTGACAGTGTTGTTATGCATGTTTAAGCGTTACTTTTTACGGCGCAAAATCAAAATTTTAGCGATTTTAGATTGTCTGTAGTGTGGTGTGACGCAGTAGAATTTATCTCTCATGGTAAACGTTTTAATATTTGTCGTTCAAAGTTCCTATTAAAGTAAGCAAGTCTAATAATCAGTACGTCAACTAAAAGCATATCGATTGGCGAAATATGGAAAGGTGGCTACTCGGCGGTTTTCTATTACAAACCTAATTCTTTTCGACGTTTACACAGCTTCTTGTTCGAATTCCCCCGTACACACGTCGGAGGATTGTTTATTTAGTGCTTAATGTTCCCGTATTTGGAAATAATCGAGTTTGATTGAAAAAGTCAAGTTATTGCTACAGATATAAAGTGTTAAAATTTTAAAACAAATAAAATTGGGAGCATTGACCAAAGTGACCAACGTATCATTGATTTCTGTTTCAAAATGATATGCAGCTTGTAATACGAGAACAACAGAGAAAACGGCGAAATGTGTGAAAATGGTCTCTACGTTTTTGCCTCTAGCGCGCTTGCTTTTTACGGGCCAAGCTAACCATTTCAGTATGATAAAGAAGAATAATTGCCCGTTCGATAGAATCCCTTTTTGCCCTGTAGAGACGTATACCCCCGGCGCTGTGATCTTCCGAAATAAGGTAAAATTTGATGAATCAACTGAAGAGCGAATGCTATATTTTTTAAGCGTGTAAATAGCAAAGAAAAATTGTTAACATGGCAATGAAATGTAGTTTAAAAGGAAGTCCAAGGGATGAATAACAAATGGTGAAAAAGTGAATTTAGTCTGAGCTTTTGTTGTCATGTTCTGGCGAGTTGAAAATACGCTAATTTGCATAATTTACCTCGGCCTTCGACGGCGGTTGGGCAGCTTTTCGAACTTTGTCCATTTTTGTCAAAATAAGGGCTCGCTGGAACTTTTGGGTATCATTTTTTAAAAAGGTTCACCAAAAGGGTCTTTTTGGTGTAGAAAAAGAAAATTCGAATTTTCGCTTCCTGACCGCGGATTCTCGAAAGTTACAGACAGTGGCTCTTAAGTAGTGTGTTTTAAAAGTAGTATTTTGCCAAGTAGAGTTATCTGTTTAACGGATCAGCCAGAGGCGGAATTTTGGAGTGGACAATAGCTTCTTTTGAATGCACAGGCTGTGAATGAAAGGGAGGTGATCACAATTGCGAAAGTGCTTGCATATTACACTTCCAATGTCAAATTGAGCTCACGGTTCTAATTTGCTGGGCCAAAGAAGGTTAACCTTTTTCCACCGGCATACGAATAATGACAATAACACCGTACAGCTTATCGAGATAAGCCAGCTCAAGCTTCGTAGAAGCTTAATCCCCTGAAACTAGACATGGTATTGAAGTACGAGATAATTTAAAGAGTGCGTTTCTTTGCAAATTAGGAAAACAGCAATTTAAAATGAATATAGCATTGTTTTAAGTTGCTTAGGCTGCATATTCAATGCAGGGGTAGCGGAGTCTGCTTGCAGTGGGAACTTTTGTTGGTATGCAGGGCTTATGCAGTGCAGTGCAGTGTAGCGGACAATGCAGAACACCTGTTAGCCCGTACTTACTCCCTGAAGCCACGTATACCTGGTACAAATCCTATACAGAATCGTACAGGATTTGCTAGGTCCTGTAGAATTCTACCCAGGATCGTAAATGACAATTATCCTAATTATGTTTGATAGGATCCTACTCAGGATACTGTTAAATCTTTTAGGATCCTACACAAGATCCTGCACAAGGATCCTTTATGATCTTCACAAGGATCTTAAGGATCCTTGCAGGTATCTCAAGGATCGTTCCAGGAACTTGAAGGATCGTTCCAGGAAGCTAAAGGAGGGCAGCAGGATTATGACAAGGATCGTTGCAGAACCCCAAGGATCGTTGTGGGATCCTGAATGATTGTTGCAGGGGCCCCAAGGATCTTTGCATGATTATCCAAGATCCTTGATGATCTTTGTTTATAGGTGAAGATCCCCTCAAGACCTTCCAAGATTTCCACATGGGATGTCTTCGATAGCCTGGTTCGCACGTATAACACCAGCATACGGACAAACATAAGCTTGCCACACATAAGTGTGAACCAATGCGAAGCAGGCACAGCAAAATGAATCTTTCCTTTGTTTTAAGTGTGCGTTTATGCTTGCACCGTTGAGTCACTTGCAAGCGTGAACTGTGCAAGTACATGTACATGCAGAAGCAGCAAAGTTCGCCATCGCCATACTGGACTCTGGTCACTGCACTGATGATTCTTATGAAGATCTTCATAGATCTTTCCAAAGGTTTTCATTCACGAAAAAAAAAATGAAAATAAGTAAATAAATAAATAAATAAAAAACTGATGATGATGATAAATTTCCCAGCCCCTCCCCCGCAAAAATAAAGTGGGCCATTCCTTATGCTTATGCTTGCCTCGTTGGTGTAAACCAGCCGCAAGTTTGGTTCATCCCTTGTCAACTATTGAAATACTAAATATAGGTTTTTATAATCAAAAACTCTGAATTTATATCAGCTGGATAAGAGTAGAGCTTATTTGTCCTGTTACCTGCGGTTGAAAGCTGTGCTTCGCAAATGAATCCTTTCCGTGTGTCACAGCTCAAGTCGTTAAAAAGCCCGTATGTGCCTGAAGGATAATCCTTAGCAATAACTGTACATTTTCCATCACCCGAGGGCTCATGCGTTTGCCAGTGAGGATTGGTCAGTGGTTCTCCAGTGATCCATCGCCAATCATTTCCTTCTGTATATATGGTTGTTAAACCGATGTACCATTCGTCACGTGCTGGATTGGAAAGGTTTTGAATTTCTTCTTTTATAAATTTCCACTTCCTTTCGGTTTCCAAGACAACAAGGTGTCCCCCATCTTCCCTGCATTGCCGTTGTCCATCAAACCAAGAGTAGATGTCATTTTTGTAGAATTTATACTGAAAACTGTCTTGAACAGCTGTGGTAAAATTTAAACATTATTTAAAATCTTAGCAGAGTATTCAAGAAACATTTCCTAGGCAGCTTTACATCACCACTCAAACTCGTGGAACATGGTAGGGTTGTTGTCTATCACCACATATTTATAACTTGTTTCACAGCGACGTGAAAAACAACTGCTTTATATTTACAACAAACACAGTTCATTAATCTCCGGTATTGTTTCTAAACGAAAACGTATTTTGATAAAGAAGTACAAATTGTCTTTATTTCTATTCTAGGACCCGTTGCTTCTTAATTCTCTTGTTTTATCGAATCCAGATCTCTTAGGTCATGTTTCAGGTCGGATTGTTTTCTACATGAATTTCAAAAAAACTAAAAAAAAAACAGAAAAACAAAAACAAAAAAACAGCAAACTATAGTAGCAGAAAGTGAAATTTGAGAAGAGAGTGATTGTTTGTTTTTCTTTTCCTCTTCTTTCGAAGGCCGCCTAGTTCATTCAGGTTCTGCACGAGTACAAGTAATGAACAACAACCTTGTCCAATTCCTTTATACCTTTCAAAACCAACCAGGAGCAAAACAATAAAAATCCCCAAATTTCTGCATCGCGCAGAATGCCTATTGTGCTCGGGACATTTACTTCCAGTTCAAGAAAGTTTGTAGATCTGTCATATCGCGCGTTATTATTCATAGACGCTTAGAAAGAGCTTAATTCATTGGTTGCCTTGAGCGCACAGCGGTGCTCATTATCGTGATGTAGGCGGCAAACTAAACAATAAACGGAGCGCGCTATTGTTTCGCCTTTTGCTTCGTAAAATCGAACATATGCGCATATTTCGCGTAGAACATTTCCTGAAACGGTTTTCCATTTTGATCCGGTATTGCATGGGCATTTTAGAGTGGTTTCGTCTGGGCAAAAGTTACAACACAGAAAGCCATGCCGAATCATCACTGCGCGGGCGAGATGATTGAGTCGTAAATAAATTCAGCATTTCGCTTGTTTGTGGTTTGCGTGCGCAAGCGGCAGACACTGTAACGTTTTGCTTCTGTCTTTGGGAGCTTTTTAACTTTCATGTGGAACAAAACAGGGGGTAAGTGAGTTTACATTCCCTAACTGAGCCAAAAATCTAAAGCTCGATCGTGGTCAACGATCGAAGCGAACATAAGGATATGCGACACACAAGCGATTCCGCGATTGCATCTGTTGCATGCAGCGACCGAACAGAAACCATTTCTTGAGGCTTTGAATTCCCTTGAACCAGGACCACGGGTTCTATGAGCTCTAGGGAGAGCTCATGGTCTAGATCATTTACGATTTTATCGGACATCTTTGCTTTTTCTTTTCAGTACCGTTTTCACGCGCGACCTGCGAGTGTTAGTTTTGTTCAAATTTCGCGCGTGGTCTATTTCTCCTTGTTTTCGCTCATGATTAGCAATATAATGGCCTCTAGTTTACAGATGAGTGCATTCTGAATACAATTGTCCAACCTATTGTTAATTCATGGTAACCATTGTCATACCGAAGAACAAAGACTTCACTTGGAAGGCGCTCGAGGTTTGAACCTCAGATTTTCAATCGCAAAAGTCTACAACTTTTATTGCTCGAATTTCGATAAATATAGGATTCTTAAGAAAGGAAGACTTGTATCTTCAATAATCCGCTCTTTGATACGAAGATTGCTACTTATTTCGTTCAAAAATGAGCATCGAATCTTAATGAGTGCCGTTTCCCATACTAGAAATGCGATAAATGTCTGTTTTTTCGATTAAGTTGTAGATTTATCTTTCTTCTTCCAAAATCATCTCTTTGATACTTGAAAATGCATGTCTAACTACTGCAAAATGACAATTTTTATCAGCCTACTTAACCAAAATCGACGCTTTTCTTTCTTATTGTGGCGTATGTTTAGGGCGCTGACGCTTGAATAACTCGCCATTGTAACTCATAAATATGCACGAATGTCTGGCCGTTCTGCGCGATGGTTCCCAAAATAAAACTCAGCACAGAATGAAAGTACTGTTCAGTTGCTTTCATTAGAATGGGCACATTTTTGGGTCTTATCCACAGACTTAAAATTTAGAATCACCTTTTACAGTGTAATAAACAACACCACAGGAAAGTAACTGCGCAGCAGCTTTCATTTAAATTATCACACTTAAGGATTTCATCTACAGGCTCAAAGATAGAATTAACCACCGTTATATCGCATAATCAACAATTTTACAGGAACTTCACCACTCTGTCATCGGAATGAACGGCTTAGTCATAAGAGGACATGATTTTCTTGTCATCACTTAATAAAATAATTTCTATCCAAAGGTAAGGAAGATGCGACGGCCCAATGCCTAGGTTTTTGCATCGATACTGCAGATTTAGAGGTAATAAAATAGTTTCTCATATATTCAGAAGCTCGGACTCATAATAGGTGTTCAGAAAAAAAATGGTGCTACTGAATGCACCGGATGCAAAAAAAGTAATTAAGATGGCTTCTGTTTAGTTATCGCGGAAATATTTGGGACAAAAATATAAAACGGAACGTTCCAAAAAAAGAATAAGCTTAGCAGTGTAGAACAGATTGTATGGCAATTGAAAAGACGATTTAGAAAGGCAAGCACCGGTCTCGGTGGAAATAGATTAAAATGTTAACAGGCATTTATATGCATAATTATATATATTTTTATCATTGGAGCTGTCTCTAAAGGACGCTTGTACATAACTTCTCGTCAGTGAGAACTTAAATGGCCAGGAATTCTTGAATTCTTTATGCGTTTAGCTGAAAATAAGATGGTTGCTAAAATCAGTTAAGTTTTATCAAAATGCCCTGCATACACCTACCTGAATAAAACTTTGCTCCATTTATGACGGCAACATTGACCTGCGCAAAATCGACATTTCTTTAGTCAGGATCTAAAAACCGTAACATTTGCTCTTATCCTGTTGGAATAGTTTAAATTACTTACAAAGAACAAGAGATACAGATCCCTCGAAATCAATCGTTTCACAGTTTTCTGAGCTTTCATTTTAGAGTCAGAATCTACCCAAACTTGAAAGTGTCGGCGGCTTGATTAGGGTTTTATAATTAGGAGTGTCCATAAAAGCGTTGCCGAAGACAACTGTCAAAATATTTATCTACCAAGTGCAGAGAGCGGACATTTTCTTTTGTGCTGAAAATGTAGTAGTGTTCCTTAATTTGAAGTGAATACTAGCGAATAGAAATTCATACAGGTGACAGATTCTCATCAATGGTAAATGGTTTGCATTTAGTATTGCTTAACTCGCGTGTTCCGAAAAATTCCAATTTGCATTTGTCTTTGGCGAAAAAAGAAAAATGAATGGTAAAGTAAAGTTAGGAGTACAAGTTTTAATTAATCATGTAAATTAAACTAGTTAGCTTTCTTGTGGTCAGCTAGCTGACCTAAAAAAAGAAAACGTCAAATTGCATAGTCAAAACAGGCAGTCAAAACTGCTCTGCTTTTTTTTCTGGCAAAGAGCGAAGAAAAGAAAAAAACGTATTGAGAAATACGTAATAACATGATTTGTGTTTAACTTAGTGAAGGAGAAAAGAATTATTCTACTTTGGATTTCCGTCGTTTGGCTAAATTAAAATTTCTTCAGTTAGTTATGTTATGGTACCTAAATTTGTATAAGGCAGGTCTCTTGTCATCAAAACAAACATTGAACCTTTAAAACATTGAACATTGAAACATTATCAGGGTTGATTATAAACCAAAGAAAAAATGGTCTTCCGATTTCTCTTTCGGATAGTCGTTTGACACAGCTTATATTTACGTTTCGCATTTTTCAATATTGAAAATAGTATTAGAAATGAATAAATGAATAAATAAATAAATAAATAAATAAATAAATAAATAAATAATACAGGGTCAATAGATATTCCAAATTTTGCCCACCTCAGAAAAATAAAAAAAAAATTCATGGAAGTGAAAATGAATCCTGTTCTAAATGCATTTCCGAAGAGTTAAAAGAATAGAGATGAGTTGTGAGATGGAGTGCTTTGAACTATACCGTGAAGCAATATGAATTCGATAAAAGGTTGTGATAACACAAGCAAATTAATAGCCTTAGGTACCGCAAGTGGAATAAGCAAAGTACTTCCTATCATTAGATTGTTATTTCGTGTAATTGTACTTAATTCAATTCTTAGAGCATTCCGACCACGTGATCACCAACTTGCGCAGGCTCTTGACAAGCCTAGACGACTTGTCAGATCTTTGGGCAGTTTGAACTGCAGTTCTGTGAAATTGCACATCTCTTGATTGGAGCTAGGGAGAAAATTCGGCAGATATCTTTTTAAAGAAGGTAGGCTACGAGAAATTCAGTATTAACCCATTTCTCTATTACAGAGAAATGAGTTAATAGTCGTCAGACACTCTTATTAAGCTTTCCGATAGCAGTTATCAGTACCCAAATGTTTTCTATGTAAATTTGACCACGTCTGCTATATGTGTAGACATATTGTGAGAAAAATACTTTATAAATAGGTTTTTCTTAACTTTTACCCAGTTAGTATTAAAGTACAGTTATCGTCTTGGGACAAATTTTGCGAAAAGCTGTTTTTGTGCTGCAGTTGGCATAATGAACTATAGGCGTTTTCGTGCACAATGCGGGACATCTGCTGTAAGAACACGAGTTTAACCGAATATATCAACTTTATGTTGATTGAAAGCGTTAAAGTTAAAATCTCTTAGAACAGCAAGTTTGGATAAGAACATAAAAGAAATGTTATGGTTAGCGTTGAATTATTTTCTGATGGCACTCATAAATATTCTTGACGACTTCTGTGTTTTAAACAGTGACGATGCCTTTTTTCAGTTCCTCGCAGCGCAGCGTAGACAAAACTTACCCTTGTGCCCTCTGGTGTATAGACAGCGGCGTAGTGTTTGTTATAACCGCTCCGAGAAATATATCATACGATAAGCAAGTTCTGCAGTACTTTTTTGTTTCAGGTTATCACTTCGCGTAGAAGATGAAAGATAAAGGATATAATTTATTTTTTTAATTAAACTTAGTAGAACCTAACCTACTAGAATCAAGGTACTGCTGTCACACCCTCGTCTCCATTGACGTCCTGGGGATACAAACATGCAGCTTTCATGAATATCTGGGTATTTTTCGGTCAATTCTTTTTGGTTGCGGTTATCGACTCGAGCCATATGGAAGCGTATGGATTAGACGCGTTTGGACATCTGTTACTTGCTGTAGTTTTTTTAATTCGCCATCAAAGTTAAAATAAAAGGATAATTCTACCTTTCGTAAACGTATTCCTAGTCACGTTTAAAGGGAAAATAATTTCAAAATGTGAATGTTGGTTAACATTTTACGAGGTACTTCAATTTTTAAGTGTATTGTGGTCGAGCGGTTAGCTCAAAGCTGTCGAAAAAAATGAATAAAATACAACTAAGAGGTTTTTCCATTTAATGACAGTGTTTAACAATAGGCTTAAGGTAAATGGCTGACAGGTCTTAAAGAAATAGATTCTCTTAAAGAAATCTATAAAATAGAAGTCGATGAGATGATTTTCCTGATCAGATTAAAATTGGAAAATATTTTCCTTAAGATAAATAAATAAAAAATCCGGTTTGGAGCATTCCTTTCCTAAATTTGAATCTCTAGGTCTGAGTTTATCTACTCATCTAATCGACAATTGCAGCTCAACAGCATACAGAATATACAATAACTTCCTCGGGCCTTCAATATAGAGTGTGAACTAAACACATTACGTTTCTTCTTCTTCTTCTTCTTCTTTTTTTCTTCTTTTTTGTGCTGTTTTTCTTTTTACTGGGGAACAAGCTTGGTGCCGTGGCGAGAGCACTCGACTGCCTTTAATGAAGTCGAGCTTCAAACCTAGCTTTGGCGTCATGTGTGGTTTGAGTTTGAAGGTGATTTTCTCCTTGTATCCAGTGTTTTTCCTCCATACACAAAAGGCAACATTTCTCAGCTCTAATTTGAACTGGAATCACAAGTTTTGCCAGCTTATAATTAACTTTCAGTTGGTATTCTTGGACAACAAGGTCGATTTATTTTTCTCTCTTTCTTTCTTTATAGATTTAGACTGTTTATTTGTGCATATATTTAATAATGTATTTCATAAATGAGAGTGGTATAACATGTTTAATAGCTGATGACTTGGTAATGGCTTTGAAACATAGCTCAATTTGAAATCCTCCACAGCCATCCTCATTAACTTTTCTTTTGATTTTTCATGCATACCTTTTAAGGAAAGAGCCCTTTGTACTTTTGTTTACGCTTTTCGATATCGTTTTGTTTATTATTTACTCTTATTTGATTGTTTTTCAAACTCTTTTTGTCTTGTGCAGGTTATATATTAGAGATGATGATAAAGGGTAAAAAACAACTCAATTCCAGTATATCGACGACGGCAAGTTCGGATTTTAGCAAGTATACTTCTTTGTTACGTCAATCTTCTGCACTGTATTGCTGAACTAGTCTTTATTAAAACAAAGACACAAACAAAAAGGCTAAAGAGCCCCTCAGCAAAATAGTGGTCAGGATCTTTGGTTTTGTATTGAGATTTCTTCAGATCCAAAGGCTAGGTTAGAACAACTTCATAAACCATAACAAGCAGATTTACAGAATGGCCTCATTCGTTCAATTTGAATTGCCGTTAAGGGTTTAGTCCGAATTGAAACCACATTGCAAAGTGTAAAAGACTGAAAACCGATTACAGCATGTTTAACACCACGTGACGTCAAGCAGCATTCAAAAGGAGCAAAAGGTGCCAGTTCAGTTTTACATTTCTACCCGATAGATATGTGTATACCCGGGACAAAAATAAATTAACGTTAATTTAAGTAAGTGTAGAGCCGTAAATGGTATTGTATGGAGGTACATCCCTAACGCGAACGAGGTTTGTTTTTGTTTTGCTACGTTGTTGTTGTTGTTGTTTTTTTTTTTTTATTTTTGCTCTTAGAGAAATATGTGCCTCAGATGTTGAATTATAACTGATGTGGCCGGTCACCTGGCATTGTCTATATTGCTCTTCTCCACCTAAAGAAAGGGCCTTATTAGTTCATAGAGCGCTTTTCAAATGAGTGTCGTAAAACCAAAGCCAAAATAATAACCCTAGCCAATCACAACAAACACAAATTACCCAATGAACCAAACAGAACTCAAAGCAAAGATATGTAACCGTGCCAAGCGCTGGAAAACGCGTGCGAGCGAGTCGGGATTCCTTTGAGTTGTACTTCTGATTGGTCGAGAAAGTGGCGCGAGACTTTTTAACCAATCACAGAAGGGAGTAAAGCAAAACCAAAGCAAAACGCGAATTACTTTCGACACTCACTTGAAAACTGCTCTATTCAGTCGATTATGTTGATTACTTTTGGTTAATTAGAAATGTTCATATGGGGTTAAAAATGAATAAGTTCACAACATTTGTGAAATCTGGACTCAGATTAGACTACTGTAAACCCTATAAACTAGAAACAAATTGAACCGTAGGGAGCGCAAAAAATATCTCTGTCCTCGGTGGGATTGAAAACTTCGACAGCTCGCTCAAATCAAAATAACCTGTGCGGCCACAGATCAGAGCGGATAAGACGTGGTACGGTAACGAAGGCCGTGAATTGCAGCGTATTGGTCAATTTCCTGTCCCCTCATATATACTCTAGTTGATTGTCATGCATGTCACGACCGTGGTAAAGCTGCCCACACACTTTGAAATTCATAGCTGTCAACAGGCTTATCTGGAAGTGAATTGCATTTTAGATTTAATTTTAACAATAATACGTTGTGGCGGGAAAGATAATCTTCGAAATTTCTCTCGGGGTGTTTTCCAAATTCTGGCTATATTTCAGACCGAAATACGTCATTTTCCATAACCGTTCTTAGTCCTTTAGTCTCGGTTTCCTTTCAAGTATCTGAAGGGTTAAAATCACGCTTTATCATCGATTGATATTTTGGTGGAACTTCTTTTTTTTTTTTGCTTGAAGACTAAGAAAGTTCGGATCATTATCAGTAGCTGGGCATGAACCCTTATATAAAAACAGTACAAAAATATAACTTATAGCACCCTATATAATTTGTAGCATGAAAATCACCCTACATAACTCGCACTTGTTATATAGACCTGTTTTGGAACGCCGTTATGAAGACTGCTTATAAACGCCGTTCGTAAGAGTTAACGCCGTTTTTAAGACTGCTTGAAAACACCATTCGGATGCCTGCTCATATACGCTGTGAATAAGAGGGATATATTTGCCGTTTCAGGGTCCTTACGAACGCCCTTTCAGTTAAGAGTCCTACAAACGCCGATAGTAAGAGTCCTTCTAAACGCCAATCGTAAGTCTTTACACCAGCCGATCGAAGGAGCCCTTACACAAGCCGATCGTAAGTCCTTATAAACGCCGTTCGTAAGAGTCCTTACACAAGCCGTTCGTAAGAGTCCTTATAAACGCCGATCGTAAGAGTCCTTATAAACGACGTTCGTAAGAGTCCTTACACACAGTAATTTTCAAAGAGTTATTTTAACTCCTGTAGTGGAGTTAAACTAACTCCTTAAGGTGGAGTTATTTTTTTGGGAGTTATTTTAACTCCAAAAGGAGTTATTTTAACTCCGAAAAGGAGTTACTGTATTCTTTAGGGGAGTTAAGTTAACCCCTAATGTGGAGTTACGCTGGTGGGAGTTATTATAACTCCAATTTGGAGTTAAATTGTACTCCTCTGGAGTTAAATTTAACTCTTTTTTTGGAGTTAAATTTCAGTTTAACTCTGCAAGGAGAGTTAAAATAGCTCCTTTTTCGGAGTCATTTTGGAGGAGTTAGTTCAACTCCCCTTAGGGAGTAATTAGGGAGTGATTTTAACTCTCTAACAAGGGTGAAAATAACTATCTTTTGGGAGTTATTTTCGTGGACTTATTTAACTCCTCTTAGAGAGTAGTTCTGGAGTGACTTTGATGGAGTCGTTTTGGAGGAGTTGGGATAACTCCCTATCAGAGTCATTACTTTATTATTGTATTTTCTACTCTGCTACAAGCGGTACATCTTATTTTGGGGGGTTAGGGTTGAAGGCAGAGTGCAGGGACTCGCGTATCATTTCTATGATAAATTTCGTTCTCAATTTAATTATGAATGCATTATTTGGAAATAAAGCAAATAAAATAAAAGATATTGTGGTAATTCATCCACTGAAATCAAAAGTTTGGTAAGTTCCTGTCTAAAATGGCGTGAATATTTCAATTCAAGAGCCCGAAATCAATGCGCCTGCATTCACTGGTCAGCAGTTGTCAATATTGAGTCATGTGATCTTTGTAACATTAGAGCAGGCGCCATTTTGAAAGTGACGGTTGCTCGACGGAAGCAAGATTCATTTAGCTAGCATTTGTTCGTAGTTTGAGGACAAAAAAGCATCTCTCAAGTTAAAACAAAGGTGGACGATTGCATCTTTTGCATTTGATGACGTGCCCAGAAATGTTTTGGAGCCTTGCATGTGGATTTTTGGATCGAAGAGAACAAATGAAATCGAAGTTGTGAACATAAGCTTAAGTTCTTATTAACAACAGTGGATCAACGACTGTTTTGGCGGGTTGTGGAATTCGCAAAAGGCCAAACGTGGGAAATATGGACGTTTTGCCGGTAAGCTTAAGCTTGGAACTTCAATTTACTCTCAGCCTAAAGGCTTCCCTTCCAGTTTGTCATTCAAAGGAGATGTTACTAGCTAGGAAGCTTAAGGTGAGTCGAATACAAACGGGTAGCTGTAAAGCTGTATGCCTGCATCTTCGTGTTCAGTTCTTTTGACACTGTTTAGTTGCAATAATTGTTAGCAATATAAAGTCTGGGGATTGCCATTGAAAACTGTAGCATTCAAATGTAAAGAGTTCAACAATTCTTTAGTGAAAATATTCTTGTTTGAAAGATATTATTGGAAGGTAAACAATCTTAAATGACCTCCATGTTTTAGCCTTTTTTTACTACATGAAAACTAATTTACATTGCAAGAAAATGGAATGATATCATTGTGTTTTTGTAACAATGTTTTATAGGCTGTTGGAAACTATGTTGTTGTTGACCACATCTAAGGGCCTGCTTCTCTGCAGATGTCAAGCATTTGAGAAAATGGATGATACCATGTTTGACTAAAATTCATTCCTTTTTTTTATTAGTTGGCTGTGGTGGTCATTTAGGAATTGTGTTCATGCGTGTAGGTACAAGTTCAAGCAGCCAACTTTGACTTTTGGTGGATGTCAATTCATGAAAGCTGTTTTGGTAATATGATGAACAATTTTACCAGTCCTTATACTTTAAGGCGTACCTTCACCCAAATGGCCTTGCGACCATTTGTTATTGTTTTCAAATGGCTTTATTGTCCTTGTCGCGATCTGCTTGGTTGCCAGAATATTTCTGCGACCGAGAAAATCGTCACATATATTTATAACAAATCGCAACAGCGAACTCATAGCGATTTGCACCAATCTACATGAACGACCTCAATCTACAAGTCTTTTGGCTTCCATGAAATGCATTTACTCCCCAAAACGTTGGAATTATGTGTAGTTCACCACATGAAAGTTCAATGAAATAGAAAGCGAGAACTCAGTTTATGTTTGCTTTTATAAGTGCCAGCAAGCGACTAACATTTACTTCGACATTCGATTGTTTTTGTTCGCAAATTGCAATCTTATTGTCTTATACAGTAACAGTGATTTTGAAGGTCTTTCCAAGTCATTATAGTGGTTGCTCTGAAGGGGAATACATGTAAACAGCGTATACAACTGGATAGCAACTCACTGATTATCACTCGCAAAATAGCACTTGTCCGGTGACTCCTGCATTACAGTTGTAACCTTTGAAAGCCAGCCATACATATGTACTAATCTTCGATCAAATCTACCTGAACCTATGGCTAACTAAGAAAACTATTATTGAATTCAATCCTACGACAATAGACACAGAGGAAGAAAAAGAAAACAGTTCTGCAAAACCATTCATTTATTACACAGTCGCGAGCCGTTTTGTTTACATCCCGCAAATAAAATCGAATGGTACGAATCAAACTTACTTGCGAAGGTCCCACATTCAATACAATCAGATCACCACAAGAGATTCATTAAATCTGTTTTTTTTTTTTTTTTGCTTCATAACACAAGTTTACTCGGAGACAAATACTGACAATATTTTCCTTCGGGATAACCATACAGCATCTTCAATTACGAGGTATCTTTGGCAGCAACATATTGGACAATGTAGGAGTGAAAAAAAATACGTTTGGCTGGCACAGTCACAAAATAATTCCTGGAAACAACAGCTTGATAATTGAAGAATAAATTCCTGCATGCTTATGGACGATTTTCAACAAGATGACTCTGAAGGAAATGGATTTTCAAAGAAAATCTGCTCAGAAACAATTTCGTGTTACATGGAATTCATAAACAGCAACTGCGGTGCGCATAGCCTGCATAGCAAGTGAAGTGGGGAAGGAGGAAGGGGAGCAAGCGCGGGAGAAAAAACGGGTGTCTGAGGGCTAGACCCCCGTTTTTCTCCCGCGCTCGCTCCCCTTCCCCCTTCCCCACTTCACCTGCTATGCAGGCTACGGTGCGCAAGGCCTTTTGGGTGAAGGTGGGCCTTAAATGAAAATTAAAGTTTAAGCTGGTTGTAATTTTGTAAAAGGTTTGGACCCATGAGTCATATCATAAGTTGGTGAAGTATGATTGTCCGGGTGAGTGTAGTCTGGAGAAGGAATGTTTGTGGTGACATTGACTGACGTTTCGACAACCTGAGTGAATTCATCATCAGGGTCAAGCCGGCTGGCTCTGATGATGTCAATGTCAGTCACAAACAGTCCATCTCAGGAGTACACTCCCCTTCACAGACTTATGGTTATAATTTTAAAGAAAAGATGGAGTTGTGTTTGAACAAACATGCACTGAATTTTGCTTTATTCTCATTTCAATTCCAGCTTTCTTCAAATTTGAATTCATAAAATTTTGACTTTCTTACCTGGGAAGATTGTTCATCATTTGGCTCCCGACCAGTGTTTTTAAGTCAAAATTTAGTGCAATCAATTTTAATTGAATTTTCCAAAATTCACATGGCTGATCATGTGATTAGTAACCACTGTAGCTGATATTTGTTTATATCATAAGGGGCAAAAATGAAATCTGTAACCATGCATTTCTGCAGATTAATAGTCGGAGGTGATATAGCACATTGGTGTTTCTGAAGGCACATTTTAAAAATTATTGTATCCTGTTTGTTGCAGCCTTACTTATAGAGTTCTTTATGCTCCATACATGCCTGCATACATGCAGCTGAAAGTAGTGATATTGAAGAACAATCACATTAATTTTTGAAGGTTTTTTTGAAATATAAAATACAGAAAAAAGTTAGAGTGATTTTACTTAACCCGTGAAACAATATCTAACAATTAGTGTCTAATAGTCAAAGCTGAACAAAAGAAAACAATGGAATTAGTGTGTAATAGTGCGTAATAGTTTAGTATCTATTTCACGGGTTAATTCAAATCACTCTATGAGAATTGTTAATATATATTTTAAAATCATGATTTAATTGTAAATCACTTGTACTTTCTTTATTTTCATTTTAGCTGTACATAATCTAATTGCAATACTGTTGTCTTATCAACTCAATTGATACATACATGTATCTGACAATGTAATTTCCATGGTTAATGAATTCCTATTTGGCTTTGTTCTGTTCTCTTTTTTTCATTGTTCTATGACAACATTATTGCAATTAGGTGTATACCAGTATTTATAGTGACTTAAAACCCTCAATGCTCCTTAAGGGGGAAAAAGTTTAAAGTGGATTTAAAGCACACAAAAGAAATTTTTTGTTCCTGTTCCAGATAATAATTTAAGAAAATTGAATTTTGAGCCAGTTATAATTTTGAACAAAAGATAGTGTTGTTGAATTTGCCTATCTTGTCATTTGAATTCCAACTTTCTTCAAATTCGAATTCATAAAGTTTTGGCTTTCTTACCTGGGAAGATTGTTCATGAGGGCTTCACCAGAGTTCTTCCGGTTTTTCAGTCAAAATTTGAAACAATTTGAAAAGGTTTTAATTAACCATGTATTTTCTGTAGATTGAATGATCAGAGGTTCCAAAGGACACCAGTCTTTCTAAAGGGTATTTCACAAAACTATCCAGCCTTAATTATAAAGTTCTTCTTTTTATGCTCCATGGATGCATGCAGATGGAGGTAGTAATATTGAAGAACAACTACATTTATGAGATTTTTGGAAATATAAAATACAGAAAAATTTTAAGTGAATTTAATATATACAGTGTATATTTTGAAATCATGTTTTATTTATACATACTTGTACATGCTTTATTTTCATTTATATAATTATATACTTATATGATTATAGTGTCCTTGAAATTTACATTGTTACTGTTAATTCAAATTCTGTAAGAAACTGTCGTTCATATAAGAAAATGAAATAGGATTGAATTAAAAATGTTGTACCTTTTATAGGGACAGTCAATTTGTGTGATGTTGCTTTTTATCTAAGAAACTAATAGGGTGGATGTACCGGAGTTAATTTTGCTCTGATTTCAGAGTAACTACAACTCTGATTATGGAGTTAAAATAACTCTAGTCTTTGATGGAGGAGAGCTAAAATAACCCTAGTCTTTGATGGAGTAGAGTTAAAGGGACTCCATCGTTGGAGCTATTATAACTCGGAAATTGGAGTTAAATTTGGGAGTTAAAATGACCCCAAAAACGGAGTTATTTTTAACCTAAAGTTTTTACTCCACTTTTGGAGTTATAGTAACTCCCATATGGAGTTTAAATAACTCCTTTTATAGAGTTAAAGTGACTCCCCCACTGGAGTTATTATAACCCCGAAATTGGAGTTAAATTAAGGAGTTAAAATAACCCCAAAAAAGGGGTTATTTTTAACCTAAAATTTTAACTCCAGTTTTGGAGTTAAAATAACTCTTTGAAAATTACTGTGCAAAAGCCGTTCGTAAGAGTCCTTATAAACGCCAATCGTAAGAGTCCTTATAAACGCTGTTCGTAAGAGTCCTTACAAAAGCCGTTCGTAAGAGTCCTTATAAACGCCGTTCGTAAGAGTCCTTACACAAGCCGTTCGTAAGAGCCCTTATAAACGCCGATCGTAAGAGTCCCTATAAACGCCGATCGTAAGAGTCCTTACAAAAGCTGTTCGTAAGAGTCCTTATAAACGCCGATCGTAAGAGTCCTTATAAACGCCGTTCGTAAGAGTCCTTACAAAAGCCGTTCGTAAGAGTCCTTATAAACGCCGTTCGTAAGAGTCCTTACACAAGCCGATCGATAAGGACTCTTACGAACGGCTTGTGTAAGGACTCTTACGAACGGCTTGTGTAAGGACTCTTACGAACGGCGTTTATAAGGACTCTTACGATCGGCTTGTGTAAGGGCTCTTACGAACGGCGTTTATAAGGACTCTTACGAACGGCTTGTGTAAGGACTCTTACGAACGGCGTTTGTAAGGACTCTTACGAACGGCTTGTGTAAGGACTCTTACGAGCAGCGTTTATAAGGACTCTTACGAACGGCTTTTGTAAGGACTCTTACGAACGGCGTTTATAAGGACTCTTACGATCGGCGTTTATAAGGACTCTTACGAACGGCTTTTGTAAGGACTCTTACGAACGGCGTTTATAAGGACTCTTACGATCGGCGTTTATAAGGACTCTTACGAACGTCGTTTATAAGGACTCTTACCATCGGCTTGTGTAAGGACTCTTACGAACGGCGTTTATAAGGACTCTTACGATCGGCGTTTATAAGGACTCTTACGAACGGCTTGTGTAAGGACTCTTACGAACTGCGTTTATAAGGACTCTTACGAACGGCTTGTGTAAGGACTCTTACGAACGGCTTGTGTAAGGACTCTTACGAACGGCGTTTATAAGCACTCTTACGATCGGCTTGTGTAAGGGCTCTTGCGAACGGCGTTTATAAGGACTCTTACGATCGGTGTTTATAAGGACTCTTACGATCGGCTTGTGTAAGGACTACTACGAACGGCGTTTATAAGGACTCTTACGATCGGCGTTTATAAGGACTCTTACGAACGGCTTGTGTAAGGACTCTTACGAACGGCGTTTATAAGGACTCTTACGAACGGCTTGTGTAAGGACTCTTACGAACTGCTTGTGTAAGGACTCTTACGAACGGCGTTTATAAGGACTCTTACGATCGGCTTGTGTAAGGGCTCTTTCGATCGGCTGGTGTAAAGACTTACGATTGGCGTTTATAAGGACTCTTACTATCGGCGTTTGTAAGACTCTTAAGAAGGGCATTCGTAAGGACCCTGAAACGGCAAATATATCCTCTTATTCACAGCGTATATAAGCAGGCATCCGAATGGTGTTTTCAAACAGTCTTAAAAACGGCTTTAAGTCTTATTAACGGCGTTTATAAGCAGTCTTCTAAACGGCGTTCCAAAACAGGACTATATAACAAGTGCGAGTTATGTAGGGTCATTTTCATGCTACGAATTATATAGGGTACTATAAGTTATATTTTTGTACTGTTTTTATATAAGGGTTCATGCCCAGCTACCGATAATGATCCCTACGAATTATATAGTTTGCTATAAGTTTTATTTTTGTACTGTTTTCATATAAGGGTTCATGCCCAGCTACTGATAATGATCCGAAAGATCAACTTTGTGGACTCTCAGTCCAAAGAAAAATCTACGACCAAATTCCAGACAAAAACTCATACATTAATCTTGCCGTTTTTGGCAATACTTACCTATGCAGCTTATATAGGCATGTAACCTCTTCCCTGTCTCCAGGACTCGATTTTTCGTCAACGTAAGCAAACACCTGTCTGTAATTTCTCTGACTACGTGATCGCGGGTGTGTAATAATCTCCCAACCAGGAAATAGCTCTTAAATACGCTCTCGGCTACTGACAATAGATTGTAATTAATTTCGGTCATTGAAGAATGTAGACTAGACAACTCACTACAAAACGCTCATCTGTCAACTTGAGATTTGAAGTTTTAAAATCATTTTAAAGTTTACAAATCGAAAAACCGCAAATACTGCTAGATTAGTTACTTGGTTGAGATATATACCTATTTCGTGCAGTTAAATAGGATCAAATGCAACATCTGTTGGTTTGAGGGAAATGTGTATCCTTAGTTGCCTTTTCACGATTTAGAGACCACTTTTGAATGACTATAATTAATCTTTACAAATTCATGGGACCAATTGCAGAACGTCTGACGTAATTGTTCTATGAAATTTTCGATTTCAGTATTTTTGTAGACTTAAGGCTACTTAAATATAGGGAGTCAGCTTGACATTTAAGCTTTAGCTTTTACAAAGTTTACAGTGTAGTGCCCTTCCTCTTACAACGTAACAGAGTAGAGGCTATGTTAACAGCGATGAGTTATATTATTCCATAATGTTTTTGGTCTGAAGAAAAACTATAGAGTTAAAACACGATCATATCTGCAAAATATGAAAAATGAAAAAAAAATTAATATCAATTCGAAAAGCGAACAAATTTGGAATATTGACGAATCACTTAAACGAGTTGGGCAGGTGATAAGAAACTAGGAAAATATCATTCCGATCATTTCACGTGTTTTGGATGGGCTTTGTAGACATATAAAGAGGCCGAAAAAAGACTAAAAAAAGTTCCTCAAAGACGACCAATGCAAAGCACGGTGAATTGAGTCTCTTCTTAGTATACGTTCAATAATTTGTCACTAAATGGAATCAAAGGGGTCGACTTCCCCAGAAGGACATTCAAGTCAGATGATTTTAAAAATGTTTCCGGTGCTTGCTTGTAGTTTATGCAAATATTTTATAGATTGACACACTAAGCTTAAGTCAGGATGTATTTATGGAAGCAGACACCGTCCTACGTTTAAATTCGTTACAAATAGAAACTTCGCAGTTGATTTATCCCTGTCGTCTGCGGTTTCACCTGAATCTGATTGGTCGCGATACAATCAATAATCGACAAATTATTTTTGTATATTCGTGGTTTTCCGGTGTTGATATTGGGCTTTTAGCTTCTTACCACAATTGCCGCTACAGGTTGAGTGTAAGGTCTCAGCTATTGAAACAGAAGTCACGTTTGTTTGTGAAATCAACCGTGTGACTGAATATTTCATGGAAACTGTAATTTTCAAACCGAATGAAGGTTTTTCTGGCCTTGATCAATAGTTTAATCTTAATTCTTACTTTTGGCTGGTAATTTATCAATTAGTCACACTTCGTATACAGGAAACTGGAAAGTTATACAATCCAAAAAATACGAAATATACGTGATCTTTCGCAAGCAGATGCTAAAACAAAATGATAAAAAATAGACGCAAAAGTTTGTTTACATTAAATGACATCTATTATCGTGGTCAAGCCCATTTTCCAATAAATTTGCCGTTTTATGTTTTCTTTAGTTATTCTCCTCGCTCGCGAAGCGAAGCCAGCACTGAGCTTGCTCTTGTGGATGAACTTTGATATTTCTGGAAAACAAGGTAACAACTAATGCTTATAGAATTGGGATTATTTTCTTTCCCTTGAAATCCAATCTTAGAAAGCAGACTAAGTACAAGACAAGATAAAACGTGATAAAATGTCCCCAGGTGAAACCGTTTTCTCTTCAAAGGTCAAAATCACTTGCCCTTCCCTTTCAGAAAAAAAGGATTAATCATTTTGGATTGAATCCTGTTTTGTTATTAACATATCAGTACAGAATAGCCAGTGTTTTCAACCATATAAGGTTTGGAGAAGCTGACATTTGCACTACAGTGAAATCCAACGGATCCTTTCGTTTACGTTTCGTAAGATGGGAAATAAGAGTTTTTTTCTTTTGTAGAATGATAAAAATAATAATAATTAATAAATTATAATAGTTTGGTATACGTACGAAAACAAGGCCAACAGGTATTACCCAAAAGCAAAAACAGCTCGCTAACTTAGCCATTTCTGCTACCATAATCTTGAGTCGCAAAAAAAAAATAATAAAATAAAAAATCCGAGTTGGTCGTTTGCAGCCAGCGCGCATACGTCTCCTATTTCCTTTGCGTTGCGCGAACTGTGCTATTCTACTAGGAAATTAAGAAAAAAAGGCGTGAGGAAAAATAAACACGAATATCGTTGGGCACATGTCACTGTTGTGTTCCTTTAGACATTTCTGTGTGCCGCTAGGTTTGTACCTCTTGACTACCAATGTACGCCATTAAAAGTACACCACATTATTCTCAGAGCCAATTAATTAAGAATGCTTAAAATGTAATATAGCCCTACAACGTTGAAAAAGTGTAGGCGCGTCGGGGTAACGGTTTATTTAGTTTGTACAGCAATGTACCGCAATGCCACTCGAAAAAACTAAATGGTAGGGTTTGCTTTTTGCAGCGATGGTTTCATAAATAATTTATAATTTAGTGCAAAATAAAATTCGACAATCTATCGCTCGTAACCTCAAGGCTCCACGTACTGATCCACTTCAGTACCTGATAAATATGTGTGATCCGGTGTGTAACTTGGGCTGTCTCTATTCGTATAGTACACCAGCTGAGTACATGAATTCACCTGAAAATAGGCAGACTACCTTACAATTGATCCGAGGTTTGTTGTTGATAGCTCAACTGGGGTAAGCGACGAAACTAATGTTATGCGAGGTTTGGCGATGATAATAGGTTGAGGTTGATATTGCAGCTCATCATTAAGCATTTCAAAAATTGCGGAATCACTTTGTTAGAGAAAAGGCGATCATTGAATGTCAGGTGGGCGTTCTTGAGAATAACAAAGTTGTCTTTGAAAAAAGAATCAAAACATCACAACAGTTTGGAAGAAGAATATAGATTGAGTGAGTCGCAGCCTTCTGGCCTTGGTAATAATGCATTCTTTGCATTTGCTTTCAAAATTTCCTTAACAGCTGAGACGGCTTGAGTAATTGCACTGTTTGTTTATTTTTTGGGCGACAATCTCGTCATCACGCACGGAGATCAAGAAAAGACGAAAAGTGCTTTTTTTTGGCTTATCAGTTGATCAATTCCACTTCTACGGCAAGGCGACTGTTCTGTGTCTACGGCAGGTAAGCAAGAAGCAACTACAAAACAAAAAAATACCATTCCGATCATGTGTATTTACTAGGCTAGGTTTCGCAGGAAAACACAATTTATTTTTCAAAGGCTCCTGACAGCTCTTAAAATCAGGAAAACGTGTAATATCAGTTCAGTAATGCTTTGAATAGTGTCCTAAAAGAAATAGGATTGATTGATTTTTCAATGCATGCAAAGGACAAGGGATTAAATGTGTTCCGGCGCTTGCTTGTAGTTTATACAACTACAGAAGCTTTACAGATCAACATGTCAGATACTGATTGTCAACATTTAATGGATGAGCTATAAAAAGCGTCCTAATTCAATTTTATCTTAGGTTTATCGTAACGCGAAACCAGCGTACGAGTATGCCAAACAATGATTCCCTCCCGGAGGCTACGCTTATGGCTGAATAGAAACAATAAAGCAGATAACCGTAATATAGATCCAAATGCATTTTTATGTAAATTTGCATCTTATCACTAAACAAGCATATGAATCAGTCAGTACTAGTGTGTTTGCATTTATTTTATAGTTAGCAAATAAACATAGTTTCTTTATTTTCGATCATCAAAATAATGACGCTTAGTCTCGATCCCGGTTTGGATAGCTCAAAATTACATTCCAGTTGAAGGAATCTTAAAGGTGCCAGTTTACCAGGTACTAAGAAAAGCACAAAAGAGGGTAGATGTTTTTTATGATAAGAGTCAACTTTGCTGCTAATATAATTTTTAACACTGCAGAAGACTGCGACTGATTACACCAGACGAGCTGGAAAAGTTTTAGACGAAAGGCCTCTCGTGACGTAGGTCCTTAATGAGTTGCAAAAGGGAAATCAGACCACTGGCACCGAACAATTATTACAATCATTCAACACATTATGAGCCCTTTTGCCAAACAAATATAGTAAATACAATGATTAAACATGATTTTGGCAAAAGATTTCCAACTGACATTCGTCTCATCAATAAAACTAAACTTTTGGCAACTGAAATAAGGCGAAATCTCTTTGGAGAGCCCAGTGTTGGCGCGGCCGGAATTAATGACGACAACCAAAACACTCCAATGTGAACTGATGCGACGCTTATATCTCGCGGCAGACTCCTACGCACGCATTCAAAAGTAAATACTTCCGAAGATCCTTTGGAACAGACAACGCTGTTGCTTATGAAGTTGAGCCTAACAGAGTAACAGTTGATGTTTGTCAATCTTTTACCTAAAATTGCGTGCCTCTGGCAACTAGTTGCAAAGCGTGACGGACTACCCGATAAGGAAATATTGTTAAATTGCTTGTGATTTCGCCTTTGCAGATCGAAATGAACGTAACCAACTCAACAGCAGCAAATGTCTCTTCTCTTGAAGCCAGAACAAAGTGTGCAGTCGAGAACGCAAGCCATACCACAAGAGTTCTGGTCATTGTAGGCTTTGCCGTGGTACTTCTTTCATCTCTAGTTGGAAACATTCTGTTGGTCCGTGTGGTAATGAGTGACAAAGAAGCAAGAAAGAAGTTTCCCTTTAATTATCTGATAATCAACATGGCGATTGCGGATGTTCTTAATGCATCCTCAGCATCGCTGGTGTTTATCTCGTTCCTCACAATTGGTCGACTCTGGCTGTCGGGTGTCGTCGGAGTGATAACGTGCAAGATATCGTACTTCTCGGTGGGGTTCTCCGTTTCAGCGTCCATATTAACCGTTGTCGTGATGGGATTGGATCGCTTTATGGCAGCGCACGCAACTATAAGGCCGCTCTCACTTAAAGGTGTCAAAACCGCCATAGCATCGATATGGCTCTTAGCAGGATTATTCAGTTCCCCGTATCTATACAGAATGATGGTGGAACAAGGCCCAGATGGGAAACATGTCTGCATCAGTAGATGGACCCAAGATGCAGATACACATTCCCAGCTCATGGAGATCGAGGAAATGACAAAGTTTGTCGTTCTTTACATACTACCCCTGATGTTCATGGTGATTTTTTACGCCATCATCGCACTCAGAATTCGCAGGCGAAGCAAACTTCCGGTTGGGACAAGTACGCGATCCAAAATCATGCAACAGAACCAACGTGTTGTGCGCATGATCATTGCTATAGTTGTCATATTCGCCGTTTGCTGGCTTCCCGTGCATGTCAATCACCTTTTACGCTCATTTGACGTTCCGACATACTGCGGTCTGCCTGCTTTCCTTCCTCTGTCATTTTTTTGGCTAGCCCATGCCAACTGCGCCATAAATCCCTGGATTTGGTTCATGTTTAGTGCACATTTTCGTAGCTTGCTCAAAAGGGTAATCAAATCCAAGGACGGAAAGATCAGGAGTGATCACGTACCGCTGACTCCAAAACCGAAACAAAATGAACAAGTTGGAGGAATGGGAGAAGAGATCAATGGAGCGATTGCGCTCTCTGTTGAGCGTGTAGTCTTATAGCTTTAGCCTCAGTTACTTGAATTTTTTTTAGTTTTAATTTAATTTTTTTAAATCTAATTTTATCCCATTTTTTTTGCACAAAGTAATATAAACAAAATATGTAGATTTACATAAATAAAAAGTACGTATATAGTAAGTTACAATGACAAAAAAAAATTAAATATGTGCAAAAGAGGAAGACTAGAGAGGAACTAACGAACCACTCGAGTTAGTCCACCTTAAAATTGCAGGACAGTAATAAGGTTGAACAAAATAATGAAAAATGTTAGAGAAATGTAGCAATAATTTAAAATTTGAAATTCTCACACCCATGACTAATAATTAATTATTGGAAAGTATATAGCAAAAATGAAATCCTGTATACGTCAAGTTTTGTGGCAGAAAAACGAAACAAAAACCAAACAAACAAAAAACAGAAGTTCACGAATCAGTCAGTAGTCAGGGTAATATGTACATACCGTAATTCAAAAACTTCAAAGTCGCAAATATTTACATTTAACCACCTACCAGACATTACTTATTCGTACACTAAAACGGTGGATTAAATGATGCCCCCCCCTTCTGTCTGTGTCTTGGCATTTTTCATGTAAAGTTGTTAATTATAATCTCATGCTAACTATGGAGAAAACAGCAATGTGTTAGTTGATCTAAACGCATCTAAAGTAATTAGAAAGAAAGAACCTTGTTTGAACGTGGAGTGAACCTATTTTGCTAAACGGGTCTTGTAGTACCAGGGCAAACACCAAGATTGTTAGCTCAGGCTGTAGCTGTACAAATATGAAAGTAATGGCGTCTACTAAACTAAAGAACTACTTATATGGGCTTGTGGTGAAGAATATAAAGCTTAACGAATGGGCGCGTTTTCCATTTACCAAAAGATTCCGGAAATTACGGCTGGAAAGTAAATAGAACACGTCTGAAAAGGTAGTCCTGTTTTTTCGTTGGAAAATTTTTCCGATGGAAATTTGTGTTCCATTTACAAGCTTCACCAGTTCCAGGCTATTCGCGGCCATATCTTTAATTTTGTCCCGCAAAATCGCCCGAAAATGGAGCCTGGGAGGGCAGCCTGGGAACGAATGAAACTTGTGTCAAATGAAACGCGTTTTTTAACCCGATGGAAAATTCCAGCAAAACTTCCGGAATTTTTTGGTAAATGGAAAACGCCCATGGTACCGTTAAAGTAGCTACATCTTTAATTGCACTACACGCTTCGAAGATAACATTCATTCATTCTCAGTTCATTCAAGTTTTGAATTGTTAAGGATCGTTTGGATACACTTTGCTAGCCTATGAAAAAAGACGACATTTTCTGGCACTTTTCACTGTTTCCATAAGCTTCTTTGTGTGTTATCTATTCCTGACAGCATCAAGTTAGAGAAGAATTAGCAGTCAGCCGTCTCAACTGCCACGGAGTTATCCGTGGTTCGCCATTTTTGATAGCTAAGGTCATTTTCTTCCCTGTTACCACCAAACTCCACCACCCGTCTAAAAACGCAAAGAAGAAAGTAAATAGAATAACGCCGAGCTAAACAACTTACTCTATTTTCCTAATTGGAAAAAGCTTTGGAAATGGCCGCCATTTTGGAAAGCTTGCGTTCAGCAAGTAGGGGCTTGCAGAGTGGTGTCATCGGTACAAGTGGTGAACGCGCTAGTCTGCTAATTGATCCGTTAATTAGGGAGATGTAGAACAAAGGATCATCAGACTGCCTTGACAAATCGTATCCGTTCTCGTACTTTGAAAACTTTAGAATGATCAAAGACTTTTGTTTATCAAGCAAGAACTACTCGAAGAAATCACTTTAAAAAATGCAAGGCTGATCAATCAGCTGAATTAAAGGGTGACATTTTCAGGTGTTTGATCACACTTGCACTTTTTTCTAAAATGGATTCTTCATTAAGTGCTCTACTAATCCTGTTTTGAAAAAAAAAAAGTAAGGCTACAAACTTGGATTGCCGCTTGCAAATCACTTCCGACATGAAGACGATGACTCTGACGTTTTTGTGTGCTTTTGTTTGATTCTGTCTTCTGGCAAATCATGTTGTGTATGCTCACGTGGGAAACGAATCCACGACCCTCGGGTTACTAGTCCACTGATGTATCATTTGAGGTTCAAAGCCACGTTGAAAACAATACTTAGTTGAATCGCACTTGAGCTTACCTGTTGAACGAGCCCAATTTGTAGCTCAGCTCGATGCTGAGCAGTGGACTGGTAACGCGAAGGTCGTGGGCACTGTGCTCAGGATTTGTCAGTGTAGCATATATCATTTACATGGCTGACTCAGTGACTCATCTTTGGCCTGTTATTTTAACATGTTCCAAAAGGTACACACTTTCGACGGGCCTAAATTTTCACTTTTAGATGGTTTGTCCATATTTATGTTTTCCGGCGAAGAATTAGCTGTTTCCGTAGTAAAAGAATAAGAAACTAATTCTTTCAACTATCTAGTTTACCAACGGGATATGATTAGCTTGTCATTGACTGGACATTATGTTCTATTTTTTTACTACCAAACACGTCATATTCATTTGGTAAGTTGTAAGATATGTAGGGGATATTGCACAGCGGCTTGAAGATATCAATTTTATTTTCGAGTGGAAAAATATTGTTTTCTTGCTAAGAGAAAATGAAATTCATATAATTTTCTTTTTATTACGTAGACAAAATCGTATAATTTTCTTTTTATTACGTAGACAAAAAGACTGGAATTTGATTCGAAGATGAACAATCAGTCTTGAAGTTCCGTTTTTCGTCTTCAGTTGCAAGGAACCCCTAGAGTAAGCCTTTATGGGTTTTCTTCTTCTTGTTAACATTTTCCTGCTCTTCAGTGAACGATTTTATGTCGGCTTCAGCGAACTTCACAAATCTATTACTCGCCATCTTTCTGCTGGCGTTTGGCAAACTTTGCACAACATCAGTGTAAAAGCGGGAAATGACGTCATCGATATCTTCACTTGTGAGGATATGGAAATTAGAAAATATGCAACCGGAGTCCCGGATGTAATTTCGCATGAACTTAAGGAGAAGTCTTCCCCAACCCCCTAAAATCTCTAGTGTATGTAATAACTATTGTTCTCCTCAGTTAACGAGCCACAAGTCACGCCAATTCCAACAAGGCCCACCGATATTGTTATTGTTATTTTATTTTAAGTGTTAATGGATTATGTTTGCACTTGTGAACGAAAATTGGAAACATTTGTGCAAGATTCATGTTAAAAACTGAAAATTAGTTTTCCATGGCAATCCAAACTACATGACTCCTATTGCTCTTGTTTACGATAACAATCTCACGCTCATAAAAAACGTAGACTTCAAGACTCGTAAACACCGCATGACGTACCACTATGATATAGTATGATAAGAAAAAATATCTTAAAAGTTTCGCTTAATTTTTCATGTTGTGCCGCACTGCGTTATTTTCAAGGAAGTAGCTAGGAGTTACGTTACGTTATAATTGGCTCAGTACAGTTTTAATCCCTACGACCAAAGGACTGGCTCACAAAGAAGAATAACACAAGGATAAAAAGGTATGATATTCCTATTATTCATATTATTTCGTATACACGTGAGGAAAGTCGAGTAAGGTAAAAATTTTACAAATCAAAGATGGATTTTATAATTGCAACTTGCCATGTTACATGCCAAGAAGCCTTCTCCATTTTTAACGACATGAATTACTCTTTGACAAAAATACCCAGGGAAGCCCGGCTAGGTTTTGTTTTCTTATTTGCCTAAACATTATGCCCCATATATGGCGTGTTTAAGTTGTTCATTTTGTGGGTAGAGAAGACGAGATGTCATACGGAGGAAAACATTGGATGAGAAAATCGAAAAAAAAAAAGGGAGTGAGAGAGAGAATGGGAAAAGAGTAGCCGCGGTGGAGATGGGGATATATCTCGTGTGCGCTTTTTCTTCGTGCAGCGCCTCCCGTATATTTGTAAAACCTTTTCCTTAGGGCGCCTACTCAACATTAAAAAAGGTATCCAGTGTTGTTAAATAAACTGCCCATAAACCAAACCGAGCAATCCAGGGAAGCAAGCATAGAATTCAGCTTCTAATATAAATTTCCATAACAGCGGAAATCAAGTAATAATTACTTCGGCCAGCCAGTGTTGTATGTTTAGGTGTAATGTGGAATAAAATACAAAATTAAAGCATCTCAAAATGACGACCAAATGTGAACAATCTTTATTTTTCTACTTCAGTGGTTAAAATAGAAATTTTATCGGCATGACAAATCCGGAACGTAGTTTACACGCCATTGTTCAAGAGCATGTTAATAATACCTGCAGTAATTGTCAAGTGATAAGTTTTCCTCCTGGAACACGAAAAAAAAATGACAAAAAAATAAAGAAATAGACAAAAAGGGGCATACACTTTTTGCACAGCTCTCCAAATCCATCATTAAATTCTTTGATTGATATTGACATCGTTTACATTATGCATTTCACACCTCTAACAAATATTTTAGAGCTAACTCGATAAAATGGGCACCAGCATTTCTCATCAACGAGTGCATTAATTTGCAGATACATAGTTTTTTTATTGTAGTAAATCCTGTGTACGCTTACGGTGAGACGAAGATCCTCTGCTTCCGAGAAACATTTTCCCGCCAATGACACAACATACTATAGTGATCATTGTTTTAGAAGTTTTGTGACCGGCAAACCGATGGTGCCTGCGGCAAAAGTTTTATGGCATACCCTATCTTGGTTCGCTATCTTCAAGAACCTTTTGTCGGCATTGAAAACAAGTTGTAGATGAGTAAAACACGACAGCCTGGAGCTAACTTGTGTGTGAGCGACCGCAACTACTTTAATAGGGGCCAGGCTTTAGTGGAATTTTTTGCGGCGTTTTTATGATTTGTTCAGAATTCGACATCATCCCTGAGTGTATAATTATTTTAAATATAGTTTATTGATGCAACAGGAACCTGCTTTTTTATTCGTCAAATGCATAGGTGAAGCAAACGTGACCGCACACTGCTGTTTATCTGATTTAATAAGAACAAATATTAGAAATTGCTTACCAGACCTACCTTGACTGTTATTATAACAGTCAAGCGATAGCTTTTGAACCCGTTACACCCTAATGGTGTCCAACATCTAACGTCTCCTTACGATACCACTGCATGGTCAAATATAAAAGTCGTGAGAATTAAGCGAATGATCACCAACGTTGAATTGACCCGATGTTTCCACACATTCTCCACACGTATGCCATAAGACATAAAAGTAGGTCAATGAGGAGAGTATGCATGTTGAATCTAGGGCGAAAAAGGTGCTTTGCACTTTTCCTTAAAAATGGTATTTTTAGATCTAAGAGTTATTAATTCAATTTTTTTTGTAGTTTCTTTCTCTTGTGTTTTTTTTGGGTCTATTTTCTCTGTTAGATCGACCCACCAACTCACTGCAAATAATTGACCTGTTCGGAAGAGCAATTTTGCACTACCTTTCCTCAACACCTCTATTTGCAAAATTAACGACAATGTACAATTAGACCGTGCTATTTTTATTTAAAAGAAGTTAACAAGTCAAGGAGATCGGATGGTTAATTAATCTGTAATCGAATGTTAGCTTATGCTTAGGGCCTTTCTAATCTCATCGCCATTCTAAAATTATAATCAATAACAACCAACCAAGTGAAATCGATTTGAAAAGGAAAGGCGTCCAGGAGGAGGGATGAGGTGGCGCTCAAGCTAAAGGAAGGCATTATTTTCCAATCCCTATCTTTTACAATTTTTGGTGGGGTATGCCCCTGGGGCAGCACCTTTTGGGCTGGTACAGCGATTAAAACTCGGGCGGTGCTTTCATCTTAGAAATGACAGAATACGTTCGCCAGCAAGAAGAATAAGACTTGACAATGCCACAAACGTAGGTATAAGAAAGCTCACAAAGATCTGCCCATGTGAAAAGTTTGAATTGGATAAGCTATACAGCCAGTCTCATTATTTCACCGCAGCCAACGAAAGGAATCTAACATTGATCTAACATGGTCCAACATTGTCGGACACAACGTTAATTTATTTTTAATTCGTTGGGCCACCATGTTGGATATTCTTGAACAAAATTTGGTTTCCATCAAACATTTTCCATCATTTCTTTGTTTTCAGGTGTGAACAACATAACACATTCGAATCGTATAGCGCTCACGCTGTAAGCAGCCCCAAAATTCATCCAGCTAGCATTTAGAAGCATGGATGCCATGCGAATTCGGAAAGCTCCATCCCCCCGCAAAGTTGGATGATGTTGTATTTGTTTGGTAACCTTTGGTAATCCAAAATATGTTGGGTGATGTTGGATTGCTTTAACAGGGCGTTTAGACGAGTCCTGGACTCCGGTAAGGTCAGACTGCTAAAATGTCAGTTAAAATACTTCCCATTCTCTCGTTTAAAATCATTTCAGATGCAGTGCGATGTTATTATTAATTTTTCTTTTCGAAACAGGGACTAGGGCTTAGGTATTATTTCCTCTGTAGTAGTTCAGCACATTTTGTGCTTTCCCTAATATCCCTCTTTCAACAACCCGGTATTCAAAAGTATGTTTTTTGTCCATATCACTCAGCTACATCATAGGCCCCGTCCAAACGTACCCAAATTTCCATTCAACATCGTTACAAATTGCTGATTCAGCAAGTTAAACGCGTTTGAGCATGCTATTGACTGATGTTAAATAATTCTGAAGGATGTCGAACGGTATTGAACGCAGTCTGATTGCCATCAAACATTCGTGCAATAAAATTGTATTCAACAATGTAGGATGATGTGAATCCATTCGACGAGGGCAAAGTGTTTCTGCGTTAAACCGCGGCATTCATTTCCTTCATCAATAAGTGAAAAGAAAAAAACAAATAGGGGATCCGAGATGACATTCTGGACCAGAAAGATTGGCTGAGCCCGCAGCGTTTGGCTATGATTTTTAAAACGAGTATGTTTTAATGAAGATCAGGGGTAAGGAAAACTGTCGTGGATTTCTCATCTTGTCTGGTTACCAAAAAAAAAGATTAAACAAATTTCGTGTTCCTTCAAAAGGATTCCCTGAAACAAATCTCTTTGTATGATGGCAGTAATGGTGCAACCCAGATTCAACTAACGTGAATGTTTCCTAACGTTTCTATTCGTTTTATGTACGTAGCAAATGAAAGTTTAATTAATGTCTCTGCTTATTTCGTTAACTCGGGTTGGGACTACAGTTAACCATGCAATATATAACGCTCTGTGTTCTTCTGTACACCAATATACGATTTATTGATTACCTCAAGTACCTACAAATAAAGTGGTAAAGAAACATGAAAAATGAAAACCAAAATTCGACTTTGATCACCTCTGTGTGCTGCAAAATTCCAACTATAATTATATCTGTCCCCGATGAATATTTATTTCATTAAGCTTTGCAAGATCATTAATTCTTGATGCCTGCTGTAAAAAAAGGATGACGTAAGCGCTAAATTGATTATCCTGGGCAATAACAATGACTTAGATAAGAAATAAAAACAGAATTGAGAAAAGAAGAAACCTGTACCTTATGGCAAGCTTAGCATCTAAGATTGCCTTTTTTTAGAGCTTATAACTGATCAAAAGCAACCCAAAAAACCAATGTAGTATTACCTCCACATGTTCTCTCTGACAAGACAACTCACTGAACACTCAAATTTGTACAAAGTGAATTTTCGTAATTTCCTTGGGTACACACCCATGCAATATAAAAATCACGAACGTTTTCGCTTTTCTCAAATAATTTCCTCTTGTTTAGTTTATAATACGAAAAATATACAAGATAACTGCCACAAAAGTCTAAACACGCCTGTTATTAATGACAGCATTCGGAAAAGTTTTTCTGCCTTGAACTTTTACAATTTCATAAATATGCTCAAGTACGATTGCAAATCGTCTTTTTGACAGTATGACATATACATTTTTAGTATACTACGTCATTTTCCACACATGAAGGGGGTCTCGACACTCCTGCCCTTATTTTGTGTTCGTGTCAAACTCATAAAAACCACTGGGCTACACAGCAAAGCCAGTTCTCCGGGTATAACACCTTAAACACTGTTTAAAGGTCGATGAAGGACGTCAAGTCCATTTGTCCCATCGAATTCAACCCCTTGTTACATGCCGCAACTTTAATTGGTCTTCTTTTCTTCAGACCGTTGTCATTTGGTCCGTGACAATCCATATTGAGTGACGGGCTGTTTTTCCGTCTTCACAACCGGAATCAGAAGACTTAGATTTAGAGTTTTCACTTTGATGCGGAAGTTTGTCATAGCCATTCCCTTTTCTTTGTGATCGACCACCCCGGGTATCAGGCGGTGGTGGCGATGGCTGTGCCGCATTGTTGTTCCCATTCTGGGAAGTGGACTTGACATTAGTTTGGGCTGTTGAAGGTCTTCTGTCTGATCGCTTAATCGTGCTCTTCAAGTTGACACTTTGAAAAGATTCAATGTGCAAGGCGTGCAGGAAAGCCCTACGGAACGTCTTGTTGAAAATCACATAAAGGACTGGATTGATTGCACTGTTAGCATGGCCAAGCCAGAACGATAGCAGTATCACAGTCATCGACATGCACCTAAAAGTCTCAGTTTCAAAGTATATATAATAGTGTATGGCATGCAGAGGAAACCAGCAGACCGCAAAGGCGATGGTTACTGTGACCAGCATCTTTACCACTCTTTTCTTAGAGCTGTTAATGTTGCTGTCACCACCACTTCCAACGTTTTCGGCAAAGCTGTCTCTCCACAGCTTGTGCACAATCATGGAGTAAAGAATCCCCATCAGAACGAGAGGAATTGCATACAGCATGACAAACATTCCGACGGCAAAGTATTTGTTGAAGTCGACTGGCATTCGCGTCCAGTCGGGATAGCAGAAGTACCTTTCATCTCCAGGAATTGCTTGCTTGACAGTGTACACTTCTAGATGGAGTCCCATAATGGCGATCGAGACAACCCAGATAATTACCAAGGAGAGTTTGGAGGTTCTGAGGTTCAGGCAACGTTTCCATACAAAGACGATCGAGACAAATCTGTCCACTGTTATCACAATGAGGGTGATGACTGATGCGGCGATGGATGCCGTCAAGGAGAAGTGGATTGTTTTGCAGAGGATCAGACCAAAGGTTCCACTGAACCATTGAAGTCCCACGAAGAGATAAGCCACAGAGTAAGGCATGATAAACACGGTAACTAGGAGATCGGCGATTGACATATTGACGATCAAAAGATTCAGTACACTTCTCATGCTTTGTCTCTTGAAGACCACATACAGAACGAGAGAGTTGCCCAACAAAGCGATGGGAAATATGATGATATACAACACTGTCAAGATGACTTGTAAGGATAGTGTCGTAGATTGCACGCACGTGGTCATAACTGTTCCGTTTCCTGAAATGCAAAAGAGAGAATTGTGAGCATGGCATTTAAGTGATGAGTCTATTGGCTCTGCTTTGCGTTCCCAAGGCCTGTCTCTTCACTTTCTCTTTTCACCTGGATAGTGAACCCTTCCTCCCTCTCTTAATTTTCATGGTGAAGGTGAGGTGTTATTTTTTCTCCTTGATTATCGAGCTAGATGTAACAAAATACTGATCAATGGGTTCCTATTAATATGTATTAATAAAGTGTGGCAATGGATCAATGGATTGCAAGTTATGCCATAGAGAAGGAAAGAATTGTTATGTCAGGAATGTAGGCTACGTACAGCAGTGAAGATGTCGGAGTTAATGACTGTGTAATACAAATATGTGCTAAACGGTTTGTGAAATGTTATGATAACACAAGATATTCCAAACTGATTTTTGAGGTTGACGAAAATTTGCTGTAAAGACTGACCGCACATGAAGTTAGGTTTAGTGCAAATGGTATCAGAGAATGATAGCAGAATAAAACATGCATTTTAACCACGACCACCCCGAAACTGCTTCTATACAAATGTTCCATTGGTCATAGCAAAAGCGCATCTAGTTTACAATGTTGCTTCTGAATGTGAAAAAAAAAAAGAAAAAAATCTAGTGAATCAGAATTTTATCACTTTCTATTCAAAATAATTGCCTATGATGTAATACTGTTTCAAGGCGTAACGCAGAGGCAATAAACGTGGCTTTAACCTTTTGTGTCTGTGGATAGAATAGTTAAGTTTCACCACCGAAAAGATTGGGAGCAATGCTTTGCTGTCATGTTGCTTGAGTTTCAGTTGTTTGTACAATAAAAAGTGCTCTATTTTTTCGGTTTTAAAATTCGTCACCCTTGGATGCGAAAGGGTCAAATGCACTGGTCTGTGTAGTGTTTTTGCCCTCTTTATAAAACGTTTGGAGTGTTGAATAATATCGTCAACTATCACATTAGCCAAGTGCATATAATATAACGAAGAAAATAACATATATAATCCAATTTAGGTAATGTTGGCAACAGTTGAAGACTATATTCTCTTAATTCTTTGAACTACTTGACTTTCAAGTGTGCGGTTATGGACTTCACCATAGTAAGTACAATTACAGAAGTGCCTACAATTTAACTCACACTTGGAATGTTTCAAGACCTCTGAATGCAGGAAAATAGTCCACCGTCTTCGATTCTTAAGTGTTCGCTAGTGTAAAGGACGTGCCGTTGTGTAAATAGACAACGATCTCTGCCGCTTGTTTAGGGCAAGTATTCAGTGTTATGACGCCACAAAGTAAATTAACGCCCTGCATTGCGAATTGTTTCCGCGTAGGTGTAACAGGATACATGCTAACCATTTCTGGAAAAGATTTGCTAGCGTTGGATAGTTTCGTTAAGTACCACTCTTGAAAAAATAATCTACATCACAAGAATAACACATATCAAAAGATAAAAGTTAATCAAGTTAATTTCTAAGGAGATAACTGCTGTCCCATGCTTTAATGACGTTATAGATTCCACAGAAAATGACTTCAAAAATAATTAAGATTTTTCGATTTGATCTTGTCCTGTTTTTCGTTGTGCAGGTCATATACTGTAAAATCTTTCAACTATTTTTTCGTTGTTGAAAACTTCGGTATTAGGGAGTTGGTTGTTATCGTCGTTTAAAGAAAGATAACTGATTAAATTAACCGCCAAGACCTTGAATTTTGAGCTCCGTGCTGACAAAAGATTCATAGATTAGTCTAGGGGCCAACATGAAATATCACCCGAGAAAAGCATTTTTTTTAATTTGTAAGAGAAACATGAAAACATCAAGTATTAACGATTTTGCAGATCTGAGCACAGCCATGTTTTCCAAACTGGTATAACTAGGGCCACTTTGTTCTGAACGTTTCCTTGAGGTCAGCAAAAATAATCATTGAATATCACACAAAACAAACCCTGTTTGATGTAATTAAATTTAAGGGGTTTTGGAGCTTTTGTTATAGTCAACAAGGCCTTTCCTTTTCAAGTTTAAGCTGATTTTATACAATGCGACAAGAATATCAGTGAACCTATTTACGCCCAAAATGCCAAACTTCAGCCTGTTTAAGAAGAGGATGTCAAGATTGCTCATTACGTTTTAATTGTTTCAGTTCATCTTTGGTCTCCTTCTTCAGGTCAACAAGGTACTCTTATCTCAAGTTTAAGCTGTTTAAATTAAACAACAAGCACTCATAACAAGATTTTATCAGCGACCTGACTTACGTCAGTCGTTCTTGTGAACAACAAGCTACAACAGCTCGCTTTTTTTATTGTTGATTCTTTCTACTCCTCTTTGGCCTTTTTATTCAGGCCAACATTTAAGTTAGTTTAAGCTGCAAGAATGAATATCAAATCACTTATGAAGCGATTTTATCAAGGGACCTGATGCAGGTCAGACTTTGTTGTGTACATCACAGTCTTAGATGAAACGAACAACAAACAAACAAACAAACAAACAAGTGAAACAGAACAAAACTGCTTTCGTAAATCTCAATTCAACAAGCGTAAGACTTGGTTAACTTTGGCTTGATCATTTTATCCTTAACTGTGATTTCTCAAAGCATGCTACTTAACTTTTAAGTGGCGATCGTACCTTTTATTTGTTCAAATTCAGGACAGAAAATTTATAGCACTTTAACTTTAGAAAGGAAATGGCCCTCCAACGAAAAAGAGGTCAGACGATCTTTTAGACATTTTCAGTTGTTTACAGACTTGCTAATCAAAGCGACTGAGTTACGTAAAAAACTAAGGTGATGGGAATGCTGAAATTCTCATCATTCCACGGTTGTCTGTCTTGCATGATGCCAGCCTTCATCGCCCCTCATCGTTTTTGGTTAAAATAATATTTACGGATTGCTAAAATAAAAATAAAAACCCTTTTCATAAATAATCTCCAAAATTAAAAAAAAAACGGAATATGAACAATGTTTTAGGCGATATGAGACATAATGTTGCCTTCTCAAACCTATTTGCATAATATGAATTATATTACATGCATTTCCGAGTATAGCTACCAATATCAATCGATAAATGGGCTATCTGAAAAAACGTCAGGCCAAAATGCCAGAGTATGAGGTTTATCTTCTATTCCATCAAGAGTGAAAGGGTAATATTCTTGAAAGAATTTTAACAGGTTTGCCTAAAGAGATTAGATGAAAATCACAAAACCCTCCGACGTGTGTACGTACATACTTGGAGCGTCTACAAAACGCATCTTCACAAAGAAAATACTATTTTCTGTAAAGGTAGGCGGGAGACTCAAACTCAACTATTAATCGTCAAATTAAATCTCAAAAAACAGCAACGGTAGCAGCAGCAGCAACAACAACAACGACAATAACCACCTACGGATTTGCAAATCACTTACGCACTCCACAGAAATTACTCGTATCAGGCCGGAATGAGCAAGGACTGGGACCAGCTGAAAATAATGTTTTTCTAAGAGTCAGACTATTTTCTTTATTATCTCCTCGAGGTTTCAAGCAGTCCAAAAAATGTCAACATAGGTTTCTAGTACACGGGCTGATAAATCTATCAGAATTTTTTCACGATTTTTAGAGTATTCACACGAGGAAAGAGAGAGAAAATAGAAAGATATGGGACATTGGGGAAATTTAGGGAATTTGGAACAATTAACATTCAAAGGTCGTTAACCATTAACAGGTGGACACCAAAACAGTTTGCTACAAGCCCGAAGTTCTTATGTGCATGCGCAGCTATCGGTCTAATTGGTCGTTGTTTTGTTATTAAATCACATCCTGATACAAATATAATTATCTTGACGCCCTTCCGACCTTCCCCTCCCACCACCCCTTAAAGGAACTGTGTCACGGTATTTTCATTAACTTTTCTGATCTGACAAAATTATTTTCGCATTGAGGGAAACCTCACAATAATAGTTTCCCAAGGTAGAAAAACACCAAAGAAGTAAGAATAAACCAAAACTAAACAAGGATGGTTACGACTAAGGGAGAATAAGATGGATTACGAATGACAAACTTGAAAAAACTTGCCACTTTTTTTCAAGATGCGTTATCCGTGACGTAGCTTCTTTTTCTCCGCTCACAACATCAAAGCGATGCTTTGATGAGCTCTACTAAGCCGGGATAACAAAAACTACAAGGACGTTGAACTTCTGTAAATTTGCGTTAATTTGGTAACACCACATGGCTGCTTCCCTGGAAAGTCTTTAATCGCTGTTGACTGCAAAGGTTGTTTGCGATAATGTTTTGTGACTTGAATTTCTTAGGATCGATCGTGCTTACAGGTTTTTTTCTTATTACCCACGCAAACATCTAGCCTCGCCTGTTGATTTGCATCTCAGAATTACCGATTTCACGTCTTGCAGACTGAAAACCGTCCCAAACTCAAGATGAAAAGTCATCTAATAGGAATTTTGGACTCATCTCGTTTGAACGTTTTCGCATCTTCAATTTACATCAACCATACTTTCACAAATTGTTTTACCGTCGTGTATTTTATATTTGAACTCCGAATTTTGTGAGTTGAGCAAGTGAACAAATGAGAAATGTGAGCAAACTTTCGAATGTAAAATTGCATGATTTGTTTCAGACGAACTCACTGTTGCGATACCGTTGTGCACGCGAAGCACTTAGTCTGCTTAAGAGATTATGTAATTTCACACGGTATCGTAGCAACCACGACAATAGCGAATATTGCATTAAATAGAGTTCAGGGAAAAGCCGTCCCAAATTTTTCATTGTGAAAAGCTAGAAATCAGGACAAGAGAGACATTTACGACCTGCTGGGCTTTGGAAGCCAAACCGTTTCTTTTTTGTATAAATATTAAAAGCAATCATTGATGCTCGGTATCAGGTCAGTATAGACAATGAAAGAAAAGCTTTCTTACAGCTCCACAAATCTGCATAACCACCTTCTGAGTTTTAATAGCTGGTTCAGATTAAACCAGCATGAAAACTGTGTTTACTTTAAGTGAGGATTATCAGCCTCTGTCAACATCTGTCTTTTTCTAAGCCGGATTTATCTTTATCAAAATTTATATCTAGATCCGTGTTAACAGTATTTCATATATACAAACTTCTTAACTCTTATAGCATTTTACTTATGACACGACTACGTATATAGATTTGTTATTCAATCATGCTTCCAAGAAAGAACGTTGCAAAATCTAGACTAACGAGGTAATTATTTTCCCATTTTAGGAATACTAACCTGAAATAAATCCAACAACTCCTGGCTAACAGCTAAATTCAACTTTATAATCGGAGGAATGCTAAATTAGTTGTAGATAGCTTGAAGAGCTTGTTTGCGTGACACAGGAAATGACTTTAAGCTCATGTTATTGGCTCACACGTGGTTGTAACCTGGGTGATGATTGGTACTCCCCTAGGGTGTGATTAAACATGATTATGATTTTGCACGAAAAGTTGTAAAAATAGACGGTCGCCCACTTTCATTGATATCGGTGTAAAATTGCTCTTTTTGCCTATTGCATGATTTACGTGGTCTAGGCCATGGTATTTTTTGTGATATTCAAGGCAAGAAAGTCCAGCCTCTAACCTGTTAAAAGGAAGATGAAATATTTGAGCAAGTAGCGAGAGAATCTAACTGTACATTAAACAAATTTTGACACAAACTACACAAAACTTCGTACTTATTGAGAGGCAGAGTTCACGCTGCTCTTGAGACTTCTCTAATATAATCGTTTTCAATTCTTCATTCTTACCTGCAGATTTTTACTAAATCAGTACTGAAAGTTTCCATGATAAATTTAAATTTAGAAAACACAAGATGTTACTTTGCCAGAAATCACATCACATCACGTGCGCAATTTACTGGGACCGCAGCAAACATACATTCAGGCAATATGGTCTTATCGCATTAATTTTTCTTTGTGGATTACAAAAAATATGGCTATTCCACTGAAAGCTGTTTTAGTAACAGTACTGCTACGTAATGTTTTTGGCTTTCTCGCATATTTAAGCAAATAATAATAATAATAATAATAATAATAATAATAACGATAATAATAAAATAAATAATAATAATAATAATAACAATAATAACAATAATAATAATAATAATGATATCAATAATAATAACAATAATAATAATAAACAAAATGGAACACTCGAGTGGGAGAGGGTCAAATTTGGAACGCGTGCCAGCAACCCTGTTACTGACCCACGAAAATCGAATCCGTCGCGGCCTGGGTGGCTCTGCCAAATTGAACACACCTGTATACGTGACCAATGATTAGGAGTAATATCAAGATGTGACCACCTTAGGTGATAAATACAGTGACATTTGATGGATTCGGACTTGTCATTGCCATAAAACAACCTGCAAGGACAGCTACATTTAGGAAATTCATAGGATATAATAAGAATAAAAAGTAACATTTTAAGTCTGGCAATTCCCTGGTTCTATTTTCGGAGAAAAACGCTTAGCCTACGTGCTGAACATTAGAAGGCCACTTCGGATCAACAAAACAGACTATCAGTTCCGCTGTTTTGGTTTCGCCAATCGTGTCATTATACACGATATCGGAGTAAACAGTGCACCAGCGTGAAACAATAGGCGCTTCAGTTGTCTTCATTTGCATGTCCTTTTATGCTGGTCACATACCTGTATGCGACTCGTTCATGCAGCACGACTGTATACTGGCCGTTAGGTTTTACTGCTCAGGGGGGGTACTCGAAGTATACATGACGGGGGGGTCCGACGTATTTTCTTGGGTTGAAAATTTACACGCTCGGTATTTTTTTGGGTCCGGAGATCTGTCACGTATTTTTTTAGGTATTAAAAAAACACGCGTATTTTTTTTGGGTCTTATCTCCGAGCGAACTTTTCGTTTCGGGTTTTCATTGCGATCAGAAACTATTGAGGTATTTAAGTCTTGTATTTTTTTGGGTTGGAAATTTTGATGCCAGGTATTTTTTTTGGGTCTAAAATTTCAGGCTTGTGTATTTTTTTGGGTTTGCAATATGAAGCTCTGTTGGACCCCCCCGTCATGTATACTTCGAGTACCCCCCTGGGTTATACTGAAAAGAAAATGATCATTGTTTGAAATCTAGCATTTAACCCAACTTGGCTAATGGTAATAACTGGTTGCACTTTTTCCTAAATGCTGTTTAATCTTGACAAAACTTGAAAACCGTTATTCTACGACCGGCACTTGAATTTACACTTACATTGGTTATCTGTTTATCACATATAAGCTCAAACAACCTCTTAACATTGATTTAAACACATAAACAATATCACTTTCGGTACTAAGCATTGATTCATTTGCAGCATACGCTTATAGCTGTCGCTTTGGCACGTGCGAATTTTCTATTGTTTTTTGGCTAAAAAGCAAAAGAACATTCCCACACGCTAAAGCGACAGCTATACGCGTATGCTGCAAATGAATTCACCCTAAAGGTACAAAATGCTCTGCGGTCGACAGCCCTACTGATTCAAAAGTTTGAAAGTGATAACTAAGAAGTGATAACTTATAAATTCAACATGAAAGTTTCCACAACGCCTTAAGTTCTAGAAAAGGCCATATATAGTGCGAATCATTCATGATTTTACGTTTTGTTTCTTGCTCTGATACTCTAACGACATTAAAGCAATTCACATTATCGCCATCACAGCCCTACGGCTCAACACCGTGCATTTCGTAATTTTTCAAATTTAAGCCAGTGTTATCAGCTAATAAATCAATAAGTCAACTGACATGAATTCAGCACCCAATAGCTATAAAAAGTATCTATTTCATTTATAACGACTGAGCAACATCACGTTTGAAAAACCGTCAACTCACTGTCACGTTGTGGCAATGACGGAGCAAAGATAATTGCAAACTAGCATTTTTGCGGCGATATTTCTCAAAAGCCACGGGATTATTTCTCATATTTCCATCCTTTAGTTGAACTCCACATTGAGAGTTTTGAAAGACTGTCGATGTGCAGTTGAGTTTGGGGACTTAAAGCCGGGGCATTCAGCACAACTTTGGGGAGGGTTTGTCTATCCAACTGATATGATGAGAACGACTTTTAATCGAAATGCTGAAAAGCTAACTTGAGTGATTTCATGAACCGAGCTTGTTCACTTGTTTTTAGTAGCAAATGGGCGACGCTTGAAGTCCTTCCGGCTGCAAAGAGTCTGAAAACATTTCAAGAATGACTCAAAGGTTTGAGTGTGATTTACATATTTGTCCACAATCTTCCATTTCAGATAACGCAACAAGTGCACGCTCCATTTTGATACACTCGATTAAAGGCAATTAAGGGAAACACTTAATTGGAAGCTAAAGTTATGATTTTTGTTCTTACTCTCGTATATCTTCGATCAATGTGTTATTCTGCTTGATGTCAAGTCGTGAACTCCAATTGAACGAGCCAGGACTAGTTTGCAAGCTTCTTTTCAAGATAAATTAAAAAGAAGAGATCAATATAACCAATTCAAGATAACTGTTTTAATACAGTCTGAATAATTTCCGAAAGAGCAAGTTCAATTTGCAATTGTGATAAGACAGACTGCCATAACAACAGAAGAAAGAAGTGAATAACTGGAAGACTGCGTCTGCGCGACAGAAAGATCTCTCTTCATGAATCCACCTGAGGCAGAAGGCAGAGTGATTGCTGAAGGGTGCTACAGATTAACAGTGATCATTTCGTCTCTCTTAACTGAACAAAATGTCCTACCTTCATTAGGAGATGAAGAATTATTCATCTTGCTTGTCGCCTTCTTACTTGTCCTCGTTTTCCAATTCTTGTTTTTGAAAACTCAGTCCAACTTTAACACTGCAGGTAATAGCAATACAGCGTGTGTTACATTTGATTTTTCTGAATTCCACTTGAGCAAATTCTGACATTTAAGTGGTACTTAACATTCTATTTTACAAGGCGCCTTGAGAAATGAATAATGCGTCAACAGCGTTAATGCTTTATTGACTACCAAAAAAGGACTTGGGAGTAACTGCCCTTTCTTTTAAGGGTCGTCAAAGCCATTGTTGTGTCTTTTGCTGCACTGTTGCACAAGAATAAATGTGCAAAATTTGGTTTATCTGATATGAAGCTGGCTTTCAGAAAGGCCAAAAATCACTACGATTTGTTTCTTTCACCACAAGGAGTTCCTGTTATTTGGTCAATCTCTGTAGACTTTACCAAAAATTGACCAGATCTTTTACAAACGCTCACGGATGGTTTCCATTTCCACTAAAGGGCTTAATACCCGAGATGAATCAAGTTAAAGGATTACACTAGTCATTTTTTCAGACATCAAGTGATGTAAACAAGTGTTAGGTCGATCGGAGGAATCGATCAGTGTCACACAGCATTTGCTCCCTAAGTAGCTTTTCTTGTATTTGAGGTTTGTCGATAATTACCTCGCTAATGATCGTGAGATTAATAACAATTCTCTAACTAAGTAACTCAAAAATTGTAGCATGAACTGTCTGGTAGAACAAAGTCTAAACAGATCTGATCTGAAAAATTTTAACATTTCACGGCATTCAAAGCCATATTTCCAAAAGAGCACTCGTGATTTGAACAACAACTCAGCGTTTTAATTGACGTAATTCGATTAATCTTGTTATGGGACATTGTCCATGAGCTTCAATGGAACAATCTTGTAGTTAACGCAGTTATAGCATGTTACCGGTGAACTCGACATTAAGAGTTTTCTAGAAAAGACGGTCACTTTTTCATATAGAAATAAGCCATGCAAACAACTTCCAACAGACTAAGGGAACTCACGTGTTGCGGTATAGAAATTAACTGCAATAATTAGCTTTTGTTGATATTTTTGTGTCTTTATGAAGTGGAGTAAGTAATTCCAGACAGTCTTTTCGGGAGAACGTCAAGCCACTCGAGACATGATGTAAATTAAACATGAATTGCCCTTTAGTTGACCCATAATAAAACCTTGTCCCTTAAGAAATGAAAGCAAACGAAACGCTCAATAGAATGTAACACAGTACCCCTCTGGCATCTGAAAATTGTTAAAGCTTTTACAGTAATCCGGTAAATAGCCTTTTCTTTTCTTTTTTTTTTTTTTTCGTTGCCTACTTTCTCAGTAAGCGGTCTAGAAGATGAATAGAAAGGTTTTTAAATGAGGTAATATTCCACCTATGGCGGATCAGCAGTCATTTTCACTTGCACGTTTTTATTCCCTTAATATGTTTCGTTCGCGAACCGTGATAACTACGCAAAAGTTGTTAAAACAATCAGTTCCGAATGACGAGTCGCCAATAAAAGAAAAAGTGACAAAGGTTTAAGTACATACGACGAATGCGAAGAATTAACATTCGCTCGCATCACATAATGAGAAACATCGGTTTGTAAATGTTGACGGACAACCTTCGATAAAGAACGACACTACTAAACTGCCCTTGAATTCTCGCCTTTCAAGCAAGAGCTTTTTGAATTCCGTGAGCAAAAACACATCGCATGGAGTGGTTAACCAAGGCACGTACATGTTTCGGAAATTGAGTTGAGTGGTTTACAGGCATTTAAACCAAAAGATACGACTTCTACAGGGAGGAGATTGATGATAAGATCAGTTTGAAAAAGCTCAATATTGCTTTCGTCCATGAAGTGGTATACGCCTATATTACACCTAATCGATCAACCCTACTGTGCGATATCAGCGTTGTGGTTTTTTTGCTCATCTGTAGCTTACTCGAAAGCAGTGTGACTAAGCAAAATAAAGCAGCCATCGTATTCTAGGCTAACTCAAATGTACGATGCTTTTCTAAGGTAACAAAGCACCGAAAATCTAACCTTTGAGACACGTTTAGAAGAGCCAAAGGCCACTTTACTGGGAAGATTACACGCTGTATGTCGACTCGTGCCGCCTACCACTGCTATCGCTGAGCCAAAAACGGGATCCCAAACACTTCAAGGACTGACGCCTTTTCACCTAGCAGGATTCTTCTACTTGTTCACAGCCACACTGAGCTTTTCCGTATTAAAACCCTATTCTTTGAGGATTAAACTCTGTTCCAGCGAGAACGAAGCCCCTTTCACAACATGAACTGCCAATCTGGCTCACTCAATTTCACCGCAAAATTGATAGCGCGCATCTGTCTCAACGGGACAGTGAAACAAGCGTGTTATGTTACCTTCCTAGTGTTCGTTAAGTGCATATGGTTGCGTGTATGTTTATCTGGCGTATCATTTTGATCAATCAGCGGTTAAAAGTTGATGGATTGCGGATTCCGTGCATATATAATCAAAAAGCCGGAAAGACCATCAATTGTTCGGCAAATGGTTATAAGTGGAATTAATATGAGCCGGTTCAATGTATTCAAAGAAAAAGTTCAGTCTTCATTTTATTAACCTTGCAATAAACGTCTACCCGAGAATGACCTCCGTTTAGTTTCGAGTTGCACTTAAGGATGCGTGGAAGGAAGTTGAATTCTTTTGAAAAATAGTCCATTGAGGTATTAAATTTGTCTGAACGATAACAAGAGTCTAGTCAGGCCGCTAAATTTGTAAATGTAAAAATATTGGTTGCATTAAGCTAAGGAATCTATTATAGAGAATCTGAACGTCAACTACAGTTCGAGCCCGTTGAACAACTGTCACAAGCTTTTCGTCAGGTTTTACTTATTAGCTTGTATGTTGTTCCTACCAGTTTGGTTGCATTAAATCATGAGTTAGACCTTCTCCAGTCAGTTTAATATTTTCGGGGATCGTTTCTTTTCACTTTACGAATACCAGCACATATTTAGGGATGCGTCTAGATAAGGATGATACAATCACTTATCACACGTGCAGACATTAAGCAAGCACGTGACGACAACACCACAGTTATGAAGATAACGTCACGGTCTTTATTACTATTGACGAATGATTGTCTTGTATGATTAACTACTTTAGGGTATAGGAACTGAATGCATACCGATACTCAACTATCGTTCAGATTACACAAACCAAACATAAAATGATTGTACTTCGACACAGTTCTACAAGCTAACAAGAAAGTACTTTTGGCTTCGTAGATATTTTTGAGGTCAAGGATTCATTACCTTATAATCTTATTAGACCACATAGCTTACAAGAAAATTTGAACAAAAAATACTTGTCTGAATAACTTGCAAAGAGGATTAGTAACCTTGTTAAATAAGATTACTGTAAGAAATTAGACCAAGTTCACACCTACACATTCTCGTGGAAAACATATTTTCGAGGGGGCATTGTTTTTTCTTTGGCTTTCAAAAGTAGTGTTTTCTTCTTTTTTTTCTTGCAGAGTTTCAGCTTAGTACTCTGAGCCAGTTTCGCCGCCCTATTATGCAACCACGGTGTTTCTGAAATTTTTTTGAACATCCTCACCGTTTCAGCGAAATCTATAACTTTCATTTTCAGCTTGCCGTCTGCACCTCAGTACGTATCACGCGAAAAAGTAATTTGAAAATCACGATTGTTTAGTTCTTTTTTCTTCCCGCAAAGACCAACGACGTGTAATTGGAATGCCGCTAATTATGTTGCTTTTTTGCCTAGTGTTTATTGGTAAAACAAAGAAGTAAAAAGATACCGCCAAAATTTTCTGCAAATCGTGACTAAAGGCAAGATACATGTGCAGAACTTTCATACTTATTGGTGTATTAATCCGTCAATGAGGTGCAATTATGTCGTCTGGTGGGTTTTCGTGCCTCTAGTACTAGCAAGGCCCACACGGTCTGTCAAAAACTTCTAACCCTGGGCCACCTTTATCATCTTTGTTCCAAAAAGTTTATCCCTGCGGCGGTTTTGCGGGTAGCGGTCAAGCATAGTTATCACGTTAGGCGGAACTTATGTCTGTCTCGCAAAGGAAAGCATGCAAAAAGAAAAATACCTTGCTTTCCAAAGGTTAAGTGGAAAACGAGGAGTGCGGACTGCGGACTGCGGAGTGTGGAAAATGAGAGTGTGGAATATGAGGAGTGTAGAAAATGAGGAGTGTGGAATATGCGGAGTGTGGAAAATGCGGAGTGTAGAAAATGTGGAGTGTGGAAAATGAGGAATGTTAAAGAAAAATATATAAAATGGTCAAAAGAAAAAATAAGGTAATATCGCCACACGTACTCAATGATATAAGGTATAACACCCTATATAGCTCCCCTGCCCGCTGTGCAAACCCTGGAAAAGGCAAACTACTCTTAACAAAATGAAAAATCACAAAATTCATTTTTTGCTTATTTTCAAAATCGCGAAATTAAGTACTCGTACAACACGTCTTTCGAATTCTATAGAAATAAAGTACACGTGAAAATTAACGAAAATTAATGAATATAAAAAGCTTGTATGGAAAAGGAAATTAAAAAATAATCTTTAATTCCGCTATATTCTTGGCATGAACCCATTGTTGGTAAGATCGTTTTAAATGTTTAATTAAAGGTGATATCTTCACACGGACACAAGTAACAAGGTACAACACTCTATAAAACTCCTTCATGCATCATTGCATTTTAACGCGCGTAGCATTATTGTGAATTAACGATATTAACAATCAGTCCATGTTCTTTGAAAAAGCGATGCATCATTGAGTTTCATTGCTAAATCGTACATTATTTTTCGTAGCCATAAAAAACCGTAACGAATACTGAGGTAAATAAAACAAATCCACGCGTGTAGCATTTAATACTGTTAATTAACGATATTAACAATCAGTCCATGTTCTTTTAGCATTTCCTTCTGGCTTTCATCAAGTGAGTGGTAGGTGCTGAGGTTGATATGTACACGTCCGTCAAAAACAGGGTTTTTTCGTATGACATGCGCAGGGCTGGGATGGTAATAGGTATTGGTAAAGTCTGTGATGTACACCAACACCCCTGTGTTGACGTCCCTGCGTACCTGCCGATGTTCGACGTGCTTGACCACGATGTTGTGCGGTGGCTGACGAAATTTTTCTGCAAAATTGTCACCACATCCGTAGCACTTCTTCACATTTTTTTTCTAAACTGGAAACAACTACTATGGCTTAACCGGAAATAAAAACTACACAACTTCATTTATTTCTCTAGAATTCGAAAGACGTGTTTTACGAGCACTAAATTTCGCAGTTTTGAAAATAAACAAAAAAATTATTTTTTCATTTCGTTAAGAGTATTGTGCTTTTCCAGGGTCCGCACAGAGGGCATGGGACGGGAGGAGTTATATTGGGTGTTATACCTACGTGTGGCGATATTACCTTATTTTTTTCTTTTAAGCTTTTTATATATTTTTCTTTAACACTCCGCATTTTCCACACTCCGCATTTTCTACACTCCTCATATTCCACACTCCGCACTCCGCTCTCCGCACTCCTCCTTTTCCACTTAACCCAAAAGGAAGACGATAATCACTAGTTAACAGGCGGGACTTGTATTCCTTTTCGGAAATGGGTACATCGCCTTTTTCAGTAGCATGAGATTGCAAAGAAACAGGCTATTATTTATCGATGTGATCACCAGGCAAAAGAAATGTATCATGTCACAGCAAAAACAGCTGAAAGGTTAGGATGAACAGTTTGTTCGCTGCCGGGTTAAGGTTGAGGGGACCATATCAATTTTCCTTTACCGTCGTCACCCCTAAAATCTTCTTCTTCTTTCAGTCCAAAGGGCAGAAATGTAGTCACTGTTTGTGATCATTACCCCCTCCTCCCCTTATCATTACGCAATTCCGTTATGTGAATATATTTTAGCGAATCAACGGTAACGAAAAAAGAGAATAGGAAGTCACTGAAGTGGTTTAACACAAAACTTAAACGGGTTTAGTACTCAATAAAATTACTAGGAGTTTAATCGTACGTGATAATCGCATTAAAATGACACTCAGACCTTGTAATTCCGTAGGCAGGCTTACAAATCGGCTGACTTGAACTTTTGGCTAAGATATCGCTTTGCGTCGTTAAACTGATATTTCCCATTCCACGTGCCCTCGATTCTTTTAGCCTTGTTGCTCTTGTGTGTATCACGACACATTCAAGCGACTCAGGATGCAATGGTTATTTACTAAATATACAGAAGTCCTGGATAAACATGTCGGAAGTGTTCTCAACCGACGAGATAACAGCAGAGCCTGCATAGAAATCAATTTCCTGAACACGAACCGCGATCTATTTTTACCAAGAATGGAATGTAGCTGCGAAAACAAGATTCATTTGCCTTTAACCCTTTCATTCGAGTCAAATTTTTCAGTCAATGTTTACCAGTTGCGTCCTTTTTTAAAAGTCTGTGAACAAATCTCAAATATGTACTCAATGAACATCACGGGAAAGCTATATCGAGCAGTACTTACGTGTGTAGGTGTTCGATTTTCACTGCATGCTTTGCAATTTTGACCTTAGCCGGAACCTCTTTTAAAAGCAGAGCCTTAAACGCCAAACAGTTCCCGGTCATAAATCTTGAGGCATAAAGCTTGTATAACCATTCATTGCACGTATAGGTTCAATTGTTGTAAACATAATTACGGCTAAGTGGTACGCCACAGGGTTTAAATGTGATGGGGAATTAGGATGTGTTCTTTGGGAAATGGGCAAACTCGTTTACGAAAACTTGCTTCATAACATCTGCTGAATTTCCGCTTCTCTCTATCGGAAAAGCCGACCTATGCACATATTATCCTTTAATTTAATATATTTCAGCAGCGATTAACAGGAGTTATCAGTCCAAAGGCAAGATGTTTTGAGCAAGTGGACAGGCACCTAATTTGGACCAATTGTGTCAATGAACTAAAGCGACTGTAAGGCCTTAGTTTCCGCTAGCGTGGTGTGTAAAGGATACTTACACAGTTTTAGCCAAAATCTGTTATTTTCGTTAACATCCACTATAACAGATTGAGAGTGCGTGGAAAACATAACTGACAATAAAAGCAAAACATCCTCAAAGCATCTGTTTTCTATATATGCTCTGAGATATTGTTTCTGCTTCCAAGGAAACCGTTTTAAATAAACTCCCTCCAACACAGAGAAGCACTTACGTGATCCGCAACACCACCAGTTGAAGGGTCGGAACTACTTTTTCTCATCTCGATTTTCTTTCTTTCGATGATGTATTTTGCTCGACGTAAACTAGCCTGGCAGAGAAAACCACAAAATCTATTTTAGTTGAGGCAACTTTCGGTCGGAAACTGATGGACTTGCCGGAGGGGCCAAAACGACCTTTGCGTACCGCAGATAATTTCAATTCAAGTAGACATATGTCCATAAACATTTGTTCATAAACATATGTCCATAAATGCCACTGGCCTCGGACCATCACCTTACAGTCAATTCCTGCCAAATGGGCAGCTTTGATTGGCCCTGACCACTACAACCAAACGTCTTTGTCAGTTCTACTGAATAAATATTCAATACACTCTTTCTTCCTGTGACCTTGTTGAGTCTGAGAAAGGCTAAAGTGTTCAGAAAATGTGGCAAGAACGTGTGAGGGTGATGTTTAGTTGCGGGGCTTAGACCCAATGCACAAAACTGCGAATTGCCAATGGTAGACAAAACAATACTCTCAAAGTAAGTGTGTTTCACTGAACCGGAGGGTCGTCCAAAGAAATGAAAAATATATTTTCTATAATTATTCCATTTTATGGCAGTGGACTAATTTTCGCTGCATTTTAAAGCCAAATAGTGTGAAAATTGCCCGGTCGTTTATTTTGCTTTTGAGCAAATCCTTTTTTTTTCCTTACAGGCAGAAACTGTGACTAATTGTGTAGATGCGCTTAGTTTGATAACGGCAATAAGGCTTTTTTTAACAGACCATGGTGATTTTCTACAAGAATACTTTTCAGCTTAATTGCAAAAAATAAGAATGTTTTCGAACATTCCGGTGCCAAATCCTCAAAAAAACTGAAAAATTAAAATTAAATAAATAATAATAAAAAAACGTTCGGCCTAAGCGCAGAAAGCACAGAAGCTAATTATAGTTCTGAAGAAAGTGTACTACCTGAAAAAGCCTAGAATTTTTTATCTCTCTGTTCAGTATCATACTGTTTTCAACATTACTGATCTTAGCAGTATGCAGAACGCGTTACATAAATTCTGTAAAATGTAGCATCAGGTAAGAAGGTGAACTAATGAGTGAAATTCCTAAATATGGGGACTCTGTTAGGGACCGTTCATTTTTTATGAGGTAGGGGGGCTGGTGGGATTTGAGGGGGGGCATGTGAAAAATATGGCTTCAAAGGGGGAGCCACCCGAAAAAATATGGTGTGTAAAGGGGGGGGGGGTCACCAAAAAAATTGCCTTTAAGTTCAGTAGTGACAGCACCTGTAATAATGCAAACACCAGTGCCAGAAGGCCAAAAATAGCGTTTCCTAGGTTCTGAAAATTCAAATTTTCCCGGGGGAGCATACCCCAGGACCCCCCTACTTTATTATACACCCAACGGCAACTCTGCCCCACCAACTGTTTCATTACCAGATAAAGCCAGGGGAATGTAGACTCTTTTTCCGCCTCTGCTGGTCTGATTCTTAAACAACTGAACAACTGATAACAGTGTCCAAAATAATGCTTTAAACCGGCATTAATTGTCTGTTTATGTACTTCAGAATGCAGCAAATTGCATTAGAGCATATCTAGATTTTCAAACAGGGGAAGATACCCCTGGAATCCCTACCAGAAAAGTACCTTTAGTGCTTGTCAATAAAGACATTTACTCCTGCAGGAACTTGAGTGTTAAAACTGACCGTTTAATTTAAGCTTGATAAGTTTTAGATTTACTTTATCACTTTTTCTTTTTTTTGGGGGGGGGTCATCTCAAATATTTAGGACTACAAGGGGGGGGGCAGGTGAAAAATTTCTAATGTAGAGGGGGAGCCATTATGTTTTACAGGTACTACCCATCAAATCCCACCAGCCCCCCCTACCCCGTAAAAAATGAACGGTCCCTTAGTACCTAGCCGGAACTTGAACCTTTTAACATATCTGAAGTCGCAGTATTTGACTCTAATATACCTGCATGGTAACTTCATCAAGACATCAAAACATATAGAAAAGTGAAGCTGTTGTTTACTTCGTCGATGTCCTAGTATCCTGCTGAAGTTATCGGTAGAACAACTTCCTTGCTGCTAAACTACAAAGTCTATTTTAGCTTTTCTGACAGAAATTATTTTGAAAGGGACATCACGAAACCAGTGATTTAATAGCGCGGTCTTTGACTTAATCCAGTGTTGACCTTTGGGTTAAAAAGAAAAGTGGACTGATAAAACGAATTTGATGCAATTAAACTTGAATTATTCTTAAGATTTATGATGAACTGAAAATTAATCAGAAGAATATAGTCATTTTCTATAATTACCATACTATCTTTTTGCCTTCAAGTTAACTGCAGTGTTCGGCCATTTCGTGCCGTTACTTGTAAGTGAGTACAACATTTAACTGGTTAGCTAGGCTAGGGAGATAACTTGGGCAACGGAGATGATAATTTTTTCTTCATGGTTACAACGATTTTTTGAGTAAACTCATTTTCTTCTCCTGTGTTAGCTAAGAAATGTCAAAATTTATTTAGCCCTTTAGCGTTTACTTTTAAAAACTGTTTGAAAGTATTTTTAGGGTGCTAAAATGTTCACACGTCCATGTAAATGAAATCTTGCTTGACAGTAGGTTGCGTGGCCGGTGGGATTTTGCTTAGAGTCACCCTGTATTAAAACACCTGAAAGATGTTGCCATTTTTGTAAAGTGCCCAAGATGCCTGCACTTATAGCTGATCCGGTATCTGGCGACAATAAGAGGTTTTTGTATTAAGTCACCTAAATTAAGGTAGGTTTCAGTTATTACCCGAGTTTTCGTGGTTTACTAAACGTTGATAAAAAAACAAACGAGGTGCGTACCGCATGGAAGATTATGATCGCATATTCAACATGCTCAAGTGTGGCTGAGGAATGTTAGCCGTTTCCTCAACTAACCCACCCTGCCAAAGGGGGCGCGGGTTAGGGGAAGAAACGGCTGACAATTCAGACTAGCAGAAGTGGAATAGTTGTTTTGTTAAATAATCTCTATGGTATTATGAAATCTACGGAAGGGAAGGAACACATCAAATTGAAGGGTGTCGGTTTCATTTTGTTATTGTTTTGTTTTGTTTTTGTTTTTTGACTTGGCTAATAAACGACGCGGCACAATGTTTGGAGGGTGTCCTCATAGTCACTCGAGGATATGATCTCTTTGGGTTAACCGACTTGAATCTGATCGATCAAAAATCCACACAGACGGAGTCGTCACAACAGTAATTTCAACTACAGCTTGTGTCAGGGACTGATTCTCTGACAAACATCATCTTGAGTTTATACACTTACTGATCAAACATGTTCTATAACAATCTTGTATTAAAATCACTTCTAGTCGATACCCAGTGCCTTACAACATAGACATTAAGGGTTAAAAGTTGGTCTTGGGCGGAATCGAAATGACTACAGACGACTTTGGCTCTTTCTTCTTCAAATCTATACGGCCGACAAAAGATCACAGAAATTGTCAATAATTGCCTGAAATCGCCAAGGTTGTTGTTGTTGTCAGTTGTTGTGTTGTTTTGTTACTTCACGTCGAAATAGTGGTGTCGGTATTGCAATTGCACCAACCTGTAATTTTCATTGTTTGCGGCCTGGTGAAGGTCTCACGTGAAGAATATAGACAAGAAATTTAGGACACAGGAAATTAGAACACAGACATGCATACCAAATTCGCACCTAAAAGATTCAGAATAGTCCCAGTTTAAACATTGTCCTTTTGAAAAATATTTTTAAGGAGTTGAAGTGTTTTCTTTCCTTAAATGTAATGTGTCAGTTGCGTAACTATCAAAGAGTTCTTCGTAGAGGACAAGTGTCCTGAGGAACGCATGCGCCACTTTGCTTATCCACTTTTCGCCATCATTACAATCATATTGGAATCATACTTTCAAGGCCTTACGCCCTTACCTCTTCGTGCATAGGTCAAATATGCTTACGTCAACGGCCATACATTTCAGTACTAACCGAGACTACGCTATCAGATTCTTTCGCCGTTTTTTAAGAAGGCATTTTATATGATAAACGACGCGCAATTACTGTCGTATAGTAATTATTATTTTTCTTTAAAGAATTAAGTTAAAAAAAATCGTTCACCAACCTGATTTTCTGTGACTGACATCAGGTTGTCTGATAGATTTTTGTGATTCTCGTTCTAGCAAGGCCAAAACTATCTGTCTTTAACTCTAAGCCACCTCTACTATCCGTTTGCGGTTGGCGGGCTAAAGCGATAATCAATTGCGGACATTCTGTTAATCTCCAAAAAGTCAAGCCATATTTGCAAAGAAAAAAGAAAAAAATTGTTAGTAAACTGAGACAAAATAATAATAATAGTAATAACAACAATAATAATAATAATAATACTAATAATAATAATACTAATAATAATAACAAAAAGTTTTAATATGTAGTTCTGAGGATGTCAAGGCAAAATACGGTACTGAAAATGACTTGGTCCTAATTTCGTGGGTGTAATGACATTTACGCCTCTGCATTAAAAAGATTCTTTTCACGTAAGCTATAGCTACTAGGCCGATTCAAAATATCACTATTCTTGCTATATGAAATACTTTTTCTGGGCTGTAGCTGTTTAAGAACAACGGAAAGGCAATAGCTAGTTACGGGATTGGTTCAGCAGCAACAATAAACGGATTTGACTACATCATGAAGGGCAGGAACTTAAAAAGCACGTGCCAATCGTATTAAATATAAGGCACTAAAGACGCTCAAACCTTCGTAAGTATTCAACCTGCGACTTGAATTTTTGACTCTAGATTCTCTTGGCATCGTTATAGAAGGGTATTTTTGCATTCAACGCGCTCGCCATCCCTTAGGGTCTTGTTGTCTTTGCGTGAATCATGACACATTTTTAAGTGCCCCAGGGCCCTCATTAAAGTACTCTTAGATAAACAAGTCGGATGTGGTCCTAGCTAACGAGATAAAAGCAGACACGTATCACTTTAGTTTATTTTTATCTTCGTCCAGTGAAATGCACAGTGCAGAGCCAAGTTTTAATAGTTATTGACCCCAAAACTCCTGAATCAAACTTTCTCATTGATTAGCTAAAGACAACCTTCTTACTTTTACGTTACTGTAGATCATATTATAAAAGTTGTGGTAGTAAGACATGTAATTATTTCGTTAAAAAGTACCAAACTGGGCTGTATCCAAAGTAACAAAACTGGCTTGTTAAAAATAATGAAAAAGGGAAAGAGCCATAAATGGGAGATTTGAAGGTAGGAAGATAAGTTTATTCAGTTAAACTGGGTAAACTCGTTTACGAAAAATCTTAAGAGGACCTATTTCCCTTGCAGCCGATTTGCGTATATGTTAACCTTTCTGACATTTCAACAGTATTTGCCAGAGGTTATCAGTTCGTTGGGCTGATGTTCCATAAGAGGATATTTCTAATCCTTCGGTACAGAAGAAGTAGCAACTAAAGTTTAGGAATGTTTTTCACGAATTGAAGAAGACAAATAAACTCTGTTGTTTGTTCGGATGCCATGTCACCCTTGGCCCAAAGTTTGTTATTCTCATTAGTTCATTTTATAAAGAACATTGAATCTGTCAAGGAAAACAATGACAATGAAAGCGAAACATACGCACAGCATATGTTCCCAGTGAGGTAACCATGCAGGCCTTCCCAAATATAGTCTCCTACGCAGCTATCCCAAATATGAACGTTGGTCGCCTATAACCTACAATAATCAGCTGGTCCTTCCAGATGTTCTACATCTCGATCAAAACTGCAACCAATGAGACGGCATTTTTTTTAGTCCTTTGTGCTCTTTTTTCATCGGAGGCTGGGTCCTGGTCTTAAAAGTTCTTATTTTCTGTGGATCGGAGATTTGAGCTTCAAAACGTGATATAACGTTACGTAAATCGATGTGGACATGACTAGCAAGGAAATCTTACAAGGGAAGAAGAATAGACTATACATCAGTAGTAAACGTATGCTAACTTTTGGGGCTCAATTTAAACTGCTCATTTACCAAGCTGCTCCTTTTTATTTCTAATTTACGTAATCGTTATTTAGAATTCATTGTTAAAAAATGAACACTGATGAGGATGCTCTCACAGAATCTTAGCATGGGTATGCTATTAACATGCAGGTTGTGAAAGAAAGTCGGTTCTCGTTAAAGATGAGTTAGTAAAAAGAAAGTTCTCGTTAAAGATGAGTGTAGCTTTTGATCTTTCACCGTCGAGTTTGTAGGAGTCATGTGTCAATAAAACATCTCAATCTAATTTTTCTAGTCAGTTATTAATATGTGGTTGGGTGTTTACCTCCGTATACATGTGCCTGACTATCCAGTAAGAATATATACCCGCAGGTCAGGGCAGGAGAATTTAGACGTGCCAGCTTAGTTTGGCGAAGTTTTCTTTACCCCCCAGGTTACATAGTGAAACTACCGTATTTACTCGATTAAACGCCGCGGCGATTATTAAATTTTTAGCGTTTCCCATGCGGCGTTTATTCGAGGGCGGCGTTTATTTCAAAATCATATTTCTTAAATCACTGATAATTATTACGGTAAATCATTCGTAAATACTATGTAAAACAGAAACATGTTTAAAGTTCCAGTGTCTCGCTTTTTTGCTGAGATAGAATCATAATTGTCTGGCTTGTGATATGTACAACGTTCATGTGCAGATTACCGAGTTTTACCGTTCTTGTTATTTTTTTTTCTTATAATCCTCGAATAAACGCCGCATTCTTCTGATTGGGTGCGGCGTTTATTCGAGGGCGGCGTTTATTGGTAATTTTGCATCCATCTGCGGCGTTTAATCGAAGGCGGCGTTTAATCGAGTAAATACGGTACGTCGTGGTTATTTTCAAAACTAAATACACGAAATGGACATAGACAACCAAAAGGAAGATGTTAATTGATTTTCTCAAAGACATAACAAACCTCAATAAACAAAACTAAGCCATTATTTTTGGGTCCTTTTGGCTTTTAGCATTCCAAATTAATGGCAAAAATAGGTGACATAGCCTGTAAAACAGCGTTTTACTTGATCACAAAGAGATATCACCACCCAAAGTGTTTGTTTATCGTATCTCTGACATTCATGCCCGGCCATGCCGTGCATTACGCTAGCTGTCTCTTAAAGACTGGTTAAGAGACAAAAAGTCAAATTTCTCTAATTTCAAATTTAAAGTTTCAGTCAGAAGCGGCTCTCCGGTAAATGACTCAGTAATCTATTCATGTTTGCTCGCCTTCCAGATCCATGCGAGCTGTACGCTTGCTTCTGAGCAAGTATGTTCGTATGCATTTTCTAGGATCCAATAAGCTTAGCAACAGGTGTTTTCTACCCGAATTTTTTAGGAATCGACTTCTTCACCTTCCTTCCATTACAGTATACAAATATTTTATTTTAACTTAGTTGTGCAATGCATGGATTTGATTCCGACCATTCACAATTCTTCGCAAACTCATTCACTCACTCGTTATCTTTAATACATGCCTACACCAGTGCTGGAATCCACTGAAATTTCGTAGTGCAATTTCGCGCTGGAAATTCGCAAACAGCTCTTTTCATCAACATTGGGGCATTAGCCGCACTCAGGGCGACTAATGCGATGGCAAGGCGGCGATAAAAAGAAAAGCCCCTTGTGAATCGGGGGAAAAAAGACGGGGCGCTTCTGCAACACGCGGCCCTCACCTTCGCTGTCTGCAAAGCATATTCGACATCAACAGTTACCCGCGTGAGTGCCACCGTACTTAGCCATCAACCTACGATGAGTTTGGAAACGTTGGAGATGGCTTGAACCTGTCTGGGGAGTGGTTGCCAGACGACTTTAAAATGAAATCTTGTATAGCGAACCTCTCTTTGGTATAAGGTTCAATGGTCACCTAGCTTAGCAATTTAAGTGTATGTACAAACGCAACATGAGATCTACAGACATTGCAGAGCCCTGGAACCAATGCTGCATTGGAGAAGCAGGGAGAGGCACCCGCTGCAGCTGAAGAGGCCAGTCACCTGGAGCGTCAGTCTTCGTTGGAAGCTACACAGAGAAAGATGGCCTGGATGTAGCAATGGCAGAGGTGGTACTCTTTCTATAGCTTAAACCTATTCACCTAGGCTCTTGAGGCTGCTATACAGCCCCCTCATCCATATAGTCAACCGATATTGTTATGGTTTGTAGTAGTTTGTCTATTGCAGACGTCCTGAGACTGCGTACGTTTGCTTTTCCTGCTCTTGTTTCACCGATGGTGACGACAATGGCTGACTTTCGTCCAAGTACCAGGCATTCCTCTGTAGCAATTACCAGCTCAGCGGTGAGCACACTTAAGCTAAAATTTCGCAAGATTTTGAGAATGGGAATGGGCAAAACATTCCCTTCGGGTTTTGCTGAATATTTGTCCATTTCTTCTGCTTTCATTTGTAAACGGGCCTAGTATTTGAAACTCACCGGCTTTCATCACGGTTTTATTTCCACATAAGTACTTCTCAGTTACACGACGACTTAAACATACATGCAATCTTTAAGGTATTCGTTGTTCATCAAGCTTTGTAAACAAGATTCTGAGGATTACAAAATATCACTGCAAGACTGATGTCAATTCCTTTACTGTTAGCTACTTTGTGTGGAAATAATTTGTCAGTATTCATCGTCACCCTCTAACCTTCAAAAGAAGCATTTTGCTGGCATCGATGGATACAAGCCATTGCCAGCCGACAAAGCAAAAAACTTATATAAAAAAAAAAAACATAATCAGATACATGCATCCATTCCGCCAAAAATTGAACTCTTCCAGACAATCTGTCCTTAAATCCATTCCCATGAGAGTTTTCGGATGCCATTTTCGGCATTTCAGATATAAACAAGTAGTTAAAGAATTAAAAGTAGTCTAAAAATACTGGTTTAGATGTATGTGAACAGAGATTTATTGATGTTAGAATCAACTACATTCTGAGCGGGACTTTGAAAGTAAAACGAATTCTTTTTGTACTTTTACAGTACGTAACTGAAAGACCCTTTTCAGGAAAGTACTTTGATGAATCGCCCATAGAAAAATAATGTGATTTGGCTTTAGATGTCTAATCTAACTAAGTAGTGATATAAATGTGAGCGCCCTGGCCTTTCCCCGGTGTGTCAAAAAGGATTTGTTTCTTTAGAGAAACTGTGGCGTCAGTGGGAGTAAAACATTTCCGTTTCATGTCAACTGAGCTGATTCAAGGTAAACTGGCCACAGTGAAGAGATTCAAATGCTGACGTTTCGAGTGTTTAATCATCCGCATAGCCTTAATCGACAGACTACGGGTTAAGATTGCTGTGGTATATGCATGGAAGAGAAAGAGCGGTTACGCTATTAGTAGATACATGGAAATGAAAATTACTTTTGGCTGATTCCAAGGACAATGAAATTGCTTATCAGAAAAGTAAATGTTTGATTAGTTTTCAATGGCTTTCAGTCAGTGTTGCCTTGAAGTAGGGCAAAGTCACCAAATTTCATGTGCTAGGTACAATTGTTAGGAGGAATAAAACTGTCAATCTACTGGTTTAGATGTGATTTTTGTTTTACTTTTTCCCAAGTGTTGGTGGAAACTGAAACAGGGTAGAAACGCTTACTCCGATGTGGTGAGCGTTAGAATTTGCCGGCTTCCAGTCTTGCACTTTGGCTCTTTCTCCGGTTATGTCTTATACTAGTTCAACACGTAGGTTGTCCCTAGGTCTGCTAGTCGTGAGACTGTTAAGACTTGAGCTCATTAAACAATATCGATTTCTCCTTTTACATTAACCGATTTGTTGGCCAAAAGATTTTGACAATGAATTCTTTGAATAAATCTTTCCAATCATAATACTGGCAGAAACCGAAATCATGACATGTTTAAGAACTAAATACTAAACGTTGCTTGAGGCATTTGTCCTGCCTTTTTATCTGTAATTGAGTTCACTTGAATTTTAACAAGAAGTGAATTATATAGTACGAGCAATTGAAATGCAATAGATTTTTGTACGTCAGTAAGAGCTATTTTTAAGTAAGCGTCTACAAGAGTACAATATGTAATTGACCTCAACCTTTTGCATCCGCAGTCACGTAATTTACTTCTTACTTCGATTGTTGCTTAAAAACTGTACTTTTGAGCATTCAAATGAAAGTATTTAGCAAAATTTTCATTAATGATCGTCTTTTTAGTATTTCCAGTGTTCCCTACAAAATGTTTGTAACAAGAATTTTAACAAGAAGTGAATTATATAGTACGAGCAATTGAAATGCAATAGATTTTTGTACGTCAGTAAGAGCTATTTTTAAGTAAGCGTCTACAAGAGTACAATATGTAATTGACCTCAACCTTTTGCATCCGCAGTCACGTAATTTACTTCTTACTTCGATTGTTGCTTAAAAACTGTACTTTTGAGCATTCAAATGAAAGTATTTAGCAAAATTTTCATTAATGATCGTCTTTTTAGTATTTCCAGTGTTCCCTACAAAATGTTTGTAGTTTGGCACTTTTAGGGGGTTATAGGGGTTATCGTTTAATACCTAATACACAACAGCCGGAAATCTTGTGCCCCTCATAAATCTATATAATATGAAAAGATAACGCGGTAAAGCCAGTACAAATGAGATCACGTATGGCACGATTCGCATCGTGCCATTCGCGCCAAAGAGTAATCTTTCGTGATAAAGAGATTTGTCTACGAACCCAGCATCAACCCTTTGACTGCTCAAGTTGCAAAAGATGTGACGCTGCATGCACGCGAACATTTTTGTTTGAAAAGAGCTCGTTGGGAGCACTGCCATAATAACGTGGAAATAAATCTTTATACATATTCTGGACTCATGCTCCTATCTACCAGCATAGTATACATATCCAAACTGCCATTATAATGTGAGGAAAATTCCTCTAAAGATGAGTCGAATTGTAATATAGACAGCCACTGCACTGGATACGAGCAAGCGTGTGCTCTGATTAGCTCCATATTAATACGCTATCAGCTGTTATTATATATAGAGAGCCCCTGGACGGATATGAGGAAGCAAGCGCTCTTTATAATAACAGCTATCTATATAATAGCTCTCTATATAATAACAGCTATCAGCTGTTATTATATAGACAGCTCGCCGTGGATATGAGCAGGCTCGCGATCTGATTGGCTATCCACTCATAGGCTAGTTATCAGCTCATATCCTACGATTGGAAGGTCGCATGAAAAAGATGGCAAAAAGCTCGTTTGTTTAACAGGGAGTTTGCTTTAGTAACTTTTTACATTTCTCATGAACCAGTAGTTGGTTGCCTATATAATAAAACAATTGTACCAGTCCACTTTTCCAACAGTTCGGAGGTGTTTTTCTGCTTATGTGGACCTGTGCGACTCGTAAACAAAGTAAGAGTGAATTAGAGCAATCAAGGTAACGACTTGTTACCAAAGTAAGAGTTTTTCGGCACAGTTGTATTTGTTGTTGTTGTTGTTGTTGGCGAAATTTTGTTGTTGTTTACGCCTGAAAAGTGAAGGAACTCTATGGCCGAAATGACGCTTTTAACCATGATCTGAGAAGAAAGAATATCACGTTTCCGTCTGGACTCACTGAAAGTAATTTAACAGAGCATGTGGAACGGAAATGATAGACGAAGTTCCACTGCCCCTACAAACTCATTTTGGCCTGTATTGACAGTGGCGTTGTTATGGAAGGGAGACTCTTTGTGGGTGAGGAGCGGAAAAAAAACTCAATTTAGGAACGCCTTCTAATCGTCATGACTTTTAGCACATTAGAACATGTACATCATAATCTCTACACAATACATCATTTTGATCAACGTTGCCATTGACGCAACATATTCAGCCAAAGGGTTGAAAGATTAAGAGCACACTTCCGGCATAATGAAAAATGAATTGAATTACCTATTTACTATAGAGGTAGAAGAACAAAACAAAACCCTTTAACTGATGTGGACGCAAAATACAAATCTATGAAGTTCTTCTATGCATTGAATTGTCTCTAGCCCTAAATCTTAAAAAAAAAAAAGAAAAGTAAGGTAGTTCTTAGTGATCTTGATCGCACTAGGACAAAGATGATTTATCAGCAATAAGATGCCCATGGGTTTCAGTGTTCTTTGAAGGAGTTATTCAAAACACAAGACGATTAGCGATTAATGACCCTCCTTGCTTTTTGCTTTTTTTTCCTCTTTTTAACAACTCTAGTATGAAAGTTGCGCTATCACTACATATTATATGTATATGCCAATCTTCAAAGGATATCTTAGAGATTGCTAGATCGATACAAAGGCTTCATGTTGGATTTATGGCTGTTTAATTGTTTGAGAAATAGTTCCCCAACTCTTCTAAGACCCGCAGACTTGCAACAAATCCTAATAGCTTTTAGCCAGTTTTCACTGAACCGTTTCTTCGAACGTTATATAATCAATAAAAAGTACCTATTGAGCTATTTGCCTCTCATGAACGTTTATATTTCATCACGCGCTAAGACGTTGATTATGAATAAAATATGTCATTACTAGTGAAATTAAAACTTTGTAGCTTCAGTCATCGTATCTGGTGATTTAAAAGTAGTGTTAATGTTTTCAGGTTCCACTCAGTCGTTAGTAATATCCAGCAGAAGCGTTTAAACTCTCCGACCTTTTCAACCTTAGAAAAATAAACCTCCTGTTGGTGACGAAAAGTATAAAATGTGAACACTATTTTGATGTAAACACTCCTAAACACTCACTTAAGCACCGACTTGGGATAAAATGCTTTCCTTTTCCTTTAGTGCTTATTGAACTGTTTGTTTAGCATAAACATTTGTATTTCAACACTCGTATCCAGGTGATTACCATACTGATATAATAACTATACTAGTGAAACCAAACTGGCTTCAGTCATCGTGTCCTCTCATTCAGTTGTAGTGTTAATGTTTTGCTTTCTGGTTGTGCTCAATCGTTAGCAACAGCCTGCAAAACGCGCAGGTTTATCTTTCCGACCTTAGAAAAAAGTAGGGTTCTTACTTTGTTTACGAACTTAAGTTAATGTAAACATTACTTTACACTCCAGTCACTCACCGTTGGCTTCCACTTGGGATGACACCTTTTCTACATATAGCATCACTTACACGAGTAGGCGAGGAATAATACCGTCCGTATTATTGTCTCGAGTACTGACACGTTCCGCTTATGTCATGTTATTTTTCTAAAAAGGAAAAGGGGATTAAAAAGGGAGTGCACTCAGTGAGGTCATGGAGCCGAGTATGTTTACCAGATTTTCATGCATTCCAAGCAGTTTTATGTGGTCTTTGTATCCGCTGAATACAGATTAGTTTAAAATTACATTGGATCAATCCGCATAAGTCGGCGAGTCTTCATAATTTCATTCTTTAACACTTTTCACAATTATCAGTACTTTTATGTGCCAATCTTTAGTTATCTATAGTTTATGGCGCTTATAAATCCAGTATTGATTGTCGCAATAAAATTACTTTTAAATTGAAACTGATGCAGACGTCATTTGCTATGCAATGTAGACTATTTTAAAACACTTTTATCACAATTTTGAAAACAACAGTACCACACAAAAGAGCTTAGTGGTTTTGGAATTACGTCAGCGGTTTTAAAATGTGAAACACCCTCTCGAGATGAAAACTTTGTTTTTCTAATATTATGTTACATTTCCTCCAACTCTACCAGTACATTAATCAACTTATTCTCTAGATGTTGGTTATAAAAGAACAATGCGATGCTCTTGATCTAAATTTTTAAAGCATTTCACTGTTTCATAGTTTAACATAGACGAAAGTGGTCTTAATCCTCTTATCTACAAGTAAACCAAGATTGTAGGTGCAATGTTCCACCAAGAATAATTAAAAGAATTATAGACTTGCTTTCAATATCTAGTAATGCCATCTGTTAGGAACCATGGGACTTAGAGAATTGAACTTTTTAGATAAATTGCGGCGGATTTGGCATAACACTTAAGAATGTCCTTTTCGTCTAGAAATTCTGAGAATTGATGGTCGTGCCTTAAGTTGAGAGACCCTTGAAACATCAGATCAGTCGAACAGTTGGCCTTTCTGCTTTGTCAAGTTACTCATCGAAACACCGCCAAGCCTCTTTCATTGCTACTATTTGCAAAATTGAATGCAAGTTAGACTTCCGTGTGTGAAAGATCCCCTGTGCTCCTGCAATGAACGAGTCATGGCTGATTTGTGATATTTACAGCTGGGTCTACAAATGGAATTGATCAGGTTTTCAACATTTGAAACTACTGACATCAATCTGACTTCAAAAGATCTATATGTTTTTCCTCGAGAAACAGTTTGTTATTGGGCTATGCAAAATCAATGTTCATCTTCCGAAGTCTGGATGTATCTACTGGTGGAACATAAAAGAATGAGCTGATCTGTACTTACCCAAGCGCAATGGTCACTAATTGTTTTGTCGGATTGAGGTACAGATGCGATGTCATTCCTGTAGAATCCTGCGTTATGAGAGCTTCGTACAGTCTAAGGAGACTGAACAGTGTGTTGCGTTTAGCATAACTGTTTGGTTCTTTTTATCGCTTATCATGATCAATGGATTAGCCTTTGATTGCTAATTCAATAGAGGACTGCAAGGTATGCAAAAGAGCACTTTCACCATTACTTTCATCCTCTTAGCTCTTCAATAATGTCAAAGTTGAGCCAAAGACAAAAAAATAGCTATTTCAGTTGAAAGGTAAACAGGATCGGTGTTGGTGAGAGAAAAGAAAGATTCATTTCCGTGAGGCACTTTTGACACTAAACAATGGAAGTTTCTTTAGCAGAAAGACATTTTCTGAGGACAACATCAGGCCCGATACCTTTGAAATCGGGCCACTTCTGGTCTATTCTATTATATTCCTTTTAATTAAAGGAAAATTGCTGCTTCGACATTGGGGCGACCACCATTATCGCCAATAGGGTAAGACAAATGCCACTTTTCAGACTTCCTATTTTTAACCTTTGAATTGATGTTTCTTCCACTTTTAATGGACGCCCAATTAAAATGGAAGAAAAATCAATCAAAGTTTGCTGATCCTTTTTATGCTATAAAAATAAAGCCTTCAATTTGCTTAATCATTGCACAACAGATCTTATTCAAATCGTAGAGAAGCTAAAAGACTTAGCTTCTGTAATTAAACTGTTTGGAAAACTGGTAAATCTTTTCCTTGTTCACCCGACACCAATTAGAAAGCAAGGGAATAAGAAACAAAACGTGGTTACTTTATGACGCAACACACTTTGTAATGGCTGGCCCCGAAAAAACAAGAGTTTTGGTTTTCCTTTAGAATCCCATACTTTCGATAGCCATACATCGACATCCTGACATACGTAGCTTCCAAAACACTTCAGTCTTACAAGACATACAAGTAGCGAGTATTTTTGGAATTTGGAATTTGGAAGATGCCAACGATTGTCCAAGAATAGCGCAAACAATTGGTGGGAATTTCTAATGAAAACGTTTTTGAGCAGTGTATCAACGTGCCTCTTGTTTCGGAAAGCTGACAATAAAAGACCAGGATGCATGCACGCTGAGTCATCAAAAAAAATGCAGGAAATGTTGTGCAAGAGGTTATGCAACACCAAAATACATGCTACAAACCTTGCAGAAGGTCTACATGCCTTTGCAAGGTATGCCATATCTTAAGAAATAACACAACACTTTTAAGGAATACATGTTTCGGCATCCCTGATGCCATCCTCAGTTGAAGGAAAATGTTACACAAAGCTATTTATATGCAGGAGCGATTAGAATTGTAAATTAAAATATAAGCAAGAATGACAAAAAAAAACGTGATTATGCGACTGACTAAACATACAATTTTAAATTAACATGTTTAACCTGTTGATTTAACGTGGGCTTTTCCCAGTGGATATGTAAGGATTCTTTGATCTTCAGTTGAAAGCTAGTAGTGGCGTTGTCTATAATGCTGAAACAATTGGCCGAACACAAATTGCGGCAACTTTCAGATTGTTGTAAGTGTTTGTATACGTGAGAGGCCCTATCCGTAGCTAAATGCTCACGCACGCGCGTTGAAAAGTGACGGGTGGTTTCACCGACGTAACAAACGTTACAGCCTGCACATGAAAATTTGTAAACAACACTCGAACGGAGATTGCTTGGGATAGCGTCTTTCGCGCTAAACAAGTTTCCGATTTCAAAAGAAGAGAAAATTAACTTAATATCAAGGTTATTACAGTAGCGTTTTATAAGGTGGCGAATGCGAATCTGAGTGACGCCAGAAAAATGGCCTATATAAGATAACTTGAAATAAAAAGCTGAGACCTTGTCAGGAACACAACCCGCAGAACAAACCTCGCTTTCGACCCTGATTACATATTGATTAATAACCATTTCAATAAGATGGGTAGGGAAAAGGGTCTTCTTGAGAATTTGAGTGAGGTTCTTGACGTCTTTGTGAAAACCAGCCCAGGTGTTATTGATTTTGTAGGTTCTGTCAACAAGTGTCCTGATGAGACCAAGTTTGTAGGAATATGAAGTGAAACTGAAATAATTGGTTAGGAGGCCAGTGAAGGTTTTCATACGGTAGACACTAGTGCTAGGGGCACGAGAACAGTTGTTGTCGATAAGGACATGTACATCCAAAAAAGGAATTCTGTGATCCACTTCTTTCTCCATGGTGAACCTAATGTTGGGGTGTCTGGAATTTATATAGGGAAAAAATAATAAGGCGTCATTCTCAGAGTGAAGCAAACAAAACGTGTCATCGACGTATCGACGTTAAAACAGAATTTCAGAGGCATCCAAATTTTCTAACCATGACTTTTCATGGTGTCCCATAAAGAGATTTGCGAGGACGGGGGCTAGGGGGGAGCCCATGGCCACACCATCGATCTGGTCATAGAAGGAACCATTAAAGAAAAATGCGTTTGTGCGGTTGCTACAGAAAAGAGATCCCTAAGCTCGGTGTTACTTAGCTTGATATCGGGTTTCCCTCGAGGATATGCTTAACCGCCAGGTCAATGCACTCCTCCAGCTAGAGGTATGTTTGTAAAAAGACTTTCTACGTCAAATGAAACCAAAAATTTGCCATACATAGGTAAATCCTGAATATCACAAACAAAAGAAAAAGTATCCATAGCACAATGTTCAGATGGGATGTGAGGCGTTAAAAGCCCGCATAAATACTTAGACAGATTATAGCATTTAGCTACGGATAGGGCCTCTCACGTATACAAACACTTACAACAATCTGAAAGTTGCCGCAATTTGTGTTCGGCCAATTGTTTCAGCATTATAGACAACGCCACTACTAGCTTTCAACTGAAGATCAAAGAATCCTTACATATCCACTGGGAAAAGCCCACGTTAAATCAACAGGTTAAACATGTTAATTTAAAATTGTATGCTTAGTCAGTCGCATAATCAAGCTTTTTTTTGTCATTCTTGCTTATATTTTAATTTACAATTTTAATCTCTGCTGCATATTAATAGTTTGTGTAACATTTCCCTTCAACTGAGGATGGCATCCGGGATGCCAAAACATGTGTTCCTTAAAACTTAAACGTGTTGTGTTGTTTCTTAAAATATTAACTTGTTTTCTGCTACCGAGACCTTTTGGCAGTATGTTATATCATTTTAAGCATATACGTAAAAGCCACTGCGATGGCAAAAATTTCATGTTCTTTATTATGCTCCGTGATTATTCAGTCTTTCAATTTTTGGCAAACTGTACGGAGCTGAAGTACGTTTTTGATATGTCAGTATCTGATTGTTAAACGCTGTTAATCTCTAAAGTTGATCCTCTTTCTTAAAAGCCTTTGGAAATGGAATCACCCACTTTCCTTACATGTTATTAAAACCTTGAAAAACCGGCGACATTTAAACTGATTACTGCCTTGAAATTAGAGGATCAAACAAGTCGTAGCGCTATATTTGACCTTGATGAGTCTGATTTCGATGCAGGGTGTCCTCTGCCCAATCGACGTTTCTAAAAACTAAAAGCGGTAACTTTGACTAAGTGTTGAACTTCTGCTAAAGGCCACCTCCCCATAACGGACACATCTCCACAAGAGCCAATTGTTTCCCTTTCCAGAAGTCCTCAACAATATCCCTTCAGACCCCTAATCAGGTCCCCTCAAGACTAATCTACCCACCCCCTGAATTATAAGACAAATCTTGCTTACCAGCTAGTATATATGCTATCGTACGTCTGTGCATGATAACTTATTAGCTTTCTGGGGGCACGTTAACTAGCCCGAACTAAATGGGCGAACAGTGTCCAAATTTATAGACTGGCGAAGCAATTCCGAGTTGAGAACATTTAACTCGTTTTATTTGAGAGTATTTCGCCCGTCATTACTGAAATTAAAATACCCCCAAATTTTGCACATATCGGTCGTTTAAATCAGATTTCAGGTGCTTGACAATCGATGGAAATGTTGCCTGCGTTAGGTTTTTCGGTTTTGGCGGCATTCTCGGAATGTCTCCAAAAATTCTGACTCTGAAGGTATTTGCTGGTCAACCAGAGTTTAGACCTAAAAGTCGTGCAAGTCGAGGGACAAAATTGGACGACTGTTGCGTCCCAAGTCTTTTTGTTTGTCCAGCACTCACACTGAGACGACTTATCCTTCTGAGACGACTAGTTCGTCCAACAACGTCGTCCGCCCTCCAGAGTTAAAACGGCTAATGACTTACTGGCGGGACAAATTTGTAGAATTTTTGTGAAATCACGATTTCTCGGCCCGGTAGAAACATAGTTTTTTCTTCAGTAAGCACTGTCTTGTCTCAGTTTAGTGAAACAGACTTTCATGTTGATTATCAGACTTCGACTGAAGGAAACATTTCCTCAGTCCAGTCCCGATCTTGATTTTCTTTGCCAAACTATTTGCTTGATCGGTGACCAACAAATACGAGAGCCTCAGTGTGCTGTTCACCGATAACTGAACACATTGACAAACACTTTTCTGACCCCCCGATCAAAACTATCGATCTAATAACAAAAGATGTGTTCGAGCAAGCATTTCACAGTAGCTTGTTTATTTGTTTTACATTGCCAAAGAAGATGTGATTTTTTAAACAACAAAGAACACACAAGTATTATTATAAGATAATGTGACTATAATCTATTAACATCAGTGGTTTATCATCGTTTTGCGCTCATGAATAACATTAAGACAGCTTTGGAATGCTGATCCATTGCAGATATCGCTTACGGCGGCCTGGCAAACCTGATAATGATTTTACGCGCAGTTTTCACTGATGCTGTCAAGTACAGTAAATGGAAAATGTGATTCAAATAATTCGCTTTGGTTTTGAACTTTGCAACAAGTTTCCGTAAACTTTATGGAGCAACGTGCATAATATGAAGGCAGTAGCTTTTAATAACAATCTTGCCACCTGTATCTCGAAAAATGCCATGACTCAGATCACTCAGTGGTAATTAACCTGATAGCTGAAGACAAAACACGCAAAAATGTTAAATACGACCTAATGAAAAGCGGCCATATAAAAAGGAAGCCGTGGGATGAAATTGAGTTCGTAGTACTATATTCGTGGAAGATAGTCGTCTGCGTTGCATTGCGGCGGTGTGCTTCTACATAAGCTAAAAATGTCACGTACTTTCAGCGACAAAGCAGATTCTAATTAAGAAAATCACGCTGTTCGTCCTTTAAGGTAACAATTGAGCTATATGTCCTTTTTTTACGCTATATACCAATATGTTGAGTGCATGGTGGGATTAATTAACGTTCGAGGACATGCTGAGACTACATTTACTTGACTGTTGAACAATTTCTCAACAGGGAGTGAGATAAAATTGTTTCAGTTTAAAGTGTGGCGTAAGTATTAAACAAAGATGTAAAAGAACGTATCTACAATAAGTAAACTGGAAGAGGAAGGGGGATATGTTGAAAGGTAATTATTGAGCAGTGGAACATGTGTAATTTCTTCCTTAAAACAGAAGAGCTACAAAGAGCTGGCTACTCTTTTCGTCCGTTAGTGAAAAACATATGAAGCTTGTTTCTTTTAAACTTTCTGACCTGTGTGTTGAGTATTATGTTTGAAAATGCTTGGTTGAAAACATCATTTTGCGTTGTCAAATTTAAATACTCAGTAAATGATATGCATTTTTCTTTGTATTTGTCTTTTGCTTTAAAATCTGGAGCTGCCAGGGACGTTTTGGCCTTAGCTGGTTAGCGAAAACTTTAAAAAAAGGGAAGAAAAGCCAAGCATTTATAATTTCAAAATAGAAGAAAATAGAGAGATCGACTTCATGATCCGAAAATTACACTTGTTCCATGCTTTTGAACACGCCCGAATAACGCCAAATTAAAAAACCGATATAATTTCCATTTACCAACTTGTTTTCGAATAAACGTTTCCGATCTTTGCCGCCAGCACCGCAATTTGTAAATAGGTATATCGATCATTATTGTCTTTTTCTGCGGTTTTTACTAGAGTTACACCGCTACACACTATGGATACAATGCTTGAATCTCAAGAAGTGGAATCAGTCCATGAACCTGGGCTTTGTACCTTATGCTATTATGATTGTAAGGATTGTAAGTCGCTGATTAATTCCTTGTCCCATATGATACGCGACTTTGTGCTATGTTCCAGCACATTAAAAACAGCTTAATAAATCAAACCACCAATCACACAAACGTCGCTCATAACAGAAGATATTTTTAAGCTGACGTTTCGTGAGATTCATATCGTTTATCGCAAAATGAATACGGTAGTCCAAAGGAAGTATCTAGTACTAGTATCTTTACATTACTGTGCAATGTTTCCTTTTTAAAATCATGATCAAATTAAATGCATATTTTTGTTTTGATGCTGACGCGGATGGTGTAAGCAATATTAAGTTTGGCTTTCTAAAACTAGTTAAATATTGATGAAACAACTTGTATGTTATAAGCAAAACAAGATGTGAACGAATAGTACGAAAATAGTGCTACACAAATTTGGGAAGCTTTTCACTTGACAATAAATTCCTGTAAATGATCTATTTTATCAATCATGTCGATGGAAAACTAATTTAATGGATTTTTCTTTCGGTATGTCACAACACGAACTCAACCACTTTTCAATGTCGCCTCTAGCGATCTGCAGAGAATCTAAAATTAGATTTTGCTGCTCTCAACCACAATCCTTTGACATAAATTTGATTTTAAGTTATACTCTTATTAAAGTGTTTCCATTTTTTTGATTGTTGCCAGTTGTGAAGATCATTTTACGTTTTTTTTTTCTGCGTCAAATCGCTTTCCACAAACTTTTGTAAATAGCGATGTCTTTCCTCTATGGCAAAACGACGTAAGTCTTTGAAAACATTTTGATTGAGAAAGAAACGTATTTTTGAGGAAAAATTTGTTCAGATAGAGTTAGTCATATACTTGCCATGATACTTGCTAGGCACAAAATGTTACTGAAAGGTACGCCTTTATTATTATTATTATTATTCTTATGTGAAGACTGATTTGAATTCTGTCATTTTCAAGAAGCCACTGAATACTTGCAACTGATGCAATAAAGGCAGTAAAAATGGAACGATAAGATCTTTTAGGAAACCATTTTAGCTCTTGCTACATTGCTCAGGAAAAGAAAAGGACTATATTACGTAAGAATGGTCAGCTACTGTAAGTTCTACTATTGTGAACAAACAAACCATTGGCTGGAGAAACCGGGGATTTTGGAGACAAGGTACGCGTGCTTATGCAAATTGCTATTCAGAAACAATCAATTAGATTTCAATCGACTTATTGGCGACCAAAACCCACGATTTCCTTTGTTTGTGCGCAGGGGTTTATTATGAAGGGCGGACGGATCGTTTCGTTGCAATTTCTGTTCCGAAGGCCTCTACGTAGTCTTGGATCAAACTCTGAAGAAACTCACAATTATCATTACCCCAGAGAACATCGATGCTCTTGAGAGGATTTACCTTCTTTGCCCATATTAAAGACTTCAGGCTGTAAGTAAATAATAAATAAATAAATAAATAAATAAATAAATAAATAAATAAATAAATAAATAAATGAATGAATGAATGAATGAATGAATGAATGAATGAATGCATGGATGGATGGATGGATGGATGGATGGATGGATGGATGGGTGGGTGGATGGATGGATGGATGGATGGATGAATGAATGAATGAATGAATGAATGAATAAACCAATCAGGTTTGACTTCCAAGAGCTGTGTTGTAATCTTGAGCTGTCAGAGATCCAGACCAGTTGGTAGATCGAAACGTAGGCATAAGCCTGCTTTAATTTCGCTAAGTGGCGTTTAAAACAGATTGTTTGGATCAATGTTTATGAAAATTGGCAAGTAACGTTTTCTCGGAGGCCTTAACAATATGCGACAAACTTGACATTCAGATTTCAGTCATGTCACCTGCAAATAAACGATCAAAATATTCAGATTAAAACGGGTCAAAGAAAATGAAAGAGAAGCGCATATTCTTTGGTACAATTTTTTTTACTCTCAAGGTGGATATTATGAATTAGCCCTGCATGTGTGTCTATGTTGAATAGGGATTACACAATTAAGGGAACAGGTCACGTGACTGATAAAAAAGCTTAATATCTTTTGATGTAAATATAGCTTTGTCCACGGACAATCCAAACTTGCCCCTAATTTGAAAACACGTTTTGTGACGTCAGCGACAAAGGAATGTCACGTGATACTAATGAACACTTTTACAAAAACCATCTTGACAGATACAATTGATGATATCTCTATGGAACTTTAAATTTGGATCCTTTTGCGTCTTTAAAAGGATATATGTATTCTCTGCGGGGGTCTTTCAACCCTTCCAAACCATGCCTTGAATTGACTGAGACTAAAATGATTTTGCGAGATAAGCATATGTCACTTAGCTTTTGAAATTTTCTAATGGATAACAGAGATATTGCCGAGGCCATGGACGTTGGATAAATTACGAGGCTTTAAAAACTTTTAATTGTGCCAAGGATACCAAACTAAAAGCGTCCATATGTCAAAATCATATTTGAGAGATAGCGTTATGTTACCGAACACAATTTGAAAGGAGATTATTATAGAGCAGTTGCAACATACTGTACAGTGTTCCGTGGCTCCTTATAAATGTAACGTGCTTCGGAAGAAAATGACTGAAAAAAATTATGCACATTTATAAATAACAAATGCTAAATATTTTTGTCTTAGAATAATGATATATTTTCCCAGTTTTAAAGAGTAAAATGGAACGATGTCATTATGTGATTTCTAATATAACCAAATGTTTTTTTTTTTAGTTTCGTTTAAAAGAACTATAAATTAGTTATATTTTTAAAAGGAGCAAAGATTAAAAGCTGCTGCAATAAGCTGTTGCAATAAGCTGCTGCAATAAGTAAAATATATAACCAGGAAAGTATTCTCATAAAAGCGCAAAAGAACTTTTTTGCCAAGCCATGAGATCTGTCGTCTTCGTGATTTTTTTTTAAGTGGAACAGGTGTATGTGCACCTACGCGCGTTAGGCGGTTTTGCACCCTGCCATTTGCGGGGATGCAAACATGACTATTATCCTCTTTTTTTCGCAAACACTGTTGTGTTCTACTTATGATTTTTGTAACATATCAATGCTTGAGATTATTTAAAGTTTAAACATATAATATCAAGCAAAATACAAGCAGATAAGCTTAAGACACTCCTTAAATTTGATCAGTTAAGCCGTGTAGAATTTATAGATTCTTTTAGAAGTGAATTCTACTTTTTTTTCCACTTAAGCACCATATTCTTAATATTTTGTACTATCGCCAATGTGGTGTAGTAATGTTGTTGATATAAACTTCCCAAACTAAACTTGCACGCTGTATCCTACTGGCACTTTTTATTCGCTTTTGTTTTTGATCGCTGCATAAATGTTGATGCGAATACTCTAGAAATCAGATAATCACATCTCGCCAACTGGGATAAATCAACGCTGAAAACAAAATAAATATAGGCGAACAGTTATTCACACAGATAAATAAACGTCTTAAGGCTCTTATTGTCGTCAATAACTGGTTCGCTGATTAATTCCTCTCTGCCATCACGTAAAAATAATACGTGGTAATGAAAGTTTAGTTTTTTGTTACAATTTCATGTCTTGCTTGCTGTAGTGATTTTTTCTTCGTTCTCAGTGTATGGCAAATGTTAACTTTCAAGGTTTGTCATTCTAAACGTAATCTTATATTCGCTCAATCGTTTTTCAGGTTACTGGATTTCTTGTTTTACGAAAAACAACACAAAGGCTTGATCCAGAAAATCCAAAAAACATTCTGTCACCTCTTTTATAATGCAGTTGAAGAGATTCCATGACTTTGAGGCCGCTGGAAAAAGCTGTTCAAAGTGGAAACGCATTTTGATCGAACAGTGACCCTCTTTTTAGTTAATCTGAATTAAAGAGTTCGTCCTAGTCGACACGTTTATACGAAAACTGCTTCCACCTATTATTTTGGTTCTACGGAATGAAGAGAAAGAGATTCATGAAAAAAAAGACAGTGGCTCTTGATACTTTTGCGTTAAGAATATGAATGAAAAAATCGCTGGTTTCAAACCATTGACAAAATTTAACAATAACTTTAATTAATTATTCTTAAATTCTATATTCTGTGTTTCAAATGGAAAAAAAACTGCGACGAGTGCTTGCTTGTATTTTGATAACGAATGAATCTAAACCATAACTAGCCATAGCCAGTATTTTTAAATGTTACATACTGCATTTAAACTGGAAAATTATTAAGACACGAGTTTGCTTAAGAAAAGTTTGATAAGAAACGGATTTTAAAAAAAGAAGAACAATAGAAAAGATAGGAAACGAAACGATACGTGATCTTATGACTACAAAACAAAAACCATTCTATCTCAAGTTCCGGAAAAAGTAATTTAGTTGACAGTCATTGAGTCTCTATGTTCCTCTTTCCAGAAAGCACTCTTAGTGTCTCAAACAAGTGGTGTCCTTTAACTAAAGTCAAAAATCAATTGCAATGCTGAGAATTCAGCAAATTGAAAAAAAAAGGAGGAGTACCTTTAAGCTGTACTTGACAAAAACTTGAAGAAAATTTCTTTTAAGTAACATTTGCATACTGTTATAAAGAAGAGGCTAAACAAGTAGTCGCTTTGTTGAGTGTCGGTTATGCTTAATTGAATTTCGTAAGAAAATACGCAGAAATCACGCAGAAATGAGAAATAGTAATTCCCGAAATTCCCCAAGGAATATCGTGTAACAAAATTTCTTCCTTTAGTTTAATTCAATGAGTCAGATGTTTGTGTGAGTTGCGAGACAAGCAAAAAAGTGCAATGAAGGTGCATTTTCTTTCCTTTTATTTCTTGTGAAGGACGACACCATTCTAGCCAACAGTGAATTCAGTTACCTTCATCAATTAAGCTAAAAGTTTCCAGAAGATCATTTAGTTTACATCCGAGATCGTAAAGTGATACTTAGAACAAATAAAAGCCGAGGTCTCAAAGTGATACTTATGACAAATAAAGGCTTAATGCAGTAGATTGCCAAGACAAAGCAGCATACGAAATTTTACTAGTGCTCAATATTTCAGTTCAGTATAAATGGTTCCATTTTGCAATTGATGACAGTGGTATGAACTGACTATAGCCGTCACTTTCTTTGGAAATCGATGACTCTTAAGGTTTGACTGTAAGATCACGACTAAAACCTTTTTCTTTAATTCATGCAAGATCTCATTAGTGACATTTGCTCCTCAAAATTTTCTCATTTTCGCTGCATCATTAAGCTAATGGAATTTATCGGAAAGGAGTAACAAAACAGCCTAAGGATTTAACAAAGGAAGTAGTTCAGCACTTTTTGAAACACTTTTTTGAAACCGATTAGTCTGCATGAAAAAACGATTGAATAACTGACTTAAATTTCTAGCCCCAATAATGCGATATGCTAAAAAAAATGCGACTAGTGTACTGCTTTCGTAAGTATACTACGAATGATTTTCCTTCCCTTTAAATACCTTAAAGCTAAATTTCGCCAATTTTCTGGGGTAATTAATGTATTACTGTTCGCTTAGTGAACAATTCGCAATGAAAGAACAATTATACTTGTCATTCAAATCGGCACCTTGCATGTCACAAGTGGTTGTTACGTATACGTTGTAGTATATTCATTAAGAACACACCATTACCCACTGTTATGACACTAACACCTGACAAAAGATGATTGCCACTTATATTGTCCTTTTATTTTCCCCAAAACTGATGGGTTTTTTCATTATGTTGACAGCCAAGTGCTCACTATCACACGTACTAAGACTACCCTTACATCATTCCACGCCGGCTATAAAGCCAGTTTTGCTTGATGTAGCTAGCGAGCATTGAGAGAAACGTTGCCAACACCAACTGACCATGACTAATAATCATACAGGTATGAACTATTCTTATGCTATTTAACTACTAAAATGCATTGTTTCGATAAGAGAATGTCTTGAACAAACATGAAATTTTCAGCTGGGGTCCAAAGAGGTGGCTGTAACTTCGGTTGATTGCGGTAACGTGGTGGTCGTAAGACGGCTTTCCAGTGTACAGGATCGGAGTTTCCTATCTTACTTGCTTTAATCGGTTTTGAGCAGCATTAAATCTTCTCCTGGACAAGTATGAACCACATCTTACATTTATTTAACCAATTATTACCAATACCACAGCAGTAGCAGAATTTTAGATACGGTAAGTGTGGATATGCGATTGCTATAAGAAAGTGTCCATGTCTTTAAATTATAAAGACATGCACAATTATAAGTTTTGCAGGGCCAAAAAGGTAGATTTTAAAGCGATTTTTTATTCAACCAAGTTGTTTAATACAATTAGTTGTTTCGAATTAAAAGAAATTTAATGGCGAGGAGATACAAAAAAAGGCTACTTTCCTATATTCTCGCTGCTCAGTACTTTTCTGAGAGTCCGCTTAATGGGTTAGTGGTGAACTGTCAAATGGCCAAAAATTTTGCCACCAACCGCCAGTTGGAGGTAATTTGCGTCCTCAGACGTGAGACTTTTTACCCATTCAAAGTCATTGTTTGGAATAGTTATCAGTATTATTCGTAAAACTTACAATTCCGTGCAAATGAGTTTGTTATCGATCCCCCTGACTCTCTCCTATTATAGTTTAGCGGTGGTAAAAGTAGTCGCTCCCTGGAAGTGATTACACATTTCAAGAGGGGTTTCAAGTCTTTTGACGGTAAAACACCACACGTACAGTTTAAATGTCGCTTTCTTGTCTCAATTGCACCCAACAAATAGTACCGGTCCATCTAGAATCCCCCCTTGTCCAAGCAAGAGCATAGCCGTTAGTTTCACTCTCAGGTAATCAAATACGGCAACGTTCACGGTTAGGTTAGATTCATGGCCCTTATCACAGCTTTTTATTTGTTGAGAAGGCGTTAACACCATAATCGGTTTCTTCTCCTCGACAAATTTTCTGTTTGTTGTTCAGCATCTGTTCAGCATCGCAGCGTAGTCAAAGTTTGTCTTTTTTTCTGGCTGATGCGCTGTCTCTTTATTTTGGCTTTGGCTCTTGTCAGACCGTATATTCTTAGCATTCGGTTATGATATGAGCTGGTTGACTTGGGTTTTATACCAAGCTTGTCGTCCCTTTTCTTCGAAATACACAAGGTTAGGAGCATGAACCTGTACGGACATTTCGTTAATCTGTGAATGTCATGTGTGCAGGTCCTACTCGCCTAAGGTGTCTGTGCTGTTTCCTGACAGGTTCTCCCACCTTAACCCTGGGTTACCGATGGCCATTTTGTAGCATCGTTTTTGTACCTAAGTGTCGTTATAAATAGCACGTAGGTTGCTATTAGCCGGCGTTTTGATTAAGATGTCAATAATAAGAATAGAAATGTGCACAGCAGGCCACACGTATCCCCACTCACTTAGTATAAGTGACTGTAAATAAACTTTTGTGTCATTAGTGCGTTTGAGGAGGGGGAGGGTGTAGAAGGGTCTTTAAGGTTTGGGAAGAGCACTTGGTTTTGGGCCATTTCTGTTGCTTTATCTTGGCAGAACTTAGGAAATGGGTGACGAGGCCATATGTTTACTCACCATGTGTTAACTCGAGACCAATAATGGCAGGAAGAGCACAATACAACATCTAAAAAATGAAAAGGAACCAAAACCAGCAAAATGACACTAGTAAAACTCAAGTAAATAAAGTGTCAAACTGACTATTACAAATGAAGAGATCGTTTAAATGCGAGATATTTACTGCCTTCATCTTTACTTTGCAGAAACGAACGCAAACGATTCTGGAGACCCAAGTTTTTGTGTCATTCAACCGGCCACATTCTCGACCCAGGTTGGTTTGACCGTTGCGTATTTTATTGTGTTCCTTGTGGCGTTACTAGGCAACTCACTGGTTATCTATGTGGTTCACCGGCACCCAAAACTCAGGACAAACTTTAATATGCTAATCGTCAACATGGCAGCGTCTGATATTCTTGACGTCATGACTGCTGTTCCATTGTCCCTGGCGTACTTGTATGAGAGCGTGAAATGGTTCCCAGGAGGCTTTGGTGTCTTTCTGTGCAAGTTCCTGCCGTTCCTCGCCTATCTTTCCATAGGTGCATCTGTCCTCACATTAACCGTGATGACCTTTGACCGCTACCTCGCCATCGTACACACCATGAGAAGACCGCTGTCCCCAAAGTTCACAGTGGTAGCAATCGGTTCAACATGGGTTTTTTCTGGCGCCGTATTCGCAACTGAGCTTTACAAGTACAAGCTTTTTGGGGAATCTGGTCTAGTCATATGTGCGCCAAGATGGGTAGATGATGTTCTACAATCGCACAAGATAACCATGTACGAGATGGTCATTCGGTTTGTCCTGTTATACCTGATCCCGCTTCTTGCAATGGCCGTTCTTTATTCCAAAATCGTGCTGCATCTGTGGAAACGAAAATTGCCTGGTGAGCACATCGACCACAACCATCAGCGTATCGAAAAGCAGAAGCGGAAAGTCGTTATCATGCTTGCCACCATAGTGGGCATTTTTGCCATTTGTTGGCTTCCCGCGCACATCAATCACTTTCTGGTGACTTTTGACTTCAAGACATACAGCTGTCTTCCTACCTCGTTGGTCCTCACGTTCTATTTTTGGACGCATGCCAATGCTGCCATCAACCCGTGCCTGTACCTTATCTTCAATGAGAGTTTTCGTGAAGGATTTAAGCATCAGATCTACCACCGGCTCAGCAGAGGGTATTACAACGGAAGCGATCGTCTGTCCACCACCAAAGCGGAAGCTATCAGTGCCACTGCCTCTCACAACTCAATCTTTCCAAACAAACAGGGGAGCAGAAGAAACACTGGAACTTTGGATACTCAACTTTAAAATGAGCAAAAAGCAAAAAAAGAATGAAGAGGTCTTCCGCTGTCTCACGTACGGCCATATGACTCCAGATTATTGTGATGTAACGCCGAAATATTAAAGGAGAACAAGAGTATCAGTGATAAGCTTTAGCCCTCCCGATGTTAAGTAGTTTCCCCCATCGTCCTTCTCATGCTAATAGCGTGGAGCACTACCATCCAAAGATGAAAACGGTATCCAAAGATGAAAAAGGTTTCGAGCAGTCAGAATGAACGCTGTTAGTATGTCCCATGAAATCCAAACTAGGATCGACGAATGGTGTATTAAAGTAATGTAAACAAGGGTTTCGTAACCAAAATAAAGCGTGTACCTAAATTTGAAATAAGCCACTGCCATATATTCTGTAAACGTTTACGCCCTATCTGATATCACGTGATTAATTTCGTACCCTACCCTTACTAAATCCCGAGAGTTTATATAACATTATCGTTTTAGATAGGGTGTTGGCCAAAGAGATAGATATATAGAGAGATGAGTACCGGGTATTTATTTATATCTCTCTCTTAGCCGTAACACGAACGATGGCCCCACCCGTGCAAAAGCGTACCAAGCCTACGGTTAGATATGAATGTAACAAATTAAGGTCCAGTGCTAGTTTCCTTTTGTTTTGGCATGCATCAATTATAACAAAAGTCAGTTGAATGCTTTGGCAAAACAATGTTCATAATTTAGTGACAAAGAAGTAGAGTGCTAAACAAATATTATGTGGTATTAACGGGGTGCTCGACAAAACTGATTAGTGTGTTAAATTATGATAACTTAAATAGGCACAACGGAAGTGAAAAACAACAGAGGAAAGCAATTTTAATAAGGAGCCGGGCGAAATTACTTTGAAAACGGCTTTCAAATGCAGTTAAGGAAGATAGTTTAGTTTGATTTTTTTTGTACATAATTTCTTTGCTTTTGTGACAGTCTAAGACTACAAATGTGGTTGTTGGTTGCTTTGACGAGAGCTAGTTTAATGAGGTTTTTAGATAAGAAAATGGCTTTGGACGACAAGGCTAGCTGTATTAAGAAGAAACAAAGTAAGCTCAAACTGCAACATAATTATTCAGTACTAAACATGAGCACATTATATCGCTTCGTGAACATGTACAGCCTAAATTAAAGTGACACATGTTATAAATGTTTATTTTCACTAACGTGAGGGAATATAGCGTAATTTTCTGTGTTAGCGCTTAATTACCAGCAAGTAAACCGCACCCAGCTTGTTATTTGCGGGGACTACAAAGTCCCCACGGGAGTCGAGCTCTATTTCCATCGCACAGTGGTCGAATGTTCTAACCACTGAGTCTGTGAGGGAAACTTGTTAGTCGCAACTACAGCTTTTGCCAGGGTCAAGTGTGACACATGTGCGTCCTTCACACTGCCAGGATTGCTAGGATCAGTAGAAAGTGTCAAGAGTAGTGATAATTATTAAACTAGTGATAATTATTAAAGATCATCATCTCGAGCAATGTAGTCTTACACTTGCAATGTAGTTCTCAGTGGCTCCTACGCTCTTTTTCAATCGCTCAATGTAATTCAATAGCTCTTCCCATATTAAACTGAGCACTCCCCCCAGTACGGAACGGAGGCCTACGCCGCACCAAAGTGTATAACTGTCATTCTCCAGTCTACCTGCGTCTTTGAAGTTGGGAAAAATTCTACCTGTTCCCAGAAAAGCACGGTCGAGGTCGAAAGCACACAAATTGTTCAGTAATTCAACCTCAAACGAGCAGCTTACATTGATATTTATTTGCCAGTATAATGGGGAAAAGCAACATCTACCTGAAATGGCATAAAAAAGTGCATTTTGTTGCTTCTAACCTTTTAAGGTAAAAGTAGACACCAAGGTTTTTGAGTCAACTGGAAGGTTTTTGAGAAATTGGCACAAGAGGGCCATTTTTTGTCTGAAATCGGTCGTGCCTTTTTGTCGAAAATTGAGTATGATTTTGAGGGAACTATGACGGCGTTGAAACATATCGTGTCTATTTCATCTTCAACAGAAGAACAGAGCAAGATTCTGCTTCAGACCAGCAAAGGGAAACTGAGACCAGGTCGTCAAACGGCCGGCTCTGGATTTAAGAGGCTATAGACCTGAAAACGCGTACAGCAGGGTCTTGTTGTGAAACAGGGTAAAGATTTGTAAAGCTAGGCAGCACGGTGGGAGGCTAAAATTAAGGGTGCTAACAATACGTCAAAGTGACCTATCAGAGAATGTGAAGGCATGCAAGAAAACGACTAAAACTGAAACTAAAAATACACATACATACATACACTTTATTTTCACTCGAATTATCAGTGTAGCTCTGTTGAGCTAATGTCTTCGCAGGTATTAAAAAAAAAAACATTCCTTTTGCTGCCAGCTTCAATGTTCAGGGATGAATTGCGGCATTAGCATGTGTCAGCCAGTGGAAAAGTAGCCGTAGAATAAGGGAATGGCTTCGTAAGTATCGTTGAAAATTTCTCACTGACGTTCACAGGAAGCCTTCAAAGTGTAAAGTCAGTGACAGCTATCTTCATCACTACCGAAATATTCTAGTATATTTCAATGAATTAAAAACTCTCTATGACTTTGATCAAGCACAGGATATAATTTTATTCACTGAACAACAAAAGAAATACTTGTTGACCGTAAAACCGTTTTTATCAGGGAATGGTTCAAAAAGGGTATCCTGTCAATACAAGATCTCTTGGACAATACCGGTCAACCAATGTCCTACCAAGAATTTACGGATAAGTACTTCTGCAAAACCAATGTTCTCCTATATTATCAAGTTATTAGCGCTATTTCGAAGCATTTATTAGCCAAAGCAAAATCAACGAAGCCAATTAATAAAGAGTTATATTCTGATAGTAACTTTAGCCTACAACTGAATGAATCGATAAATCTATATTTGAATAAAATCAAAACTAGCGACTTCTATAGGTTATTATGTACAAAGACCCACACAACAGTTCATTCTGGGCCAAGGAGGTGGAGCAAGGATCTTTCCTTGGATGAAGATACGTGGGAAAAAATATTTACCTCCCTAAAAACCATCTGTAGAGAGACCAAACTAAAGGAATTTCAATATAAATTAATTCACTGGATTGTAGTCACCAAAAAGGAACTTTTAATTACCGATATGGAATTAAGGAAGATGATGAATGCATATATTGTGGTGAAAAGGACTCCATTGACCATACTTTTAGAGATTGTCATTTCGTCAAGATTTTCATTCAACAGGTTATCAACTGGTTCAATATAGAAAATCGAAGATCAAATTCAATCCATCTAGTGAAGAAAGACTGTTTGGTATCATTTCGGACTTACATGAAAAGGTACTAGTAAAGAAATTCAATTATACCATGTTATTTATGAGGTACTACATTTACACCAACAAACTACAGAACAAAGCAATTCTCCTCCAAGACTTCGTTGATAAAATGATAATAAATACAGAATCGAAAATGCCATAAAGTAGACATGAAAAATGACTCCTCTCACTCTAGTCAAGTTGATCAATTGAACTTATCCCCTCTTACGTAATTTCTTTATCTCGTTTTTTTTTCTTTCTTTGTTTGTTTTGTTGTGTGAGGGGAGGGAGACGGGGGGGGGGAGGGAGATAAGAAGGTTGAGTAGGGCTGGGTGGGGAGGTTGTAATGTAAGAGTTTGTATGTAATATGTTTGTATGTAATATCAGTGAATGAATAAATAAAGAATTAAGGGGAAAAAAATCTTCATCACCGTAATCACTGCTCTACATTTCTGGTTTCTTGACGATAAGCCTGTTGGTTGACATCAGTTCCCGGCAGTTTTTAATTTTACAGGACACTGGTAGAGAAAGAATACCGAACTGCCATGATGACTAGAGGGTCTGAGTAGCTGACGACAACTCTTAAGGCTTCTTACGTTCATTTCCGCTTTGACGAAAATGATTGATGTCTCTTCAAATACCCAAGGTATTCATTGGAAAACTTATGTACTCCATTTTCTATCTCCTCTGGATGAAACATGTACAGGTGCACACTCACAAGGTGATAATGTAACGTGTCACTGTCTTGGATGACAGCGATTTCCTCCAGATACAAGCAATGACCCAATATCGATCAGCGGCAATGACTGTGAACGTTCAGTCGGGACACCTAAGAAGAATGGGATTACCTTGCAAAATATTGTAGCCAAGACTTCAGATTACCAGCATTCTTCACACAGGGAGATTGGCAGTAAGAAGCCCAAATCTGTTATCATATTATAAAACGAGGTAACCAATAACTCCGTTGACCAAAAGCCAGTTGAACAGGTTTGAGAATCTTCTTGCGCGTGCGCACAAAGTGAGTGATCAGCGAATTGCCCAAGAAGGAGAAGAGGATTATGATGAAATAATTAAGCGGCTATTATGATTTTTCAGTGATAATATCACTGACTTCTTCGTTGCTGTCTTCTTCCGGTCTCCAGCAACGTGAATTTTTTTTCATATCCGACAATTAACTAACAACAACAGTCTTTTGAATATTTCAAAGGTTATAATTTATTAGATATGTTTTTATTCTATCTTCTTGGGCACAGTCTGACGGTGCAATAAATGAAAATCTCAGCCTGATTAACTTCGTAGCATATCAGGGGCAAAATTTTAACAATATGTTTAAATTTTGCTTGATATCAATCTCCCTATACACTAATACGTCTCTGACAAAAAAGTCTTATTGTTACAAGTTATTTTCATAAAGAGAAAACCCACTTTTTACACTTTTCGAAAATTTCTCAAAAAATTCTTACTTCTCTTCTGGATGTCCTTGTAAGCTTTTTGGAAGAAGAGGTTCACATTTTAATTTCTGAGAGCCAAATTCTTCAAAAATTTCTTTTCTAGTAGTTATTAACTAGTAGCTTTCCGTTAGCAACTAGTAAGCAGGTGTTGAATTGAAAGACCCTATTGGCATTGCTCCACTGGGTTTTTCCACGCTTGCCTACTTTTGCAATAAAAGTTAACGCAAGTAACGAACGACGTTTCGACCGTTCAACGGTCATTTTCAAGTTCGGTGTTAGAATAAAATTACATGTGTAAATATAGTAAAAGCGCTAAAAATATGTACATACAAACAATAGACAATAAGAATAAAAGGCTAGAAGTGGCTAAAAAATAACTTTGTGCAAATGGCATGCATAGCTGTAAAAGATATAATTAAAAGCATATATAAGGAGACGGGAATAAGAACACCTAAAAATACCTAAAAATAACTAAACAAATAATTTTGCGCGGAGCGAGTCGCTCTGTTTGTTGAGCTTTGGCTTGAGAAGTCTAATAAGAAGCATCTCAAAAATTAAACAGTCAAGCTTGCTCTGGCACTTCCTTAAAATCTTAAAATTCTTCTCGATGTTATCTGGCTCCTTTCCATGTTGTTCTTTAATGTGACGTCCGATAGCCGATCCTTTGTGTTCTTCGATGCGCTGGTTAACAAAGAAAGTACGATCACATTATGTCTTGTATCAACCTGACAAAAGCGCGGGATCTGGCAAAATTAGTGTAGGTAAGTTGTAAGATATGAATCCTGAATTTCCTCCATTGTTGTACATGCACTAGAGAGCGCAACACCAATTAAAACTAACTTTCTTGTGGAATGGTCCCAATATCAAGAAGAGTGACTGGGGAGGAGCAATCCTGTTTACTCCACCTAACCAACTCCATGTCGAGGGATAGACATCCATGTCTTCTGGCAACCAGAGGCGGGGAAGTCTCATGGTTGACGCAGTCTACGCGGTTTTCCCTCAAGCACCGTTCACAAAGGAAGCATCGTATCATGTCTATGAACGACTCGCGAAATGAACCATTCAATAAGATGACTATGCAAGGATTGAGTGCGCTGTTGGCATGTGATATCCAAAACAAGAGTAGGACAACTGATGGTGAAAGGGAAATATAAATCCTTCCATAGAAATAAATCAAAAAGTGCAACACGTGAACCGGAAGCCAGCACAACGCAAACAACGTGACGATAGCCAATAGCATTCTCATGACGCGGCTGTTCCGTTTTTGGAAATTAAGCACGTGCGTCGTGGGTTGATAGCCGCTGACAGGTATTTTCTGAGCCTTGAGTTTCTTTATGATAAGTACCGATAACACAGCAATTACCAAAAGTGGTAAAATGTAAAGCAAAATAGCCACTGAAGTGTAGAAGATTTGAGGGCTGAGCTTATTGCTAAACAAAGGATCCCAATCCGCAAAACATTGAGGGATACCATCAGGATCTGTTTCTATGCGATGAACATAAAGGTAAACACTCATGAATAACATAGATGACAGCCAAATGGCGGTTGACAGCAACACTGGCCTCTTGATAAAAGAGGCGTACAAAACCGGCTTTACAACAGCAATGTATCTTTCGACAGAAATTATCAGTAATGCAAATATGGAAGCAGCAATCGTAGTTCCAATGACAAAATGAACGAGCTTGCAGCTAATTTCGCCGGCAATGCCTCCAAACCAGCGGGACTGTACATACGAGTATGTGACGGAGTACGGCATTGTGAACAGTGCAGCGAGAAGGTCTGAAGCCGCCATGTTGACTATCAGAATGGATACTGCACTGAGCGGGCTTCGCTGCCTTATGATGTGTATAAGAAGGATATTCCCAAGAAGGGCAGTGACGAACGTGACAGAGTACACTGCAGTGAGGCTTATTTGAAGTGCTGTGCTAACTTTAAATCCATGCCAATCGAGGGATGAATTTTGACTTCCTGAAAGCAACACAACCTTTAGTTAGTCCGTGAAACTATACGATGCAATGCACTGCACTGTATTGCACTGTGCAGTCATATACTGCTCTACACTGTACATTTGAGGCTTTGAAAGTTGTCAATAATGAAATGCATCCTATTTTTATTTAAGGCTTTTAGTAGTTATGTTCCAAAACGGACTCGTGATTTTAACTGAAACACAAAAATGGGTGATGAATCTGTAAAATCTGTATTCCTAATGATCGGATAATGAACAAATCCAAATCCAGATTTCTACTAATCTGTGCGGTACGTAGGGGAAGGATGCGAAAAGTATATCTAACAGGCGGTCGTCCAGGATAATTTGTTTCTTGTATAATACAGTTAGTCGAGAGACTGGTTGTGAAACCCTGCGAGATTAGAGAAGGCGCGCCACTATATGTTGAAAGTACCACCACCGTGACGCAAAGTTTTGTTTTGCACTGAGACTCTATGGCTACATGAACAACTCAAGTGGAACGTTTCTATCGGTTACAAGTTCCAACACTTCAGTTCAAAACCCACTGTGGTTTGTGCACAGTCAAGGCCCACCAGCGGCCAAAGAACAAAAGAATATTGTTAAAATATTACACATATTCGCGCCGTAAAAAATCTTATTAAACAATTGCTGAAATACTGACTGTTTTTCGATCACTGTAAATCGTCGCCAGCTGCTTGAAGAGCCGATAGGCTTAAATGAAAAATCGGAAACTTTAATTCCCATAGTCATCCAATACTTTGAAAACCCAAAGAGTAACGAAACGATTATCCCATTTACTGGTTTGATGACAGACTTTGTAAAGTCGGAATCTGACTGCTTTTCTGCCGCAAGAATGAAGTTAGAAGTAAGAAATTCATGACGAAATGGAACAGTCACGTCTGATGGAAATTCATTTTTTTCCGTTACTTGGAAAACAGAAAAGGTTAAGTCTGTTTAAACTCAAGGATCACAACGCTCACCCCTTGTATGTTATTTATAAATCTATTTGCAGTTGCAGACAAAAGTAAAGATGGTAAAAAAGCACATAACTTTGAAGTCTGTTAAAGAACATAATGACTTAAACGATCAGAACCAAATAAACACTGAATGAACACCCAAATCACGCATTCTCGTGGGATGTTTTGGCAACAACTCATGATCATTTATGATTGAAACGAAGAATTGTTGAAGCGTTCTACATTGCGCGTTTCCATCCAAGACTGCACGAACCAGCAAATACAATTGTTACAACTCACTCTGTTCCCTATGGTAATTGGAGGTATTATTCAAGCCTATATATGATTTAAGGACCTCGGTTTTTTAAGCCATTTTATACTGATGATGATCTTGATGATCGAAAACGTTTGTTTTGTTATTTTTACCTGAATTTTAACCAAAATTTGTTGGGCTTCATAATCATATTCTTTCGTTAACTATGCTTGTAGGAGGTACTGAAAACCAAGCATGAACTGACGAAAATTGAGGTCAGTACTAAGATTTCATTGCCTTTATATGTTGCTTAAAGTCGCAGAAACAAGAGTGTTTAGAAAAGCGTTTGCACATGATCATAGATGAAAAAAGTTTACTCTCGCTTTCTCTCTACTTCAAAGTCAAAACTATCGACATGTCTTGTAACATGTACTTTCGTACGCTCGTAGCAAAATTAAACCTGCCCTTTTTTGGCGGCGCTAGAGACGCCTAATGTTTTCTTTCTCATCAAAATCACGCGTTAAAACTCAGCGGGCTATTGACTTCGATGTGGCTGTTTGTTAAAAATAGAAAAACTCTGATCCTTCAGCCCTTCATGACTTGCACTTTCGTTCGTTGGCCGGTAATTGTTTGTTTGACGCATCTTTGAGAAGTGCAGCGAGAAACAGGAGGTCGAAGAGTCAAGTAGATTGAAAATTGAATCGAATTTTACATAGTTAAAATGGATCGCGAAAAAGCCATTTTATTCTGAGGTTGACATAAATCAATTTGAGTATTCATTTTACATGCATAAGACGTATTTGCAGCTGCATAATACTTAGAATTACAAAGGTAAATTTTCACGAATAATGAGAATTGCTCATAATTAACAAAAATGAAATTGCTCATGGTTAAAAAGGATACTTCTCACAGAAAGCGGAAAATAATGCGACCTTGCTCCTTAAGATAAATGGTTATACTCTTCCAATTAACTGCTGTAGTTGTATTGTAATTGTTGTTTCTTTCGAGCTAAAATGGGACCAATATCAGGTTCATCAACACGAAATCTTTTTACTCTGCTTTTGCATTTAAGTAAACTCTGCGAAATGCGAGTATTTCTACCGAATATATTTGTTTGTAGCTGTTGTCGTTCCCTAACTGACTATTTTTACTATTCAAATTTTTCTTTTTTTAGCGCTGCTTTCCGTAAGTTAATTCAGGATTCAATCGGCAAGAGAACGCTGAAACGATATAACGAGAAGCGAAAACGATTAACGTCGGCGTGCTCGCAATATAAAGTCAAGAAAACGAATGTTGGTCTGCAAACTGAATAAACGCAGAAATCTTCCCATGAGTTTCCCTAGTGGTGACGGAAATTGTCTCTGTTGAAAAATAGTTTCTAAACATCCCCGTGAACGTATAGCAACTACCATTGTTGGCAATTATCTTTCCCTAAGATATCTTGATAACAGCATGCTTACCGTTTTTGATACTGATATTAAGCATATTTTCTTCTCCTGCATCTGAGAAGTTTCCCTGGGAGGTTTTTTGTGGTTATACGAACACTCTGAACAGTGAAACTGTCTAAGTTATACAAATGGACCGTGCTGGTTGATCACGCAAATTTCTAACCTATCAATATGGAAATGCGCCAATTGTTGAAATGGAATTTCCTGTTAAATATAAACATATGTAGTATAATTTGGGTTCAGCTACATAAGTTCCTATGGCGACAGTTTTGTTGCAGCAACAATGCTACAATTGCTCCATGTGCAATTTGTAGTGCGTTAATGGTGTTTATGGGAAGTTTTTACTCTCCCTGCTGCGTGCTGTTACATCAATGGGTACGTGCCTATGATATAAGTAACGTGATTTCTTGATGCTGCTTCATGTTGGAGCGAGACGTTAAACACGCAAAACTGAATTTACTGAAAGTGAGCCACTTTATTTTAAGCTTCAGCTTTAACCAATTTAAACGAAATCATAAAACCTCTTTCTCTTGCCCTTTCGTTGGTAATAAAAGAACCTATTTAATGAAAATCATTAAAGAAAAAGGGTGTCCAAATTAATTAGGCAACATTTGGAGAAAAGGAAACAAAATCAAATGATAGTATATTACTTTCCAATGGTCAGTTCTGGGTTCTTCGCGGACTAGTTACGTGTTAAAAGTAATTTCATCAAGTTAGGCTGTTTTAATTTTAGCGGAGTGAAAGGCATAATGTCAGTACGTGTAATCTATAACTTATTGTGACTACCGCATATCCCTTTAAGTTAATTGAAAAGATCCTATTTCTCGTTACCATGTGATGTTACCATTCGTACATCATGTCAAGAATAGAAGTGATGGGAATAACCAATTTATTAGCTGAAGAATACTGCCTTTTTTTACATTTTTCAGAGCTTGTATATAAGAAGCAATGTATATTATTACTACTATTTAAGATGGCCACATGGATACTGTATAGGGTAATCCTACATAAAAATCAAAAGTCAGATCACCTCAAGTGACTCAAGATCGCACTCGGGATTGAAAGGATTAATGAACTTCAGTCAACCAGAATATTGCATAGCAGCCATCTAGACGCCATGCCAATCAAACCTTCGCAATACCACTAACCTTTTTCGCAAGGATAACTGTGTTTCAAAGACACAATTAAAATAATATTGCATTGTTCCTTGGCATTGCAAAATCGCCGTTTACGTAAGCAGTAGTGTTTGCATGTTCTTTTCCTGATGACATTCTAGAGCTACATCATTTTGAAAGCTGATAATAATAATAATGATGATGAAATAAAATCTAAACAGAATTACTGCATTTTTTCATTGGTGGGGGTAAAATTAATTATAAAAGCAGTTTCGAAAAGTAAAAAAAGGGAAGAATCCATTTTCTTCAAAATGTAGCGTCGACGTAAAATTCCCAATTCCTGCAAAAAAGGGATAAAAGAACATTAACATTAAAATTAAAATGAATTTTGAGGCTTCAGATCCCGAAAATAAACACGATCAACTGTATTGCAATAAATAAGTATCAATGTATTCTGACGTCGGTCCGTTGCATGCATTACAAAAAGGGAGGAAAACAAGTTTTAGTGTTTAAGCTCTAATTCCAGTACTTTTAAACGTCTGACAAATGAATCTTGCCCGCCAAATGATTTATGTTTGAGTCCAAACCGCGGAGCGTAAAAAAATTAGCCCTCGCGCGAACAAGCTCATTTGGCATAGGTTTGGTAAGAATCGGTTGCTATTGCTACGGGTTTTCTCTCTCTCTGAAAAGCGTCTCACCAAAACTCGTACAAAGGTCACCGATTACAAAGTTCTCAAGTACAGTTGCTATTTGCTTAATCAGTTTGAAGGTCACTGAACAAACTTGGCATGTGTCCATCATTAATTGAAAGCTATGCCAAGCAAACACTAAAAGAAAGAGGCCTGCCGAACGAAAGCACGGTTTATCTGTTAAATCTTATTCCTTGCATAACGGAGGTGCAAATTGTCCATAACAGGTCACCGGAAACCAAGAATTACTTTTTTTTTTTTGCCTTTTTTCCTTAGGAAAGGGGATGGGGGGGGGGGTGTAGAGACTATCGGCCACCTGTAAATTCTTCAGAATTTCTTCTTTAGTTAAGGAGCACAAAATGTCAAAAAATAACAACTAAATGTTAATAATGTCATGTTTTACACGTCAAAAATGTCAAAAATTTGAATTGCCGCCGTTTCTTGGTAATTTCTAGTTTTGAGTTACGCCTGGCACGGCGAGCCGCCATTTTGGATGACGTCATAGGATCCCAGCAGCACCGCAACCCCTCATATATGACTCTTCTTGTAGTAACACAACAAAAATCCAAGTGGGATCTTGTCTCAAGCCCCCCACCCCCCCCGCCTCCACCTGGTACCACGGTGGAGGTATCAGTTCGATTGTACGTCCGAGGGTTAGGCACACTGAGATATATTTATTGTACTATCACTGTCGTGTCTTTTCCCGCGTTTTCTAATTATTATCATTTATTTTCATTGTTTTTGCCCCCCGCGTTGTGTGAGGGATTCCGTGAGTTCAGCCACGAAATTTTAAGTTTGCTGTTTTTGCCGTTTTTATGGCTTTCCTGTTCCTCGTATCCTTTTGTTATGTAATGTATTCCGTTGCAGTGGCACGGGAGATGAAGATTCTGCTGTATTCCCCTTGTGAATTGAATGCTAAATGAGCTGGTGCAATTAAAAGGATTCAACTGGAAATTCGGGCTGTTCGTGTTTATCCCACGTGCACGAGATTGGTTCGACTTGTTCGTTCGATTTACTCCACGTTTCCTTAAAATTTCGTGGATTTATGGTTTGGATTGTGTTCAACTGTGGACTGTGTTGGATGATTGTTTGTACAGAAGAACATTGAGAAGTAATTCGAGGAGTTTCGTCGCTTGAAGGTACATTTTATTACTGTGGTTATTGTCATTGAAATCCGATATGGCGGACGGTGGTTTGCCTCGTGTTGAGAACGATACGAATGAAACTGTGCCTTTGTTACCGGGTACGGACGATGAGGATGATCGTACTTCTATCTCTAGCCGCTCTAGCTCGTCTACGTCTACTTCAGCGGCTCAGGCAGCTAAGCTAAAACGAATTCTGTCGGAAAGGACAAAAGCAAGTAAAATAAAGGAAGAATTGCTAAGGTTAGACAATGAAATTGCAGCTGCTGAGGATGCTGTGGAATTAGCTAAGATTAAAGATAGTTTTTATGGGGAACAGTTAGGGGGTGCTCCTGCTGTTGATGTTGGTAATTTGCAAGATTTTGAGGGTGATGAGTCCCCTAAACAAAGTGATCCTAAAGCGATAAACACTGAGTCAACAACTCAAGTGAAAGAACAGAATGTTGCGGAGCCTGTACCCAAAGGGGTTAGTGATGAGCAGTTCATGTTATGGGAATCAGCCAGGAATGATGCTTCAGTTGTAAAGGTTCCATTGTCTGCATCAACACCAAATCAGCCGGTGTTACCAGTGTTAAATCGTAAGGAGTCTAGTGTGAATACAAATGCAAATCCCTATGTGCAGAATTCAGTGCCCAAGCAAGAATATCTCTCTGGGATCCATGTTTTCCTACCAGTGGAACTGAAAATATGGTGTCGAGACTAATAACTAGCATAGATTCAATAGTAACTCGGTCAAGCCTCCCTCCTTTGGATGTAGTTCTCTGGTGATCCGTGTGAATACTTTAGATTCAAGGCTTGCTTCCATGAAATGGTTGACTCCCAGAACATTTCTGAAGTTCAGAGAATGTCTCGATTATTGCAATTTTTCGATGGCCAAGCTAAGCGTGCTATGGCTGGATTTGAAGGAGTGCCTGGTGGTTTATCAAAGGCCCTCAAAATGTTGGAGCAGCGTTTTGGACAACCACAAATTGTAGCAAAGGGGTGTGTTGATGCTTTGGTCGAAGGAGCGAATATCTCAAGCAGTGATAGACAAGGCCTGCGTGAATTTGCAAATCGTTCAAGAACCTTGTACGAGACTTTGCAATCCATGAACGCTCTCTCTGAAATGAACATGACCAATCTGGCGAAAATGTCCGGAAGGTTACCACTTGCACTTCAGGTTAAGTGGAGAGATAAAGCTCAGCGTATCAGAGAGAACGGAAGGTGCCCAAGTCTCAAAGAGCTAGTAGAAGTCATAGAAAGGCGGGCTGAAGCGGCCAATGACCCCATATTTGGCAAAGTTGGTGAAGTAAAAAGAACTTTGTGAAACGACCAGCAAAGGGCAACACACGAGCCCCACCCCCAGAACCCACAGCTGGAAGTGGACCCAGAGTGACAACATTTGCAACACAGCTTGGATCACATATCCAAGAAAGCCAGAACACCCAAGGCAGGGGTTCAAACGTTTCAACGCCGAGAGGTTCCCTTCCGGCTGGAAAATGCTACAGCTGTGAGGCCTCCCATAAAGAAGAACATTGTCCTGATTTCACCAGCAAGTCTGTAAGACAGAGAATGATCTTTGCAAGATACAAGGGACTTTGTTTGAACTGTTTGCGAAGAGGGCATTTTGCTGGTGAATGTAAATCGGCCTTTCGATGCAAGCACTGTCGGCAACCGCATCACACTTTACTGCACAAATCAGTAGAAGACCACGTGGATACAGGCACGGGTGATGGTGGAGACCAAGCGGTTAAAGAGCCAGCTAATGTCAATGCAGTAGCTACAGCTGCGGGTGATGAGATGCTAAGTCACACATACTCAACGACATCAAAGGCAAAGATTGCATTGCAAGTTGTGCCGATTGAAATACTGAGTAAGTACGTACGCGCTACTAGACACCGGAAGTGAGGAAACGTTTCTCTCCAAGTCCATATCAGAGAAACTTGGGATTCAGATTGACAACTATGATACCTTAGCTGTATGTACATTGTCAGGAGAGTCTGCAGTAAGGGTTGGCCAAGTCAACGTTGAAGTACGAGCGGCTGGTAACCGTGAGAGTCGCGCTGTGACAATAAAAAACGTTAAGGTTGTAGACAATCTCAACATCACTCCAACAAAGGCAAAGGATTTATCAAGATGGTCCCATTTAAAGGACATTGTAATTCCTGAAGTAGATGAGACACAGGTGACCATGCTGATTGGTGCAAATGTTCTCGAAGCCCAGGTGCATGAAGAATGTCGTAAAGGGAAAGCAGGAGAACCGTATGCTGTTCTCACTATGCTGGGATGGGCTATGCTTGGACCAGTAGATGCTGTAAGCTCCTTAAACCCACAGAAAGTGAACGTGAATTGTGTGAAGTATGACAGCGAACTGTCAGATCAGCAGATGGAGCAGTTTCTTAGACTTGAGGACGTTGACATGAACAAGAGTTCAAAGAAGGGAATGTCAATTGAAGACCAAGAGTCGTTGAATAAGATGAAGAACTCTGTTTGTGTAGTAAATGGACACTATTCAGTTGGAATGTTGTGGAAGAGTGAAGACCGTTGGTTGCCAGACAACAGACAAATGGCTGAAGCACGGTTGCAGTCTCTGGAGAGAAACTCGAACGTGATGAGAATTTTCATCTGAAGTACAGACACTTTATGCATAACCTCGTCAGTAAAGGATATGCCAGGAAGCTGACTGCGAAAGAATCCGAGCGTCGAAGCAGAAGGACATGGTACTTGCCTCACCATGGGGTGTTCCACCCGCAGAAGAAAGACAAAATTCGTGTTGTGTTTGACGCGGCAGCCCTGCATGATGAAGTGTCACTCAACAACCAGCAGCACCAAGGCCCTGACCTAACGAACAGTTTGCTCGGTGTTCTGCTAAGATTCAGACAGGATCCAGCTGCTCTAGTTGCTGATATTGAGGGAATGTTCAATCAGGTCAAAGTACCGCCTGAAGACGCTGATGCCCTAAGATTCCTGTGGTGGGAGGACAGCAATCTAGAGCGACCGTCTGAATTCCAGATGCCCAGTCACATCTTTGGTGACACAGACTCGCCAAGTTGTGCAAATTTCTGCCTAAAAAGAGCTGCAGAAGATAACAAAGAAAACTTCAGTGAAAACGCTGTATTAATGCTGTCAATAAAGACTTCTATCTAGATGACTTTATCAAGTCAATGAAGACAGTGGAAGAGGCAAGGTCGTTAGCGAATGAAGTAACAAGCCTACTTGCTGAAGCCGGATTCAGACTGACAAAATGGATGAGCAACAGTCGAGATGTTCTGTCCGTGATACCTGAAGAAGAGCGGGCGAGACCAAACCTGGACTTGGATCTCGACAACCTCCCAGTAGAAAGAACATTAGGAGGTCAGTGGGACGTGGAAAAAGACGTCTTCGTATTCACGGTTCGCGAGCCAAACCAACCACCCACAAGGCGTGGGATACTGTCAGCAGTAAGCTCTCTGTACGACCCATGGGATTTGTCTGCCTAGTAGTACTGAAAGCTTGAAAAGGGTTTGGCAAATATCTTAAGTGGGTGTCCGACAATGTTGGAAATGTAGACGTTAGTTACTTTGTAAATTTTGAACTTAAAGGGCGTGTTTCTTTGATGTTTGTCTCATTTGCAAAGGTACAGGTGGGCTATATTGAACCAGAACAGAAGTGAGCCGGAAGATGCGTGAACATGAATTCCCCTCCTACCCCCTTCAGAGTAAGGATAAAATTGCAGGTTTTCGTTCCCAAATTCCTTGTTAGCGAAAGACGTTACTTCACATTGGTGTATCAAACAGCTGAAGATGAGCGATGTCTTCCGTTGTTGCTCGATGGTCGTCGGTCAGCCGCTGTATAATTTATCAAAATGAGCCAATCATACATTAACCAAACATGATACATTAACCAAAAACATAGACTTTTATTGTAAACAGTCAGCATGACAGTTGGCAGCTGCTTACATCTGAACTGAAATAAGATTAGAAGAAAACTTGCGCTTTGGGGTAATTTGAATATACACACTACATTACATGGAAATGCTATTAAAGGACTCCTTGGTGCAGCTGGTTGTTGAGTGACACTTCATCATGCAGGGCTACCGCGTCAAACACAACACGAATTTTGTCTTTCTTCTGCGGCTGGAACACCCCATGGTGAGGCAAGTATAGTCCATTAAGGCTTTATTGGCTGATAGCGACAGAATTTCGTTTTCTATTTCCGGGGAGGTAATTGGGTCAAAGAAAAATGAGGACGAGGGCGATGGGCCCAGGAGGTACTCGCGGAAATTATGTTTAGATTGTGGCATTACTGACGCCAATTTAAACCCCACAGTGGCAAAGTGCGTGTTGAGGACATCTGAAATCTCTTCTGGGGTTTGTGGTCACTCGACTGTTGTTAGGATATCTTATAGAGGAAATTTCATGTTTACGTTTATCCTTACGGCCTATTAAATTGTTTATTCCTTCCCAAATTTTCTTTGTGTTTTTCAGGTTATGCGAAAAAAAGTTATGGAAGTAGAGCTTTTTGCTTATTCTTGTCAGTGTTGAGATTTTATTTCGGTAGAGTTTATATTTTTCGTTTTCTCTGGAGAAATAGAATTGGTTCTTTAGACTTATAGATTTCCGTATACCCTTAGTAATCCAAAGTTTTAACAGCTCCTTAACTTTTTGATTTGAAATGGTTTTAAGAGGTGCGTGTATTGTTATTTTTACCTGAATTTTAACCAAAATTTGTTGGGCTACATAATCATTTTCTTTCGCTAACTATGCTTGTAGGAGGCACTGACAAAGAAGCATGAACCGACGAATGTTGATGTCAGTACTAAGATTTCATTGCCTTTATATGTTGTTTGGAGTAGCAGAAACAAGAGTGTTTAGGAAAGCGTTTGCACATGATCATAGATGCAAAAAAAAGTTTACTCTCGCTTTCTCTCAGCTTCAAAGTCAAAGCTATCGACATGTCTTGTAACATGTTCTTTCGTACCCTCGTAGCGAAATTAAACCTGCCCTTTTTTGGCGTCACTGGAGACGTCTAATGTTTTCTTTCTCATCAAAATCATGTGTTAAGGTGGCTCGAAAGGGTTCTTGTTTTTTTTCGATGCATTATATTTGGGAGTTAAAATAGTTAGGTTAGAGTTGGCCAATCATTATCAAATTTTTGCTACAAAATAATGATAATATCAAAGTGTCAACTTTTGGTAGATTCTTTAAGAAATTTGTTGCCATGGCAACGCAGTTGGGTTTCGAAGTATGACCATAAAATAGAGTTTGCTTGAAAATTTGACGGTGAGATTTCTTTAAATTTTGCATACGACCTTTGATTCTAGTAAGCTACCTAAGGATTAAGTTAAAGAAAATTCTGTCGAAAACTTTCAGCAAAAAACACTTTTTTTACGAATTTACCTTTAACTTTTCTCCCGTACAACAGACTTTTTTTAATCTCGCTTGAAAAACTCTTTGGGCATATAAGAGTTAACATGCAAAAAATCAAAGAAATTTCCCGAGCGGAAGCGAAATTATGTTCTTCCTAAGTTACAAAATTTTAAAAATTTCGACACGACAAGAAAGGCAATTGCGCATGCGCAGAAATTGTCACGCCACTCTCGGCACGCGGTTTCAAGTCTGTTTATTCCTGGTTTATTTCGTTGGGCATTTCTTTCGCCCTGATGACTTTCTTTACGTTTAGAAAGGTGACGTTTTGGGTGGATCGGTGCTTGTCGAAGAACATTACATCATTTGTTTTCAAATCATTGGATCCTTGGCACCAAATATAGCGGAATGTTTTCCTGCTCGTGCAGATTGATTCTATCTCAAGTGAATTCATCGGCACTTCGCTCAGAATGGCGACTAATGCTTCTTTTACACCTTGGGAACAAAGATTGTCTTAATCCTCGCAAGACAGGCTGCTTTCTGTACTTGTTTTGATTTATCGTCTGCCTGAAGAGCCTATTTGAACTCGGTGAAAACTGAACTTATCTCCAAATGTTTGCAAACGTTCGCAGCGTTCGTTCACAAATATCATGTTTTCGAAAGCGGTGGTGGACTTTAGCTTACTGTTTATACCACTGTACAATTATTTACATGTCAACGATTCTTAACCTAGCTAAACGAGGATTCAGATTGGAAACGTATGCGATGGAGAGCAAATACTTCTACCAAAGTGGAATGTGCTTGAAAATCTTAAAAACAACGGAGTTTCGAAAATACTGCAATCAGGCAAGGTTGTCCTTCAAACGGAGTTCAGGATTGAGCAACGCCTACATGGACATCACTTCGGGATTATATGTCTTACAGGAGCACAAGGACAGAATTAACAAAAAGACAACATTTCCGGCTATAAAAACAATACATTGAAGAAGTCCCTTATGTAGAGGTATGTATTCAAACGAGGACAAAACTACCTTTGATGATCTTTGATACGTGTCAATGTTGTCAAGAATTTTCTGTTGATGAAACTTGTTCGATTGATTGATCAAAACTCAATTTAAAGAACCGCTTTGAAGGTTTGAAGAATTGTTTTCGCCCCAGGAAAAACCGATAACAGTCAAGTTATCAATATTACCACTTCGGCAAGATAGAAACCATTTCTTTTATCCAAACATTTGGAGTATTTCGTACCAAACGAATTTACAAAGATAGCGCGCGGTAATGTTTTGAAATTATTCTACAAGTCGGTTTTTCTTATTGCATTACGGAAAAAAACGTATTACCACCAAACTATCGCACTATCACGTAATTAAGCAAATAAGAGAGCACTTCTTTTATCCGGAAATGTGGAGTATTTCCCAGAAACCTAACTTGAAAATACTAACTTGTTCTTAGCGAGCCAACTGCTGATAAAAATATAGCGCGCGATGAATTCTTTTGAAATTCTCTTGTACGCTTTTTAATTTTGTTTCGCAAGTAAACAGATTTACAGCAAAATAGAAAGCAAATCTTTCACCTCATTGTTTGTAATATTTTCTTTGTAGCGGCTGGTTTGTCAACATTTCGGCATGAATAAGTCTCTTTATTTAGTCAAAATCTGTCTGTTTCACAGGGTATTTTTTTCGCTCACTGCAAGTTTAATTTTGTTACACTACTTTTTTCTTTGAAATTCTTGCCCTGTTATTTCATTATGTGAAGACAATAAAAACCTTTTACTGTAGTCTACATTGTTGTTACTAACAACACCGTAAACGTGTGTGTGTGTGCCTGTTTTTTTTTTCTTCTTTTTTTTTTTTGTCTTTTTTTTAAACGGGAATGTTTTCTCAAAAACGCGAATCGGAGTTCGCAAAAAATTTGCCCTGGCACGGAAACGGTGCCAGACTTTTTTCCTGCGACCTGGACGTAGAAAAGGCTTCCGAGGTCAAAACAGCCAGTGAAAGAAACTAATGGTAAAAGGCGACTATTCTAGGGCCTTTATACGATTTCACTGGAGATGAGAGAGTTTTGAAGTCACCGTCCTCTCCAGCACAGTTCAGCTGCACAGGCTCTGAATATAAGCTTACTGCGCTTCATATGCGGCTGAGTTGACGATCGCGTTCATAACATTGAAAAGGACATGATTCAAGTGAATTGTCACTTAAGTTCCAGTCGTTTTCAACCTTGCCTACACGCAGCTTTTAAAAGACCGGTGCAAAATATTAAATCCAGACGAGAGCGCGACGCCATTTTTGTTTGTTCGTTTTAATTTTTGAGTCTCACGGGTAAATTGGAACCCAGTCTGCGCGCGCCCAACAAAACTGTTTCGAGCCTCCTTAACACTCAGCGGGCTATTGACTTCGATGTGGCTGTTTGTAAAAAAAATAAAAATTCTGATCCTTCAGCCCTTCACGACTTGCACGTTCGTTGGTTGGCCGGTACTTGTTGGTTTGACGCATCAGTGAGAGGTGCAGTGAGAAATAGGAAGTCGAAGAGTCGGGTAGATTTACAGTTGAGTCCAATTTTACATGGTTAAAATGGATCGCGAAAAAGCCATTTTATTCTGACGGTTGACAGAAATCAATTTGAGTATTCATTTTACATGCATAAGACGTATCTGCAGCTGCATAATACTTAGAACTACAAGAGGTAAATTTTCACGAATAATGAGAATTGATCATAATTAACAAAAATGAAATTGCTCATGGTTAAAAAGGATACTTCCCACAGAAAGCGGAAAATAACGCGACCTTGCTCCTTAAGATTAATGGTTATACTCTTCCAATTAACTGCTGTAGTCGTATTGTAACTGTTGTTTTTTTCGAGAGAAAATGGGACCAATATCAGCTTCATTAGCCCGAAACCTTTTTACTCTGCTTTTGCATTAAGTAAACTCCGCGAAATGCGAGTATTTCTACCGAATATATTTGTTTGTAGCTGTTGTCGTTCCCCAACTGATTATTTTTACTATTCCAATTTTACTCTTTTTACCGCTCCTTTCCGTAAGTTAATTCAGAATTCAATCGGCAAGAGAACGGTGAAACGATATAACGAGAAGCGAAAACGATTAGCATCGGCGTGTTCGCACTATAAAGTCAAGAAAACGAATATAGGTCTGCGAAAAGGAAAAAACGCAGAAATCGTCCCTTAAGTTTCCCTTGTGGTGACAGATATCATTGTATCTGTTGAAAAATAGTTTCTAAACATCATCGTGAACGTACACCAACTACCATTGTTGATAATTATTTTTCCGTTAGATATCTTGATAACAGCATGCTTACCGTTTTTGATACTGACATTAGGCATATTTTCTTCTCCTGCATCTGAGAAGTTTCACGGGGAGGTTTTGTGTGGCTATACGAACACTCTGAACAATGAAACCGTCTTAGTTATACAAATGAACCGTGCTGGTTGATCACGCAAATTTCTAACCTATATGGAAATGTCTTAATTGTTGAAATGAAATTTCCTGTTCAATATAAACATTTCGAGTATAATTTGGGTTTAGCTACATAAGTCCCTACGGCGACAGTTTTGTTGCAGCAACAATGCTACAATTGCTCCTTGTGCAATTTGTGGTGCGTTAATGGTGTTTATGGGAAGTTTTTACTCTCCCTGCTATGTGCTGTTGCATCACTGGATACGTGCTTATGGTATTAGTAACGTGATTTCTTGACGCTACTTAATGCTGGAGCGACACGTTAAACACGCAAAACTGAATTTACAGAAAGTGGGTCACTTAATTTTAAGCTTGTGCTTTAACCAATACAAACGAAACCATAAAACCTCTTTTCCTAGCCCTTTCCCTGGTACTAAAAGAACCTATCTAATGAAAATCATTACAGAAAAAGGGTGTCAAAACTTGGCAGCATTTGGAGAAAAAAGCAACAAAATCAAATGACAGTATAATGCTTTTGAAGGGACACCTTCTGCGTCCTCAGGGGACTAGTTACGTGTTAGAATTAATTTCATCAAGTTAGGATGTTTTCATTTGAGAGTGAAAGGCAAAATGCCAGTACGTGTCATCTATTACTTATTGTGACTACCATATAACCCTTTACGTTAATTGACAAAGGTTTTATTTCTCGTTACCATGTGATGTTATCATTCGTACATCACGTCAAGAATGGAAGTGATGGGATTAACCAGTTTATTAGCTGAAGAATACTGCTTTTTATTACATTTTTCAGAGCTTGTATATAAGAAGCAATGTATATTATTAGTACTATTTAAGATGGTCACATGGATACTGTATAGGGTAATCCTACGCAAAAATCAAAAGTCAGATCACCTCAAGTGACTCATGATCGCACTCGGGATTGAAAGGACTAATGAACTTCAGTCAATTAGAATATTGCATAGCAGCCATCTAGACACCATGCCAATCAAACTTCCGCAATACCGTTAAGGATTTCGCAAGAATAAAACTGTTTTAAAAACACTATTTAATAATAATATTGAATTGTTCCTTGGCACGTTTGCAAAATCTTCGTTTATGTTATGTTATGTTATGTTATGTTATGTTATGTTATGTTATGTTATGTTATGTTATGTTATGTTGTGAAACGTTTGATGCAGCAACATTTGAAGATCACCTTTCTTATACATTCGATAGCTACATCATTTTTGGAAGCTAATAATATCAATAAAGATAAAATAAAATCTAAACAGTATTATTGCATTCATTTTCATTGGCGGGGGTAACATAAATTATAAAAGCAGTTTAAAAAAATCAATCCAAAGGAAGAATCCATTTTCTTCATGGTGTTGGTGTAGTCGTAAAATTACCGGTTCCTGCAAAAAAAGGGATAAAATACAATTTTTGAACAACATCTACGGGGTAAAGAAGTAATATTTTAACAATTGTTTTGATTATGCTTTTTAAATTATACTGTATGTTTTAACCCTATTCAGACCGGGGGAGGGGTGATTGTGGCTTCACTGGCTTTGGACGTTTATAACTTTTTTCATAAGCAAGCTAAACCCATCACACTTAGTGACTTTTCCTAAAATTTATCTGGGAACGATTTGGCATAGCAAGTACTTGTCCATCAAGTTTGACGTTACCATGGCAACCATTTAATTTTCACCTTTTCATTGAAAAAGTACAACTTTTCTGAAGTAAGTTGTACATTTTTATAGCATTTTCGTGTTCTTTTATTGATTTCCGTTACTTTTTGGTCAATTTTGGCAAATTTCAAAGGTTCTAGAAAAATCAAGAAATCCAAGATGGTGGATCCAAGATGGCCGCCATTTTAGAACCTGACGTAATTGTTACGTCATATGACATCATCAGCTTATGTTGCGGACCTCAAAGGAAACATTTTTGGACGTGTAATCTGCCTCCAAGTTTCGTTGTCATAGCTTTAATATTCTCGGAGTTAAGAGGTGGGGGCCGAATCAGCCCCCCCCCCCTCCCCCCGATCCCAGAAGACCAAAAAAACCCGGTCTGAATAGGGTTAAATTAGTTTTAAAGTTTCAGATCAAGGAAAATAAACACCGATCAATTGTATGACACAATATATACGTAAACAGCTATTTCGGTTAACGTTGGGTAATTTACTAATAAATTTACCAGCCTTAGCTATGGCTCAACCCTTACAGAAAGTAAATCACACAGACAAGTGTTTATGGTACTTTCACCCATCTTATGGTAGTGACAACCGTGAAATTACAGCCGAATCAAGAAAGGTCTTGTCGAGTAAGCTGGAAGCTTTAAAATCCCAAACGTTAATTGAAAATTGACGTCGAACATGTTCTATAGCACTTGGGCGCTAAAATCCACCGCCTGCAAACTTCCGTCAAAACTGAAATGTTTGCCGCCAAATGATCCGAAGTTTGAAGCCAACTGTAAGTTGAGCATAAACAACAATTAAAATCGTAGTTTTGGCAGGGAAAGCCATTAATGGCGGGAAGCAATCGTCGCGAAATATGCCTGCAGCGATTATGGCATTGAAAAAGTTTTGTTGCAGGTGTATCATATGGAGTTGAGAAATGTTGTTTCATTTCGTTATCACTTCTAACAAACCGTCAGGACAATGAACATCAAATTCCTTTTATGGTAACGTTTGACAAAAATAAGCATATTCACTGTCATTGTAATAGGAAATACGGAAACAGATTAATTCTAGTTTAAGATCGATTAATGTAACGTAGAATACTCAAATACATAATGCTTTGAATAGAAAACATCAGTCACCAATGCTCCCTTAAACCAATTCTAACCTGTGTAATTTACTCTTGAATGTAATTTACTCTCTCACATGTATTCGGTTTCTCTCACAGCTATGGATACATTGTAATAGGAAATACTGAAACAACTTAATTTTAAGTTTAATGTAACGTAATGAGCAACTGACATTTTTGCAATTTAACTTTGCTGCAAACCTCCTGTCCTTGCAGCTTAAATAACAAAAATACATATTCACTGTATTAAGGAAGAATTTTCATTTTTTGCTCACTGTGATATCTTTATTGTATTAAAACTGAACACAGAAGAAAAACAAATTTACATATTATGAGCACATTTGGTATTCCGATAATCTGTTCGTACCTTTTACTTTTGTTGCCAGTTTTCCGTTTAAAGCAGCCTGCGATGCATGTAGAATGGAACCGTTGCTCGGATACCGAATACACTTAACATTTTCGTTTTAAGAATGTGAGCGAAGAAACAACTATCCAGATTAAAATTTTAAGCTTATGTTAAGCATACTCACCTTATTTTTTATAAAATTTAAACACTAGGAGTAAGATAATGGTCAGCGCCACACTAGCTCCCAGAAGAACAACAAAAACAAACATCATAGTGCGAATCATTGCTTCCTGGATGGATAAAATAGATGCAAGAATTTTGTAAAAAAAAGAGTTTTTAATGTGATGTTAGTTTTACGTGCAAAGAGTGATACGCAGGTGCGACTTTAGGTATGATTCAACAGCAGGGTTCACTAACAAAAATCAGCAGGATCAGCGTTCGTCAGTCAAATACTGCAGGTTCCTTTAAATTACCAACGATATCCCACCCTAAGAGGGCTGTCATTAGGACGGTTAGTTACTTTGATGCTGGGAAATGAAATGATGTTACAATACCAAAAGAAATAATGTATTTTCATGAGTAGCTCATGGAGGACCAACCTTGATTGACATTTCAGGCTCTGGCGGTGTCTGATGTCCAGGCGGCTGCATCTGAATATCTACAGAGAAATAAATCTCCCTTACTACATTTGTGTGCGTTCAGAAGGGCTTCTCCGTTACACCGCAAATTTGACGCGACGCACCTCTCAAATTAAACAGTCGTTATAAAAACAAAACTGAGGGAAAAAATGGAAATAAAATGTTGAATGATGCCATCCAAGGTCAAAACGTTTTAGGAATATCCTTATTTGATGAAAGAGCAACTACCAAACCCTTTACACACAACCTTACTCTATGATCTCTACCATAAATACAGTATAGCGCTAGCATTTAACTTCTTACGCGTCATCGACATGTACATGTGCCCAGCGTTAACTGCATACCCAAGACCTTCAAAATGCAAGTGCCGGTTTCAGTTGGCAAGAAGAAGGGGGAACTTTTTCTGTACGAAAACAATTGAGCTCATGCCGGGACTGAACGTGTCATCGTCATCATCATCAACAGCAATGTCATTGTCATTGTCATTCTCTTATAATTGTGAAACTACGTTCTGTTTTATTTTTTTTTCTGTCATTTCTTACCTCCGGTGTTGGTCGCAGAAACGGATCTCTTCTCCTTGTTCCGTTTGGAGAGGATCAGATACAACTCAAACAGAAAAATAAGGAATTCTCCAATGTAGAATGTAATTACAGCGTAGAGACCTTCCTTTCCTAACCCAACTATCTTGTTGTCCAAGCCAAAGTAGATTGAGACAACTGTGAAATGTAAGTAGAAGAAAAATGGAATGAAAACGGTATAGCGTACTCTGAAATGTCAGTTGCCGTCTCCTCCCCATGTTGTCCGAATATCAATGGGACCAATAGCTGACATTCATTTACAAAAGGACGAAACGTGTAACTTGCAATTGCAATCTTGTAAGTGTTTATCAAACGCAAAATATAAAACTCTGTTATTGTCCCATCTACCCCTAGTCGTTATATCTGTTAACCGGATCTAGACATGGCCTTAGTTTGTAGGGCCTATTCACTGCAGCAGTTACTGTAATTATGAAAAATGCTAATCCTTCCATTTATTTAACGCATGGATACTACTGTTCTGTTTATGGTACTCGCCTTGTGTATCAAGTAGTTTGTCCCCTTAGTTGGCAGGGGGAAGGGGCGGGGGGGGGGGGGGGGGGCGGAGAGATACGCGTGAGAAAAAGAGGAGGAGCGAAACGAGCAAGGCTTGGGAAGGGACATCGTTCGCCGATTTTTTCTTGCCCCTTATATTCTCCACTGAAGCGCCTGCCCACATAATCATCAGGGGGTATTCTCCTTTTTATGCAAGCTCGTGCCGAATAAAACGTAGCAATGCAAACGGCAACACGTTATCGAAGTCAAAGTCGATCCAATATCAAGAAGAGAATTGAAACTATTTAAATTTATTACAAATTAGAAAATGAAGAACGATAGTTGCCAAAAAACATTGAAAACGAAACTTCATGATTAGGACTGTCCATCGCACTATCTCTTGCTATCACTGAGTGGTTTATTTTCATTACCGGACAGAGTTTGAATGGGAGTTTAAAGGGTGATAGTTCACAAAACAGTAGTTAATCCTCAACAAGCTTACCTGCCATAATCAGTGCAATCGTACCGACAATCCTGTGAGCCCAGTTAAAAATGTTGCGCCTAGAAATAACAAGAAATGGCAATAAGATAAAATTGCTATTCATGGGAAACTATATCGACCAGGGAAGTAGAGCTATGTCTCTTGAAAAAATTTTCCCGATTTAAAAGCTTTACAGTTGACGATAATAACACCTTTAGTTAAAAATACATCCATGTTAATGAATATTTAACGTGCAACTTGCCAATTAATGTTCAAATGAAGAGGGTTCTTCCGTCCTTCGAAAAATACCCTATTTCAAGTTGACAAATTCATAAACCTCGGAAACAAGAGCTAACGGCCTTCAAGTGGCTTTCGGCTCTCGCTTTGGGAGGAAAATATTACTATTCTCGACGTTTAAGCAGTGCGTACCTTGGCGCACCAGGGTGTGGTCTGAATGCTGCCATGATTGGTTGAACAAGAGCAAAAGCGATGGCGATGATACCACAGTATGGATGTGGCCCAATATCCTGTTGAAACAAACCAGAGTTTTTTTAGGAGAGTTTCTAAGTGATGAGGAATGACTGAGATAAGTATATGAGCAAATAACGATTAAAAGAAAAGTATGAAAAGATGATGAACTGCACTGGTCTTGTAGCAGCGGGATAAGGAACTGTTGCTTCTATAGCATAGGACTGCCAAACCAAGGAAATCCCTCAGCGACTGAGCTACGTCCCGGGGGATGGGGGAGTGGGAATACTCAGGTACATTAGTGACAGGGAGGGGAGAAGCCCTTTGTCGGGTTTGAACTTTTTCGGGTGGGAAATTTCTGGTGGACTTTATTTTGGGTAGGAAGATCTTGGCAGGACTTTTTTAAGGGTTGGTAAAAAACGAGCGTACCTCCGTGTTCCTCCGCGTTCCACGTTTTGAAATTTTATGTCAAATAATTGCATAAGTTTCATTTACAAAACTCAATAATTTGTTTTATGCGAATAAAAAGGACCTTTTTACGGTTTCGTTCTGGGCTTTTAGACATAGTTTGGGTCCAGTGCTAGCCTAACTGGACTTTTTTGGGGTATAAAAATTTGGCCTCTTTCGCACTTCCCCGTCATCCCTTCCAACACGAAGACCCGAACAGCTCGAAGTCTAAAATGTTGAGGCCTGACAACAAGGAATACGAAACGGTTGATAATAGAGGTCCTTCATCTTTGCAAAATAAACCTTAGTTTCAACTGACAAAGTTATTCCCTAGGTTACGAAAACAATAACGTTGTATTTGCAGGCATGAAGAGGTTCAGAGTGCCCTTTTCCCTCTTGAAACTGCGCAGATACTATGTTACACTAAACGGATATCAAAGTTTGACTGATAACAGGCACAACGCTAGCAGTTCATAAAAACAGGAACAAGAAAATAAACATACCGAAGACCAACCCTTTTTTGCAACAAAGATCAAAATTGTAGCAGCGACTGTCAGTAACACTGTTATAGTCATTAGCGTCCTGTGAACCTGAAACAGTTAACAAGGAGTTACTTATTCACAGTTATTAGAAATAAATGTTTGTTCAACCAATTGACTACAAAGTACTTTGATAAAATCCTATGGTGCTTGACATAGGTGTATTTTGGAAGCAACACGTTGAAATTTAAGGGATTTAAAAGTTGAAATGCGCTTTACTTGATATCTTAAAAGCAGACAACATAACTAATGTTTCACTTTATTTGTTACGTGCAACTTATACTAACCGTAAACCAAGCTTTCTTTCCCAACAACTCAGTTGGTTCCCAGACTTGACGCATGTATCGGGCCGTGAACAAGCCCACAAATGCAAACAAAATCCATGCTAGTGTCATCATTATTCCTGTTGGGTAAAGTGAAAACAAAAATGAAAACAGTAATGTATCTATTGTAAGATACTCAGAAGAATCCACGTATTCACGTCAAAACAAAATCCATTTGGCACACATAAATAAATAAATAACATAAAGTATTACGCAAATTGATTCACGTTATATATTAACGCCTAAAATTAATAGAATGGATGATCAATATTATCATATAAACAGCATCGTATAGGAAATTTAGGGATCATAAATCTCCAGGGGTGTGTTGCATAAAACCTTTTTTTTTTTAATACTTATCACACTTTATTTACTTGCATAACGTCTAACATACTAACTTACAGACATAACTTACATAATATTTACATACTAACTTACATGACATCATATTTACATAATACATGCCATACATACTGACTAGCTACCGTTCCACATACGTGGTCCTCAATCCGCAAAAGGCAGGAAAAAAAATCTCTCAAAGATTGTAATGTGAGAGGAAAAGGGGGAAATTGTCTATCGTAGGACGAGTACATCGTGTTCTACAGGTCCAGATGTAAAGTCTTGCGACTAAGAATAAAGTGTTGCATAAAACCTAAGATTTATGCAACTCGCCCCAGATTTCCTCCTACCTTCTCTCTGCCCAACCTCCCCTCATTCATTCTCTTAAAAGCCCAAAATGAGAGTGGGTGAGCCCTGGGAGGCATTTTAAGAGGAATAACATGCAGATTAAATTCTTATGTGTTATTTCACACATGGTTTTTTCTCATAACTGTGGTTAGGAAGTTTTTCCAGGCGATTGCATGTATTCTTTTTCTAGGAGATGGGAGGTTGAATCAAATATAAATATTTCCTTTTAATTCTTCGCATTTCTTTAATTCTTCACGTTTGTTTAGGAAACCACGACTACTTAACTCAAGTCAAGACGCTGATTAAAAGAATAATATCGATAGATCATCATTTGTTACCGTGGGCGAGGATGACCTCTGGGTCTGCACGTTTATCATCGTCTGCAGTTAAAACACCTCCATTGGTAACTATTATTTTAGAGTTTGAGGCTTGCTTCTTGTCATGCTGTCCGATTGAATTACCTGTACCTGTTAAAGGGAAAGAGCAGATTAATTGTATGCAAAGATGATGACCTAAAGGCCGCGCTAAAATTTCAATGACCTTGTTTAATACGGCCGTGTCAATAACTAAGGGTGAAAAAGTCCGCTCCGGTGTTCACGCGATCAGTAAATCAGAACAACCCATCCCTTAATTGGCAGGCCCTTTCATACTTTTATTAAGAAACAAAAATAGTTCTATTGTACTGAAAACCAACTAGGATTATCTCCACAGAGCTTCACACACAGCACATACCCAGTGGAGCTACCTACTGCAACCCGACAAGTATGCTTTGTCAGAGAAAGATACGAAGCAAGGGTTTTGATTGACTTTCAATAAGTACCTGAACTGCTCCTGTGCTGCGTCGGTAGTGTGGGGGAGGGGGGTGGGGGTTAACACAGCTGAGTTGAAATACTAACTAAGGTTGATATCAAATTGGCAAATAAACGCTTACCGCTTAGAGGTCCAATCGCTCCCAAGAGTAACCAATCCGCATCCAGATCTCGAAAATTTTCTGTCCCTGGGTTTTTCTCCCTGGAAATTCTGAACGTAACAATCAATCAATCAATCGCTCGATCTCAATTAGTGAGTCAGTCAGTCAGTCAGTCGGTTAGTCAGTCAGTCAGTCAGTCAGTCAGTCAGTCAGTCAGTCAGTTTATTATGCAACCAACCGGCCAACCAACCGAACAACCGACCGACAAGCCGACCGGCCGACCGACCGGCCGACCTACCGACTGACGCTATTGAAACTTAGACACGCGATAATTACGCGAGTAGTTTCGGTTAATTTTAAACTTCGTAAGTTAGAAATAAGGGTACGTAATTTGTCTTCACTACTCCGGTGTGAACGTGATTAAAAAATTAAAATAGACATTATTAATGAAACTTATGTACTTGCACTTCACCACGCCATTATCAAATGTTTGCTCAGTGATATTCACCGCTGATGGGGTCTAAAAGAGAAAGAAAAGGAAAAACTTATAGTATTAGATAAAATGCAGTCATTGGACTGTTGAGATGACATTTTTGGTAAACTTTGTCTTTAGATGAAGTTAAATGTATCCTTTTTCGCTTTTCTGGCCGTTTAGAACAGAATACCACCAATTCAACTGCACTTTTGGAATCCATGTTGACACCCTGCCCACAGAGCCTCTGTTAAATAGAGTTCCTCTTAGTTCAGGTTCATTAGTCTAACGTAAATATCAAGCATGTAGTGAATAATGTGTGCAGTCAAACAACAAACGGCAAAATTTGAGGCACTGAGTGGGTGTCTCGTGCTAGCGACACAACACTATGAATGCAAAGATGATTCAAACCGACGTCGGCTATCCGATTCAAGCTTAAATAATGCGTTATTATAGGTCACTGCATGTCAATGTCATGTCTTTACTTCAACAAAAATAAGAAAGGGAGGGCCGATTTCTTTTATAATTTCCCAATTTTTTTCCTTCGCATTTCCAAGATGCATATGGAAATCAGTTAGCCACTGAAGTCAATTCTCCAATTTTCATATAAAACAATTGGAACAGCAGCAACAACAACAACCACAACAATAAAAACAACAGCAAGAGCAACAAAAAACCTGCAAAGCAACAGCAGCATCAGTATACGTGCACACTTACTGTAGAAAAAGAAAAACAAGGGCAGGGACAGAATTAGCCGGAGTATTTACAAAAATAACAACAAAATACTCACTGGAGTGGTCCGCTTTGGTGTGTTCCGATCAGGTGCGTAATAATGACCGCTTAGTGCTTCGTCACTGGCGCAAATGAGCATATCTGTGTCAGGCTGTGAATAGATAATTGTGAGGGAGAAAGATGAAAGTACGCACCGGACTATTCTGTTGCCAAAAAACCGAGAACTGACCGGACCTTAACTCATGCATATATGGGAGGGCGATCCGACTAGATAACTGACAGGCGTATTTTTCGACGAGCAAGAAATTCTGCGGGATCTATTCTGCTGAATGATTTCATGTTTCGTAGGAGAAGAAACATTATTACTTAACTACATAAAAATAGCCAGATTAGAATTATTTACCATTTGATTGTCCTCGCTAAAACCCACTCCCGCCCAATTTCCTTTCCCGCTTAGTTCGAACAACACATTATTATCACCGGAGGCCTGGTAAGTCACAAGAAAATCACAATCTGCGCTTGACGTGCAAGAATCTGGAAACCTAAAGCTGCCCTGCTGCATGGGATCCTGAAATATATATATAAAAAAAGACAACATGTATGAATAATAAGGTTTTGGAAACGAATCACGACTTCAAACTGAGGGTTGGGTTGTCAGGCTTCATCTTTCGTGAATATAGTACTTACTATAAATCTAATGAATTATTAACGATGTATATTGTATAATAGAGACAGCCTACCAATATTTAGTCGACCGACAGAGACTTCACCGTTTGTCCAATAAGAGGACATTAAAACTTAAAAGTGAATCATTTGAAGTAGTTATCGTAACTCTTGGGGATGTTTGTTGAAAAGGATTAAATGATTAATAAAAAAAAAAACAAGAAGACGACGTCAGGTAGTTTTCTTTTTCTTTTCTTTCTTTCTTTTGTAATTTTTCTTTTTGGTTCCTTGTAATTGTTGACTAAAAGTTAGTAAAGCGGATTACAATGTATTCTTTAAAGTAAGTTATCTAAAAACACGAAAATAAGACTTTATTTTAGCCTCGGAATTTTTCACTGCATTGTCTGCTGCATGGAAATTATATGTCACCTCACAATTGTACAATAGTGTAAACAAGACTTCTAGGCACAATACCTCGGAACCAGTGACGGTAGAATTGGCTTACGTAACTTTGACTTTGGTGGGAGAAGCTTCCCGATCCTCGCGATTGTGCTGTTGAAGAGTTGAACCTGTTTTCATGTCAGTTAAAGTACCGTCTTTAAAATTATCAGAAAGCGAGGAGAATAAATTAATGGTAACTAAATTTCTTCACTGAAAACTGTGCTGGATGACCTGCATGGCTAAGTGATTTATTAAAGAGCCAGTGTCACCCAAAGTGCTTTGCGCGCCGAGGTACAATTTTCATATATGAAAAATACTCCATTTTCTTGATTGTTGTGAAGTCTGATTTGTATCTTCTTCCATCGCTGCTGTGAGCGATCCGAAAGCACTAGTGTGAATTTTGACTTGACATTTAAGTGTTGCCGTATCGATTTCGTTGTATAATTCCGAATTCTGAAGTGTTTTCGCGGTGGAGAAGGAGATCTTTAAATTGGATGCCTCGTAGGGTTCAGGAAAGTTGAGGCAAAGGCCGAGTCTTCCGGGCTCTGCCAAAGTTGTACGGCTAAAAGAGTCCGTGTATCAGTAGCTGAGGGAAAGAAAAACATCTACGGGTTTCAGCAGTAGTACTCACACTGTGTTTGCCGAAATAGTGCTACATTCGTTGCCGTTTACCACAAAATAACAGTAGCTACGGGCTTGCTCCAAAATAATGCTTATGGTAATGAGCTTGTGCTGTTCTGCCTAATTATTCCTTGTGTTCACTGTCTGTTTATGTTTTATTTTTACAACAAGAAATTCTAGGGAATTTTCAGGCGGCGCAGAGTCTGTCAGCTTCCTTTCCCTGGGCTGTTAGTGTATAAATAGTTCTCTACCTTGAATCGAACTTGATTCGGGCTCGAATGTGACTCGTGCTATGGCGCTGAAAACATCAATACTCGTCTAATATACGTAACTTACCTAGAATGGTAAGTAAACTTTTTATCGTCAAAGCTTCCGAAGAGTCTCTTTCGCTAGCGTCTCCAATAGATAACTAAATCTATCTGCTTACGTCATAGCTACAAATGAAAAATTCACCTTCAAACTCTTCAACAAAGCTAATATGACGAAAGAAATGTCGTGTATATGACAGATTTGCTTTGAGAACTTTCTCGCTTAATGACCTCTCAATGAACTCTATCGACACAGTGAAATTAAATGATATTACCCAAGAATGTCAAAAAGTTCAGAAATTGATTAACTGATAAAATCAGTGACTTTACCTCAAGAAATAAATAGAGGCTACTTGCAATCTAAAACCTCAGTCTAAACCTGTGTTTATAAAGATCGGTGTTTACTGTTCACAGAAATTTAACCAGTAGACTCAACAATATCTTCCTTCCTATGCTTTACATCATCACAAAACTCAAGAATGGAGTTTGTCATCGCCTTCGCAACCGGTTGAGTTCGAAGCACTATGTAACCACACCTAACAATACTCTCCATGACTCACAGACGATCTCGCACGCTAAACAAAATGGCATTTCAATCTCCCTTTCTATGTCGTTTATAATGGTAGTAAAAGACAACCAACTTGTGGATACTATAATTGTTTTGCTTCCATTAAAAAACACATCAACTACATAAACAATAATACATTTTTGCAATATATATATGTTACTTGTCTTGCTTTATTTCAAACAGTACCCATACTTCACACACAGGGTTTTTCTTTTACACTCTCCAATCTGCCAGCTTCCACTACATTCTCAGAAAAACGCCAGAAACTTGTTATCGAGCACTCAAAACAATACCAAAAACAAAACTATTTCTATCCGAAAACACTAACCACTGCTAACGACTCGAAAATAAACACTACCCTTAATAAACACCGCCCTTCTCAACCAAATGTCCTTAAAAACAGCGAATAAACAGTACAACACCTACCTTTAATTATCCTCGATAATCCGCAAAACTCAAAACAAATTACATTAACGTCCTTTGTACGATTACTTTTTTCGTAACGAGAACTACTTCAAAGAACTAAAACAGACTTATAGGCCTTCGCTAACCTCCTTTACATAATCACCCCCGCACATCCTCTATCTAATCAATGTCATCATCTTACAAAACAAATCAATCATCTTTACCTCCACAACACCTCTTACAAATGACAGTCAGTTCTCCCATGAATCACTAAATCTATCCGCTTCATCATAGCTACAAATGAAAAATTCACCTTAAAACTCTTCAACAGAGCTACTGTGACCAAAGAAATGTCGCGTATATGACACATTTCCTTTGAGAACTTTCTCGCTTAATGACCTCTGAACGAATTCTACCCACACACTTCAATTTATAAATGAATGTAAACATATTACCCAAGAATGTCCAGAATTTAAGACATTGATTAACTGATGAAATGGGAAACCTTAAAGGATTTTCAAACTGACATTCCACCCAATCATTGATTTTTGGATATGACCCCAACCTGTCAAGTTGGAAGCACTGTCCAACCACTGTTAACAATAGTCTCCATAAGTCATCGACAATCTCCCAGGCTAAGAACTCAGTAAAGCAACACCACATACAAAACTATTTCTATGCCCACATACTGACAACGTGCACAAAGCAACACAACATACAAAACTATTTTTATGCCGACATACTGACAACCTGCACAACTCCAAAGTTCTCACTAGCCTTTGTAAACACTGCCCTTTAGAAACAAAATCTCCTAAAAAACAGCGAAATAAACAATTCAACAATTACCTTTACTCAACTTCAATACACCGCGAAACTCAAAACAACAAAATTACACTTCACACTTTCAATCTCGTAAAATACACGTCATTACAACGAGCCTGATTATTTAGAGCCCGCGCGGAGACTAAGTCTACTGACTACCGCTAATTCAGGAATGTGCTACTTTTATAAGAAAAGACAGGGAATTTCCGCGCGGAGACTAAGTCTACTGACTACCGCCAATTCAGGAATGTGCTACCCATTTCATGAGACGGCAGCGACGTTTGAGACGTCGCGCCGCCTAAAAAGTGTAAGTGGCTATTCTGGTTTTGCGTCCATCGACATCGGTCGATGCGATCGATCGCGCAATCAATCGATCGGACTGTAATAGATCCATGTATACGTATTGAATGCAAAGTCAGATCTTGAGTAGTTTTCTCCAGTGACATCTAGCGATGAGGACGTCAACATTCTTACCACTTGTTTTTGTCTTATTATTTTTATATCGAGTGGAAGTGGCTACTCTGGTTTTACGTCCATCGAGATCGATCGATTTATCGATCGATCAATCGATCGGTTGTTATAAAAGCTCCATACGCGTTGACTACAAAGTCGAGATCTAGAATTGTTTTCTCCGGTAACATCTAGCGATGAAAATATTACTATTTTCAGAGGCTACTACTGTAAATGTCTGTTCCACAGCCGACTGTGTCAAACTTCCAAGAGAGAAATAAAAACTCATCTGTCAGTTACTAAAATTGTTCGTAGAATCACTAACTAAAGAAAATTAATTACCTGTAGAATTCAGTATAAAAACAACAACAGCAACAACAAAACAAATTCAAAGTTACCAAAAAACAACAACAACGTCATCAATAACATCACCGAACATCTCTACGATACAACCCGAAGAATAATTTGTTAAAAAACAAAGTTTTTGTCTCTAATCTCAGTCAGCATGCGTTTTTCTCTTTGTAACAGACAGTAAACCACGCATTGTCTTTGCTCATCTTTAGATCATTAAGACCACTTGGGATCCTGTCGAACAACTGTTTAGAACTGGTGATGTTTACTAACCAAACCTGATTACTCTAAAAGTATTCATTGACGAAGCTAGCAGATCCATCTTGCAGATCCATTTAAGTTGCATTGGCAAGCTCTTTTATTATACATGTACAGCTAGAACAACAAAGAAAATAACTCAAAGGGTCAAAAGTCCATCCATGCAGAGGATTGAAGTTAGAGTTGTAAAGACTGATACTCTCAACTATGTGTGTGAAGCTAACTGCACACCCATCGGTCCATTCAGTAGCGATGAAATAATAATAATAATAATAATAATAATATATTTTTTTTAATTTTAATAATAATAATACCTTTATTGATAGTCATAGTGAAAATACAATGGAAAGATAAGAATAAGATGCTAAGAAATTACAATCAATTATTAGTTTAAAAAATTTTTATAATAATAATAATAATAATAATAATAATAATAATAATAATAATAGAAACACCAACGACGTTTCTGTCTCAATAGATCTCTAATTTTTAATTAAGTAGCCGATCACCTACCGTTTGTCCATAAAGCTCCCTTGGCAACACGAGCAACAGGATAATCGATGGAAAGAACTAAAGATGAATGGAGATAAATATACTGAAAGAGTGAATACCGTAAAATCCAGTACTATATTAAGTCCTACCTTACTATTATTGGAAGAAATTTGCATACTGAAAAAGTTGGGCTTATAATAGGGTAGAAGTTTCCAATTGCTAGTGGCTTAAAGTGCCTATGAACTAAAAATTTTTTTGCACATTTTGGTAGTTCAGTAAGTAATAAATGTAAAGAAGATCCTCGCAGTTATTAACGCAACTTATGCAGTTGTGAAAAGAAAGCCTGAAAAAAATCAGGCTTGCCGGGACTCGAACCCTGACCTCTGCGAAACCGGTGCAGCGCTCTAACCAATGGAGCTAACAAGCCAACTAGGAGCTGGTCATTAAATTGGTTCGGGAAAGATGAAGATGAAGATGAAGATGAAATTATGAATATATGAAATTATATATGAAATTATGAATATTCATATATTCATAATTTCACCTTCATCTTTCCCGGGTATATTACGAACCAATTTAATTGGCCTCTTTGTGTGTCTAGTTTCATTATTTTTTTGTTTTGTTATTTTTATTTAAGGGGGGGGGGATGGGGAGAGGTTAAGGCAGCTCCCTTGGATCCATAAACCCCTTAAATTACAGTACCCTTCCAGTACACTGTACACATTATGCATGTATTAGCCTTTTTTGTTGTTAAGAGATATGCTCTTCAGTAACAAATGTCTAAGAGTCTGTGTTCGATCAAGCTCGCACAAACCTTTGAATTCTCCCAACACTGTCTCTCGTGTTTGCATCAGGCTTCCGCTACGTAACCATGCATGCCACTATTAATGTTTAAAGATATGTAGTTTACTATCTTGGGTACTTATTTAGTGACAGAACATCCCTTTGTTACCAGTGTTTTTACACTGATGGGGCTATCCTGTGTATATATCATTATTATTATTAAGACGTTTGTATATGCTATGTCCCAAAATAGCATGCATAGGGCGGGAACGTAGCCTATGCAGCTAATTTTCGGAAAAAATATTATTATTATTATTATTATTATTATTATTATTATTACTATTATTAGTGGGGCAACAAATTAAAGGTGGAGAACGAGATCGAAAAGGCCCAATTTGAAACCTCATTATTGATTTTCTGTTAGCTAATTAGGTGGCTTGTGTGGTAGCTTTCTTGGGTACAGGGAATGAGTCAAGAAGAGACTGAGACAATTCAGTGTGTGAGGAATTTCCAATGCAAAGCCTGCCACAGAATTAAATAATGGGAAATGAAGGTCACATATTTTCATTGCCCTTCAGTAATAAAAATGATTAAATAACTTATGTCATAAATTCAAATTAAACCTACATCACCAAGACTGTGCTGCAGAAGGGTCAATTAGACGGTGTTACGTGTGGTATGTGAAATTTCGTATTATATGGTCCTCTTGAGATAACAGGAGGAGGGTCAACAAGAAGAAAGGCACAAATCTACACATAAATCAAATGCAGTGGAAGCAGAGTGACTGCAATATAAATTATCAATGCTGCGCTGAACTACTTCCTTTTATTTGACGAAACATGTTGTACACGAGGGATTTATAAATATTCCTATAGCTATCTCTGATTAACTAAAACGTCTTGTCTCGTCGTCGGTCAAGACAGTTCCGTTAATTGTTATCCCTTCAAACTCTATGGTGAACATCCAGTTTGAGAAACGTATTGCATGTGGTTTCCAAAAAAAAACGGAAATGTAAACAAAGCTTTGTAGCACAGTTATGCGTTGTTGATCTTAGGTAAAAGTGGACAGATGCATATAGCAATGGTTTTGTGGACCAAATATTGGAAATCTTCTTCATCTCGATCTGTAATCTTGAATTGCGATAATTGCTACTAGTACAACTAATCCAACAGTGGCAGAAGTTACTTATATTAACGCGACATTCAAATGCTGCAGCTTTTCCGAGAAGCAGCTCTGCATGTAATGCGGGTCGAATCGAATTCTTACCGAGTCGAACACGGTTCAAATGAGTCCGCTTCTCTCCTTAATTCGTTTCCTTTTGAGAAACGACACACACATGCTCTCATTGTGCGAATCCTGCCCTTGTAGCTTACAATCCTGGGCCCACGAGTCACTCCAAAGTAATTTCTCTTCTGGAAACCCTCTTGTCAGCCATAACACTCTTGTCTTCTGCGCGATTTGTGACGTCACAGCCTTGTAATGCGATCGTTTTGGCTGAGCGCAAAATGGACTAGACACTTTTCGGGTGCCAAATTCGAACTTTGCGGCTGGAAAAATATCCCATGCAAAGGGTTCTACTCAGTAAAACTTACATATTTAGACTGAGGGAGTCATAAACTATCATATTTAGGAGGAAAAATTCTTAGTTCATAGGCACTTTAAGTCATTATAAAATGCAAATCAATATCATGTAAAGTATAAGCAAACTACTTGCAGTATAAGAGGCGTAGGGGACATTCATTTAGTTTTTTTAATGCAGTTGCCCTTTTGTCAGGGATATTTGTTTAGTTATGTATGCATTTTTATATATATTAATTTATTTATTCATTTGTTTGTTTGCTTATTTATTTAATATTTATTTATTTGTCAGTGTCAATAAGGTACTAACTTGAACAAAAAAACCAACATGTTAACATCAAATATTTCATACACTTTAATGATGAGATATGCAGACACCCACCGATAAATAAAGAAATTGCATTTACGATATAGCAGGGGGTCTTATTAGCAACCTGTGCTTGATACTTTAATAGCCAGAAGATGATAGCTTAGCCTCAGGAAACCCAAAGTGTCTATAGTTTTTCCTGTGGTGAGTTTGCGTCTGCTCCTTGGCCTCTCCTGTTTTCTTTCTTCTTATTCATTTTGGTTTGAATGCCCTTTACTTATTTCCAAAGCAAAAAGGTAACTTCATATACAAGTTTGAAAAAGGCGAAAGCAGGTCCGTCCCCTTGGTCCCCCACCCTAAATTCACAAATGTATTTTAACTGGGACACTGTAAGGGCCAAGAGACAACTAAACGCTCCAAATCCTGGTGGATCCAATCAGCAATTTTAGATCGATATAATCAAAGAATCGCTGCTTATTGTGCAGCTGGGAAAATAATGGATCTTACTTCCACTATTTTGTCAGGCACAGCCTGACGTCAGAAGACAGGTCGTACCTGAGTTAATAGTTCCCAGCCATAAAGTGAGCTAAAAATGCTTCTTTGGTTATTTTTGCCTGGACACAGCCCGGTAGCCCTATCCGAGTAATCACTGTTATCAGGGAAGCCCTTTGAAGATCAAGATTTGGTTACAGAAAGGGCAAAGGGAAAATAGAAACCGTTCCCCTTAGTTCGAATTCTCAAAGTTCTCAAATTTAACGGTATAAAAAGAGTTCGTGGCAGTTATGGATGAATGAGTTACTGTGTATGCAAATCGCGGCTTATTTATATAAAAGCAATATTGACTTTGAGGGCATATGTGTGTAATCTCAAAATTTTAAGCACGGTATACAATCCAACGTAAAGGAAATCATGATAAAATAAAGACAAAACTAAGAAGCAAAGTCGGTAAATATGGTCCAATTTGTATACATAGCCGTTCAAAACTGTATTCAGAGCCTATAGTCATCCATACTTTTCTTGTTGTGCTCGCCATTCTTGGCAGTGCATGACAGCCAAAATTTACATTTGCATGTTTATCAGAAAAAATATATTTTATATTTTGTTCTTTGTACAAGGATGTCGAAAGTGTCTACTAATATATACAGCTCACTTGTTCAGTGTTCAACAGATCATACGCACAGATATTTTATGGTCGAAAAATGCAGTAACTCATTGTGTCTCCATGTTAAGCATAAACTGAATTATCTTTCCCTTATCAGCTTTTCGTCTGTTTTGCCGCTTGCAGTGTCTTAGCTTATAATCAATATTTAAGGGCCTAGAAAAACCAAGCCGGCTATGAAGTATGCTTCAAATTTAGAGACGTTTGACATGATAACAGAGGTAAATTACTCAGAACGAGTTACATAATCAAGTCTTACCTTTGTTGTTACCCACATTATGTTAAAAATGCTCGTCTTTACGTTTCTACGCGGTCAGCTGTACTTGTGAGACTGAAATATAAGACAGTTATGTTACAGTATAACACCCTTCCGTGAGATGTAAGCCTACGAGAGAAAATAAAAGTTCTGAACAAACTAAAGCTCTGTTCACCTTAAGCACTCTGTATGAATTATATTAGCTGTTATTGTCATGGGGGCACAAAACAAAGAAACACTTTTAAATCTTACATTCAATCCGCCATATTGCACTATCATGGTCCACTTGTTTCGTCTATTTTAATCTGAAATTTGTTTCCTCTAATTTTTTGCCAACATCACGCTCTTCTTTCAAAAAAATCAGAAGGGTTAGGAATTGGGGCTGACATTTATTTGAAAGTTTATTCAAAATGTCGGAAAGTTGTTTTTGTTATGGTTGTGTATTTTGCAGCATCATGAACCAGCTGCGGAATTAAAATTGCGTGCGAACACAAAAACCGTTGTTCACGGAATAGATATAACCGCCAATGAGGCATGAATTACTTACGTCATTAGAAAAATGACTCATCAATTTATGTTTAACTAAAAAACGCTTATCATACCCCCTTTATAACCTGTTAGAGAAGTTAGAGAAACATGATCGTAAAACCATAACGTCAGGGTAATTCCGTAAATATAAATATAAAAAGCGTATAAGCTTATGTGCCCTTTTAACTGCGGACTTTCAAACCAAACAGCTTTCATTCTGCCAAAATAGCAACAAACGGAAACGACTAGCTATTAATATCATGCAAGCGGTCAGACTACCTAGCAGTCTCGTAAATGGCGCTATATGGATTGTGTTTACGGTCACCATGGTCACAGTTTTCCTTATCATCACGCCGGTCAGACCCAAGCAGTGAATATGATCCATTTGGAAACTATATACTAACAGTAAATATGGTCCAAGCGAAATATGGTACACCCGGACACTATTTACGACTGAATATGGTCCACCTGGGCAATTTTTACAATGTCTCTTTGAACCTACGCGCGCTGTGATTGGCAGATTCGTGGTCCATATAACGTACGGACCGGAGATTGAATTTTAGAGTACAAAGGTTAACATTTTATTTTTAAAACATAAATAATTCGATTAAGGTGGCTCGAAAGGGTTCTTGTGTTTTTCGATGCATTATATTTGGGAGTTAAAATATTTATGTTAGAGTTGGCCAATCATGATCAAATTTTGCCACAAAATAACGATAATATGAAAGTGTCAATTTTTTGTAGATTCCTTAAGAAATTTGTTGCCATGGCAACGCAGTTGGGTTTCGAAGTATGACCATAAAATAGAGATATCCTGAGTTTGCTTGAAAATTTGACGGTGAAATTTCTTTAAATTTTGCATACGGCCTTTGATTCTAGTAAGCTACCTGAGGATTAAGTTAAAGAAAATTCTGTCGAAAAATTTCAGCAAAAAACACTTTTTTACGAATTTACCTTTAACTTTTCTCCCGTACGACAGATTTTTTTTAATCTCGCTTGAAAAACTCTTTGGGCATATAAGAGTTAACATGCAAAAAATCAAAGAAATTTACCGAGCGGAAGCGAAATTATGTTCTTCCTAAGTTACAAAATGTTGAAAATTTCGACACGACAAGATAGGCAATTGCGCATGTGCAGAAATTGTCACGCCACTCTCGGCACGCGGTTTCAAGTCTGTTTATTTCAGGTTTATTTCGTTGGGCATTTCCTCCTCGTGCAGCTTGATTCTATCTCAAGTGAATTCATCGGCACTTCGCTCAGAATGGCGACTAATGCTTCTTTTACACCTTGGGAACAAAGATTGTCTTAATCCTGGTAAGACAGGCTGCTTTCTGTACTTGTTTTGATTTATCGTCTGCCTGAAGAGCCTATTTGAACTCCGTGAAAACTGAACTTATCTCTAAAATGTTTGCAAACGTTCGCAGCGTTCGTTCACAAATATCATGTTTTCGAAAGCGGTGGTGGACTTTAGCTTACTGTTTATACCACTGTACAATTATTTACATGTCAACGATTCTTAACCTAAACGAGGATTGGAAACGTACACGATGGAGAGCAAGTACTTCTACCAAAGTGGAATGTGCTTGAAAATCTTAAAAACAACGGAGTTTCGAAAATACTGCAATCAGGCAAGGAAGGTTGTCCTTCAAACGGAGTTCAGCAACGCGTACATGGACACCACTTCGGGATTATATGTCTTAAAGGAGCAGAAGGACAGAATTAACAAAAAGACAACATTTCCGACTATAAAAACAATACATTGAAGAAGTCCCTTATGTAGAGGTATGTATTGAAACAAGGACAAAACTACCTTTGATGATCATTGATAAGTGTCAATGTTGTCAAGAATTCTCTGTTGATGAAACTTGTTCGATTGATTGATCAAAACTCAATTTAAAAAGAACCGCTTTGAAGGTTTGAAGAATTGTTTTCGCCCCAGGAAAAACCAATAACAGTCAAATTATCAATATTACCAGTTCGGCAAGATAGAACCCATTTCTTTTATCAGAACGTTTGGAGTATTTCGTACCAAACGAATTTACAAAGATAGCGCGCGGTAATGTTTTGAAATTATTCTACAGGTCGGTTTTTCTTCTTGCATTACGGAAAAAAAACGCATTACCACCAAACTATCGCATTATCACTTAATTAAGCAAATAAGAGAGCACTTCTTTTATCCGGAAATGTGGAGTATTTCCCAGAAAACTAACTTGAAAAAACAAACTTGTTTTTAGCGAGCCGACTGCTGATAAAAATATGGCGCGCGATGAATTGTTTTGAAATTCTCTTTTACGCTTTTTAATTTTGTTTCGCAAGTAAACAGATTTACGGTGAAACTGAGGTTGAAACTACCACTTCAGCAAAATGGAAAGCGAATCTTTCACCTCATTGTTTGTAATATTTTCTTTGTACCGGCTGGTTTGTTAACATTTTGACATGAATAAGTCTCTTTATTGAGTCAAAATCTGTCTGTTTCACAAGGTATTTTTTTCGCTCACTGCAAGTTTAATTTTGTTACACTAATTTTTTCTTTTAGTTTTCTCTTGCCCTGTTATGATGAGAAGACAATAAAAACCTTTTACTGTAGTCTACATTCTTTTTGCTAACAACACCGTAAACGTGTGTGTGTGCCTGTTTTTTTATTTTTTTTTGTCTTTTTTCTAAATGGGAATGTTTTCTCAGAAATACTAATCGGAGTTCGCGAAAAATTTGCGTTTCATATGCGGCTGAGCTGACGATCGCGTTGATAACATTGAAGAGGACATGATTCAAGTGAATTGTCATCTAAGTTCCAGTCGTTTTCAACCTTGCCTACACAAAGCTTTTAAAAGACCGGCGCAAAATATTAAATCCAGACGAGAGCGCAACGCCATTTTTGTTTGTTTGTTTTAATTTTTGAGTCTCACGGGAAAATTGGAACCCAGTCTGCGCGCGCCCAACAAAACTGTTTCGAGCCTCCTTAAACTAGAAATACGTGATTCGCATAACCTCGCGAAGCTCGGGCAATGGTGCACCACAAAATGGAGCGATGGGGGTGGGGAGGGGATAGAATTTCATTTTAACTGGAGGTGTGGCTGGGTGGCCACAATGGTCCTGAATTGGGAGTTCAGATGGACATTCTGGTTCCCAGTCGCTTCCATACAACTTGCATCCAATACCCCGTCATCCTAAAATCTAGTGCATAGGCACTGGGTACGAGCTTGCGGGTTTAATTTGAGCTAACTGCTGCTGTATGTGACCGGACACGAAGATACATTTAGCCCCCCCCCCCACCTCTCTTCATTGTGACATTGCTCTCTAGAGAGGATGCATAGTATTGTTGTGGACTTGTTGTCCAAGACAGTGGTGTTTCTGTTTATTTTGGGTGAGTGAGAATAGTTTAATCAGAAATGAAGTTCAAATTCCAACTTGGAACTTAACGCATGTTATCTCCAACATTAAGCCGGCCGTTTCATTTAAATGCTGTTATACAGTTTTTGTTTTATTTACTGGGTAAGTGTCGATACATGTAGCTAAAACAATTCTTTATTTCCCTTGAATGGTTGAGATAGCAGGAGTCTATTACTGCTGAAGAGTGATGCAGCCCAGAATATACAATGTTGGTACAGCTGGATTAAGAAAATTAATCGTTTTTACCCAAAAATTGAAATGAGACTAATAAAGAATAATGGCAAGCGAAGCACATTTGACGTGGTAACATGTTTACTCATTCCGGAGGGGGGGGGGCACTCCCTATAATGGCCTATACGTGGAGGCTCCGCCCGAAAGGGCTTCAGGTATATAAAAGGGTAGGGATTTCATGAGCTGAAGTATATGAAAGGGTAGGGAAATCGGTCATTTAGGTATTTAAAAGGAACTTTAGTTAAAATATTTTGAGTAGAAAATAACTGCTGGTTAGCATCTGTTCTCTCGCAATGTCGTTCATTAACTGCATTCCAAGGGTTTAGGAAAGGGATGCAGTGTGTTTGATTAGGTATGTGAAAGGGGTACCATTTTTCAATGAAGGGTATACGAAAGGGGCACCTTTTCGGTCAAAAATGGTATATAAAAGGGTAAAGGGTTGGACCTCGGGGTGGAGCCTCCAAGTATAAAACTTTGTTGAGTACCCCCCCCCCCCTCGGGATTCATTCCCCCCAACACACAAAAAAATTGGATTAGATAATTGTCACAAAATGATACATGTACATTAACCCTTGAAGCCCCAGTGACCAGCATCTCCCTACAATAGCAATGCTTTAATCAGCTTATCAGAATTAAGGAATTGATCACCAAACATGAATAGTGTAGATGTCAGCAGAAAGAAGTTCTCTGCACAAATACTACAAGAACTGTATGAAGACCAGTAAGGAGAATTTGTAGGTTTACACTGGGGCTTAAAGGGTCAATTGGTATGGAAAGCAAGAGTAGCTAACAAAGGGAAAGGGTGAATGTAGATTATAGCACATGAAACCTTCAGAAGTAAGTAAACTCATGTTGAAGGTGATCAGGATCTCAAAATTCCCATGATCTTGGTGCTTGATTGTGCATTGCAAGGAGAGCTGTGATGCTGGTCACTATATGTAGCATAAAATTATTATCAATAATTAATGTTAAGCAATAATTTTTGTTTCACACCAAATACGTACATGAATGTACCTATCCCCGCTACACATTAAGTGGTAATTGCTAGGAGCAGAGCAATACTTGTTAGTGCATTTCTATCCAAACTGTGAACAGAAATTGTCCTTTCTTATCCATCTGAATATTTTTAAAACTATTAACAGGGTCAAGAACTGAAACGGGAAACGTAAACTCTTATAAATTCTTACTGATCCGATATGAATTATTTCTTTCCAATATTTTTTGGGAACGTCCTAAACTTAAAATTTAAATTCTTTTTACTGCTCATACACAAATATTCACTGTTTGGGGGAACTGAAACCTATTTTATGAAATAATTTAATTTCTCTTGAGTAATCTGTGGTTTTAATCACACTTGGAAAAATAATTATATGTTGATAATTACTGGTACATCAAGAGTAAAGATATTTATGGTAGAGAGAGGAAATAATTTTGAGCCAATCTGTTCAGTCACCATCCGTTGGAAAGGTATTCTACTCATTCTAACAAAAGCATTTTGATGATCGTGTATTTCTTGTCGTCTCTCGTTGCTTCTAACAAATCAGTTTGTCGAAGCACTTCTTGTCGGTGTCGCCGGTCCTGATCGGTTTCAGCACACATTTTCTCAAAGAGTTTGTAGCCGCTGAGTTCATAATTCTTACTATTCAGTCGGTGTGATTCGAAGACCTTGTATCGATTCTCCTGTTGTTGGGGAATCTCGTTTTGTAGTAGCGCTGTGCTATTAAGCTAAATTTAAACTACGTTGCCTAAGATTTCTCGCCTGTGATATCTGTGTCCTGCTGACAGCTTTAGTCTTCACTAGGCTAGTACCGGTAAACGATGTTCTCTACCTGTGCTTTCGGGTTTACCTCGGTGTAAGAACCTGACAAGATTTTCTTTGTTTGTCAGCTTTTGTTTTGCTGTACGGTATTGTTTAAAATGTTTTTGTTTCCTTTGTTTTACGTCATCCGTGAGTTTCACTAGTTCTTACACCGAGGTAAAGCCGTGCTTTCTTGTCGTTGACATCTTTCGCCTTCGTCGTTTGCGCTGAATTTCAAGTCGGCGTTCATGCTGAGTTTCAGTGGTAAATCTCCACCGCAATGGTTTTCCAGCCACTTGCTAAATCAGGCGTTGCTGTCTTTGCTCGTTCCCTCATTTGTATCAGAAATTTGTCCAGATATTATAAACTTGTTCACAAAACAGAACAAAACACAGCACTCAAATGTACGTAGCGAAGAAACATGAGAGTGCGCAACTGTCAGCGGTAGCGATTTGATTTTGTTGCTAGGCAACTGTGCGGACACCATCGCGATATATATATATTTAGGCAGATCGAGATTCGACCGCCCTAAGCGATCCTCGCGCGATCTCCACGCGACAAATTTATAAACCTCGCTTCGCGAGGAATCAAACTTGCCTCTAGCTTTTAAGGTGGCTCCCAGAGTTTCTACAAAAGTGACTATACGAACTGCCAAAACTTGCAAAAGAAGCCCTAGTTCCGTTGTCTTGCAATCTTTGTTCCTGAATTTTATCAGTAAGGTTACCAACATTAATTACCCTTATTTTCCAGTTTTTGCTCCATAGGCATAGGCCGCTGTCATGGCAACAAAGCGTCTAAAGAATGACAGATATTTGCCATTAATTCGCCTTTTTTTTAAATATTTTGGTTTTTTTCTCGGTGAAATTTTTTCAAACTTTCCTATTTCGTGAAAATGATTTTGACTAACATTTTGTGGGGGAAAAAATATGGGGTCGTTCAGTCGGATTTACCGATATCACGTGATTTCTTAGTTTTAATCATTAAAGTAAATTGCTCTCACAGAGCTTTTCCAAAACACAATATGTGAAAGGTAGCGTTGATATCTCAAAATGTGCAAAAGTTTAAAAAAATTCACCCAAGGAAACGCAAGAAAATTCGCTGTTTACTTTGCTTTTTTTGGCTATGATGACGTCATAAAATATCAAGAAAAACCTACGATTTCATGTGAGCGCGCGTAGATTCCTACAGCTTGCATCATCAGCGCGAGCGCGGTCATAAAACTATAGGGAGCCACCTTAAAAAGAGGCTCCTTTGGGGTTTAGCCTTACGAACGATAACATTCGAGTAAGCATGATCAGCAGCGAGGCATTTTCATTCTGAGCTTTTAATTTTCATGATTGTGTGTATAGCCCATGCCAACCATTTCTTTGCGTCACAAGTAAAGTTTGAGCTTAATTACTGGAAAAGACCGCACATTCTTGCGCTGGCAGTGGCCGCATTACGCAAAATAGTATTTTGCTTGCCTTCCCCAGTAAAAGTTCTCCGTTTTAATTGTCATACTGGAATCGCACTTTTTTAATTTGACGAAATTATGACATACCGCCTTATAATAGCTCATACGTTGAACTTCACTCCAGAGGGTCAGAACCGAGCGAAGGTAATGATGTCAATTCTCGTCTATATAACACTGCAGCTCAGATATTTTTGAAAAGGGTTTGCCAAATATGTTAAGTGGGTGTCCGACAATGTTGGAAATGTAGACGTTAGTTACTTTCAATTGTAAATTTTGAACTTAAACGGCGCGTTTCTTTGATGTTTGTCTCATTTGCAAAGGTACAGGTGGGCTATATTGAACCAGATCAGAATTGAGCCGAGAGATGCGTGAACATGAATTCCCCTCCTCCACTCTTCAGAGTAAGGATGAAATTGCATGTTTTCGTTCCTAAATTCTTCGTTAGCGAAAGACGTTGCTTCATAGTGGTGTATCAAACAGCTGAAGATAAGCGATGTCTTCCGTTGTTGCTCGATGGTCGACGGTCAGCCACTGTATAATTTTTCAAAATGAGCCAATCAAATTTTAAGAAAAGCAACATATGTGATTTGATTTTTAATAATGACTCAGTAGTCCACTTGTGAGCTTCTAGCACACTGATATCTGTGGGATTGAACATTTGAAAAGCAATTATTATTTTAATACTTAGACTATATATGACCGAATAATAACATTTTAGATGCGCCCTCATCTATTTCCTTTAAAGAAAAAGAAAGGAAAAAAAAGAAACAGATGTCAAGATGGGATAACAAATGTTTTATGTTGTACCGAGTCGATTCATTTATTAAGAACATTGTTTCACTCAATTTTAGCCATCATAAATGGAGCTACTTTCTGAAATATGTACCAGCAAAACTAAAAGGCAGGGTGAAACGTACCTTTTTTTTTAGGTGCAACGTACCTTGCATTTGTGACAATAAAATGTGTGCGGACAAAGAAAGGCTACATTTCAATTATCGTTCAGCTACTCCAACAACAAAAAAATCATTCACCCTGTAGACATTGATTTTCATACCAATGAAGTAAAGCAATATAACATGCTTGCATCTGAATGGATTAAGTTTGGAGAGAAAATCGAGGTTTCAAGTAACAGGAAATAAAATACATTGTACGCGCATACATATTGCATGGAGATACATAATATCCAAAAACATAGACTTTTATTGTAAACAGTCAGCATGACAGTTGGCAGCTGCTTACATCTGAACTGAAATAAGATTAGAAGAAAACTTGCGCTTTGGGCTAATTTGAATATACACACTACATTTACGTGGAAATACTATTAAAGGACTCCTCTGTTAAGAGGGGTTAAAAAGGTGGCTTTTCAAGTGTGGAATCTAACGTCTTTAAATGATGGGCCATGGAATATTAAGAATAAAAATTAGCGAAATCGCAAAACGAAGAAATTAATATCTTACGTTAATATGTATCAAAAAGGTGTCAAATAGTTCCATGTGATTAAACAGACAATGATAATAAAAATGTTCAGGGTTGGTATATATTAACGTTGCATATTTATTTCTTTACTTGAAAATGATATCAAGATAACATCGAAACGTTGTGTGATTTCGCTGAATTTTATTGTTTAATGTTTATCTACTACACCAATGGAATATTGTTCCACAATCTTACAGTCGACGAGTTTAGCATTCATAACTGTGACTATGTTAAGAGCGGTTGCTGATTGGCTGAAATAAAATGTGATAATTCCTTTTCTCGATAAAAAGTGCAGTTCCCCGTTCAAGTTGAAAAGAAGAGAAAAAATAGCAAGTTGTATTTTTATCGTTTTTCTCTGTGTTAGCTATTTCGTTAACTTAATGTGAGCTTGACAGGCAGTCCGTTTACTTAAACGAAATCGATATCCCCGCATTAATATTCACAAGGCAGGTGATTTCAAGTTGAAGAACCTCTCAGTTTTTTATCGAAGATTATTAGGAGACCGTGGATTAAAAGGTAAACTAAAAACATCTAACTTCTTTCGATTTGGTTCGGTCATCGAACGAAATCGAGCTAACAACAATATCTGCGAATCGGACGTTTGATTAAGTTGGGTTACTGAACGAAATTGAACTCACTTAAAGATTGCGAATTGTCACCCCAAACTCGAACGTTCGGTTTTCAAATTTTGGATGAGAAATAGGTAAGTCTCAGACCAGAGACAAGCCAGACCATCTGAAGTTTTGAATTTCTTTTTAGTTTATCGTCATCCGTGACCGATTTCGTTATTTAATCAGGCCTATAAATGATTATATTTCTAGTTTTTTTTCTTCTAAGCTAAATCATATCACTATCGAAATATCGTAGGGCGCTGCCAGTGAATAACTGAATTGCAGCCTTGAAGCAATCAACGTTTAACTGTGCTTCAACTGAAGGTGTTGCTGCGTAACCTGATAAGCTGAAGGGTAATGACCGACGCCACTTAGAACTAACTGGATGAGTATATAACAACAAAGTTACGGTTTAAAATAAGTCGAGGCGGGAATCTCTCTTTTCGCCCCATGCAACAGAATCCACAGAGGTATTGGATTCCGGATTCCAACCCTTTGGATTCCGGATTCCTAATCTGAATTCCGGATTCCAATATTCTGGATTTCAGATGCCCACCATATGGATTACGATTTTTCCCATACTTGTTTCCACTTATGTTTGCCGCTCTGTGACTTCTTACTTAAATCGTTTTCTGTCCGCCACAATTCAATAAAAGAAAACACACTCCTCTGTTCTGTACAGTAGCAGCGGAGTGATAAGTCAAGATTCCGCTGTGAAAAACCACGAATAATCCTCTGACGGCAGCAGAGCTACTACGACTATGTTCTTTATTCATGGTAACTTGGATTTTATGGCTGACAATGTGCCTTACATACGTGCATCTATACGTACTATTCTGGCATATCCTAAAAGCTTAATGTGTGACATTTTTTTCTATTTTCTACCTATCAGTAACGCCATAGTAGAACAAAACGTTGACTCTGGTATTTACTAGTAATTCTCAAACCATTCGGCATATAATCGCCAAATATCAAACGGCTGACAAAATCTTGATTGGAGGCCTTAGAGCAGGACAAGCCGACTTGTTGTTCAGGTTACTCCTGTCTGCCGTGATGGCCATATATAGTAAACATTCTTGTCATTCTCTTGCCCTTCAACGAGCTGACCTTCGTAATTATTATTGTGGCCACTGCCATCATTATCGAACTCCGGTTACCATTGGGGGGAGGACAGGGGGGTTTGAACCTCCCGCTTCCCGTACCCTTTAATCCCGGTTCCCGCCCTGTATTTTTTGGCTCTCGCCCCTTTGCATTTTTTCGATTGCGAAATATTGCGCAAGGTTGCATAATTTTTTTCCCTTTTTCTTCAGCTTCCCGCCACCTTGGGAATCCCGGTTCCCGCCTACTCTTCTCCCGCCTCCCGTACACCTCCCGCCCCCTTTTCTCCCGGTCTCCCGCCCCCCTGTCCCCCCCCCCCCCCCACACACACACACACCATTGGCAAGACGACAGACGTCAGAGTCTGTTTCCTCCTCTGGAGCCAAAGTAAAGAAACAGCCAGTTCTTTTCTGATCACAAGCGTAATTAGTGAATCCAAGTCTTTCTTTGGAGAGTTTGAAAGGGACAGTTCAGCTAAGGTGTATGTTGGATGCTCGAGCCAAGTGAACTGCACGTTGCGATTCACGAATCTGAGGTGTTTAGATCCACATTGACATCCTCTTCGAGAGCAGCTAGCCAGTAAGGGCTAGTCTCCCTCCTTCTGTTGTGTCTGTTGTGTTTGGTAAATTGCAGTTACTCTAACTACTCGGTGGGACCTTGTAACTAAGTTAATTTCTTGTTTCAGGCACTCAGCGACTTTTCATTTTAGAGATTTTACGTTCGGTTTTTCAAGGCCTGGTCTATGCCGCACTGTTTTTTCCTTAGATAAGGACCCTTGCTCTTAAAGCAGGAGGTGACAAGAACTTTCCAAGGTGCCTACCATGAAACCATGTACAACCCAACGAGTACAGTCACAAAATAGGTTTCTGTCTTTGTTCAGTATTTGTTCATTTATTTGATATTCGCTAGAACCAGCAGTGTATCTCTGTCAGTCTACTAAGCCCATTTTTTACTGTAGAAAGTTGGGCTTTCAAGACAGAGTGTTGATACAAAAGCTCTTGAGTACAAGCCTGAGTTGCTTATTCTCTCCGAGATAGACCAGCGAGCGAAACACGCACGAGAATCTTATTTTACTTCTGACGCGCGACTGCAATATTCTCGCGTGTTTGCGGGCATGTTTAAAACAAAATAACAAATAGGAGTCTCTTCCAGGACTCTTCACATCTAGATCACGATCTAGGATCTAGGTAGATAGAAAATGACTGTTTTCGCAAGTTGCTTCAGAAAGCTTGATCTGACTGAAGTTAACCGCCCATGCTGATAATTAGCAAGGTGATGTTTTGTTTCCGGATCAATTTACAAAATTGGTGAGACTCATTGACTCCAACCTGGATCAGAAGCGGAATTATAAACAGTAGACGGAACATGCCATCCTTAGCTATAGATACCTTATATGATCCTATAAAACTTCCATTTAAAACATAGCAAAAAAATCACGTAAAAATGTTTGAAAAACCTCTGAAACTCGGAATTTATTTTTCATCAACAACCCCCTTAAGATCCCGGTTTGCTTGTTATCGGCAGCGTCATCAGATCACAGCACTGATGATATGCAGGTGTCTGTCATCCGCACTGGCCTTAGGGATACAGCAGAACGGCGCTGTTTTGAGATCCAAAGTTTTTCAGTCATCACACATTTCATCCAAGGGGCCTTAATACTGACTCCGCTTTTATTTCACACTCTTTAAGTCTACGGGCGCTAATAACTTATCTATCTATTTATTTTTTATTTATGGTGCGCTCTCCCTTTGAAACTTTCAACATCAGCGCGTGTGAATTATTTAGTTTTTCCTTTTGTTTTGTTTTGAAAGTTATGACGCGCGCAACCTTTTCAGTTGCGTCTTGACCACTGAAGAAGAGACAGCAGCCTCCAAGCGTCTGTTTTTTTTTTGTACTTTAATTTCAGCGCCGATAAAACAAAGTTTCAAGCTATAGCGTAAAAAGTAGTTGTGTTAATCAACTGTCAAATGTGTGTTTTTATAATCGTTAATATTATAGTTATTGAGCTGTCAATTATTTTTCACAACTTATCGTTATTCAAAAACGCAGAAAAACACTTTTTTATCCTGTTAATTGTGCAGATGGTTTGTTCCCTCGTTTGATCAGGAGCCACCGCAAAGCTATTGCCATTAAGGTAAGTTATGTAAAGAAATACAATCGCGAACAAAAGAAGGATGCCAAAGTCCCGAATAGGTTTTTTTTATCCTTTTGGTCCAGTTCAGTACTATTAATTCTGGTCGATATGTAAGGTGAGGGCTGTATAGGCCCTGTGGCAGGCCAGGGTAATGAATTCTGAAGTAAAATATGTTTTTTCTTCTCGAATCGAAGATTCCTCGCTAGCCTTTTTTGGTGGCTAACTAATGCAGACTAATGTCACGTTTCCCAAAAATATTGCAAGTTGTTTAGTTGTCAAATGTTTAGTTCAGTGAAACAGATTTTGCTCAAACAAGCTGTTTGACTAACGGTAAAAAAATGAAATGTGGGCCGTCATGCCTAATCTCATATTTGAGGTTTAGTACTGCTTAGTTATTTTAGGTGTCTTAAATATTAGCGAGAAAAGCTGCATGCATACTGATGGTAAGCCAGAAACTGAACTTTGGCTTAAGCGGAAGCTTTCCCTGCAGAACGTTTAACAGCGCTAATTGTTGTTTAAAAAAAATTACTGGTGAAATCATTTACAATGTGCCTTCTGTGAGAATTACTAATTGTAAAATAAGAAATCGAATGATATCCAAAAATCACTGAGTTGAATTTATCATCTTCCTGGTAGCATAAGACAATGAAAATTTGCTACGCACACTTTTTCGGTCAATTATTTTAAAACGTAGTGGAAGTCTAAGAAAAGGCTAACGCTTGACAGTCCATTTGGTAAATTAGCTAAATAAAAAGGATCCAGTTTACCAAGAGCACGACTTGGCGCTTTTAAAGGCGAACTAGTTGTAAGTAAGCTGCAAACATCTAAGCTCGGGCCTTTTTGAGAAGGAACTTAAAACGACAATTCGAGTGATGTCTCGTTAAGTTCAGACGATATTCAAACGGCACAAAAACGTTTCTTAATTTTTGCAAAAAAGCTGCAATCTGTTTACTCTTTCGCCTTTTATAAGAAGCAGACTGCTTTAAAATTGTGTTGGCTTTCTTCTTCTTTAAAAAGAATACGCTAGTTAACCTTTTCTCTCCTTTTCTTAAAAAAAATAATAAAACTGCCAAATTCTCTGCTTCGTTTCAAAATTATGTTTTATCCAACGTCAAATACAAGAAATTAAATACGTATGGAAAAAGTCTGGCAATTTATACTTCGTATTTTTTGATGGATAGCAACATTCTGGATACAAGAGAAATTCTCCTCTCTGTGCTGCATAGCATTCATTCGTCACTGCTATTTTGTTATCAAAAGCGTATTTTAGTAAACCCATTTCTAGAATTTTACCACGTTTTTTTAATTAAGCTGTACACGGACATGCAACCTTTCGAGCTACTATTCTCATTCATTCATAAGGCACGAAAACGCTTTAAGCATTCCTGTTTATCTAGCTTAATTCCCTTGGCGCATTCTACCCCCTCTCAGGCTACTCCCTCGGGGTTAATTTTTTGCTATTTAAGCGTTCTCTCGTTTCAAACTCGTCCTCTCATTTCCACGCGGGCTCTTAGGGTGACGCGAATTGGTTTTCCCCACCCTCCTCCCCTTCAGCGACGTCTACCATCCCTACATTTATACTCCCACTTTATGTCTTATGCAAAATTTTTTCCTCCCATATCTTAATAAGCATAAGTCATAGAGTGTCTTATTGAATGAATGTGAATATATTACTATCCAGCTGATCTTCGAATTTTCATTTTGCCGCATATAAATCAAATATGATAACGGAAAAAAAATAGAACCCCCTGAAACTGGAGTCAAACTTGTGAATGCATTAGCAATGCAACAAGTTATGTACCCGGGTAAAACCTAGTTTCTTTTAGGCTTGAATATGTTTAAGCTAGGGTATGCATATTTTTCTCAACAAAGACCGAGTGTCAATGTTGTTGTTATCGTGAATATAAGATATTATTAGCTGTCATTTATGTTCCAAAACTTTGTTACGGCCTATTGCTGTTTCAAAATCATTTGTGAAATCATTGTCATGTATCTTCCGTAGTAATAAATTGGCTGAAGTTGGCTTCAGTTCAGACTGATGACTACCGCACATCTTTTCGATCAATTAGTTTTAGCACGTTATACAAGCCTGTGAAATTAAAAGACAAGTGCTTGACATGCCAGTTTCTAAATATTATCCTAGGATAAAATGCATCACATTTTGCAAAAGCGCGACTTATGGCGTTTATGGTCTTTCCACTCCATTTCATTCGTTCGTTGTCAATTTTATTATTATCATCATCATCATCATCATCATCATCATCATCGTCGTCGTCGTCGTCGTCATTTTTGAAGCAAACGATTCACAAGTGGATTCCGGATTTCAAACTTTATTGAATTCTGGGTTCCATATCAATGTGGATTCTGGATTCCAGTCCGCTGGATTCCAGATTCCAATGGCAAAAATTTCGTGGATTCCCGATTCCGGATTCTGTTACATGGGGCGACTCTTTATTATGTGCAATGCATTTGCCAGACTTAAAAACTCGTTTTGGTGGATTTTAATCTGCTACGATCGATTTCTAAACAAAATAGAACAAAATCAGAGCGATGATAGTCGATTTGGTTCCGAACTGGAACTCACAAAACTATTGTTATGTTCGATTCCGTTCGATTAAGTTTGACGGAGTTCGATTAAGTCTGATTTAAAATTCCCGTTCGATTGCGTTGAATGTGATACGTCAAGTCAATTGACATCAATATAAAGATAAATTAACTGCACCAAAAGCAACATTAGTCGTTGCTTCATCTCCTTCTGGCCATGATAACTGACTTTCATTTACACTTTCATATTTACGTCACAGATTATGAATCATTCAAACGACACTGATGACGAGTCACTGATTGACTCATGTGGAATATTTCATCCAAGTGTTATCACGAAGATAAGCCTGGTTGTTGCCTACGTCATCCTTTTTCTCGCAGCCTGCCTGGAAAGCTCTTTCGTCATTTACTTGGTGAGAACACGTAAAGAACTAAAACAGTCTACGTTTAACTATCTCATCGTCAACATGGCAGTTGCAGATATCCTTGATGTTGTTTTTGCAACGGTGGCCTCATTATCTTTCCTTTTCGCTCGTTTACAATGGATTCCCGGTTTAATTGGCAACATTACTTGTAAGCTTCTTCATTTCCTATTTGTAATGTCGATTGGAATCTCAATTTCCACGCTGGTAATAATGTCTCTGGATAGATACTTGGCAATTGTACATACCATGAGAAGGTCAATGACATCATCAACCGCCAAAAGATGTATCGCTGCAAGCTGGGTTATTTCAGCTATAACTGCTTCTCCGTATCTTTATAAAATGAAAACCAAGAAAAATAATGTTGGATACATTTGCATCTCGGAGTGGAGTAGTGACAGTCAACTAAACTTATTCCACAGCAAGGTGGAAGAATGTGTCAAGTTTGCATTGTATTATGCCCTCCCTTTGATGGCCATAGGTTTGACAAATGCTATTATTGGCCACACTCTGAGAAAGCGGCAGCCAATAGGTTGCAGTCAGACACAAGCGAAGATAAACAGACAAAATAAACAAATTTATTTACTTTTAGTTACCGTTGTAGCTTTGTTTGCATTTTGTTGGATATTTGCTCATATAAACCATTTACTACAAGCCTTCCACCTTCGCTCAGCCTACTGCAAACTCCCGTCTTTTATTCCATTGTTTTTCTTTTGGATTTCTCATGTAAATTCAGCTATAAACCCGATATTTTATTTTATTTTTAACGAGAAATTTCGCCGAGGTCTCAAAGAAGCTCTAAGAAGGAAAGTCAACAATGACCAGATAAGTAGGAATGTTGCCTCCCAAGAAAACCCGGCATTTGACGACATAGATCTACGAAAGAGTGGCTGCATTGAAGGAGAGAGAAACAAGGAATATGACACCAAACTTTGACTATAGGGAATCTCGTTACAGTTACGGTCAATTCTAGAAATAATATGATGACCATACATGGATGAGTACATATATATCAAAGAGCGAGAGTACCTCTCTTTGCTCTCCGTTATTGGTAACATTACAATGAAAAAAACTACAGACGTGAGGAATTAAGTGTTGTATGACCAAGTAATAACAAGTGTGGAGTACGAAAATAGGTCATTCTAGTTTTGAACTTCTCATAACCTGCAATCGATCCGTTCAAACTACACTGTGGAGGGAGGGGGGAGAGGGGTCGAAAGGTTCTGTGCAATTAGCTGGCAGCAGTGTTCCATGCATCAGTGCTGCTGGATTGAAACTGTGTCAGTGGTGGTGATCATGGTTGTTGTAATAAACAAAAATGCAAATGCAAAAAAACTAAATGACAACATTTGCCTCTTTCAACAGTGTTACTATTTTTGCAGCTCACATCTTATTCTGTAGAATTTTCTAATCTTCCAACGCATTACGTGTAATACCTTGAGACAACATTGTGAAATAGAAAAAAAAAATGCCGCGGAACATAAAAAAAATCCTTTCTAAAAGCCCATCTTATAACCATGTCATTGTATTTTGCGGCTCTGGCTGAAAAGACAATGCAAAAGGCGCCAGATCCTGGTTGATTTAATCAGGCATTTTAAGATAAATTTAGATAACCAAAAGGCTTGCAAAAGTAACCTTTTTGACTTCAGGCAACGGCCTGACTTCTTCAGGAAATAGAAATGATAAACTGAAACTGCAGTAGGCCTAGAGGAAGGGGTGGTATGACAATCGAAACACAGGGAGTCCACAGAGGCACCCAAAGACGGTTTCTCCCAAAGTCTTTAAAACTCTGTTTTACGCTGTTTAGAGTGCTTTTAAAGCTGGATAAATTTGTCAATTTTCAGTTGCGCTATAATAATTTTATAAGTCGGTAAAGTTATGATCTTCCAGGTGGGTGAAGTAGTTTGAGGTGACATTGACTGACGTTTCCACAACCTGAGCGGAAGTCATCATCGGATTTAAGGGGTTCAAGCCATTTACAGTCTAAAAGTTTTATCTGTCATTCTAGGGGACGTAAGTCTTTGCGAATTTATTGGTATCTTATCCGTTTCTCAAAAATGGACGTTGAAATCCTAATTAACTACACCTAAAGTGAAGATTACCCTTGTTAGACTTCTTCATCAAACTGTGGCTTACCAGCTGCTCTCTATCAGTTTCTCTTAGCAAACTAAGATAACTCCTCCTCACTTAAAAGTAATAGGTGTTTGTTCTCGGGGATTTTTTTTAGGGGGGGTGGGGGGAAGATGTCTCGAATTCGGCGCTGCATCTACGGCTTAAACGGCCAAAACGCTCGCGCGAGGGAAAATGAAACGTACTATTTGTTTCTAACTTTCTAACACTGAGATCGCAGCTTTCGTTCCCCTCCATACGTCTCAAAACTGCTTAATCCTACTGAGCCTGGGGTTTATTGGTCTCTAGGCCTGAAAGGGAAGAGAGTCGGGGGGAGGGGTGGGGCCCCTTATGCCAACGAAGCTCCCAGGGTACATAAAAAAGTTCTAAAACGTGTCCTTTCTTGTCCACAACATGGCCTGATAACTCACCTTATACGAGGGAATTACTTCATGGTTTTCTTGGGTCCGCTCTCTTGGATTACTTGACTTTTTCAAAAACCCCAAAACCAGCCAAATTTGCAAATTAAAGAAAGTATATAAAATAAAATAAAAAACCTTTAGGATTCCATTTGACAATAAAGTTCACATTTTCTTAAAAAAAAAACAGACAACACAAAAAACTGAGTATCAAAATCTGATGGCAATGGCAACATCGAAAATTGATGACCAGTAACATAACATAGTCACCAAAGTTTGGTGGCATAAGCAAGCATATTGAAAAATAGGTGAATAGGAATAAAGTCAGCAGCGCGTACACTTTCTGTCTATAGGCTTACTACTGGGTTCTACGCCTGATATACTGAATTTTTTAAAATAAGAAAACAGCTTTTACCACGCTCCCCCCCCCCCCCCTCCAAGGCACACCTCTGGTGATTTTTGTCCTTGATGTTTTATTTCTCATTCCCGTTCACACAAAAAGGGACAATTTCCTCACCCCGGGACCACACACAAAAAGGGACAATTTCCTCCCCCCCCCCCAGACCGATCTTGACATACCAGTAAACTGCATTTAAACATTAATATATGAAATAATCTCAATGAACTTAATTTCAATAAACTAGGAGGGTGCTTCAGCCACACACTGACTCGACAATTGAAACGAATTAAGTGGCCTTCACAAGTCAAACTCACAAGTCAACTTCACAAGTTGGCCAACTCGTGTTGGTAAACTCAACTAGGTGAGTGTGAACGACACAACAACATATTGGCAAACTCTTGGCGACAAGTAGAACTTGTCTCTATTCTCGCTAACTTTTTCCTCTGACAGTTTGCCAACATGTTGTTGTGTCGTTCACATACACCAATTCAAGTTTGCCAACACGAGTTGGCCAACATTAGTTTGACGTGTGAAGGCCGCTTTACAAACAACTCCTAAATTCCTGGAAACAATGTGGAATGGTGCCTTTTGCATCTTTCAATGAAAATGAATTGCTTGTCTACAAGAACATCAAAATGTTCATTAGGGTATCATGGTTCCCAAAATTGACCACTTTAAAAAAATACTCTTTTGTCATTTTGAGATAGACATTATTCAAACCTCTCCTCTACAAAAAGTGTCGGGAAAAAAAGATTGTTTCTACGCAAAGATATGGACGAAAAAAGGTTAGAGCCATTAATTTTCTCTAATTACGTGTTGACAGTCATCTGTCAACAACGCCGAAAATATCATGTGACATAAGAGGGCCTTGATATTTTGACATGAGAACGATTGCGTACCAATTCCCGCGTTATCGAGGGGTCTGTTGTGTAGAAAACATGAGATAAAGAAGGACGAAATCCTGCCTGTTTGCCTCTGCCAAAAAAAAAAAAAACGGCAAAGCGTAAGCGTACAAAAGAATTTTGCTGGGTGTGGGCTGAAAAACTTTCACGAGCGACAAAAGCTCGTATAGACCTTTTCCAAGCCACTATTTGGCATAAAAAACCGAAACATTTCCCCGTCTAGCCTCGCAGTGAAAAACTTGAGAACGAGTTTAGACTTGGAAAAACAAAGCTTTTTATTCTCCGGGGACTCAACACGGCGCAGTGTGACAAAAGGCAATACTAATCAAGAAAAGTGGTTGGAAGAACCTACAGAATAACGATCGAGCGCCGTGTCTGCGAGCCGCTTCAAGATCCCAGCAGAGTCGTTGCAAGACGCGGAAAGAAAAGATTACGGAGAATACTGTGAAGAATCCGCGTGGCATCGATTGAAAGGGAGAACAATCATGTCAGGCGACAGGTAGCCCAAGCTCGAAATATGAGCGTCGGCACTGTTGCGTAACCTTCGAATTATAAGGGTTTGTATGGGAAAGAAAAACGATTGTTTCTGTAACCTATGAATATGAAAAGATTTAAATAAAAATCAGCTTACCTTACTTTAGTTGTGTGTTTCCTCTTTCCTGTGGGGAGCCCGAGCCGATTTATGGCCATTTTAGCGGTTTTTGTCGAACCGGCTTTCTCTCTCGAAACAATAGTTTTTCTTTCCCATACAAACCCTTATAATTCGAAGGTTACGCAACAGTGCCGACGCTCATATTTGGAGCTTGGGCTACCTGTGGTCAGGAGAAAAGCTCGTAGAAAGGCTCGATGAAGCGGTTTGTTGTCACCCGAACGAGACCTTCCTCGAAAAAGTTAATTGCAAAAGTTGTGTCTCAAGTAATAAAGAAGTTTATTGTTACCCACCTGCTTACATTTGAGACAGGACGTTCTCTCTTAGCTTATGGATCTTGAGCCGAGCACTCGGCGGCTTCTTTGCGGGTTTCAACGTGCTTTCCTTTCGCATGTACTTTCGTCTTTCGGGTTCCGACAGCTTGATTAGTCTTACCCTTTCTTCTTGTTGATGTCTTCGGCATTGTACAGCCGACGGGAAATTATGACTGAGGGTAAAATTTCCAGTGCCTTAGGACCCTTTGAACGGAACGCGTACACAGACCTGAACAAAAGTCGCTCTCCGATGAAAATATGAAACCATACTTGGCGAGCATGTTTGCGCTATTGGCTGTGTTTTCACGAGCACAATTGTCTCGCTTAACATTCCTGAAGGTGTTTTGTTTACTGATTACCGTGTACGTTAAAAATGGTAAAATTTACGATTTTTATTTTTTTCCATAAAAATAAACGTTTCCTTGGAATCTTTTAATTTCGAAAAAGAAATTTGAAAAAAGAGCAAATATTCGCCAAGAAAATGGGATGACCGTTTTCCACTGGAAGTGAAAGTTTATTTTTGATTGACAGCTAGTTGATGCGAGTGCAGCCATCCAGAACGATTTTCGCAGGAAAGATTGTTTATGGGAGAGCCTCCATATTGATTGTTTCCCGAAGCGTTCTGTGTCCGTTTATGTTATATTTTTGTCGTTAGAGCCCGGTTTTCTAAGTTATGACTTTGTTATGGAAACCCACAGGCCGCGGAAATGTCCGTGGGCTAACTCCAAAAAGCGAAAAAAGAGGAAAACTCAGAAGACAAGAAAAGCATGACAGAGGAAACACGTTGTAGCCTCGCTGCATCAGACAAAGGTTCATATCATCGGGAATGGCCGTCAGAACCTTCCAATTACGAGGAAAGTATCGGAGCGAGCAGGCAAAATATCCTTAGAACGGAAGAAAGAGGGTTATTGAATGCTTGGACTGATTTTAATCGCAATAGTGACAGTGAATCGCCAGACGATTTAATACCAAATAATATTTTGCGAGCGCAAACTAAGGGAAAACGTACAGCATATGTTATTACTGCAATTCGATGGAATACACTGTAGTACCTCCGTTTGATCTCTCTGGGATAGTAGAGCAGCCCTGAACAGGCGACCTAACATGAATACAGTTTGAAATTATGAATATATGAAATTCATATATTTGAATGCGGAATGAAGAAATAAATGTAAAGAAGATCCTCGCAGTTATTAACGCAACTTATGCAGTTGCGAAAAGAAAGCCTGAAAAAATCAGGCTTATCATTCAAGTAACCTGATAACTGTTACCGTTTACCAGCTCCCGCATAGCGTAAACAAAGAACCGACAAAAAAGAGATAGTGAATTTAAATTCATCTCGTTTTACCCGTGTTCTCTTTTGATTTTCTTCAATGTTTTGATTTTAATGCAAAAAGAAGATTTTTATTATTTTAGATTTGTTAATACAGTGTACATGTAGCCAGTGGTATATAGCCAACGCTGGGAGACGACCTTTTGATCTCTTCGCGGGGAACCTCGCTTGCTGTCACAGCTAATAGAGGGGGGCGTAAGGGGGGTTCAAAAACCGCAAAACCGCACAGATATGCGGCAAAAAACGGCAAACCGCATCATTGTTTACCACAAAAACCGTAACCGCAGCAACAAATGAGAGCCACACAGAAAACTTGTCCTTATCAGGATGCATAAAAATCGAAATGTAACGTTACGTGCCTTACGTATTTATCTAATAGTTTTCGTTGTTTAACAAAGCATTTTCACGCGATAACATTATATCAGTAGTGCTGCATTCCTATTTTATTATATTCGTCACTGACCTTTACCATGTACTTTGACAAGTTCCGATGAACCCTATGATTCTTCAGTAAAGAAGACGATTGTTAAAACGTATAGCTCTTCCGTAACGAGTTCTTGCTCCCAGAAGAAACGTGGCCGAGCTTCCAATTTCTCCTTGAACTAATGTGGAGCCTTCATGACCGTGGTCGACCTCTTCATCACTGCTTTCATCAAAAATGTCCTCTTGGTCTTCCTCCAACTCTTCTCTGGCATCATCGGTAGGACCTGGAGCATTGACCCCCACATCAAAAGCAATGGAGACAGGGTTCTCGGATATCTCACAATGCCTTTGGTACAATACCTTTTTGGTACAATACCTTTTTCGTGCACGGAAAAGGCCTCATACAGGCCGCCAGTTGCTTCAAGAAAGTGTGCGCATTCCTTTAACTTGGTGCAGATCTTGATCGAGTTGGTCTGAGCATCACAGACGTATACAACACTTTCGAGCTCGGCGCAGATGCCCATTGGCTGTTTAAAACGACACTCGTTAACCGGGCCATCCATGCTACCATCTTCTTTGTCAGAACCTGCAAACAAACGCAACTCTCTTCCATTGCCGCTAAGCTGCCATATAGACGCCTTTTTCTGGTTTGTGTATAGGATGTCTGTGCCAAAACTTGTGAGTACACAAGGCTGATTATCAAGCTCCACCACCAGACTTGTTTGGCAGGTTTCAAGGTTGATCTTGCGTATCCCATGGGCATGTGATAGGAAGAGATTCCCGTTGTTAAGACACATACTGTTCACCTTTTGCCAGCTGGGTCTGTAAGAAACAATTGCCTTCATATTGACGCCCTTGAGACCAACACCGTCCTTTTCAATTTGGAGGGAAATGATTGACTTCTCGATGTGTTCAGCTGCGTAAAACAAATCTCTGTCTGCGACAACCATAGCCTCAAAGACACTCGTTAACCGGGCCATCCATGCTACCATCTTCTTTGTCAGAACCTGCAAACAAACGCAACTCTCTTCCATTGCCGCTAAGCTGCCATATAGACGCCTTTT